>CM042149.1:83551966-83596966 GCA_023376005.1 Doryteuthis pealeii
ACAGTTGGATATCTTTTCCTACGAGTATAAGCGATGTGTGAAATGCCAACAGCCCCATCCAGGATTTAAACTTTTCCAGCCATTTTCTTTTCTTATGACGATAACTATTACAACCCGCCCCCTCCATAACCGGTTTAGTATATTTACCTCGCATCCCAAGTATGCGGGTATGACACAAGGTCTTTTAATGTGGGTCCACTCACGAGCCGAAGCTCATGGGATGGCGGGTGAAAAAATGCGTCGATCCCTACGGCATTCCTCCTCAAGGGGGTGCCTCAGATACTGAGCAATAAACCCAGCCCTTCCCCTTTAAATCAAGGCGTCAGATGTTGCCTGTCTGGATAGCCCCCTGGGATCACTCCGTTGATTTTCACTAATAGTTCAGTGGACGAACCCACCGGATACACAGGCCCCGAAGGGCCCATGTTATTAATGTGTTTTATGTAAGTTTAGTAGGAAGCATGTGATGTAATGGTTATGTCGTGGGAAATGGAGTCGTCGCCCCGAGTTCAAATCCTGGATGTGATAATTGCATTTCACTTAGCGCTAATACCCTTGGGAAAGGTATGAATCCTACTCTCCCTCCAGCTATGAATAAATAGTAGAGCAGACTGGGCTCTTTAACCTTGGTTAGGCAACTGGTCTAGGAGAAGGAAAACTCTGAATTCAAACCTGTTGAACTCCGCTTAAGAAATTGACCTTGTGTCACATCCTGCTCGTGCGGAGGGGTTGGTAAATATATATATATATATAAGTTTAGTAGAAGGTAACTCCGAATACAAATCTCTTATAAAATTGACCCTGTGTCGCATCTGCCCGTAGTGGAGAGGTTTGGTGAAGACATACAGAATGTACCTGATCATAACTTAAAAGTGATACGACTTTCGAATTAAATACCGAAATGAGAGAGAAACATAGAATTCCCATATCATTGCCTCGACGAGATGATTTTAGGATTGATTTTATGTATCAAAAATATTTTCCCCGAAACAGGAATATTATAATGATGCATTTTGGACATCGTATCGATTTTTTCTCTCGAGTCAACGCTTACCCAGTTATAGATGCTATTACCCATTTAGTATTGTTGCAACGCGTCTGACTGAAAGTGTCTCAACTCCGCACTACTATCAATATCCTCTCTCACTTACACCTACACTTTGGTGTTTATCTCTAACCTGACAGACAGACAGACGGGCAGGCAGACAAATAGATGTAGAGATAGGTGTAAGAACTGACGAAATATTTTGAAGGTAGACTGTTGTATAATACGAGACCTGAAATAAGCGTATAGGTTGTATGCATATAAACAGGAGGTACGTTTCTTGTTTTCCGAACAACCCATGATCTTTGATCGATTACTTGGTGAATACTCTACAAGAGACGAAAATATGGGTCAGCGAACATTCACTCATATACATACACACACATATATATATATGTATGTATGTGTGTGTGAGTTTGTGTATGTATATATGTATATCTGTCCATGTTATATACATACATGTATATATGTATGTCGGCTCGTGGTATAAACTTATATGCACATATATATGTGTGTGTAAATATATATGTGTATTTATAAGTATACATATGAATGTATATATATTTATGTGTTTATATATCAATGTATATATATATACATATATAATTACATGTATACTAATATGTATGCGTATATGTATGTATATATGTGTGGAGATATAAATATATGGATGCATATGTATGTATATATATATATATATATATATATATATATATGTATACTTATATATATGTATACTTATGTATGTATATTATATATATATATATATGTATACTTATGTATGTATATATATATATATATGTATATTACATATGTATATATATATACATATGTACTACATATGTATATATTACATATGTATATACATATGTATATATACATATGTATATATATATATGTATATATACATATATATATATATGTATATATACATATGTATATATACATATGTATATATATATATGTATATATACATATGTATATATATATATATATATATGTATATATACATATGTATATATATATATGTGTATATGTCTTTGTATTTGAATTTGTATACATATGTGTTTTAAAGCTAATGTGTACGCTACCCATACATAATATATATATATATATATATATATATATATTTCTTTTTATCTGAATATATGTTTTAACTTTTTGTACGCTACATAAACATATATATATATATATATATATATATATATATATATTATATAGGATTAGAATTAGGTAATTAATCCGACAGTATGTGGAAAATATATAGAAAAATACGAAATGTTCCACTGGAAGTATATTATTACACACACACACACACATATATATATATATATATATTGATTATACATTGGGCGATATTTCCAAATAAATAGTGACCACTATCGTGGATAGAACATATATATCTAACTTAGTCAAGAGTGGACATGAAGTGAACACGCTTGGTTACTGACAGTTTCTCGTCTATTCTATTCTAAAACAAAGTGCACTTTCTTTTCTAATTACATTGGCGAGAAAGTGTCACTAACCATGTATCGTTGTCTTAATACCCATTCTGCCCTAACGGTATATGTGAGCACATTTCGTGTGTAAATGTTTTGGCTCAATACCATTTGAAAACATTGATCCATTATTGTTTACCTTTGTTCTGTAAGACACCTTGGCAAATCTCTTTTTAATAACATACCACATGGGAATTACTTTTAAATCTTTTTTAAATATTTAACGAATGCATTAGCCAAATTTGTATCATGTAATTTGCTATCATGTCATCTATTAGCTCAAATCATCTCATATATATATATGTATATATATATATATATATATATGAGGGTAAGTAAACAAACAAATATTTATTTTTTATATGGCTTTAAGCCGACAATTTCTGGAGGATATATGCTTAATTGAAGTCATACCTAATTTTGAAAAATTAATCAGTTAATAATTAATGAATTTTTACGGGCATATATGTTCAAATGTAAGGCTAAACAAGTCAAGAAAATGTCAATCCCTGAATGTACATTTCGACATATTAGGTCTCATCAGCAAGGTTATAGACATGGGAGACTGCTCAAAGAATGTGGCATGACCAGCTAGTGTAACGGTTAGAGACTTCGCCTGTCAGCTTGACAGTCGAAGTTTCGAGTTACACACGGAGCAGTCTCCCATGTCTATAACCTTGCTGATGAGACATAATATGTCGAAATGTACATTCAGGGATTGACCTTTTCTTGACTTGTTTAGCCTTACATTTGAACGTATATGCCCGCCTAAATTCATTAATCATTAACTGATTAATTTTCAAAATTAGGTATGGCTTCAATTAAGCACATATCCTCCAAATATATATATATATATATATATATATATATATAATATATGTGTGTGTGTGTGTGTGTGCGTGTTTTGGGGCAGCATTCTTTTATTTATGCATGTGGAATGAAACAAGAGACGTCTCATATTTAACAGTTTTATTAACGATCTTTTCAAGCTTTCTGACTACCTTATTTACATTTGGATGGAATTAGTCCACCAAAGTTTTTGGAGACTAATCCATGGATTCCATCCAAATGTAAAAAATCTAGCTAGGAAGTTTGAAAAGATCGTTAATAAAACTATTAAACAGGAGAGGTCTCGTTTGTTTCATTATGTATATATATATATATATATATATATATTATATATATTTAAGTCACCAATACAAAGTTCGTCTTACCAATGGTTTCAGATGTTTATCCGTCATCAGATACGTTGACTTTTTTCTAAGATTAATTAAGTTAAATTCTTATAACTTATTATGAATTATTAAATTCTTATAACTTATTATGAATAATTTTTGCTGTGTTACAAAATATAATTGGTTAGTTGGTTGGATTTTATGGCATGACAAGCCTTGGGTTATTTTATGCCAATGTTGTTTAATTCATTCTTGCTAGGGATTCAATTTTTTTAACACGTTTCTTAAAAAGTCAACGTCTCTGATGACGGATAAACATCTGAAACCATTAGTAAGACGAACTTTGTATTGGTGACTTAAATAAATAAATAAATACAGCTCTTAAAGAAATAATTGAGCACTTTATAATCATTTCTCCAATACTAATAACAAAAAATTAATTAATTATATATATAGGGTCACGTGTTTCGACTTATCAAGTCTCCTCAGTGTGGCTAGACATTTTGTAAGCTACCTACAGCCGGAATTGAAATCCGATCGGTTGGGTGTCAGTCCGGCACCGTAACCATTAGGCTGTCTTCACTTACAGAATGGGAAGGGGATTTTAACTGTTTAAATACACACATCGCTTTGCGTGTAAAGGCCGTCACAAAGTGCTTCATTCCTTAGAAGAGCGTATATATATATTTGATGAAATATTTTACTCAGATAGAAGATGATGTCTTCTAACTCTGTGTATACTTTTAGGTGAATAAAAAAAATGCAATAGAACGTTTATGATTATAATATATATTTAGAAAAATGTGCACAAATATAAATGTACCTCAATTCTCTAATCTCTAGGCATAAAATTACCCCATATGGGTTGACATGCCATTAAAATCAATTAATCCATCATGTTGAATTTTGTTTTACGTTTTTACAAAGTTCAAATAATTTTGAGGGGATGTTGCCTGAACAAATGAAATAAATCTTTTTTTTGTTCTTTTTTTTTTTTTTTGCTTTATCGTCATTCTTGATGCAGGAATTTTTTGAAATATTTCTTGAAAAACCTATATTCGGTAAATATATATATTCATATAATCTATTCATAGAAAAACGTTTTTTCTTGGTAGAATAAATAAAACGTTGCTGAATTTTATGTGCTGATAAGGAATAATGCCAGCATTAGGGAAAATATTTGTGTTTTATTGGTTTAAGTTGAAATGTTTATTACAAAAATACAAGTTAGGAAGTTTCAAACAAGTGTAAGAATGGTGTATTTTGATGTTATTTTCAAGAAGTACAAGAGACATTGTTACAATCAGATAAAAACTGGTGGCAGCCAATATATATATCTTTTAATGAAAAGATACAATTTGACTAATTTTTCAGATATCCTGTTTACAAAACAAAATTGTATCTGGTGGTGAGGCTCCAGTTCTAAAGATCTGGCGAGTCTAGAATATTCTTTCTTTGTCATTACTCCAAAGTCCAATGTTAACCTGAGACAGTCTAGACCTTGGTGTCATGGCAGGGTTCGGGTTCCATCTATGGGTAAAAAAGATATCTTTAAATATTATTGATATTGGATAAGATGATTCTGGTTGTACTTCCTATATGATTGTTCATTCTGTATTGCTCTTAATACGCACCCTCAACTTTCTTATCATATATGCACTAGAAAGTTATGACCCAGTAGTGCATCTAGGGGTGTTCCTATTTATGAGCTCTGGAGAGTGGAGTACTCCTTCATCTACAATACTACCAGTTCCACTCTGACATATGATGGTAGTATCTGTTAGGGTCTTATCTATGTTTTAAATAGATCTGATTACTTCAGCAGAAATAACATATGTACTCAATAAAGAATAATAAAAAAAATAAAAAATGTCAACAGAATGATAAATATATATATATATATTATATTATATATATATATACCCATGACTTTAACCATTACACCACGCGCTTCCTACGCCATATATATATATATATTAATATATATAATATATTATATATATAATATATATAATATATAATATATATATATACATACACGTAGGGAGCGCATGGTGTAATGTTTAAAGTCATGGGAAATGGACTTCGTCGCTCCGAGTTCAAATCCTGGACGTGGAAATGCATGTCACTAGCGCTAATACCGGAAAGGTATGGATCCTCTCTCCCTCCAGCTATGGGTAAATAGTAGGGCAGACTGCGTCTTTAACCATCGCTAGGTAACCAGTCTAGGAAAAGGAAAACTCTGAATTCAAAACATGTTGAACTCCGCTTAAGAAATTGACCTTGTGTCACATCCTGCATGTGCGGAGGAGTTTATATTATATATATATATATATATATATATATAATATATATATATATATATATATATATATATATAAAGTTTTAGAATAATTTAACCCATGTGTGTGTGCGTATATATATATATATATTATATATATATATATATATATATAAAGTTTTAGATGTGTGTATATATATATATATATATATATATATATATATATATATATATATATATATCGGTTAAATTATTCTAAAACGTTACATTACCCGAATAACCAGAAGGAAGAAAGAAAGACAGATAAATGGCAGAAGGAATTGGCAAAAGTAACTATTTTGAAGAAAAGGAAAATAGAAAATCTCTGGAGTGAGAAGACTGAAATATAGAAAGTTGTCGTAAGATAAAAACAAATAAAAGTGAAAGTAGAATAGCGAGAAATAGATTTTTCTTCTTTTTTTGAACCCCCATACATGAATAATCGCTTTGTTTATGACAAGATGCATGAGAACAAATCAGTTTGTTTCTATGATTAAACGCTTTATCTATATAAATATTTTGCATGTGAGAAATTGCTGAAATGCTATTGAATAACGGCTGCATCTTGATAATGTACATCGATGATACATTGCACAAAATATTCATCGGAAAGCCTTTTAGAAAGTTAAATGAAAACTGATGTTTGTATCTGTAAACAATCTGAACCTAAATACAATTTTCTTTTGTTTGAGAAGAAAAATGATACAATTCGATATTTAGGGGACCATTTTTGAATGGAATCTGGGTCTTTAATGTAATTTTCTATAATAAGGAAACTAATCATTGTTTTTGCTTTTAGATTTTTTGTTATAATTCTTTGAAAACTTAAGAAAATTTGGGTAAAACAAGGTTTAGCTGAATTATGCCATTATTTCATAAAACATGGGATCAACTTTGTGACTGGTGAAATCAAAGTTCTATTATGTGCTTATCTGTAGTTCAAATCAAACTGGGATCAGTACACGATGAACCTGGATTAGAAGATTGCACAGGAAATATTTTCAATGATCACCACTATATAAATAAATTATTGGTGCTCAAACTTGGTTTCTTTTTTTTAAATGGCATATCAACTTTCCTGGTAATTTTAGGCCAAATCTATCTATTTAGAGGAAGTTAGGGGTACTATTTAATCCTTAGCAAGGTGTGTGAAGGTTCTAACCTTTCCCAGGTGTATTAGCTCGAAAATGAATATAATAGTGAGACTGTAGTTAGAAGACACTTAAAACGATGTCACAGATAGAACGCCACGACAAGCCGGTGATAAGCGATTGGCGAACATTGTCCACTTTCCTTCTTTCTTTCTTGTCACTATTGGCGTAAACGATAGCACTCTATTTCCCAGTCCCTCTACCTGTCTTTTCGGCTACGACTATAGACTGTTTCTGGTAAAATATTTGATCCTGGAAGATGAGTAAAGCAACTGGCGTTCGATTCCTTTTACGCAGGTTACCACTGGAAACAAGAAAGGGTTTATCAAGAAAGTACCGTTACACGTCTAATTTTTTTAACCATAACTAGGAAACTAAGTTGTTATATAGCAGGTCATAGGGTATCCTAACGCTAAGTGGGGGAGTAACGCAGACCTTGAATGAAGAGTTCGATCTTCACTGGATGCACCATACTTGCGGTTGTGTGAAATTATACCCATAGTAAAGGAAGCAGTTTAAATTTCCAATAACAATAATCTATTCGAACATCCATGTCTCCAAGTAATTCTGTAACATGTGAAATAAATAAAACCTTAAAATGATACTGAATTGCGGGTTTGATCCTCACCGGAGACCCCAGTAGCACTAATGTCACTTTGAAATACACGAACCCAACTATTTCTCTGAATTTTTTAGATGAAGCTTGATAATTAGTATTATTTGTATTATTGGGACTATTGTCGTCATCTTCATTGTTATCAGTACAACGTTTCGGCCGATGTGCCCTCCGGATAAATGAAACAGTTTTGAGTAACAGTTATCTCTAGACTCCATATTCAATCCTGGTCAGGGGCAGCAGTATCATAGAATAATAATTAACACAGCTTAACACGTCTACCCCAGCTATGGTTAGCGAAATAAGAACAGGATACCCCCGTGGACTAAATAAAGAGTTAGGTTCAAAGTTTCGTGATGGGCCCCCTGTTACTACAAGAAGGCTTCCGAGTCCGACAAGAAATACCTGAAGAAGGTCGGAGAGCACATTGGCCGAAACGTTGTACCGATAACAATGAAGATTCGGACAATAGTCTGATTGATACAAATACTACTACAAATCCAACTATTCTCCTACAAGCTATGAGTAAACAGTCGGGCACACTGGACTCTTTGGCCTGGTTTGTCAACCGTTCTAGAAGAAAGAAAAATGAGTTCAAATCAACTGCAGACCTAAAAATTATATTAGCCAACATCATTTTTCTTGCTTTTGTTACAAAACATATAGAACGGTCAAAAAAACGAAACTCTAACAAAGTTAAACATCAATATGCTGAAATGAAAGCTTAAAAAAAGATCTCAGACAATGTTCAACTCTAAATTCAGTTATTGAAACATAATCAATGCGCAAGGCGAATGTGGGTGGTATATGTGATCAACCTGTTCACCAGTAAATATCTCTAGCAAAACATATATTTCAATGATGACATGATATAAATAGAATATACCCAGAACAAAAGGAAAAGAACGGCTTTTTTTATAAATTCAATTACTCATCCTATACTACGAAAATACCTACCGAAGGCAATTACAGTTGGAACTTAAAGTAAATTGAGTTAGAATTTGATTGAATATATTTTCTCTCCTACCATCTATACATATATAAAGGGCAGTTGTGTGTATATGTATGTCCGGAGGAAACTTCGAAAATAAAACAATTAACGACAAAGTAAATATATATACACATTAAATATCACCAGGGTTTGGTTTTTGAGCAAAATTAATAGAGATTTGATTTATATTTGTGAAGATAATTAAAAAAAAAAATTAAAGGATAACAGCATGGATTTTTTTTTCATTTAATATTTTAGATAGTAAACATTAACATTTCTTTTCAGAGTAGCTGGATCAATGCAAGATCTATTTTTTTTACATAGGGATTTAAATGGGTCATCCCACGAGGATTCAACTCACGATTCAGTAATAATAAAAAGTTTCCCTCTAATCAGGCGGCTCAGGGTTGCCGATGCTAGTTAGAAATAGCTCTCATTTTTATTCGGTGCATCTATACAGGTATCTATATTATTAGTTCTATTACCTTAATTATGTTTTTTTTTAATTAGTAAGAGGTGCTCGTGGCGTAGCGGTTATATTCGTCGAAAACAGACACGGTTACTCGTGTTGAAATCTTATACGAAACTGTTTAAATTTTTCATAATAAAAGTTTTACAAAGTAAAGTCATTTGTGTGTGTGTGTGTGGGGGGGGTAAGTCTATATCAGTCAGACAGATAGGGAACCTATCCCCTTTTCACTAGCGCTAGACCGAGGAGATTTTTTTTCGTCTTTGCAGGAGAACCACATCTACCATCAGCTCCTTATTTTACTGCTTTTTATTTTTATTTTTTAAAACTTTTTCTGGTTTACTCATACACTGATTTGGCAAGGGCCAGTATGGAACCCGGAACCTTTAGTTCATAGGCAGACACCAAATGAATGAAACCAGTTTGTTGCCTAAATAATTTTTGTAAAGTGTAAAATTAACGATGTACATTGGACAAATACTGTGCCGGATTTAAATTCATAAATTGGCCCACTCTGCACTCACCTCACTGTTCTGCTCAATCTTGGGTTGGCAATCGCTTTTGATGGAGCTCCCGATTGACCTTAGCACCAAGTGTGAAGTCCGTGTAGTTAAACGGTTTATGAAGGCAAAAAGCATTAAATAGTTGAATTCGTCTACAATTCCTCAAAATTCCTGTCCAATAGACAGAAATGAATGTCGAGTTGTGCATGGATGTCCAAACATGTCGGCAAGTGGTGTGGAGAGTTTGCAACGACAAGGTTCAACGCTTCCTAAATGAGCTGGTATGACATGGACATACAGAAGTGCATCGACGAAATAGCGATTATGTAGAAAAATAGATAGGTGTTCAAAATTTAAACTGATGTAAACATCATTTTAAAAAGAAACAATATACACTTCTGTGATTTCTAAATATTTTGGAGAACTTACCTTTAGGATTACCCTCTTATTTTATGTAAATTTTAAGACAACACGCAAATGTTTCTCATCAAATACCGATAACCGACGTAATATATTAACCCAAATTTTAATGGTCCAACATTTTCTATTAAGTCAATGTTTGAAGCGGTTGAACGACAGAGTGAATTCATGCAGAAAATCAATAGGTACAGGTTGATATGATAGAACATTAAGTCATTTAACGTCTTTAGAGTAGAGTGAATTATAGTTTGTTTAAGTAGCATTGTGACAACGACAAAATGGCCTCTTCATGTTTAAATCATCTTGTAAATTAGTTCTTTTTATTAAGCATGAATAATTGTTATCACGTATCATTTTCATAAATATACTCAATAACAGAACACGCATATATATTATATATATATATATATATATATATATACTAGCAATGTATGCACCCTCCGGGTGCAAGTATCTAAGTTTTAATGTAATAATATATTATATTAAATTAGAAAGGCTAATGAAACTAAATAAGAATGCAGATAAAAAGATTTGAAACAGAGGGGGGTATAATCGAAAAATAGAACAACTGAAACTTACTCTTCCATCACTCTCGTCTTTCATTGTTATTTTTTCTAATTTAAGTATTTAGTTAAAAGAGGAAGTGAAGAATAAAATGACAGTTATTTTTTCTTGTTAACGGATTTCATTTAAGATTCATTGAAGAAATGTTTGCTTATATTCATTAAAATAAAACCAAACAGTTAGAAATCAATATACTAAGCACATATTTATTAGTATCACATTTTTAATATCAATATGCAAATTAGCCTTCCCGTTCACACTGTAAACCACTATTTTGTTGTATACATAAATACAATTGCATGCTATTAGTATGTAGATATGGTTAACAGTATTAATAATGTAAAACAATTTTATTAATAATTGAGGTTTAGATAAAAGATAAAATCATTGAGAATATGATATAAATTACTAAGGAAATTGTGACTTGAGTAGTAATATAGTTTCGGTTACAGACAGAAAAACACACAATCTCCATTATAATAAGATATATATATATATATATATATATATATATATATATATATATATGAATTTATTATTGAATTGTGAAGAATAAAAATAAAATCATCTTTTCGGAATAGTCCGTCTTTTCCTATTTTCTGCATATATATATATATATATATATATATATATATATATATATATTCAGGGTGTCCACAAAGTCTGGGTACATGGAGATTTCACTAGTGTATTTATTTGTTATTTTTCGGAAAAATAACAAATTTAATAGTGAAATCTCCATGTACCCAGATATATATAGCGAGAGAGAAAGTGATGAATATATTCATACATACATACATACATAGATGAAAATCTTAATATATGTGAAATCAGTTTATTAGAAAATCAGACTTGACGAGGCAAACTTAGCCGAAATAAATTTATTTTTGATATATCAAGGTTTTCATATATCTATAATACAATCTGTATATATAAAGAAATGTTCATTATATATATTTATATGTATAATACGCAAATTATTTATATGTACGTTCGTGTTCACAATTTGGTTAAATCATATTACGGAAACATTTATAAATATATATATATATATATATATATATATATATATATATATAGTGACTTGAAAGCTGGAAATTAACTCAAAATCGGCACAGATGACCATGCAATGTAGTCTAATTCGGAAACTTATAGATTACAAGATGAAACTGGTCCATAATATCTGGAAGCAACCAAAAACATCTGTGTGAACAGCGAATTCCCTCTTGATTACTTGTGCCGTAACCAGATGGTACAAGAAATTTCAGTCGCATTCCAAGAACCACAACGAACAGGTAGGTCTAAAACCGTGAAATCCGAAGTCTTGCTTTAACCCATGGAAGCCGATCCGGAGAGTAGCATTGGAAGATTATGGGGCAAGTTCGCAATCTTCCAGTCTAGTGCGGTTCGTTATCTTCTCGACCTCAGCAAAAATATCCGAAGCTGGTTTTAGCCCAATATAGTAAAAAGTTGGTCTCGCTCTAATATGAACCAGATAAAATATATAACGTTTGTATTTTTGGCAACTTTCTGAATATAAAGCAAACATTAATATTAGCTGTGCATCAAAATAATTTTGATATTCATCTGATAAGCGTTACTTCTGCCAAAGTAAATCTTCCTTTTATATTTAAGTATGTGACACTTGAGAGATTAATCGTTTTAATATTTCTTTTTTAGACTTTGGGATCTTAGACCTAACTGAGCAAAATGATATTATTTTTATATCTGCATTTTGAAGCCCTATGCACAAATTAACTTCATCCTCATCAAGTCTCTCTCTCTCTCTCTCACTCTCGCTCTCACTCTCTCTTTTCTCTCTCTCTCTCTCTCTCTCTCTCTCTCTCTCTCTTCTCTCTCTCTCTCTTCTCTCTCTCTCTCTCTCTTTTTCATCTCTCTCTCTCTTTTTTCACTCTCTCTCTCTCTTTTCACTCTCTCCTCTCTGTTTCACTCTCTCTCTCTCTCTTTTCACTCTCTCTCTCTCTCTTTTTCACTCTCTCTCTCTCATTTTTAAATTCTAAATATGAACTTAATGACAGTTTTTCGACTATGCGATTCTCAAAACACTTCTCTCTCACTCTCACTCACACACACACTCTCTCTCTCTCCCTTTCATTTTCTCTCTTTCTCTCTCTCTTTTTCTCTCTCCTTCTCTCTTTCCCTTCACTCTCTCTCTCTCTTTCCCTTCTCTCTCTCTCTTTCCCTTTCTCTCTCTCTCCCTCTCATTTTTAAATTCTAAATATGAAGTTAATGACACTTTTTCGGCTATGCGATTCTCAAAACACTACCCTAATTTATATATACATGCAATATCCAAAATATAGAGAACTATTTATTCATAAATATAGCAACCGGTGGATCGTTTAAACGTCTAATTCTATATATTGGGTAAAAGAGGGGGGGATAAGATTATGTAAATGTTGGAGCAACATGAAGAAAGAAAATGTTATATATTTTACCTTCACGTTAACCCCTACTTCACCAACCACGTCACCAGCAAGAATTATTAAGGAGTGTTTTAAATGTCGTTGTCTACACAAGGTCGGGCAGTAAAAAAAATTGTGACTGCCTCGAGGACATTAAGATGGTAATTTGTCCTAGCCTTGTATAGAACAGAAAATTGCGGATCACTATAGTTGATTTTGCAACTATTTGTACTACACAAGTGATATATATATATATTATATATATATATATATATATATATATATCTTATTATAATGGAGATTGTGGGTTTGTATGTCTGTAACCGAAACTATATTACTATTCAAGCCACAATTCCCTTTGTTATTTACATCACGTTCTCCATGATTTTATTTTTATTTAAACCTCAATTATTAATAAAATTGTTTTACATCATTAAGACTGTTCACCATATCTACATTCTAATAAGATGCAATTGTATTTATATATACAACAAAATAGCGGTTTACGGTGTGAATGGGAAGGCTAATTTGCATATTGATATTAAAAATGTGATTTTAATAAATATATGCTTAGTATTATTGATTTCTAAATGTTTGGTTTTATATTAATGAATATGAGAAAAAATCTCGGGGATAAATCTTTTAAAAAATCCATTAACAAGAAGAAATAACTAATATTATTCTTTACTTCCTATTTTAACTAAATAGTTAAATTAGGAACATTTACCAATGAAAGACGGGAGTAAGGGAAAATGACGGAAGAGTTAGTTTCAAAGTTGTTCTATTTTTCAATCATACCCCCTCTGTTCCAAATATTTTTATCTGCATTCTTTTTCAGTTTCATTAGCCTTTCTAATTTAACATGATATTTCATTATATTAAAACTTAAATACTTGCACCCGGAGGGTGCATATATTTGCTAGTATATATAATCAATAGTAATGGTATTATGGATGATTCGGGCTCATAACTTTTTATTGGTTAAACAATCCTCAGATGAGTAAAATGGTTGAGATCGTAAAAACCAGAGATTTAGCGTCATAAAATTACATCACGTGAACACAATCCACGTCACATAAACGTTAAACAAGCCATCATTATATCATCACATCGAGTGAAAACGCTTCACGTTTATATAAATGCTAAAAAAAACTACTGGTTTTTAAGATCTCAACCATTTGACTCATCTGAGGATTGCATAACCATGAAACTTAGTTATGAGTCCAAATCATCCATAATACCATTACTATTGATTATAAATCTGCTCTGCTTTATTAGCATTGATCACCTTTTCATGCCAATACTTTTCTCATTTATTCTCCATTCATTATATATATATATATATATATATATATATATATATATATATATATAGGGGGGGGGCTTCTTTCTGAGTGAAATTATGACTTGATGCGTGTAACATATTTCCTTCCTATTGAACATCCACATAGAAGAGGACAATACAAAACTTCCTTGTGATTCTTAAAACATTTACTGTGAGAATCGTATAGGCAAGAAACTGTCAGTAACCAAGTGCTGTTAACTTATTATTACGCTACCTTTAAATAGATATACATGCTCTATCCAATATATTTACTGGCAAATTATAACCACTTTTAATCGATGGTTGATACGCAAATGATCAAATACATTGATAGTTCATATCAAATTAACTGATAGTTCATACGCATGTAATCAAATTTCTCTTAACAATTTGTAACCATTCAACCCATCATTTAATTTGAATTTACAATCATAATGGCTTAAGATATTTTGTAGCGAAGTAAGTCAAAAGATATTCTTAACAGAAATTAAATAGATACATTTCTCTACATTTTTATGTCTTTGAAACAGATGGAATTCCTGATCTTACTTGTCTGACGTCGGGTAAGTAATTTTGTTCCTTATAGTGAATTTTAAAACGTCTAGATTTTTGTATTTTTATTCTTCATGCTTCGATAAACCTAGTTTATTTTACTATATCAATCAATCACACACAACACACACACACGCACACACACACACATTTTCTGAAATAATATTTTGGCTGGTCAAACAATTTGAAAATTAGGAAAGAACTTTCTCAAAACAGTTTCTTTCATGAGAAATTTTCTCTTGGCGATGACCTAAGGTCGAATCTTGAAGAAGAACAATTAAAAAAATAAATAGCCTTTAAATTATTCCTGTTGGTCTAATTACTTTCCCTCTTATATATGTTTCAATGCATGCAGCATATATATATGTATATGTATATGTGAGTGTGTGTGTATATGTATATGTATATGTGTGTGTATATATATATGTATATGTGTGTGTGTATATATACATATATATGTATGTGTATATATATATGTGTGTGTATATGTATGTGTATATATATATATGTGTGTGTATATGTATGTGTGTATATGTATGTGTGTGTATGTATATATATATGTGTGTGTATGTATATATATGTGTGTATGTATGCATATATATGTGTGTATGTATGCATATATATGTGTGTATGTATGCATATATATGTGTGTATGTATGTATATATATATATGTGTGTGTGTGTATCTTAATGTGTGCAACATATTTCATTTCTACTGAAACGTCCGCATAGACAAGGACAGGACAAAACTTCCTTTAATGCCAGTAGCTATGTTCGTAGCTGACAGTATAATTACTCTTTAAGGTGTTCTATTTGTGTGAAAATTAGAAGGGATGAAAGCTTCAATATAACAGTGGCCAATCGTTTTGCTTAATACTATTTTTTTTTCATTTCTTTGATAAAACCTACATTCATTACTTGTGGAGATGTTCTATTTCAATAGGGAAGTTAATGATCCAATTACAAAAAATGGCACTCTTCAATAGGTTCAATGCAAATCGTTTCTTGCTAGATTTCTTTTTGTTTTCTATTATTTTTATCTTATTTTGTAAATTTATTTCAAACTACATGCTGTTAAAAGAAATAGACTGTCTGGCAACACACCGGACAAACAGTGTCGCAAATACATCAGTTTAACAGGAACAAAATTGACATTTTCTACGTTTTCTTTTCTACATTTTTTTTTTTTTGGGGGGGGGGTTTCAATACAAAAAAAACGTAATTGCATTTATGTCAAGTTCGGTGATATATATGTAGTAAATAAATATTTATTAATAAGGGACAAAGCTATTTATGTTACATTGATGGCTATATAAGACATATATATATGTATGTATGTGTGTGTTTATATATATATATATATATATATAAAGGGTGGCTTGCCGGTGAATATGGGCACGGTCGTTGGAGGTGCACAGGATCCAGGGGTTAAGTCCGTGATAAAACAAATACAAAGTGCTCAATACGAAGTAGAGCAAATTTATTGAAGAAATAGATACAACAGAAACCTACTCGAGTTTCATCGCTAGAATCATCAGGGTTAAATCCACTGAATTAATCGAGTTACCGATTAATTGCAGCTGACCACACGTAAGTTCATTGAATAATAAAAACAGCTGCAATTAATCGGTAACTCGATTAATTTAGTGGATTTAACCCTGATGATTCTAGCGATGAAACTCGAGTAGGTTTCTGTTGTATCTATTTCTTTAATATATATTATATATATATATATATATATATATAGAAAAGGTGACATACCGGTGAATATGGTCACAATGGTTGGTTGATGCAAAATTCAGAAAGGTAAGACAGCAATATAACAAATAAAAAGTGCTCAATAAGGTAGTAGAGCAAGGGGCCGGTTTAGCTCAGTTGGTAGAGTGTTCGGCTAGAAACCACAAGGTTCCTAGTTCGATATCGGCCCACGCCAACTCAGCGTATGAGTAGCACAGGGATCTGTGCGGTAAAGTAAGGAGCTGATGGTAGATGTGGCGCCCAACTCAGATGCTAAAATAATATACTTGGTCTAGCGCTATTGAAAGGGGGATAGACTCCCTCGCTGTCTGGCTGATACCGACAATAGGCCACCCCCACGACTTTACTTTACCTATATTGTAATATATATATATAATATATATATATATATATATATATTATATTGCGGCCCTCACCAACTCAGTGTATGAAAAACAGGGATTTGTGCGGTAAAATTAGGAGCTACTGGTAGGCGTAGCACTTCATCGCAGACGTCAGAAATAATTTCCTTGCTAGAGTGCTAGTGAATAGACTCCGTTGCTGTCTGGCTGATATCGACTTTAGCCCACCCGACACCTTTACTTATATATATATATATATATATATATATATATATATATATATACATATATTTATAGCTACACTGATGGCATGAAAGGTCGAAACACGGTATCTGTAAATTAATATTTATTAATAAGGTACACAGCTATTTAGGTTACATTGATGACCATATAAACATTTTTGAGGCGCGTCGTATGTTCATCTTTGTATGAAATGGACAGTGCCCGACGAGTTCAAATCCTGGACCATGCTGTTTGCATTTCACATAGCAATTATACCCTTGGCAAAGGTAGGAATCCAACAATTATTCTTCATATATATGTGATTTATTCCTAATATTTTGAGATAAAATCTCTTTAACAGAAGATTTCTGAAACATAAGCTGTTGCTAGCGATTGTCCATTGTCGGTTGTGTGTATATGTATGTCCGGAGGAAACTTCGAAAATAAAATAATAAACGACAAAGTAAATATATATACACATTAAATATCACCAGGGCTTGGTTTCTGAGCAAAAATAATGGAGATTTGATTTATATTCGTGAAGATAATTAAAAAAATAAATTTTAAATAATAACAGCATGGATTTTTTCATTTAATATTTTAGATAGTAGACATAAGCATTTCTTCTCAGAATTGCTGGATCAATACAAGGTCTCATTTTTTACGTAAGGATTTACATGGGGCATCCCACGTGGATTCAACTCACGATTCAGTGATAATGGATCTGCGGGACTAACTTAAAAATCCCCCTCTACATAGGCGACGCCGAGTAGCCGCTGCAATAAATTACTAAGGGGAAATATCAAATCATACCAAAACAACTAACATCACAGAACTAGAGACTAAATAAGAAGCGAGGTAAATAGCATGAAAATTGAGCCTAGATAACCGAATAGATTGCTCAGTAATAAAATAATTCATAAAACTAAAAGACCATAAGAAAAACCTTATAAATAACCCTACTTGCTGACTAATAAATTCAAACTAAGCGTCGTTGACCTTATGTCAATAAATTCATGCCATAAACATGGTTTTACAAATTTATCAATATAAATGTGCTGTCGCATAATGTAGTGGTCATAATAATCGGAAATGGACATGGCGAGACAAGTTAAAATCCTGAATGAGTTATTTCCCATACCACTATATCCCTTTCGAAAGGTCCCCCAGCTATGTGTAAATAGGACAGGCTGGGCACTTTAACCTTTAGGCAACCAGTCTAAGGAAATTGAAACCTGTTAATCTCCGCTTAAGAAATTGGCATTGTACCACACACTAATCATGCAGTGGGGTTGGTACATATGTATAAAATTGTAATAAACAGAAAATATTTTCACTCAAAATTTGGCTGTTAAGTTGAAACAAAAATGCTTACAATCATTACCAACAACAACATACCCGATAAATATATATATATATATATATATATATATATATATATATATAACTGACGATACGTATCTAATGCTTTGAAACTGGTGGTAAGAAATAAGCCATTAAATATATAGATAATAATGATGATAATAATATAGCTCATACAGCTGTAATCGAACACTTTATTTTCCTTGGTCCAACTTAAAAGTACCCCATATATATATATATATATATATATATATATATATATAAACGTGTCTATATTGTATTAATTTTGCAATTTGTTAATTTATCTACTCTATTATCATTAATGTATAAGTTTTTAGTCTTATAATATATATCATTTCTAAAACGATTATCTATTCTGTACGTTAAAACTAAACTATTCTCTCAAAGAAATATTTCCTGCATAAAATACGTTAATGTAGTGCTGGACTTTGACATCATAGTGAGTTCGAACTCCAGTCGGACTATTGCGTTCATTCGTAATAATAACCTTGGGAATGCTATCAAACTCATCAACCACGCTCCTGCTATGGGTATATAATAGTACCACTACTGTTCTTCTACAAGGATGGATTTTGACACTGAATAACGCACAAAGTTTGATATGCCATTAAATCAAGAAACCAAACCTAATGTATACAAATTTTATCTAAAAAATGAAGTTTTAATGTTTATCCTGCCTTCTCTCTCCCTTTTTGTCAACGTGTCGATATATATTTACCAACCCCTCCGCACGAGCAGGATGCGACACAAGGTCAATTACTTAAGCGGAGATTAACAGGTTTGAATTCAGAGTTTTCCTTCTCCTAGACCGGTTGCCTAACCAAGGTTAAAGAGCCAAGCCTGCCCTACTATTTCTCCATAGCTAGAGGGAGAGTAGGATTCATACCTTTCCCAAGGGTATTGGCGCTGAGTGAAATGCAAATTACCACGTCCAGGATTTGAACTCGGGGTAACGAGTCCATTTCCCATGACTTTAACCATTACACGATATAGCTTAACCTGCATGTAATTATCGGGACTGATCTGACGATCTACTAAAATTGAATCAAAGAGAGTATTCAACTAGATTTTCTCGCAGCCTTCAGCCGCCGGAAGAGAAAACAAAGAGAGAATGGTAAAGAATTCACAGGATTAAAAGGCGACCGAAAACGAAGACTTCTTTTTTAATAGCTGCATCGGTAAAGAGCAGTGGAATGAAAAAAAAGAAAAAAGAAAAAAAAAAAAAGAAGCCGCAGCAAATAAAAAATAATAAAAAAGGAAGAAAAAGATTCCTACAGTTTGCCAAGAGGTGAAAGCTGACTTGCCAAATTGTCCGGCAGAAAAGTGAGATTGGAGCTAAAAGAAAAAAAAGGTGAGTGACGATCGATGGAAGATTGTAAAACGTCGTTAGAAAGAGGAGGACAAGTTAAGGCGGATGGAACAGGTGCCAAGTAGCAGTAGACAATTATACCATCGTTTATGGTCAATATTAAAAACAGAAGAAAAAAGGAGGGAAAACAACCAGAAAAAAAACATGCTGCAAAGAAACATAAATAATTTAAGTAGATTATCACACGAAATATTTTCTCGAATAGAAATCATTTAATTCAACTTAATATTTCACTTCAATGCACACAAATGAGTTTTAAAAACGTATAAAATATTAATGAGACATATTGATTTCATTGAATTTGATTAAATCTCTTCTCGCTATATCAACACACACCACACACATATATATATATATATATATATATATATATATATATATCTTATTTCCTAGTTTAGTAACATGAGTGACCAAAAAAAAACAGAACCCAATTTTATTTATTTATTTTCCCATTAAACTAACCCTAACCCTTGTTGGACTTAAACTTAAAAAAAAAAAAAAAAAAAAAATTAACAACTTAATTACAAAATTTGTGGGTTTATTATTTTCTGTGTCACCCCTGTAATATCATGTTACTCAACTAGGAAATAACCTATATATATATATATATATATACACACGCACATACACAATTCAAAGTTCGAGTGAAGAAATCTTCCTAACGGCGTAGTAGTTTTTCAGTCATCGTAATTTACAGACCTCAATGGGTGTTCTTATTGCCTTAGTCTCAGATCAAAATTAAATTAGGAAAAAAATTACAAAAAATATTTTAAGTTGAAAGCAAGATAGACTATTTCATTTCTCCTGAAATTGTTCATTATGCTTTCAACCTAAAACTCCTTTATTTTTCCTAATATATATTTTTCCGGGCCATATGACCTGTAGGCACTACTTTTGCGATCTCGATTCATAAAGACATGTTTTTCATTTACACCGTCAAAATCCGTTTCTTTGTTAGGGGTTAGGGTTAGGGGCTAGGGGTTAGGGGTTAGTTTTATAATTTAAAAAAAAACTCTAAAATCGTCTATTAACAAACAACCGGATTTTAACCGTGTGAATGAAAAATATGGCCTTATGAATCGATAGCAAAAGGGGTGCCTAAAGGTCATATGATCCATTTTTCCATATATATATATATATATATATATATATATAATTAATAGCATACACATCTATTATTTAGTAACCTGCAGATAACCTTGATTTTATTATCACTTAGTGTTGAATACATGGAAGGAGAGGAGGAGCTCTGAAAATAATTTTGATCCAACAATAAGAGAGATCTCTTGGATTGAATCTAGAGTCTTCTTTCTCCTAAACCAATTTTCATACTAATGTTAAAGAAACTAGTCTGCCTACTATTTATCCATAGCTGGAGGGAGAATAGTTGGATCCGTACGTTCCCCCAAGGGTATTAGCGCTATGTGTAATGCAAACAGCCGCAACCTGGATTTGAACTTGTCTCCCTGTGTCCATTTTCTCCAACAGTAAACATAACACAACTCGCCTTCATACATGATAGATTTAAAAAGTATAAAACATTAATGAAACAGTAATCTTATTAAATTTGATTAAATCCCGTTTCGCTGTGTTGATATATTGATGTAGAAAGAGATTATTTTAAATGTACAGGGTGTCCATAAAGTCCCGCTACAGGTTGAAAACGTATCAACAAAAATGGCGGTTATGTTGAAGTGGAATAATAAATAAAAAATAGATCAATATTAAACCTTTAAGGGTTGAACTTTTATGGTTTTTTAAATTTATTTATTTAAAGATTTTATCATTTGTACAATGTGAGTTATTAATATTCAATTTTATTCAGTATGTACTATGTTCTACACACCGAATAATTCTTTACCGAAATTCACTTGTATAATTATCGAATTTATGCGATATACATATTGTAATTGCCTTCAAGCAACAATATAATTATAATATATACTTTATTCAACAATGCTTCTAAAACATTTTTTAAAAAACAATGCTTCTAAAAAAAAAAACATCCAAAAATCTTATTCAATTTTATAACTGTTTCAAGACTTTGTGGACACACTGTATATACAATTTTAATGTCATAAATCTATTATATAGTAATCTGAAGATAATTCCTGGGTTTGTTTATCGCTTGAGTGATCTTGTTTAAAACTATCCTAAACTAAGTAAATAACTTTACACTTAACAAGTATTTTATATTTAAAAAGAAGTTTGAACAAATACTCCTTTTTGGTATTTACCCAACACATTCGTACAAGCAGGATGCAAGGTATTGACGGCTTAGGCAGAGAATACATCGACTGTACCTCTGCAATGGGGCCAGCTGTTAACTGTGGGTGACGACTCGTTATGCTTAAGGACGGAATCTTGGTGACTGGCAGTCCATGACATGCAACAATCAGCTTTGACTCCCCTCCCGATCAAGTTACTAGTCACGTCATGCACTAGTATCTACATGGTCATGCCGACCCTATTTCGCTAGTGGCAACTCCCCCAACGCCTTATTATCATATGTGCTAGAAGGCGGTGGCTGAGGGTCAGTAAACTGGGTATGACGTTAAGTGGCATCTAATGGTGAAGTTCGAATTCTGGAGCACTGTGTATTGTATCCCTTCATCAACATTACTCAGGTTAACCCTGAACCGGAGTATTAGTACATGTTAGGATCCCATCTATGAGTTAAATAGAAAAATAGTTTTAAAAATCGAGTTAAAAAATTGAATACCTATCATCTATACATATATAAAGGGTAGTTGTGCATATGTCCGGAGTAAACTACGAAACTACAGTAAATAACGACGATGTAAATATATATATATACATTCACTATCACAAGATCTTGCTCTTTGAGCAAAAATAATGAAGACTTGATCTATATGTGGGTAGATAAGTAAAAGATAAAATTTAAATAGTAACAGCATGATTTTTTAATTTTTTTTTAAAACTTTTTAAATAGGAGTCATTGATTTTTATAATTCAGAGTGTCTGGATCAGCGCAAGGTCTTTTTTTTACGTAGGGATTTTAATGGGGCATTCAACGTGGATCCATCTTGCGATTTAACAATAATGGAGACTATCTTTATACCCCCTCATCTATACCCTGGCGATGCCGGGTAGCTACTTCTAGTTGAATGAATAAAACAAAACGTCTTCGGCATAAAATAACCCAACAAAGGCTGGCAAGCTGTAAAATCTAACCAACCAACCAATCTTCATTTAGTTGAATGATAATTCTGATGTCGCAACAGAACCAAGAAGATGGTTATTTGTTGTGTTCCTCAAGACTACGGGCTTTTCGGGAAGCCGAGAAGAAGATCAATCAAAGATGTTCAAATCTAGATAACCTTCCACTTCATCTGATGACATTTGTTTGGCTAAACACAAGACAAATCTCCTCCCTCGGGTTTTGGCCTCTGCAAATCTTTTTGTTCTCAAAGTCGAACCCTACATTGGAATGTGGCGATGTCATACAATAGACTAGATCAAAGAGAACGCGCTTAGATTTCTACCCAGAGACATGCAAATGGCTTCCACCGTGCACACCAAACTTAGAAACATTGGTGGCAACTCTGAATCAAAAATGAACGAGGGCAATTTCCAAAGTTACAATTCCCATTCAATTTACAAGAACAAGAGGAACAACTACGATATGTAACATGTCAAAAATCCTACACTGTTAAACAAATTAAGTTTGCCCCAAAATGGCCTATTAAAGATTTATCACACACTTAAAACAAACTTTGGACCATATGACCTTTAGGCACCCCTTTTGCGATCTTGATTTGTGGAGACATTTTTTTTCATTTACACAGTCAAAGTCAGACGATTTTTAGAGTATTTTTTTTAAATTATAAAACTAAACCCTAACCCTTAACAAACAACCAGATTTTGACGGTGTAAATGGAAAAAATATCCCCACGAATCAAGATTGCAAAAGGAGTGCCTAAAGGTTACATGGTCCCAAACTTGTGCTAATTAATCGAAACAAAACGAAGATTGTTTTATTATTATATCACCGATCTCTCTGTAAGTCTTACCAGAGTGTTTATGCAGCGTTACAATTTTCGTGCGCTTCTTTGGAATAATTTCCACTGAAGACAATGTCCATAGGACAGCTAATTGACAGTCGGGATTATAGTGTCTGGACATGATAAAAATCTGATTCAATCACGGATGACGTAATATTTTCAATGCCAAAGAAATTTCCCCAGACACCCTGAAAATACATTCACATTACAGATTCCCACTAAAAATGACCTAATCCGAGTAAAAAAAATAGAAATAATTACACCCTGTCACTCCAGTGGGCCGAAAACTGGTCGTATGGTGAAAGAAAGGAAACTAAAGCGGTTGTTTTATTAATTTACACAAGGGTGTATATAGAATATGGAGTTTACTTTCATACCAGTAGACGATTTTTCAACAAATAACAAGAAAGCTGATTTGAAAATGGTATTTGATATAGATGCCATTTTGTCCTTGTAGAGGAAAATGAAAATATACAGAAAATTGTGAATCAGATATAAAATACGTTTACGAAATTATCTATAAAAACTCACCTGTAAATCACAATGTACTACCGATTGTTGTCTTTCACTGTTTAAAAACAAAATATTTATTTACCTTCCATTTTTCTTCCTTCTTTCGATTATAATAAACTAACCATCAGTATTTATATTGTGATGAGAAAGTTGCTGTGAGGTAGCTTAAAGTAGGTAAAAGTAAATAATATAGATATTGTTATAGAAAGCGTATAGTTTCTTTGAGGGCTCATCTTATAGTATGTATATATATATATATATATATATATGTGTGTGTGTGTGTGTGTGTGTATTATTCATTAATATTTAAGACCTAGTTTTAAACCTTTTCATTTAACAATTTTACAACATGTAATCATTGAAATACCATTTTGTTTTATCCTCTTCAGTTTCATTTTTTTTTTAATTACTCGTCCAAAAACAAGGCATTTTTTATTAGCTTAATTATCCCTTTTATATTTGATTAATTGAATTTCAGAATATTTCTCATAAAATTATCAATGTTTTATTTTATATGGGTTTTTTTTCTGTTATCATTATCCGAGTATTCTCGGTATAAGCATTACACACACACACACACCCATATATATATATGTGTGTGTGTGTGTATACAGAATCGATGGAAAAATAAAATAGAAATCCAAGTTCATTTGTTTTATTTATAATCATGCCAAAAACATTTTTATTTACATTTCTCAAAACATTAGTTTTGTAGAGTGAATTTAACTTTCAAATGAAATCATTTAGATTCATTAGAAAAAAGGTTATCTTTTTCTCAGTATTCGTTTCAATTTGGAATTTCTAACACAATACAGAAATAAATGAGTGAAAAAGTATTTTCATATTATGAAAATAATAATTAAAACGCACAACTGCTAAAAAAAACACTCACAGAGTACTCGAGATTCATAGAAAACGGGTAATTATCGACGAACGCTTTGTTCGTCGATAATTTCCCGTTTTCAATGAGTCTATGGAAGGTCTTGAGCTAGTAAATTTAGTTTCAGTGATAGAACGCAATTATAAAAAAATGTTCTGAATGCCTATCCTGGGATCATCAGGTAAGAGGTTAATCAACACGTGAATTATCCCCTTTTGGTCAAACATTCAAACTAATTTCATTATATTGTATTGCGCTAACAAAAATCTTGCTACCATGTACCATTTGTTAGTAAATTTCAGACGTCAGATCATTACAACATAGAATTTGCGCATGTTTTGTTTAGATAATTTCTACAAAAGAATATTTACTATTTTGCTCTTCCATATATGATCATTTGCTCATAGTAAACAAAAAATTCATATAGTATAACATGATATGAAAGATAATATAATTCATGAAGTTAAAAACTTTAATATCAAGTAGTATTTTTATTTTAATTTTAATAGATTAGTATCAATATCTTGCTTTCTATCTTTCACATAGTAAAGAGATTGAGTTACTAGCAAATACATATTTCTACGAAACAATATTTGCCATTTTGGTCTTCCATATATAATTAATTGCTGATAGTAAAATTTAAAAAAACAAGTTCATATAGTGCACCAATATGAAAGATAACCTATAATTTCTAAAGTTGAGCATTTTAATGGCAAGTAATATTTTTGTTTTAATTTGAATAGATTAAGATCAATATCATGCTATTTTTCACACTTTAAAAAGGATTATTTTTTTTATCTTAACAGTCGTTATCTTAGTGTACATGTATAATTTTAATTTTTTTGAATTGATCTCTTTAGATTTCTTTTTTAAATGCCGCTTTCGGCGGACGTCAACTTTCTGTCAAATTATTTCCTTTTCATATATTTTTATTATAATTATTTGATGAAATAATTGAATTACGATAACAAATAGACTAATGACTCCAAAAAGTCTTTTTAAAAACATTGAAAAAAGAAGTTAATGTATTGTTTGGATTTTTCCGACTGTTGTCCTCATTTTTATAGTGAAATACACCTGCACAGCATTTCAACCGTTCTACTCCATGACTTTCTTCAGCCGTATCATGCTATTGTATGACTGCACCACATGGACTCTGAGTAAGCATAGAGAGAAAAAAAACGAGGATGTTGCGCACTGGTTTAGACAAATCTTGGAAGCAGCATCCTACAAGAATGTAGTTTTACGGTTATCTGCCTCTTATTACACAACTTATTCAGGTGAGATGAAAAAATACTGGAAAGGCAAGGACGAACAGATAAGTGACGTTCTAATGTGGATACCTATACATGTTCACACCATTGTAAGTAGACATACAATCAAAAACTACATCAAATTGCTCTGTGAGAATTCTGGATACCGTGCGAAAGACCTGCTGGGGGCGATGAGTGATAGGGACGGTTGACGAGAAAGAGTCGTGGGAATCCTTGCTGCCATTGCGATATCATGATGATTTTGTATTTTGTTTCGCCTTAAAAATCATTTTGAATTTGTGTCCTGGTTATGTTGTTAATCAGAATTTAATGCTAACGTTCCAATTTTGGAGCTCTAGGGCGTGTGGAGTACCTCTGCATTGGAATTACTCCCAATTCCCATCTAATAGTAATACTTGTTATGGTTCCATTTATGAGTTAAATAGAAGAAAAATGAGTTTTCAAAAATGTGTTTAAAAAATTGAGTTAAAAAAACAATACCTATTATCTATACATATATAAAAAGCGATTGTGTGAGAGCCTGGCTGAAACTAGGAAAATACAAAAATTAATGACGAAGTATATATATATATATATATATGTATGTATGTATTGTGGCTTACCGGTGGGTACGGGTATGATCGTTAGGAGCGCACAGTATCCAGGGGTTAAAACCGTGAAAAAACAAATACAAAGTGCTCAATACAATGTAGAACAAGATCCATTCAAGAAATGGATATAAAGTAACCTACTCGAACTTCATCATCTGAATCGTCAGGGTTACATCCGCTGAATTAATCGAGTTTTCGATTAATATCAGTTGATACCACGTATGTCTGTTGAAACGGGCCATATCGTTACAGATGGACGCTTGTTTATCGATTCAGATAAATGAAACTCGAGTAGGTTACTTTATATCCATTTCTTAAATATATATATTAAATACCACCAGTTCTTGTTTTTGTGCAATTATTATGAAATTCTGATTTATATTCGTGAGGATAATTAAAAAATAAAATATACAAAGAAATAGCGTTGAAATTTTACTTTAAAATTTCCAGTATTTGTAAACCTCAAAATTGACTCAATACACAGAGTTTTTCCCCCTCTTCCTAGTCGATGCTGGGTAGCCGCTTCTAGAAAATGAATAAAACAAAAACGTCTTCGGCATTAAATAACCCAACAAGGATTGACATGCCATAAAATCCAACCAGATAACCAACCAAACATAATTTTGGATTTGAAATTTTCAGTTTTTGTCAGTTTCGTCTTTGCTCTGACGTCCTCTGTCTTTGTTTCTTATTTTTAGCTCAACTCTGGTGAGTCAAATCTCCAGTGGTATTTTCAGTAACAACGTTGCGATTGGTCGTTGATGCCGAGTGGATATAAGGGTTCGTCGTGACACATGCCCGTGTGAAAACTGACAAACATCATTGTGAAGCTTTTGAAGTTGAATTGAATCGCGCGTTGGTGTTGTGGGTAATCACGTGATATCATTGTGTCAACGTTCTTCCTGGGATTTCCAGTAATTGTCAGCTTAATAAAACTCGGGGAGAAAAAAAAACACCACTATCGAAACTGTTCGTCTAATCACAAAGCGCAGTTCAACTGCTTTAATGTTTGAGTGCTTGCTGCGAAGGACGTTGGCTTTTAAAAGCAGCCATCGTTTTGACAACAAAGGCCGAGTAAAAACGGAAAATGGGACATGGCTGTCAAGTTTGTCGAATTATGTCGGAAAACAAGACTGGATCAATGGAACGGATAAACTTTCGCTGAAGATGATTGCAATAAATGAGCTTAAAACCGTTTCTTCCTGGAGTTGAAAATAGACTAAATCTTTCAGTCTTTATCTCGCATTTTCGTATTTCTTTATTTTCTTGGCAGTAGATTCTGTGTTCTTTAAACACACACACACATCTCTCTCTCTCTCTCTCTCTCTCTCTCTCTCTCTCTCTCTCTCTCTCTCTCTCTCTCTTTTTTTTTTATATATACTAGCAAATATATGCACCCTCCGGGTGCAAGTATTTAAGTTTTAATGTAATAAAATGTTATATTAAATTAGAAAGGCTAATGAATCTAAAGAATGCAGAAAAAAGTATTTTAGACAGGGGGGTATAATCGAAATATAGAACTGAGCTTACTCTTTCATCTCATCTTTCATTGGTAAATTTTCCTAATTTAACTATTCAGTTAAAATAGGAAGTAAATAATAAAATTACAGTTATGTCTTCTTGTTAATGGATTTCTTTTAAGATGTATCCACAAGACTTTTGCTTATATTCATTAAGATAAAACCAAATAATTAGAAATCAATAATACTAAACACATATTTATCAAATCAAAATTTTAATATCAATATGCAAATTAGCCTTCCCGTTCACACTGTAAACCGCTATTTTGTTGTATATATATAAATACAATTGTATGTTATTCGTATGTAGATATGACCAACAGTAATAATAATGCAAATCAATTTTATTGATAATTGGGATTTGAATAAAAATAAAATCACGGTGAATGTGACGCAAATAACTAAGGGAACTGTGACTTGAGTAGTAATATAGTTTCGGTTACAGACAGAAAAACACTATCTCCATTATAATAAGATATATATATATATATATATATATATATATATATATATATATATATATATTATCATAAATTATACATTTTAAAACAAACTGTGTTCTGCATGTTTTCGTGGGAGGAGCTAATGATACCAAGAAGTCTGGACAGGCAGCCTATCTTCTGAAGCAATCTAATAAAGTCCGCTTCAGCTGACCAGGTCAAATGCCTTCGTTGGGTCTATGAATGCAGTGTATAGTAACATCTGCTTCTCCTGGCATTTTTCCTGTAGCTGGCGTAGCGAGATGATCATGTCAACAGTTGACCGGTTTGCTCGGAAGTCACATCGTGACTCTGGATAGATGCGAGATTCGAGGGTCTGTAGACGCGCCAGTATAACAAGAGCAAAGACTTTTCCAGCTAGGCTAAGGAGGGAAATGTCCCGGTAATTTTTGCAGTCGCTTCGATTTCCTTTGTTCTTGTATAAACGGACAAATAAAAATAAAAACAATATTTTAACGGCTAATTAATTACCATTGGTTTCAAAGCTTTATATGCTCATCTTCAGATAAATCGCCTTGTAAATGACATCCGAATGAATATACGTTATGAATAGCGTTCTCGCTTTATTTGACCGCGCGTGTGATGATGATGAATAACACTCGGACAGATGTTCCTTTTTAAGGTGGTTGATTTTTTCAGCCAAAGATTTTGATATAAATTTATTTCTTTGTGGACAGCTATGAACATTTCCGATTTAGTATTTAGGTGTGTTTTGTGTTGAATTTATTCCTTGTAGGATCAGGAAATTTCTTGTAGAGCATAGTCCACATCTCTTGGATCCATTTATATAGGGTTTGGGTTGTCCTAAAATCTTCCACTCTATTTTATTGTAATTTTCTATTGTAATCAAGCACTATATTTTCCTTCTCCAACTTAAAAAATCCCCATATATATATATATATATATATATATATATATATATATATATATATTATAACCGTGTGGTCACGTATTTCCTCCCCTTTTAGGGACAAAAGAAAGGGATTATTCCTCTTCCTTTACTCTTTTTTTTTACTCGTTCCATTTTCATTTTGTGTTAATCGACCATAGTTGTTTCTATATTCTTCAATATTTATCCCTGTTGAGTGAGAAACGAAACTAGTCACTTAGTTCACTTGTTTTGATCTTTATATCCCTTGTTTTAATCGATAATGAACAAAAATTTGGTTATTTTAAAGCTCTATAGAATTTTATACTCCTAAAACTTTTTTATAAATGTATGTATATATATATATATATATATATATATATATATATATATATTAAAGAAGCAGGTGATATTCCTAAAAGCCTTAAATAGATAGATCAAAATTTTATTGAAAATCATGTTCATATATCATCTCAAAAACGACGAGATGTCTTGAACGTCTACAACTGAAGATCATAAAGTAGAAATATTCCCTGGTCTTTAACATTACCTCCCTAAATAACTTGCTGCCAAAATAAACGGCATATATATATATATATATATATATATATATATATATATATATATATATATGTGTGTGTGTGTGTGTGTGTGTGTGTGTGTGTGTGTATATGTGTGTGTATATATGTGTGTGTGTATATATATATAAACCAAAGTGTTCAATGGTCCTTTTTTATCTATTTAACCTAAAGGAAAGACCTTAAAACGCACTACCATTCTTAATCAAAGTGGTTCGTTGGTTGAATTTTAGGTCATGTCAACCTTACTGGGTTATTTTATGCCGAAGATGTTTTGATTTATTCATTCTTGATGGGTAGTCAAAAATTGTTTAACTCATTTTTACAACTCATTTTTCACATTTAACACATAGATGGGACCCTAATATTTCGGTTCAGCGTGGTTCTGAGAATAAGTGATGAACGGGTACTCTACACTACCCCGAACTCCAGAACCTGAACCTCACCACTAGATGCAGTTTAATTGTCTTCATCAACGGCAAAATATTTTATATAAACGCCATACCCAGGGCACTAAGACCCTCATCCATCGCCTTATAGCTTATATATGATAAAAAGGCTTAGAGTTTGCCAATAGGATTGAGACAATTTAAGTGCTATGGCTTGTCATGACCAGGGGATTGATCGGGGGAGCTCTCCGACTGATCGTCTAGCCTAAGGATCAATGTGGAGTGTTGCATGTCATGGACTGCTTGGCTACCAGGATTCCATCCTTATGCACCAGGGGTCACCACCCACCGTCAAAAGGTGGCCCGATTGGGGGTTACCCCTCTGCATTGGTACTGTTAGCGTTTCTGACTCCGCCGACAGGGATAGAAATCGACCAGGAAATAATCGCAGTGGCGTACACGCCACAGCTTCAGACTTAGAAAATTACCACTGGTGAGTCTTCATTTCTTAAACACTGGTTACTGTGAATTTATCCATAATTGGCATTACTCCCAGGTCCACTCATACCCATATCTATAAATTAAACAGACCTCGTTGACAATATGTAAAATAACTTTAATATTCAGAGTCATTGATATTGCGAATAAGTAGGAAGAGTTTTCCCCTTTAGAATATTATCTCATATAATTGAGAGACCATTACTGATTTTGGCATAAAACAACTAACCACGGGTTGAGAGACTATAAAACAGCCAAACTATCTAATCTATGTGTCAGGAATTACATCTCGACTCCTGGTTACGAGTTATATTATCTTACAGATGTCGATAAACTTTCAACTGTGTGAATGCTCATGTATTGTTACTACAGCGGGGGTGGGGAATTTTCAACATACATACTGAGCACGGAATGAACTGTACTATTGCATTCCAATATCTACGTCCTGTTGGGAGTGAATAAAAACCCTATTGATTTTTGTTGATAGTGGTCGTTACATTACAATGAACTTAGCAAATACTTATTCATCACCGAACAGATTCAGAGCTGCTCCAGTAATCGTCATTATCATATAACTGAATTCATAATGTCTTTAGGGAGTAAAGCTCTTAACAATTGCAACACATGCCCAACAGCGCAACGCTACGCAAAGCTGTCACATTGGACACACTATCAAATACACAAAAGGGTATTGACCATCGATCCTCATAATACGGTGCAGACTAAAAAATGACAATTATCTTAAAAGGCATTTAACTAGAAAAAAAGATTCAGTATAAAGTATTACCAGTACTACCAATTCATTTGGGTGAGTTTTAAATCATAGGAAGAATCGAGACCATCGAAACGACAGCACTATTAAGATCGGCTAGAATGCTCAGAAGGGTCCTGGATATCTGGGGAGACTTGCTGTCTCTCAGCCTCCAGAACCACTGGCTATGACAGGTCTGAAAACCTCTGAGTAAAAAAAATATAAAATCAAATGAAAGAAAAAACAAAATTTATGAAATTTTAAAGTGAAAACATAAAATATCGGACATATATATATATATAATATATATAAACATATATACAGAGATGCTGATAGGTACGCGTCCTGTGCCCCTGACACACAAAAATTTTAAAAAAAACGCAGTAAAATCGAATCAATGCGTCCCAGTGTTTTTCTTTTTTCTTCCCTCACCATTCCAAGCTAACTGTAAGTACATTTCAGCAGTTTCTTAGAAATAAATTACACAGGATACGTTACAAGGTAGGAGTTAGACGGCTTTAGTTACTTCCCCAGATCATAAAAAACCTACAATTTATTAAGAAACTTTAGTTAGGACCTATAAATTTTCCCGGTGACTCGTTTAAAGCAGTGTGTCTCAGTTTCAATATATTCCATGGGGTAGGGCAAATATTAGGTAAGGGGGGTCCTTAAGCAAAAATAGTGATATTGTAAAAAGTACCTGGTACCTTTACTTAAGTATAACATTTATTATCTAGATGTAGATACAAATTGTGTATTTATATATCGATATAATTAATTAGAATGATGTATAATAAATTATTTCAATATATATATATATATATATATATATATATATATATATATATGTGTGCTTAATTGGAGTCGTACCTAATTTTGAAAATTAATTAATTAATAATGAATTAGGCGGGAATACCTATTAAATGTATGGCTAAACAAATCGAGAAAAATCATTTTTCTCGATTTGTTTAGCCATACATTTAATAGGTATTCCCGCCTAATTCATTATTAATTAATTAATTTTCAAAATTAGGTACGACTCCAATTAAGCACTTATTCTCCCAAAAATTATCGGCAAAAAGCCATTCAAAACAAACCGTGTTTACAATATATATATATATATATATATGTGTGTGTGTGTAGGGATGGATGTTTGTGTGAATAAGTTTTTTGGTACAACATAATGAATAGACAATTTTTTAAAAAGATTTTTAGTTTATGTTTTACGGCATATCAACGTTTGTTGGATCATTTAATGCCGAATCAAGTCATTTTTGTAAAAGAAAGGATTCATGTTGCTTACAGAATCTGCTGTTGCTTAAATGGTCACATAATGATACGTATCGGCATTGACTCCGAGCTTCCTCTTTTCTAACAGTAAAAACTTACAGACATAGGTATTGCTTGATATTATGAGATCGTCACGAAACGTTGTTATGTGATGGCCATCCTTGAATGCAATTGAGCGCTTTGAGTTTTTCCTTGAGGTTTCCTTTGTTAACCAAGTCGAGTTCTTTACATGTGCAAACTCCTCAATTTGTTGTTTAACATGTCCATATAGTTATTTTCTTCGCATTTCTGTTGCCTCTTTAAAGTTGTTCGCCTTTTCCATATGTTGCATTTACAGTTATTAATGTTTACTGGCTCTTTTTATGTATTCCTTGCGTCCCACGTAAGCGGAATCTAAACAATCCTAAAACTACAGATTTTATTATCTAAGCAGCCCCGTTCTCTAATGTTCTCTAATATCCCTTCTTGGACACAGAATTGGATGCCATGTCCAAAAAATGACATTACACCACTGTTAGTAGTTTTAATTGATTGGTGAAACGTTGGAGTATAACACAAATACAAATCCCAGACAGAAATATGACTTTATTTTATTAATACACGCTAAAAAAAAAATCAAACGGAAAATTTGCCACGATCCTAGCAAAACGAGAAAACGATTTAAATGTTGAACAGTTAAATCGTCTATTTAATCAAATAAAAAAATATTTCCTTCTTTGATTAAATCTACTTCCAACTAATCTTATTCCAACCTGTAGATAACATTTACATGTCATGAACCATAAAATGAAAGAGGCGAATTGTTTGAGGGATTTTCATTGATGACAGAAAGCACATAAACATGGATGTAAGATTTCAATGTACGATATGTAATCGATATATACATTAAAGCAACTACGAACAAAGGCGCTTAACGATAGTGCATCTTTACTAGGCCGTCTTTATATCATACATACTGTGTGCATATAGAGGAACAAAGACAAAACCTGAATAGCAGTTGCAGAAGTCAACTTAAAAACCTCCTACACTCAAACAGGGTGGAGGGGAGTGTCGTATTTTGGTTCAGATGATATATATATATATATATATATATATATATATATTAAAATAAGTTTATTTTGGCAACATTTTTTCTTTTAAACGTGTTTTGTTGAACTCAACGAACAATTCTTGTTTGACGAGTTTTTGTTCGATCCATTCTAACTGCCTGGACATTTTTTAAAATATCCGGGTCGAATTGGTGTATGGATCAACCAAAGGTTTTACCACAAGGGGTTTCTGCACTACTTAGTGGCATCATCAGGTGTGGAACTATTGAGATGTTTGTATTGTTTATTTCAGACAAACAGTACCAGTAGGAAATAGTAGGAAGAGTGGCTCATAAGTTTCTTTTAAACTATATATATATATATATATATATATATATATATATATATAATTTAAGTTTTCGCGTATGCTTCTAAATTATTTAGTTAAAAATTGATGGTAAAATAAATGAATGTATGAAATAAAAATGAATGAAATGATGGGGATAAATAAAAAATCCTTTCCAAGGGACCCCTCTCAAAAGTATTAAAACACTTTTTGAGAGTGGGTTCCCTGATAGAAAACTTTCCTCATCTATTATTAGACTCCTTTGAAGCAGCAAGTTAATATAATTATTCTTTAATTTTTTTCATCATTCATTTTACCATCAATCTTAAACTATATATATATATATAATATATATATATATATATATATATATATATATATATATACTCTGAACAATAATACAATATATAATGCCGCTCTAAGTAGTATTTCTTCTTACGGGTTATAAACAATAATAAAACACCAAGTAAGACTAAACACATCACCCTGCCTCCTTTGAACAATAGAACGAACCTCCCTCTCCCAACAGGGTCTAAACCGTAGTATATAAGGACGCATGAATGCCATCTCAGTCATTTGGTTTGAGCGCCACACTACCCTAACTTAGATATACATGATATATCCACAATATTAAGTACGATTTACTTATTAATTCTTATATACCCTACCTATGAACATCAATCGGTATGTCTTAATCCGTGTCACTACAGGAGTATTATGCTGAGTGAGTAGTCGTATACTTCTATCAGTGGTTAACCTTCTTCACGCCGCTGGTGAGAATTGTATAGTGTTAATGTTATAAAGATTCCATTTCAATTGTTCCGTTTGGTTGTTTCTCATTTATTAATCTTTGTTAGGTTACAACATAAATATAGCACACTATACTATCAATATGTATATATATATGTGTGTGTGCGTGCGTGTGTATATATACATATGTATACAATATAATATAATGGAGGATGAATAGAAAAAGTGTTATTCAATATTTAACCCTCTGAGGATTGAATAATATGCATAAAACTATAGTAACGGTAAGTTAGTCCATAATATTTTATTTGTGATTATTTATATATATATATATTATTAAAGAAATGGCTACAATATAAACCTACTCGAGTTTCACCATAAGGATCTTCAGGGTTAAATCCACTGAATTAATCGAGGTACCGATTAATTGCAGCCGATCACACGTGTGTTCATTGAATAAGATGTTACGTTATTCAATGAACACACGTGTGACCGGCTGCAATTAATGGTACCTCGATTAATTCAGTGGATTTTACCCTGAAGATCCTTATGGTGAAACTCGAGTAGGTTTCTATTGTATCCATTTCTGTAAGAAATTTTCTCTACTTTGTATTGAGCACTTTGTATTTGTTATATCGCTGACTTAAACCCTGGATTTTGTGCACCTCCAACGATCGTACCCATATTCACCGGTAAGCCACCTTTTATCTTTTATATATATATATATATATATATATATATATATATGTGTGTGTGTGTGTGTGTGTGTGTGTGATTGAGGGCGTGCTATTTAAGCATAAGTATATATATATATATATATATTTACGTGTTTGTGTGTGCGTTACGCAAACAGATGTTCCCAGCAATACCACGGATATGAGATAACATTTTATGTGCCACAAAGATTACATTCACACTAATTTGACTGCTTCTCATAGTCAATGGTAATTTATATTTGGTTTCAGTGAGAATGTTTGTTAACCCAAATGTGCCATAGTTGTTCTCGGAAATTATTTGTTTTCGAGAAGAACAAAAGCTAATTGCACATGGTTTTTTATCGATAGATTTGAATCAAGATTAGATATTTGTTTAGCATTTCTGTGTCATAGATTGCAATGGTAAAATGAGAATCGATTTTCTTCTTTAATTTAATCAGAATGAAATCCTGTGTCTGTGCTAAACCGAACCTGCATGACCACTAAGCTATTTATTCTTAAATTACTTTTCTATGCACACACAATTTACACAAAGTTTAAATGTATTTTTTCTAAAGAACATTTATGATTATTTCATTTTTGATTATTGATTCGAGTTGGTTCTATACTATTGGATCAGTTTGAGGACTTAGCTTAGGGTTTTGCTCGCGTGTCAGTGCTAAACTGAACCTTCATGATCACTAGGCTATGTATTCTCAAATTACTCTTCTACATAGAGAATTTCAAATGCGATTTTATAAAGAACATCTCTTTATATCAGTTTTGATTTATAATTCTATTTGGTTCCATATATTTGAATCAGTTTTAGGACTTAGGTTACATTTGGTTTTGGCCATGTGTCTGCGTAAATCTAAACCTACACGACCACTTGGCTATGTATTCTCAAATTATTTTTATACACACAGTTTACACAAAGCTCAAGTTATTTTTTCTAAAGAACATCTCCGTGTATTTATGTTTTGATTTATTATTCTAGTCGGTTCCATATGACTTGAATCAGATTTAGGACTTGGCTTAGCTTAGGGTTTCAGCCATGTGCCTGTGTTAACCTGAACCCTCATGACCACTAGGCTATGTATTGTTGAATTACTCTTATACATAGAAAAATTTAAATGGTATATTTTAAAGAACATCTGTTTACTTCAGTTTTAATATATGATTCTAGTTGTTTCCATAATCTTGATTAGTTTTAGGACAAAGCTTAGCTAAGGGTTTTCGTCAATAGATTAGAATTGCTTGAAATTAATTATTTACTTCGTTTGCAATTAGCGTAGATTTGAGCAAATACTTATTAAAACTTAATATTTGTTTTATTGACACATTTCCAGAGAGCGACATGCCAAAAATAATAGCAATAGTTTGAGCGTCTTTTCATACAAATTAAGTTCCCAAAGAGGCAGGATGGTTCTTTAAATTTATTTCAATAGAAATTCAAAGGAATGCATCTTTATCTAAAAATATTAATAAAGAAACCCCATCTTTATTGTTAAATATATGATGTTTCAGACGATGTGCTCATCAAACTTTTTCAGGCATTTTTTGTCAACTTGGAAGCCTTCGTATCCTAATGGGAAACATTCGAATTGAAGCCTTTATTTTATTTCATTGGGGTATATTGTTCTGATTCCGTTAAAAATGACCGGATAAAAGTATTAAGCTATGTAATGTATTCTATGTTATTTTCCCTCATAGCCTGGATTAAACCTGCAATCTCCATATTAATGTCACTTAGAACTGCAATAAACCAACCTTTATATCCGTAGCCCCATGTGTCCATGAAGGCTCCCGACTTTAACAAGAATCGCACGAAGTAGGCCAACCAGTACATCGACTGAAGGGTCGTGTATATTACAAAAAAAAAATAGGGACAACTGCCCAAAAATCTAAATTGTGCAATTATCAAGCATCATTCAGACAAAAAGAGAAATCATTACTGCAAGACCACAAAATTTAGATAATGTGTACATATGCGGGAGTAAACTAAAAGTTTAAGTAAACATTAATGGTTCCATAATTAATATGTGGCCTAATAATTGTGTATGATAAGTGTAGCTTAATTCAAAACTAACGGTTATGGAAAAACACAGGAAAAATGGACATATTCTGAGTTGCGGTTGACCTCTCTTCTGATTCGTCATAGCGAGACATTATATGACCGTTGCGTAAATTAATCTTAAACAGCCGCTTTCTTTCATCATACAGTCAGTTTTAGACACACTGGAGTGACAGGGTGTAATCGATTTCTATTTTTTCCTCTGATTAGGTCATTTGCAATGGTGTGCAGTAATATGAATCTATTTTTTCGGTCTATGATAAAATTTGTTAAAAAATGACCAGACACTATTATCTCGACTGTCAATTAGTTGTCCTACGGTCATTGTCTTCGATGGACATTACTCCAAGGAAGCATATGAAATTTATAACAATGCTCGAACACACTGTAAAACCTTAGAGAGAGATCACATATATTATAATGTTCTTGTTTTGTTTTAATCAATTCACCCAAGAATGTACTTAAACCATGATAAATCCATTGACAGAGTAGGAATATTCAAAATGTAAGGTACAAACATTTATTTATCCAATATGTGTATTCCTGAGAAAATAATACACCATGATTATGTTACCGGTAGTGGTAGATTATTTGGTAGATATAAGCCGTGCTACAATACATCACTTACATTTATAGACTAAGCATGGTCACGTGGTTTAAACTTTAGTCAATCAACAGCACAAATCCGTGGTTGGTTGACTACTTAATCACTGATACGGAGAGGCGTCCATTTGCAATCATTGACGAAGGACATGCGAGGATTCTTTACCAAGGATTTGCGTTGGACAAACGCTCTTGCTTGAAGCCTAAAGGATGGCCCATAAAATCGTAACAGGTACTACTATGCTACTTTTCCATAGTCGATTAAGGTTTATGCATTTGACCCATCCACGCATGACTGCATAAAATCCACTCCACAGAGACTACAACCAAACTTATATCTTTGCAAAGTAAAGTAGGCGAAGTGGCCCATTGTCGGACAGCGAGGGAGTGTATCCCCTTCTCGCTAGCGTTAGACCAATGAGATTGGTTTTACGTCTGAGGTGGAGCGCCAGACATACCATCTGTTTCTCCTTTTACCCCACAGATCCAAGTATTTTCATGACTGGCGAGGTCCAGTATCGAACCCGCAAACTAGTGGTTCCGAGGCGGATTTTTTTAAAAATACGTCGTAATCGGTGAGGAATTGTTAAATACCTACCTGAACATTAATGGGTATGTCCGAATCCTCATAAATACGAAGGTATAATCTGACTGAGTAGTCTGATAACACCAGCAGTGGTTTAGCCTTCTTCACGCCGCTGGTGAGTATTGTATTTTTATCAATGTTATAAAGACTCCCTTTCATTTCCAACCTCCGTTTTAGTTATTTCTCACTCAGTAACCTTTTGTTGGGTTCCAACAGGAACCTCTTCCTCGGTGCATGCCGTTAAATCCAGAGTGACTAATTCAAAACTGAGCGATGGATGCGGTCAAACCATATCAACACGTGCGTATTTTTCAATCAATTGATTTTGAAACCCAACGTGATGACAGTTTGCCCATATCGTGGATGATTTATTGGGCCAACGATTTCAGATCAACTTCCGCAGTCATCTATCATCTTGAATCAATGATTCAACACGTGAAATTATGCCTTCCGCTGCTGCTGCTGTTGTTGTTGTTGTTGTTGAAAGTAGACGCTCTACACGTGGTTCCTTCAGAAGTATCTTACCACTCGCTTTTAACGAAGTCCACCGTATCAATTTCTGTTTACAGCACATCACATGTTTGCTATACACAGCAACAAGTTCGCAATGAAATTATTCTAAATATTTGCCTTTGGCAAACAACAATCTAATACCATCTCGAGTTTCCATGTTTGTCCCCTATATTATAAGAGCTCTTTTATTAATGTTGTATATACGCATACCGTCATTATTAAGGCTTACACATTTTTTTTCAATTAAACGCAATAGTGTCGATATTTTGGAAAATCAAAACTAGGAAAATTTCTCAAATACTTTTCATGGATTTTTGTAAAGTTGAGACGTGAAAATCTTATAAAAAGAGGCACAACTATCGTGTGACAGCTTAGTAAAAAAAAACTGACATAACATAAATATATAGTGTTGGATATCGTTTGAGAGCAGACATGCCCTTTTATCTCCACTGTATTAGCGTAACTGGAGAAGAAGGTCTTTAGAATTAACCAAAAAATAAAAAGCCGAAATGTTCTCTTGTTAACGTAATCAAACAAACAAAAAGACAGAAAAGAAGGAATCACGAGCATGGATATGCGTTCTTCCGGAAGAGGCATGGCCACGAAAAGTGCGTAGGCTTTTTGACCGGATGAGGCGTGGCCACGTGAAACTTTCGGGGGAGGGGGCCCAGAATGCTACATAACAATTTCGAATGTTGATCGTGACAGTCTGGCTTCAGGTTCAAGCGAATGTAACTGCCATTCATTTTTGTAATCCCAACCTTTTGACTTTCTCTTGCTCTCCACATTCGTCACAATTTGAAGAATAAAGATATAAGCTGTATTTTATACAAGTATTCGTCGTCATTAATAGAGTCCAGCCACAGTATAGCACCCGATACAACAAAAGGCGATCGAATGAGACTAGAAAATGATGTTATCATTTCAACTGATTAATATTCTTGTCATTAAGTAAAGAGTTCTCATGGGACCAATATTGCAGCCTCAAATTCAACTCTCTTATCTATAGAGTGACATCCATGATAAAACATCCTGTATAAGAACAATTCTTTACAGACTATGACATTGCAAACTTGAACATATGTATTAAAACTAAAGTTTGTAACATGAAAATATCACAGTTGCGCAATAGAATTTTCTTTGAAAAAAAAGTTTATGCCGTAATTGGATTTATTGCGTATAAATGTAGAAAGGTATCTGTGAATGAAGATATTTAAAACTTAGTCCAACATAAAACTATAAAAAATAATCGAATGGCCCAAATAAAAACTTTATACAAATTGCAAAAAATGCCTTTTATATAAACATATGTGGTGTGTATATATATATGTATATATATATGAGAGAGAGAGAGTGCGTGTGTGTATATATATATATCATATATGAGTGTGCGTGGTTTATATAGATATATATGTGATATTTGTATATATACATGTAGTGTGTATTTATGTGGCATTTATATATATATATATATATATATATATATATATATGGAGCATATATTCTTGTGTGTATATATATATATGTGTCTCTCTCTCTCTCTCTCTCTCTCTCTGTATATATATATATATATATATATATATATATATATTTGGTGTGTATATGTGTGTAGTCTATATGTGTGTATATATATTTATACATATTTGGTGTGTATATGTGAGTAGTCTATATGTGTGTAGGTATATTTATACATATTTGGTTTATATATATATATATATATATCTGTGTGTGTGTGTGTGTGTGTGTGTGTGTGTGTGTGTTAGCGTGTGTGTGTGAGGTCTGTAATTTAGGAAAACAAAGAAAATAAATAAGGCAGATATGATGACATCCGAAAGTTAAGGAGAGAAGTGAAAAAAAATTGTAAAGAAAGGCCGTTTGCAATGGTGTGCAGAACTGTTCAACTGTAATGTTTGTTCCCGGAACGTTAATGTTTGTCGCTTCCATTTGCTTCCGGGTAGAAAGAGGAAAAAGAAAACGTATAAAAAATACGACATAAAATACATCATTGAAATGTATCCTTGATAAAAAAAATTTAAAAAAAGAATTGCACACATAGCATTTCTAAAACAGTATATTCAATACAATTTTTTTTTACCCTACCGTTCGGATGAAAGAAAATAAAATTTGATAAAAAATCCTTGTTTTCTAAGTATGGAGGGGATAAACAGAGTAATCATAAATTATATATATATATATATATATATATATATATATATATATATACATACATATGTGTGTATATAAATATGTACACACACACACACACACATATATATATATATATATATATATATGAGGATGGGAGGGTCTAAATGGTGGGTGACGAATCTTTCCTAAGTCAGAAGTATTGCAATTTATTTTATTGTATTTTACTAATAAAAGAGTAAAATCAATATTTTGCTATTGCTCTATGTGTTATGGAATAATGATGACAAATGTAAAGCAAGAATGAAAATTACTTTGCCATATAAAATGAAATACATAAAGAAATACCTTAAGGAGAGAAGTAAGAAAATACGTTAATGTTTTGAATATGTGAACAAAGAGAAATCACAGACAAATGTCAATGTTTATAGACTTATAGTAAACCATATGACAAAACAGTTTTGAACTTACATCTACATCAATTCATGTACTGCGGTTTTCATAGTATCCAGTATTCCTAAAGTTAATTTGTAAAGGAACTATTCATTGTGCACAAGTCCTTTTTCTTCCCTTTCTTTCTTTATAATAAAAACGGCATGGTTCATTATTTAGCTGAGGTGACAAAACTCATAAAAAGTAAAAATTCGGTGGATAAGCAACGTCAGATAATCAGGATTTACCTTTTTGCATTTCATCTTGGACGGTCTCATTTTTATCAATAGGGTATTGCAAGATGATGACGGTCGTACTTTTAAGGAACACGAGTATCAAAATATTGATATGTATTACACAATGCATGATACAAATCTGTATGAAATACTTAATATGGTTTGTTTTGTTTGTTTAATAACATAGCAACCCTTGTGGGTTATATAATACCAAAGCCATCCATGTAGAATAACAATTGTTCACAACATGTGCGTAGTGTAATGGTTACCGCCGTAGAAAATGGACACGGCGAGATGAGTTCAAATACTGGACGAGAAGGATTGCATTTGCCATAGAGATAATACACTCGGGAAGGGTATGAATCCACTATTTGACCCTCCAGCTATGGGTAAATAGTAGAGAAAATTGGACTCTTTAACCTTGGCTATGAGCAGGAAAGCTCTGAATTCAAAGCTGTAAATTCCGCTTAAGAAATTGACTTTGTGACACACTCTTCTCATGTGGAGGAATTAGCAAACACATATGTGAGAAAGAGAGAAAAAAGACTGATGGATATGAAAGAGTGATCTACATAATAAGCAAATGCAAAAAACTGGCACAGAAGGAGTGACAGTAAAGGCATATCAGGGTAGCGAATGTGATACCATTTGTTGTTAAATCCACTGAATTAATCGGGGCACTGATTAATTGCAGTTAATTTGCTCTACTTCGTATTGAGCACTTTGTATTTGTTATATCACTGACTTGCCTCCTGAATTTTGCACCTCCCAACCATCGTGCCCATATTCACTGGTAAGTCACTTTTTATCTTTATATATATATATATATATATATATATATATATATATATATATATGGTAAATTGGGCTCTTTAACCTTGGTTAGGCAACCAACCTCGGAGAATGAAAACTCTGAATTGAAACCTGTTAAACTCCGCTTAATAAATTCACCTTGGTGTATATATATATATATATATATATATATATATATATATATATAATTTTTTTGAACGGTTCACAAAAAAGCCAACCAAAGAGTCGGACTGAACTGGAGATCAGAGAAGAAATCGAGTTAATCGAAAATCCAGCAAAGTTATAAAATAACGACGTCTATTGTTACTTCTGTGGTTACTAATGTTGATCGCAGAATTTGTGTTCAACCTTTTCTTTATACATTGAGCTGTTCTATTTTCAGTTCAGTGATATTGATAAACTATTTGTGTCAGTTACTTTAACTAAATAAAATCTTTTACTTTTTGTTTAATCGTATAAAGTAGACAGCTGAAAATATCCTACCCATTTTTAAATGTTACATTTTTCAATTATATTTCCACGTGGAACTCAACACTTAATTTTGTTGTGAGGGTAAGAGTTATATTGCAATGAATAGGCACTAGATGGTTATCATTTTTAAGTTCTGTACTATAGTTATTTATCAAAACAAAAAGAGTCCAGTTTTAGTATCTTGAAATCCCTCCTGTCACTTAATGAAATGTTCATTCAACTTCATTCAACTATTAATTCTTTTCTATAGATTTTATGCAAAGAGTTTCAATTTTGGAATATGTGATGTCAGTGAGGTAATGGGCCGAAAAGTGGTGACTATAAAAACTATGATGAGGACGTCACCACAAATATTAATGTATAAATAACATTAACCCGGATCAACTTCCGCAATCATCTATCATTTTGAATCAATGATTCAACAAGTGAAATAATGTCTTCCGGTTTTGTTGCTGTTGAAAGTACACGCACGTGATTCATCGAGCTATATCTTACCCCAATATC
>CM042149.1:83601966-83614466 GCA_023376005.1 Doryteuthis pealeii
CATCCATGAATTGATTATTTCTGCGTATTGATAGACAAACAATGGTATTATTGTCTTCCACCAAAATTAACATTCAGCATCTTTTTATATGGCACAATGAAAAGTCCTTCAGCTTAGAGATGTAGAGGAACGACCTCGTAAAAGTTAATTTAAAAATCACATCAGCAAGATGACAGAAACATCATCTTTTAATAAGAACTTATGTTATAATTTTTAATCCTGTTTATGTCTTTGTAATCCATCTAATATACTGTAATAATTTTTCATGCTTATTTATAAATAAAAAAACATGTGTATCTGTAAAATTAAAACAAGATTGAACAAGAATATTTTAGCATAGAATATATGAACAATATTAGGATGTCTGTCATATAGCACCTAAATAATGAGAAAGGACTCATCTGTTTCCTATATAATAATGTCTGACGAAATATCGGAAAAGAAAAAAAACGAGATCTCATGGGATATGTTATTTCAACCTACCAAGTGTAAATTACTCGGTTCATCTTATGCCTTTGCTTAGTAAACCATTTTCCTATCCTTAATACTCGTTTTCTTTATTAAACTAAGAGGTATGACCTCGTAAAAGTTAATAAAAAAATCCCATAAGCCAGATGACAGAAACATCATCTTCTAACAAGACCTTATGTTATAATTTTTAATCTAGTTTATATCTTAGTAACCCATATCATGTGGGTAATAATTTGAGGAAAAAATAAGATATTTTGTGAAGTCAGTGATGTATTTTGACACCAGGAAATTCCTGCATTAAAGTGTTTTCCTTACATCTTTTCATAACGTTTTAGTCAAACATTTCTTATTAAAGATGATTTTTAAAAAATCAAAAGTATGGTCTAATATATTACGTGTATCATAGGATTAAAGGTACATTTTATTTTCCAGTCCATGTGATTTCCCTATTATATTATTAAATTACTTTTAAAAGATCATTTCTAACAAACAGAATAATTTATCAAGATGATTTACAGAATTTGCCTCTATCCATGAATCCCCTGCAATTAATTTTATAATAGATTCTATTTTCTATCCATATTGATACTCAACGAATGTAAAATATTAAAAGACAAAAATTTAAAAAAATGAATACAATTGATGTAGTTATAAAAAATATGAATCCATATGCTGTATTGATCCTAATTTATACAACTTTTTTTAAAAATACAATGTACATAAATGCAAAAATAAAACAATAACTGAACCTGTAAACTGATCACATCATATTGTTGCTTGAGAATTCAAATGTCACATCAACATTACCAATACTTACCGTTTAGATAATCCAGATACTGAAAATAACATCTAGATCTACCATTAAATGGCTCACACATAATTTTATGTTTATAAATTATTAATGAAAACAGACTAATATTACAAAAAGAAAAGACACTTTTTTCAGAAGTTCTAATATAAACGAAAAATACTATTGCATAAAATTATAAGAAAAATACTGTTTGGAGAAACATAAAAAAATATCAATAGAAAAAAATAGAATGTTGGGACGAAAAATACTCAATAGGAAGAAGGAAAGTGTATGAGGTTTGATGAAAAAGTTATAAGAAGTTGTGCTTAATTTGTAATGGATTGACTGGGTTTTTATTTAAAGTTTTGGTTCGTTCATTCCTGGTTGGATTTTACGGTATGTCAAACCTTGTTGGGTTATTCTATGCCGATAACGTTTTATTTTATTAATTCTTGTTGGCTATTTAATTTTTCTTTCAACTTGATTATTTTTAAAGAATGTTTTCAACTCATTTTTTAAATATGTAATCCATAGATGAAACTCTAGCAAGTACAATCACGCCGAGTGAATGAGTGTATTTGTTGCATACCCAACTTCTATGGACTGGGCACAAGGCCTCGTTTTAACGTGGGTCCACCACAAGCCGAAGCTGATAGGAGGGAAATAACAAAAATTGCGTCGATCCCGTCGGCATTCCCCCTCAAGGGGGCGCCCCAGATGCAGGGCAATAAACCCAGCGCTGTCCCTTTAAATCAAGGGGGAAGGTGTTGCCTGGGGGAAGGCCCCCTGGGATCGACGCTAATAATTGTACTTTGACCCGGTCCAGTGGCCGAAGCACACTGGACCCCCCAGATGGGACAGGGAAAAGAGTCTCAGAGAGAGAGAGAGAGAGAGAAGGAGAGAGAGAGAGAGAGAGAGAAGAGAGAGAGAGAGAGAGAGAGTGAAGAGAGAGAGAGAGAGAACGAGAGAGAAGAGAGAGAAGAGAGAGAGAGAGAGAGAGAGAGAGAGAGAGAGAAGAGAGAGAGAGAGAGAGAGAGAGAAAGAGAGAGAGAGTGAACGAGAGAGAGAGAGAGAGAGAATAATGGCAATGAACGAGTATCCCGCATTGCCCAGAATTCAAGAGATGGATCTTCACCACTAGGTGAAGTTTAACGTCATACCCAGGACAGCAAGACCCTCAGCCACCGCCTTCTACCACATATAGGATTTTAAAAATGTGGCGGTTTGCCATAAGAGAAAAAGGGTCGGGTCAATCAAATAATTACTCGCGCTATACATGAACAGACGATTGATCAGAAGGGGCCTATTGGATCAACCATCGATTGTAAGTAAGAGATAAAGTGGAGCGTTGCATGTCATGGACTTCTTGGCCACTAACATTTCTTACTTAAAAATCAGGGGTCACTACCCACGGCCAACGAATGGCGTCATTGGGGGGGGATTTTACCAGTCTGCAACGTTGCAGTCGGCGTATTGTACAGTTCTAGCCGACAGGTCTAATTTCGTGTTTTTGAATGAATTTTCTTCGTTAAAGATGTGGAATTAACAGAAATTCCGTGTCTTAGAACTTTGTTTATCACTCCTCATACATTTTATACGCACGCATGACTAATTTCCCCAAAGCCATCAATTCAGAACAAGACAAATTATTATACAGAAATCATAAAAAAAGACGCTTTCGAGAAAACCATATTAGGAAATGCAGAAAGTGAATTATTTACACATACGTTATTTAATTATGAAATAAGCAATTTGTGAATGAAGATAAGAGAAAAAACGTATATACATCTATGAAGAAAACTGCGCATGGATATGTATATTTCAGTGTTTGAATACACAGTAACGATATTTTTCCATTAGCGTTCTATTTACTTTCAACATTACAGTGGGACATTACATTGGTAAATGACATAGTACACAGTGCTGAAAGCAGTTATTTGTCCTTTTCATTACATGTCTTTACTTTATTTATAGATTTCTTTTTCAATCAATATTTAATCGGGAATGGTACAAATCACGATCGATTTGTTTGTGATAACATATCGAAATCTACAACATTAGAGAGAAACATGGATAATTAACAGTGATAAAGTGCTTGAAGGAATAATTTTGATTAAATGATAATTTTGTTTCAAAATGAGGTCCATACGAAGGTCCTTCTATAAATATGGTGCATTTTGCCTAAGGAGTTACCTATGCAAAGCACTGATACAGTTGTACCTTTCTCAGGGAAATAAATTGTGATGGGTCCTTTCATGTCCAGAAATTTGTCAACGTGACTTTCTTTATTAGTTAATAAATTAGTGAAACAGATTAATAATTAGGACTGAGCCTATTCTAGTAGTGACCACCCGAAGTGGAGTTTAACAGGTTTGAATTCAGAGTTTTCCTTCTCCTAGACTGGTTGCCTAACCAATGTTAAAGAGCCCAGTCGACCCTACTATTTATACATAGCTAGTGGGAGAGTAGTTGGATTCATACCATTCCCAAGGGTATTAGTGCTATGTGAAATGGAGCTTCGTTAAGGATTTGAACTCGGATCGACGAGTTGATTTCCTACGACTCTAACCATAACACCAGGCACCCCAAACGGGACGATGCACCCGGAAATTCTTTTATTACCGGTGACCCAGTGTATTTCCACGACAGAGACTGTCTTTTCACCTCTTGTCCGTTGTGGCAAATGCATCTTTAGCTCATTTGTAAGCAATCTGTTTAATAAAACACACTTCTCCGTACACATCATACATGATTGTGGAAATATCACATGGCTTGCATTTTTCAGCCACCAAAAAATCTGATGAAGAACCTTGTTTGATTAGCCACCATTTTGAATAGCCCCAAAACTAATATTTTGGTGAAATTAAGTAGTTTTTGCAATAAACCAATTTCCAAAAATAAATTTATGGACGAAGATTCTGAATAAAATAATTACGCTTAAAAATTACTCTAATTGAAGGATCCTCGTATCATCTGACATATTTTTGTAATTCAAACATTATTTTTATTCTTAGAACGAGAAAATATAGAACAATAATACTTTTGAATTATCCTCTTAGATAATTTCCACTTTTTATAAAAGAAATAATTAGAATCAATAGTATTAAAAGAAAATACACATTTGCCACGTACCCACGTGTACGGGTTAGGCACAAGGTCCTATTAATATGGGACCAACCACAAACCGAAACTCATGGGAGGAAGGTGCAAAAAATACGTGGATCCCGTCAACATTCCTCCTCAAGGGAAGCGCCCCAGGCACCGGGCAATAAATCCAGTCCCTTTAAATCGAGGGGGCAGGTGTTGCCTGAGGGGATTACTCCCTGGGATTAACGTTGTTAACTTTTACGGTACAGGGCCGAAATTAAAAGAAAATATACGGTATTTAGCTGGACAATAATAGTATCTTTATTCTATTTTTATGAGCTACTTCCTGCTGATTCATAAATATACACTTTTATATAGAAGTACACATATTCATACATGTTTATATGTGTGTAGTATAGATGTATGTTTCTAAAACGATAACATTCAAGCAAAATATTACTGTTTCTCCAACACAGTTTATTTAGTATTAAGTATCTCATTTACATATTCGTTTTAATGTATTGCATTGTCGTTCTGACGTGGTGGCTTTGCAGAAAAATATAGTGCTTCTCTAAAACAACGAATAACTGACATAATGAAAGGAAAACAAGTTTAGTTACCTAAGCCATCGATTTGCTGCAAAGTAAAAAGAAAAAAAAAGTAAATAAGGTTAGTATTTAAAAAAATAAAACAATAAGACAACCTATTGGTTCTCTTATAACAAAAGAGTCATTTAACGATTTATTTTACGAGGATGAGTCAAAAACTAATGCCATTTTCTTTAGGACAGGTATAATTACCAACACAGGAACATGTATCCCACACAACCCTACTTTTCCACGTAGCCAGCGTTTCTCTCAATAGCAATGTTCCACCTTCGTATGAGAGCATGTATCCCTGCACCGTAACAATATGGTGGCTGTTCTTTGAGACACTTCTTTACTACAGATTTCACTTCCCCGTCACTGGAATAATGTTTGCCTCTCAAACCCTCTTTTATGGGGTCAATGAGATTATAGTCTGAAGGCACTGAATCTAGTGAGTATGGAGGATGCGGTAAATTTGTCCACCCGTATGAGACGATTTTTCCCCTTTTCCTGATACTTGTGTGTGGTCAAGCATTGTCATCCATTGTCGATTGGCGAGTTGGATTTTTCTCGTCGGATTGTTACTATGAGCCTCATTACGGTCTCAATGTAGGCCTAAGTTTTATAACAAAACCTTCAAACGAAATAAAGAAAATGACATTACGTTTTGGCTCACCCTTGCACATTTATGAATAGACAAGCTGAATATCCCGGCCATGCCCGGTTTATAATAGTATTCGATTGAATTTAAGTTGTTAAAAAGAATTAAAAGAGTTATAAATTCTATGAATATTTAAAAAAGAAAAAAGTTATTTACAATATTTTTTTTATTTCACATTTAATAACATTTTTAAAATAATAGGAGTTACTCTCCAGAAAATCTTCAGTTAACCAATGAATTAACCTATATATATATATATATATATATACTTTCATTGTATAATTGGAAAAAAAGTGGGAATTTTTCATGCATTTCTTATTGTTCTTTTGTTCAGTCTTTAACTCACCGGCTCCCTTAGCAGTGGGATCCTACCGTAAGTTTCTTACAGCAGCTTTTGAACGTATCATTTGTTAAGACTAAAAAAATCTCTACGTGAACATCCCAGCCATATTATATTTTCTCTATGAACCGACACTTTGGTTTGTAATTGATTGGTAATTGATCATTTTACAATACAGCACCAGTTAAAAAATACCAAGAATATTCGATTGGAAAAATTTGGTGAGTTAAAAGTTAAATTCTGACGCGGCTATATATCTGAAAATGGAGCCCTCATTCAAGAATTTACAGAATTTGTCTCGTGAAAATATTTTACTGGATTGAAGACGCTTTTTATACCAAACCTTTTTCTACGAAACAAAATCGTATTTGAGAAAAGGATTCTGATATAGTATGTGGCCTACCCAGTTTGAATGTGTTCTTCCTCAGTAAGAGTATATTTATAGATATAAATAGTAGTCAATTTATTGAAACTAATTATTTTTCACATTCAATTTCAAGAAATGCAATTCAGTCATAAGCTGTATATATTAATTAAGAATAATTAAAAAAGAATTTATCCATAATTTACATGAATCAGAGATCTATTTAATTTTGAAATATTCTAAAATTCTGAAATAAGGTTAGGATTAGCAGTTCTTATTACAGCCTTATAATATGCTTTTTATGTTAGGCCACATACTATAAGAGAGACATGATTTCGTAGGCTACATTTAAAAGGTAGGCCACATACTATAATGGTACCTAGAAAAGAATGTTTATTGCAGCATGGCCGATATGCACAATGTTTTAATCATATTTAAATTCTTCCTGTTGATCGCAAAGGACAAACAATCATGACAGAATCAACCAAATCAAATTCTCACGGAAGAAGAAAAGAAAAACTACATGGTTGAAAAAAAAAAAGAATACTTAAAGTTAATAATTGTTTTAGGAGAGAATGTTATTTACTGAGGGAAGAAGCAAACGACAAAATCCGCAAATGCAGGAAAAATCAATTTCCATCTAATGGAAGTGGACGAAAAAAACAACAACATTTACATTGAAACACAAAATAAAAAGAAAACTAACTATATATATATATATATATATATATATATATATATACATATATATGTGTGTGTGTGTGTGTGTGTGTGTATATATGTGTGTGTGTGTATATGTGTGTGTGTGTATATATGTGTGTGTGTGTGTGTGTATATATGTGTGTGTGTGTATATATGTGTGTGTGTGTGTATGTATATGTGTGTGTGTGTATGTATATATGTGTGTGTGTATGTATATATGTGTGTGTATGTATATGTATGTATGTGTGTGTGTGTATGTATATGTGTGTGTGTATGTATGTATGTGTGTGTGTATGTATATGTGTGTTGTGTATGTATATATGTGTGTATGTGTGTGTGTATGTGTATGTGTGTGTGTGTGTTAGGTGTCTGTGTATGTGTGTGTATGTGTGTGTGTGTGTGTATATGTGTTCTGTGTGTGTATATGTGTGTGTGTATATGTATGTCTGTGTGTATATATATGTGTATATATATATATATGTGTGTGTGTGTGTGTATATATATATGTGTATGTGTGTATATGTGTGTGTGTATATATATATATGTGTATGTGTGTATATGTGTGTGTGTATATATATATATGTGTATGTGTGTATATGTGTGTGTATATATATGTGTATGTGTGTATATATATGTGTGTGTGTATGTGTGTATATGTGTGTGTGTATATATATGTGTATGTGTATGTATATGTGTGTGTATATGTATGTATATATATATATATATAAAATACTAAAGAGCCAAATTATTTTTCATCGCTTATGTTATATTTTGTATCTTATATATTTATACTTACTTATTTGTCTTTACTTATCGACATTTACTTCACTACATCTATTTCAAATTGCATTTCACCCGAAACAAAAATATGCGAAAGAAATAAACTAGATACAAACATCCCCCCCACTCCAACGATTTATCGAAAGAAAAAGCAAAGAAACTATGTATAGAGTAGAGCAAAAATCAAAGTAAGAGCTTTAAGAATAGAAAATCATTCAGTTTGTTAAATTTAAAAGATTGGACCTATGTCCTATCATTAAAATAAGTAAATTGTCTATGTTGTATTTTAAGAACGAATTGTATCATTCATGTTTTAGCGAACAGAAGAATTGGGTTACACAAATGATTGATTGTTTTAGTAAACAAAACATCTAATACAATTCTTTTGAATGATTATAGTTGTAAATATTTTGATTATTTTTTTCTGAAGTGATTGGCGCGCTATGAATTACCAAAAAAATCAGAATTATTTCTCTGAATTTTTTAGATGAGGTTTGATGATTAGTATTATTTGTATAATTCGGACTATTGTCCTTATCTTCATTGTTATCTGTACAACGTTTCGGCTGATGTGCCCTCTGGCCTTCTGATATTTCCCGAGTCCGAGAAGAAATACCTGAAGTGGACCGGAGGGTAATGAATAAAACAAAATTTGTTCGCTATAAAATAACCCAATCATTGAACTACCGTAAAATTCAACCAAGAAACCAACCAACCAACCAACCAACCAACTAACTAAGCAAACAAATTAAATTCCACCAAATCAAAGCTCACTTATTCAATCCATCGTTCTATCTATCTATCTAGTTATCTGTCTCCAAAGTCTGTAAACCTATATTGATATTAACTTCAAACTCTTTATATTAGTATCATTTGGATTATTCGGACTATTGTCCTTATCTTCATTGTTATCTGTACAACGTTTCGGACGATGTGCCCTCTGGCCTTCTTCTGGTATTTCCCGAGTCCAACAAGAAATACCTGAAGGCCGGAGGCCACATCGACCGATACGTTGTACAGATAACAATGAAGATAAGGACAATAATCCGAATAATACAAATAATACTAAAATCAGAATTGTTTTCCCTTGTTATTTAGATATGCCTTTGTTTTCAGTTAGTTGCAATTCTTGCTGATAAAATCCACCGAATTTTTTTTTAAATATAAATCGACGGTGTGGCCTAATGTCAGTATCAGCCTGACAGCGAGGGAGTATATTCCATCTTCACTAGCGCTATACCAGCGAGATTGTTTTTGCGTCTGAGGTGGAGCACTACACCTACCCTCAGCTCCTCACTTTCACCACACAGATCCCGGTGCTACTCATACGCTGAGTTATCGAAGGCCGGTATCGAATCAGGGACCTTGCGATTCCTAGGAAAGTGCTCTACCGACTGAGATATAAGTGTTGTCTAAAGTGTGTTCTTTGGTAGGATTTTACGGCATGTTAACCCTTAGCGTATTTTATACTGAAGATATTTTGTTGGGTATTCAGTTTTTCTCAAACTAAATTTTTTAAGTACATTTTCTTAACTCATTTTCATCTATATAAATAGTAGATGAGATCTAACAGATGTTCTCAATTCTGACAAGCGTGGGACTTGTTTTAATGTTGATGAAAGGGTGCACCATATTCCCCAGATCTCCAGAATCGGAACTTTGCCATTAGATAAAGTTTAATGTCATACCCAAGACACTAACAGTCACAACCATCGTCTTTTAACACATACATCATAAAAATGGTTGAGGTTTTCCATAAGGACAATAGGGTAGAGACAATCAAATAGTCGTTAAGACTTGACGCGACGAGCCGTCTAGCCTAAGTAAGGGCTACAATGAGGTGTTGCATGTCATTCTCAGCCACCCGGATTCCGTCCTAAATCTCACGACCTAAATCTCACGACCGACAGTTGGCCTAACAGAGGGGGTTGCACCTCTGTAGAGGTGCAGTCGCCGTATTCCCATTGACATGCGGCAAAATCCAACCAACAAAGAAATAAGCATTACAAAATATTGCCTTAACTCAGGTATCGATATCAATCCAAGTGAAAGCAAGGATTGAACTTAAGGCTAGCAAATGGGATATTTCTTTTGAAAGCTCTCCGGTTGGATAAAAGTAGACATGTTATATATTTCCCGAAATATTCCCCAATAGAATATATCAATGTTAGAAATGCGGAAATATCAGATAAAGAAATGTGAAAGCCGGTATTTCTGCCAAATGCGTATATATCATAACTTTATCAAAACAGCATAAATATACAAAAGGATCTAGAAAAATAAAAAAAATAGAATCTATATATTCTTATAAAAATTGAGATTACCTGACTGAGCATTTAGAATTATAAAATACATAAATTTGCACAGGAAACTGAGAACATCCACTGAGGCATGATTCGTGGGCATATCTCCTCTGCGCATGCTCGGAACATTTTGTCAGTCTGGACGTCTTGTGAAAGGAAAAAGGGCGGGAAGATGGAAATGGAGGGTGGTAGACACATTGGCGTGTAGCTTAAAGAGATGTCGAAATGCTAGCTTTTCAATATATTTCGTTTGTCTCTATAACGTAACATCTCTGCACAAGATACTGGCTACTGCAGCTTACAAGAGATAAAAGCTCTATTGATTTCCAGTTATAAACTGACAACACCTACTGAGGTAGAGCGACCATCTTTGAATATTCTGAAATCGATCGTTTCAAAGAACTGCTTTCAGTGAATCTTAGAGTAGGGTTATCACTTTTTTTTTTCGTAATCGATCATCCGATTGTTTTTGACTCGATTCCACAGACATCAGGATAATATTTCTTTATCTTTCATTTTTGACTTTACGTGTCTCATAGGTGGATGTAAATTAAGAATATCAAATGTCATTAGAATTAGATTATATCATATGATATCAAGTTTATTCACCCTCACTTACCTTCTATATCTTCTTTTATTTAAGTGCAAAATTATCTCTATATCATTCTTTCCCTTCACGATAGAATTCTCTTAATCTCTCTCTCTCTCTCTCTCTATCCACCTCTCTCTCTCTCTCTCTCTCTCTCTCTCTCTGTCTATCCCACCTCTCTCTCTCTCTCTCTCTCTGTCTGTCTATCCCACCTCTCTCTCTCTCTCTGTCTATCCCACCTCTCTCTCTCTCTCTGTCTATCTCACCCCTCTCTCTCTCTCTGTGTCTATCCCACCTCTCTCTCTCTCTGTCTATCCCACATCTCTCTCTCTCTCTCTCTCTCTGTCTCCCACCTCTCTCTCTCTCTCTCTCTCTCTCTGTCTATCCCACCTCTCTCTCTCTCTCTCTCTCTCTCTGTCTATCCCACTCTCTCTCTCTCTCTCTGTCTATCCCACCTCTCTCTCTCTCTCTCTGTCTATCCCACTCTCTCTCTCTCTCTCTCTCTCTCTCTCTCTCTCTGTCTATCCCACCTCTCTCTCTCTCTCTCTGTCTATCCCACCTCTCTCTCTCTCGCTCTCTCTATCCCACCTCTCTCTCTCTGCCCTCTTTCTCCTGTCTACCTCTTTCTCCAGCGCTGCTTTGGTAGGTCTTCTTTCTTAATATATTTTTTCAGACCAGCAGAGTGATCATATCAACAATCTACAAAGAAATTGTGTATTTTCATTACTGGAAGAGGTATTCTTACATGCACATTGAAACACACATGCTTTCACCTACGAATACTCACATACACACACATATTTACCAAACCCTCCGCGCGAACAGGATGTGACACTGGAAGACATACTCTTACATGCACATTGAAACACATGCTTTAACCTACGAATACTCACGCACACACACACACACACATATATATTTACGAACCCCTCTGACCGAACAGCATGTGACACAGGGTCAATTTCTTAAGCGTACTTTAGCAGGTTTGAATTAAGAATTTTACTTCTCTTTGAATGGTTATGTAGTCAAGTTTAAAGAGCTCAGTGTGTCTTACCATTTGCCCATAGCTGGAAGCGTCTTTCTGGATTTGAACTCGGATGGACGAGTCCATTTCCTACAATTCTAACCATTACATCACACACCTCCAATTATATATATACTCAAAGCGAAAATATTTATTTCCGTATTCCATAATAATATCAATGACTACCGAGTTAATTCCTCGCCTCACTATCCTATCTGTAAGTTTGAGCCAAATTCGGGACACGCTAAGTACATCCATACATATTCCAGGGTGTGATGAAAAGTCCATTCACTTAAAAGGTTATCTGATAAATTTTTAATATTTTGGTGACTTTTTACCAGTAAGATCCAAGCACCGCAACAAACACGGAAGGAGTGTATGAAGCACGGAAGCAATGTGGGAGAATACTATGATAAAAAATACCCCTCATTTTGTTGATTGGTTGGTTGTTTTCATTTTTTATGACATATCAACCTATTTCGGCTCATTTGATGCTAAATTGTCATTTTTTATTTATAAAGGGCTCAGCTTGCTTATAGTAGTACCTGCTGTTGTTTCAGTGGTCACTCAATTAAGTATTTAACACGCTCATCACTGCTCAACGTCGGTGAACTAGTGGGAAGTGAGTTCACCGTAGCAAACCCGTAAGTGTATCTTCGTCAGTCTCTGAACTGTGATTGGTTTACTACCAGTTTCTCGCCTATACGATTTTCAAACTAAATAAACAAGCATAGTAAACACGCACCATCATTTCATCCGCATGCTACCCTAACTAAAGCTATCCATGCTCCATCAACGAGAT
>CM042149.1:83616966-83649466 GCA_023376005.1 Doryteuthis pealeii
GCCAATGCCTTCTACCACATATATGATAAAAAGGTTTGAGGCTTACCATAAAGACAATAGGGTAGACACAATCATATAGGTGCTAGGGATTGACGTGCCTCACCGACAACCCATCTAGCCTAAGTAAGTTCCAAATTGGAGTGTTACATGTTATGGTCTGCTCATCCACCAGGGACAGATGAATTTTAGGATATACAGTATATATATTTACCAATCCCTCTGTATGAGCAGGATATGACACAAGGTCAATTTCTTAAGCAGAGTTCAATAGGTTTCCTTCTCGTAGACCGGTGCCTGACCAAGGTTGAAGTGCCCAGTCTGACCTACTATTATCCATAGCTGGAGGGGGAATAGGATTCATACCTTTCCCAATGGTATTAGCGTTAAATGAAATGCAATTACCACATCCAGGATTTGAACACGGATCGAGGAGTCCATTTCCAATGACTTTAACCATTACACCACCCGCTTAGGATATACAGTATAACATTATGAACTAAATCATTTTACTATATCAGGATTTCTATCAGTAAATATCCATGAATATTAATGAAATGTACATGGAAATTTGACATTTTCAGATTTAGAAAATGTCACACCCTGCAGGAAAAAAAGTATGCTTCGAATTTGTAAAGGTGTCTGCACAATGACTGAATAACCAATGAAGATGTTCAATTTTATATGAGGACAAGGTCATTGAATGCGTCAAGTACACAGAGAATAAAACAACATGGGGAAACAGTTTTCAATTGCTATTTTAGCAAATGCATTTTGTGCAAACGGAACTAAAATAGAAAAGAGAAAGGTTAAGAAGGATCAAATTAGAGAAATTGTGAAAGAGTCTTTCTAGTTTAAGTGAGGTTAGGTGGCCTATACGTCAATAAGAAGAAAATCTAATGCACACGAGTCGATTGAAGATTCTTACTTCCTTTCTATTTTCAGACTGAAAATAGATTGTTTATAATGGGGTCAACTTTATGGAGAAAACGACTAAGCACACCTGTCAAAATCAAATAGGGATCCGGGGATATTGGCCTTGCTCACTACTACAAATAGAACTTAACATTTTTCAATAGTTACTTTCCAAACAAAGTTGGGTTTTTTTTCAGTGTTTATTTCAGTCAGTTATGTCATATAATGTCCAGTTGATATAAAGAGCCATTACTCCAGGTCAACTCTGATCCGGAGTGGTAGAAATATGTTTTGTTTAAATGTGTTTAAAAATTTAATTTGAAAATAAAATTTAAATCCCCATCAAGAATGAATAAAACAAAACGTTTGCAGCATAAAATAACCCAACAAGTGTTGGTTGGCAACCTTCTGTCTACGAGAGACGATGGAGTAGTGTCAAGGGTTTTTTTATACGATATTGGCGCCTAAATTTAATTCTACAAGTGTTGAAATGCTGTAAAATACAACAAAGCAACCTAATATAAAGTCCAATTTGACAAATATTAGTGGATAAAGGAGTTGGTCAACACAGTTCTAAGTGATAATTATCTCCAGACTGGAGGTTTAATCCTTGTCAGGAGCAGCAGTAACATGGAATGATAATTAACACAGCTTAACGACTCTACCCCAGCTATGGTTAACGGAATAAGAACAGGATACTCCCGTGGACTAAATAAAGAGTTAGATTCAAATTTCCTTGATGGCTCCCGATTACGACAAGAAGGTTCCCGAGTCCAAAAAGAAATACCTGAAGAAGGCCAGAGGGCACATCGGCCGAAACGATGTACAGATAACAATGAATATGAGACAATAGTCCGAATAATCCAAATAATATTAATATAAAGATTTTGAAGTTAATATCAATATAGTTTACAGACTTTGGAGACAGATAACTAGATAGATAGATAGATAGATAGAACGATGGATTGAATAAGTGAGCTTTGATTTGGTGGAATGTAATTTGTTTTGGTTGGTTGGTTGGTTGGTTGGTTGGTTTCTTGGTTGAATTTTACGGTAGGTCAATGATTGGGTTATTTTATGGCGAACAAATCTTTGTTTTATTCATTACTGGTGGGTATTCAATTTTCTAAGACTCTTTTTAAACAATTCTTAAAAACACATTTTATTTATGCAGGCGCGGTCAGATCTATTTAGAACATAGATCGAACCATAACAGGCACAACCACATAAAGTGTGAGTGGACCTGGGAGTAATAGCAATGAAGATGTACTTCACACTACCCATAGCCCTAGAATTGGCACTTCACTACGATTCAGTTTAATTTCATGCACATCTAGTCATGAGGTTCAAATTCTGGAGAGTGTAGAGTGCCTCTTCATTGTCATTACCCCTAGGTGAAATCTTACTCGGTGTTGAAGTACTTGATGCTGTCCCAGCCATGTGTTCAATAGATAAAAATGACTTTGAAAAATTGTATTTAAAAAAGAATGAACACCCAACAAGAGTAAATGAAATACAAATGTCTTCGGCATAAAATAACCAGAGGGGGGTGACATGCCGTAAAATCCAGTCAATTAATGTTCTTCTAATTTGTATAATTTCAGCATTACGATATGTTTTATAATCATCTTGAAATTAAATAGACAATATTTAACTACATTTATTAGTCAGTTTCTTCAAAGGCCAGAATCGATCATAAAGATATTATTTATGATAACGGTTGCCAATTCTAGTAAATAGTATATACACATGCACACACATACACACACACACACACACACATATATATATATATATATATATATATTTGGTGGTTGGTTTTGAAGGCTATCACAATGCAAATGTTAGGAAAATGAGGTAACTATGATGTTGTTTATTAACCTTGATTTATTCTTAATATTTCAAGATAAGATCTCTTGCACTTGCATTATGATAGCCGTCAAGACCAACCACCAAACTAATATAATCACAATGCTTCAAGCAAAAAACTCATACATATATATATATATATATATATATATATATATATATATGATGAACTCCCGTCGATTTCGACGTATGAGGTTCAGACAACCTCTTTCATCTAACCTTGTGTGTTAATCGCATTATATATATATAAATATATATATATATATATGCTCTCACTCTTTCTATACACCTTTTCTTTCTGACTAAATTAGAAAAACGCGCATCACTTAAATCAAAACCATTTCTACATAGCTATGTAATACCACGTGTTTAAATATATAAATAGTTTTTCCCGTTCTGTCTTAAAATGAAAAGAAATAATTGCTCTCTTTTAAGTTAGCTAGATTCTGTCTTACACACATTATATACACAGACAAAATTAGATGCATCCTCATATACTCTAAATCAAAAAACATTTCTAAGATACGCCATGTCTACATAGCTATGTCCTTCCACGCGTTTATATGTATAAATAGCTTTTTTTCTCTCTCCTTTCTCTGCTGAAATAAAAGAGAAATATATAATTTCTTTATCTTGTTCTATTTTAAGTTAGCTGGATTCTGCGGCGAATAAGGCGAAGTGAATGATTATAATTCATGTCAATCGCGTTCTCTGATGATTCTCTAAGACATTAAGGAATGGAAAAAAAGGAATGTCGAAAGAAATCCAGCACGTCAAACGGTAATGTTAATACAATATCGGAATCGGAAAAGAGAGAAAGTAGAAGAAGCATTGGCAAGTTAGAAATCGACTTTTACATCACCAACGTCAGAATTTAGAATAAAGTTCAACGTCCATGGACGTTCTTGAATATTTTAAGATAAAACGGGATGCCATTTCTCATTTGAATGAACTTTTGGACTCGGTTATCGTAAAATAAAATGACATAAAGGTGAAATGAACTAATAAATCCATTTTTTTTTTAATTCTGTTTTGAGTTCGGTTGGATTATAATCTCATTTTTTATTTCATTATTTGTTTGGCTTCAATGTATACTGTCGACCGTTTGAAAATAATCGTGAGGCTTGGTTTACGGTATTCGGCAAGACATTCGTTTCGACCTTCTTTTACATTCTTGCTTCAACTGTAAACTTATTTTCAAAGTACACAAAATATATAGCATTTTCTTTTACTACAAGTTTAAAAGTAGTAAAGGAGGGGGGTAAAAGCTTACATGTTTTTTTTTTTTTTTTTTTTTTGTTTTTTGGTAGTACATTTCCGAAATATTAATTAAAACTAAACAAATTTCCTAATTAAAATACATTTATAGTAACTCGAAAACAATTGCCAATTTAAATCTACCTACCAACAGCGCGACATGATGATGATGATGATTATGATAAATTCCTACATAAATAGAAATTTCTGTCTTTGTAAGTATTTTCTGACATCCTACAATGCCAGATGTATATGAAGTCCGGTTATTGTGGGGGAACTAACTCAAGCCGAAGTTCATGCTGTGGCCAGTGAAAAATTGCGTGTATCCCTTTGGCATTCCTCTTTTAAGGTGTCTTCGTCACGGTCAATAAACCCAGCCCAGTCGCTTTTACACAAGGGGACAGGAGCTACCTGAGGGGATGTCCCCCTAGGATCATGCTCGCCGTCGGTAGAGCGTCCGACAAAGAACCCCAAGGTTCCTGGTTCGATATCGGTCCTCGCCAACTCAGCGTATGAATACCACAGGGATGTGTGCTTTAAAGTGACGAGCTGATGGTAGGTATGGCGCTCCACCTCAGACGCCACAACAATCTCCTTGGTCTATCGCTAGTAAAAAGGAGATAGACTCCCTTACTGTCTGGCTGATACCGACTTTAGGCCACCCCGACGACTTTATTTTATATTTTTTTACTTATAAGTCTCAAAGTCGGGGTAAGTACATACTGTTGTAGATTAATCTTTGAATGACCTTGTATGTTGGTTGGATTATACGGCATGTCAACCCCCTTGGATAATTTTATTCCGAAGGCGTTCTGTTTTATTCTTTCTTGTTGGATATTAAATCATTGTTTTTTTTGGGTTTTTTTTTTAAACTCATTTTAACTATTTAACCCATATATTGGACTCTAACACTTCTTGTCATAGTGGACATTGGAGTAATGATGATAAAGGGGTACTCCACTCTGCCCAGAGCCCCAGAATTGGAACTTAGACCATTAGTATTATCTGCATTATTCGGACTATTGTCCTCATCTTCATTGTTATCTGTATAACGTTTCGGTCGATATGCCCTCCGGACAACGTTTCTGAGTCCGACAAGAATACCTGAAGAAGGCCGGGGGCATATCGACCGAAACGTTGTACAGTTAACAGTGAAGATGAGGACAATAGTCCGAATAACGCAGATAATAGTAATCATCAAGCCTCATCTGAAATATTCAGAGAAATTAGACCATTAGATGCAATTTAACGCCACTCCAGGACATCTGTCCATTTTTCACCAATTGACCCCTACACCAGTGGCCCGATCATGATGAAATGTTAAAGATATATTAAACCAATAGTCAGGAATATAACTGGCACAAAGACTTAATTGATTTTCGACGTCCATTTTTATTTTCGAAAACCCATAACCCACGCGTGGAGATAAGTCTGAGGTGAGACGCCATAGTGTCTGCCCCCTTTGATCGCTTGTTAACTCTGATTAACTCACTTAACTAGATCTCACGGCTGAATAGACACATGACTGTACCATACAATGAGATAACCTGCTAATAGGCCAGCAAGAGTCACTCCCTGTCGATCAAAGTTATATTAACCATTGCGTGTGTTCTTACTTGAAACCGCTATTTTTAACGTCTACACTTTACTTGCATCCTAAATAAACCGAGCTATCTATTATGCTTTTTGCTTTAATTTAGAATATAAAGTGTTCTTACATCAGAGTAGGTAACTAAAGTAACGTTTTATTCTACAAGGGAGTGTCAGAAATTTCGCCATAATATACTTTATTATTGTCACACTACGTTCTGCGTATGCACGTTAGAAATTGGCATTGTTGTGGTCACGTGATCGTGTTTGAGCTTGATCGCGCCATTTTGCTTGCTGTCTTTATAGTATAATGAAGCCCACTCTTTTAGCAGTATGCACCAAGAAAGAGAGCCGATTTCCCTGGTCAGAACAGGTATCATGGGCTCAAATTCATTGGAGGCTTTTAGCACAATACGGGAACAGAGCATTACTGCGTAGAAGTGTGTATGAGTAAGTAAAGTCGTCGGGCGGCCTAATGTCGGTATTGGCCATGCAGCGAGGGAGTCTATCCCCTTTTCACTTGCCCTAGACCAAGGAGATTCATTTTAGAATATGAGGTGGAGCACCGCACCTACCATCATCTCCTTACTTTACCGCACAGATCCCTGTGCTACTCATACGCTGAGTTGGCGAGGGCGGGTATCGAACTAGTAACCTTGTGGTTTCTAACCGAACACTCTACCGATTGAGCTAACAGAGAATTTTAAAGGTAACCAGACAAGAGTGACACATGAACAGGGAATAGAACGGCCACCAACCTCAGCTTCTGCCTGCAATATTAAGAGCCCAGAGTATGATCAAGTATGGGACAGATAAGCAAATTAACAAAATACCTGGCAAACTTAGCCTATATGAAATAGAAAATTTGCACTTTGCGGAATTGCTTATCACTTGGAGATTGCTATCAATGTGAGTGGAAAAGTGACACACCCAAAAGGAAAACACACAAGAAATATGAATACATAAAATGCATAGAATAACTAGTTTCCCTCAACCGATGTCTAGAGTAAAGAGGAGAGATGAAGTATTACAACAATGACAGCGAAAGGAAAACTAAAATCTATATATAATCTATTAATAATGGAGATTCGCTTCCGGTTTTTGTCTGTAACAAAAATTACGTCACTGTTTACGTCACATTACCCAAAATCGTCATAACATAGAATAAATACACTCAAAATTTGAACATGCAACATTAGACAGTCCTCATTGTTTTTTAAAACAAGTTTTAATAAATACATGACTGGTATTATATATCTATATATAGTTTGTTTTATTTTAATACATATTTAAAGTTTACATTTCAAATTGTTTTATTTTTTAATCCTTTAATGAATTTGATGATTTTAATTACTTAGGGTACAAACTCGCTGACATTGAATTTTTTTAATCCCACCCCTCAGGCAATATGTTTCAAAAATCTATTTTACATTGCCCGGAGGGTGTTTTTTTTATTTTGTACTAGTAATAATAATAATAATAATGATAATAATCGTTGTCGGGGTGGCCTAAAGTCGTATCAGTCAATCATTGAGGGATTCTATCTCCTTTCATTAACGCTAGACCAAGGAAATTGTTTTTGCGTCTGAGGTGGAGCGCCAACCTTCCATCAACTCCTTAATTTTACCGCATAGTTTACTACTGTTTTGGCGAGGACCGGTATCGAACTAGGAACCTTGTGGTTTCTAGCCGAACGCTCTACCGACTGAGCTAATAATAATGTAAATAAAAATGTAACAGAAAACGAAAAGATAGACAAATCCATGGACCGTGCGAGAGATTGAAAAATTGTGGAATATATAGGGTGAAAGTGATATCAATTATAGTTGGTGTCCTTGGAATGTCCCTCATGAGTTTATGAAATCAGACTAGAGGAATTGGAAATCGGGAAGAATCGATACCATCCAAATGACATCATTGTTAAGATCGGTTAAAATACTCAGAATATTCCTGGAGACCTATTGTTACAGAGCCTCCTGTGAACCGCCGGCAAAGGTTGTGTGAAAACGTCCCAAGGATCCGAGTAATAATAATAATAATAATTATTATTAATTATTATAATGATTAGAAGGACCAATGCATATAACACAGTATGATAATTTGATTATTTCAACGTTTGATATGTTTATTTAAGAGCTATTTTAAAATAGTTCAATATGTAAAAAGTATAATAATCTTGATTGTTAACAATCTCTATCTCTCTCATCTTATATATATATGCATATATTCTTTCTGGTAGCATATTCTAAAAAAACGGAACGTTTCATTATTTAGCTTGACGACACTTATAAGAAATAACGATTCGGCGGATAGGCAACCCCAGATAATCAGGATTTACATTTTTTCATTTCATCTTGGATGATTTGGACGGTCTTATTTTAAACCATAGGGTTTTGCAAGATGATAACGGTCGTATAATTAAGGAGCCAGAGTATTGATATATAGGTAATATATGAGGCGTCATTAAAACAAAGATAAATAAAACTGGCTTGATTAGTCTTTTTCCGTCTCAATTATTTTACATGGCAAAAGGTTTTCACATAATGGGGTCATTGCCCATATCGCAAGAGCGACAAAATAATTATCCGTAAAATGGCAAATCAATTACTCGTAACTGATAAATTACTTGGCCTCCATCGTCACCATATTGTTTTTTTCCTTTTTCCTTTGTATCTGTCTTAAAAGAATCTATGCAAGGGAGACTCCAATACCCGAATATCTAAAGAACGATGGCTGACTTCTGATTTATGTCGGAAAATTAAAACGGAAAGTTTTTTGCTGGTACCCAATGACAGTTTAACTACAGTTTATGAATTAACATTTTGCGATTTGATTACGGTTTTAGGGGATTAAGGTTGTTTTTAATTACGTATTGCTTTAAAAAAAATTTAAAAAATAAAAAAATTACTATACATTTAATGTTGAAAATATTATTTTATACTAAGTTTAATTGAAATTATACATTTCAATACTAACACAAACAACTGTCTCAATAATAGATTCAATAATTAATTTCAATGGTTAATTAAATGTATAGTAATTTGGGTTTTTTGTTGTTTATTTTTTTAAACAATACGTAATTAAAAACAACCTTAATCCCTAAAACCGAAACCAAATTCGCAAAATGTTAATTCATAGACTGTAGTTAAACTGTCATTTGGTATCACCAGAAAACTTTCCGTTTTAATTTTCCGACCTAAACCAGAAGTCAGCCAGAATAATATCCGACAGAAATTAGAGCTTTTAACTTTAGATACATTACGATCACAAACTTGGACTGTGCACATGAATCTTTTAAAGGCAGCTCCAAAATTATGATGTAAGGATTAACTCCTCTATTTTTAAATGCATGTGGAATAGAATAATTAAGTTTTCTTAGACAATTATATTAATAATTCTATATTATGATTTAGGTTTTGAATCGTGTAAACAAAAGAGAATGGAATGAAAAATAGTTTCTATACTTTAGAATAATAGCTAGAAAGTAAATAATTCCAAGGCGAACGCTTTTTTGACAAAGAGAGAATTATGTCGTAATACAAATATTCGATTTTGTATTTTTTACATACATCATGAAATCAGCCGATAATGTACACCCACCCAACGGGGTGGGGGTCCAGTGGCTTCGGCCCTGGATCTTAACAAGTTAATAGCGTCGATCCCAGGGGGCTGTCCCCCCCAGGCAATACCTGCCCCCTTGACTTAAATGGGCAGGGCCGGGTTTATTGCCCAGCGCCTGAGGCGCCATGCCAAAGGGATCAACGCAATTTTTGTTCTTTCCACCCATGAGCTTCGGCTTGTGTGTGAGCCCACGTTAAAACGAGGCCTTGTGCCCAGCCCATACAAGTGGGGTATGAGGCAAATACTTGAAATCAGGCGATAATAATTTTAACTAAATGCTGATTTATTTATTACAAAATAAAAAGATTATAAAAAAAAGGCCTAACAGTTGAAAGATTCAAAGGGGAGAGAGGGCCGTGTCCGGAGACACGACAAACACCTACATCAAGTTCGTCTCTTTTTCCTTTCGGTTTTTTCTCTATCCCTCTCAACTCGACACTACACAAGCTCTCTCACGCACTTTTTTTTTAACTGCTAGAATTTTGACGCATGTTGATATCAACACGAACACTAGCAGTGACAAACATAAACAAAACATACGCACCTCGCACACACAATTACCTACAGCCAAATACTGTTCTCAACACAGCTTAAAGAAACATTTACTATACTAATTGTATATATATATATATATATATATATATATATTTACCAACCCCTCCACACGAGCAGGATGTGACACAAGGTCGATTGCTTAAGCGGAGTTCAACATGTTTGAATTCAGAGTTTTCCTTCTCGTAGACCGGTTGCCTAACCAAGGTTAAAGAGCCCAGTCTGTCCTACTATTTATCCATAGCTGGAGGGAGAGTAGGATTCATACATTTCCCAAGGGTATTAGCGCTAAGTGAAATGCAATTACCACGTGCAGGATTTGAACTCGGGGCGACGAGTTCATTTCCCATGAGTTTAACCATTACGCCACGCGCTTCCTACTATGCTAATTGTATATGATGTATATAAAGTTGATTCTTATATCTAAACTGTTTTTTTTTTTTTTTTTTTTTGTTTTCTACGGAAACCACATTTCCTTAGTCTCGTGTGTTGAAGTTGTGGGAACCGTTTATATGAATTTGTTTCTTCTACCCAAAATTACTAAACCAATTCCCTACAGATATTAGAAATAAAATGGACAATACCTTTAAAGAAACAATGCTTGAATTTCTTATGTGTAATGTTAAAATGCATTTGACAAAAAAAGGAAATAATTGTTGTAAGAAATGACAATAGAATCGTCTGTTTTCTATAAATAGTGAAATCTCGGACGCGAGAACGACTGAGACTTTATGGACGTGAGAATTTAAGTTGCCAATTACTGATTACTCTTTCTCCTTGTATCTTGTCGATGTTGGATTGTTTGATGATATAAGCCGTGCTACAATACACCACTTAAATTTATAGACTAAGCGAGGTCACGTGGTTTGAATCTCATCCAATCAACAGCCCGAATGCGTGGCTGGTTGATTACTTAATCACTGAGAGACGTCCGTTTTCAATCATTGACGAAGGAGTTGCAAGACTGAGGAGCACCAAAGAACAACCAAAGGATTATTTACCAAGGATCGCACTCTGTTTAACACAAATGATATCCGCTGGACAAGCGCTCGTGCTTGAAGCCTAAAGGATGGCCACTAAAACAGTGGAGTAAACCCTTTTTCTGTACCTAAAATCCTCGATGTGTTTCCTTCCTACCTTCACTGTTAACTCGGATACACGTCATACAACAAAAATACAATTGAAGATAATAAGGCAATCCAATAACTTTATTAAATAGCCTATGTATTGTTATTATTATTATTATTATACTTGGGGGTTTGTGTAGTTATTTTCCTGATCTATTGGATTAATATAAATACTTTTTCACATGCGTAGCTATGCACAAATCGAAGATCATGCGATGGCCAGGGCAAGAAATGCATGATCCCGTCGGCATTCTCCTTGAGAGGCGCCTCAGGCACCGAGTAATAAACCCGGCCCTGTCCCTTATAGGCTTAATTGCATAAGAATACGCATACAACATTCTCCTCTGTTCTTTTAATTTTATTTCTCTTTATTAGAATAAAACTGAACATTATATTGTGCGAATGGTGTATTATTTCCTATGCAAATAAGTTTTCTGATAATTCTCATAAATAGACAGTTTAGAATGTTGTAAACTGGCATTTACTATATAATATTCACCACTAAACTGTCGACTTAAAATAAGTCGACAGTTTAGAATGTTATAAACTGGGATTTGCTATATAATATTCACCACTAAACTGTCGACTTAAAATAAGTCGACAGTTTAGAATGTTGTAAACTGGGATTTACTATATAATATTCACCACTAAACTGTCGACTTAAAATAAGTCGACAGTTATTATATAAATAGCCAGCTGCTATTTATAAGAACTATAAGGAAGACACATATTTGCATAAGAATACGCATACAACTCTCGTGTATCCGTGGATTCAATAAAGGGGGCTTCCTGATATACAATAGTATGAAAAAATCAATGTGCAATGGTGTTGAATCATTGATTACACAGGCATAATGTAAATGCAATATATATATATATATATATATATAAAATCTTGTTTTAATGGGAAATTATTTCAGAACATCCTTTGTACGATTTCTAATTGATTTGTAATGAAAGTTTATTTGACCATCGGTCTTTGTTTGAAAAGAATAGAAAATGAAAAATTATCATATTTTATTTTTAAACTTTGATAATGGCGACAAGATACTGACAAGAGATTAGAATGTGTTAAAAATACTTTTCTATGCGTGAATAATTGTTTTTGAAAAATCGAAATCTAAAAATTGTAGAAAAATCTATAATAAGAAGGTCAACATAAAAAAAAACCCGGGTTCAGTTTTTTATATAATCAATTTTGTAATAATGAAATCTATTTGAATAATTAGGAATGGTTTGTTTGTCGGTCCACAATGTATTTAACACATCAGAGACTTCAGTATTTTAGATAAAGGAACCTCTTTTTTGGTAAAAAAAATCTATCTCGAAAAAATATCTTTTATAGATGTCAGATATTCTATGTAGTTTTCAGCTGGTGTTTTTCTAGAATTAATATTACGCTAAAAGCAACGGTTACGCTTGATCATCGCATTTAAGCAACATATCTCGCCTTTTTTTCTCTTGCATCTCTCCATTTGCATGAATATTACAGCAGTCTTCAACATATCAACATTACCATTTTCTATATTACCAATATATATACACACACATGAATATAATTAAACTTAGGTAGCAGTCCTTCATTAATACAAGTTTGATTACAGACCATAGATATGTGTGTATTTGTGTGGGTGCGTGTGTATAGAAAAACAAAGTATTCTGAAAAAAGGTATCTATTTTTTATGGTGAAGTAGACGTTTAAACGTTTCGGTTTATATCAAACCTTCGTCGAGAAAATCCAAAAGTATGGAAAAACCATTGTCTGAACAAGGATGGACATTTCCATATTTTACTCTCTCTCTCTCTCATATTCATATATATATATATATATATATATATATATATATATAAAGGACCGACAAACACACAAATACACAGATTAATAGGGTGACCCCTTAAGCAGTAGTAGTAACCTGAGTCCTCTGTTCATTAAAATGTCTAGATTCAGCATTAAATAACCCGGAAAAGGTTGATATGCCGTAAAAGAAAACAGCCTAAAATCACTTACAAAGACTCAAGTAAATAGATTTTGTGCAATAGCATATCGTCGCTGGATACCATTTTATAGGATAGGGATGTCACTGAGAAAGTTCCCTTAACATTCTTCCTAGCTTCCATAAAATTTTGCGGAGAGCGCATCAATCTAAGGATTTTTTTCGGGTCACCGAATTGTAGAATTTTCCAGAGAAATTTCCTTTTTAACGTTTCTAAAGTTTTAGAAAGATAAACAAAACAAGGATATTTGCTCTGTTCCCGACATTTTTTCCTGAACATTGTCTTTGGTATAAAAAGTATCTGTATACTTCAGGGGTTTAGATAACTATATTAAAGATTAGAAAGCCTGTTTCTTATTTCTAGATTGTTAAACGATTTTACGCTGAACTAACAAATTTGGTGCACTTTCTCATTAGACATACGAGAAGATTTTTACATATGTGACTACAATTCTACATCTTCTGAAAAAGTATTCTCTAGCAGAATCTGTTTAAAAAAATGGTGAAAAATTAATTTACTCGTCTGAATCCCTCAGTTAGGAGCCTATATAAACTATTTTACAAATTCTCAGCCATATATATATATATATATATATATATATATATATATGGGTAAAATAGTAGGGCAGACTGGGCTCTTTAACCTTGGGTAGGTAACCAGTCTATGAGAGGGAAAACTCTGAATTCAAATTACCTGAGGTCAGTCGTTGATTGGGTTTGTGGCATTCCTTGTGCACCAATTCTTTCCTATCGACTGTGCCAAAAGTGCGGATGGTCCAACACAAGCCTTCACCACTATAAACAAATCACTGTGTGAGTGTTCATTGTATGAACCCTCATGCGTCGAAATCGACGAGAGAGTCCATAATATATATATATATATATATATATATATATCATCATCATCATCATCATGTCGCGCTTTCAGCACGGATATCCATGACAATCTCTCTCCATCCGTCCCTATTGCTCATCATTCTCGGGAGGTCCTCTATGCAGCATCCCGCATCCGCACAGAGCTGATCAACGTACGTTTTTGCTGGTCGGCCCACACTGGCTTGTCCATGTGCTGGCTTCTACAGGAGGACGTCGCTTATGAGTTCTTCCTTGCTTCTCCAGCAGTGTCCCGCGTGTCTTGTCCGTCTTACTCGGATGGTTTGGGTGATATGTGGCAGGTGGCCATACAGCTGTTTTCACGTCTTGTTCATGATCACCCGCAGCATTCTTGTGCAGCTCCCAGGGTGTCCCAAAATAATGTATACACTCTTTGAATCGTTATAACTTATTCAATTTATGTATTTTGATTTGTAAATAAGATTGTAAGCGTATTATTAACTATTAATATTAAAAGAGTTTATGCATTATTTTAAGACACCCTGTACACACACACATACACACACACACACTATATATATATATATATATATATATATATATATAAGGAAAAGGTGACTTACCGGTGAATTTGGTCACGATGGTTAGTAAATGTAGAATTAGGGGGGGTAAGTCATCGATATAACAAATACAAAGTGCTAAATACTAAGTAAAGTACATTTATTATAAAATGGGTACACGAGATAACCTACTCGATTTCACCATCAGGATCTCCAGGGTTAAATCCACTGAATTAATCCTGAAGACCTTATGGTAAAACTCGAGTGGGTTATCTCTTGTACCCATTTTATAATATATATATATATAGTTTGGTATATGTATAAACAAAGAATATCCAATATCAGTGACAGAGCATATATATCTAAGTTACGGTAGCGTAAACAACGGTACTAGATGAGTACCGGTTTCTCGCCTCTATGATCATCGCATGAATGGTCCCAAAGGCGAGAAACCTGCAGATCTCAAGCACCATTGATTATGTCTACGCTAATTAATAATTCGATTAGTTGATTCATATCTTATGTTCAGTTAGGAGAGAAAAAATGAAAAAGAATTATGAAATATATCTACATACACAGACGCTTTAGCAGATATATAATTACCAACGAATATACATTGTGTGAAAAAGGACACGAACGTGTCTACAATTTACACCGCGTAAATTTCCTATAACACTATTTGGCATGCAACAAAAAAATTTACCCGGAGAAATTAGCAGTTCAAATAAGTGCATCATAAGGTGACATAATACAAGTATATATTATTTTTACTGCAATGTTGGGTTTATGTGCAGTTTGGAGTTATACCATTTTTAAGGGAAGGGGATAGTATCAGTTTTATTAGTTTATTCTAATTCCTGTAGACAGGGTGGATGTATAACTAAATTAAAATAGAGCAGACAGAGTCAACAGCCCTTGGTAACTTTCAATTTCTTGCCTCTGTGATTATTGGACCAAATGCAAACACACACACGCATATATATATATATATATATATATATATGTGTGTGTGTGTGTGTGTTTTCTTCCCTAATATACAATACACCACAAACAGATATAAACATAAAAATATATAAGATTTTTGGATGTTTGTTTTTTAGAAGCATTGTTGAACAAATTATTATTTATATTTTGCTTGAAGGCATTATAATGCATGTATCGCATAAAATTCGATAATCATAGAAAATAATCTTGACAAGTGAATCCCGGCAAAGGATGGCTCGCTATGCAGAACACCGTACAGACTGTTTCGACTTTATTAAGTCTCATCAGCGATGTATACTAACGACCCCCCTCCGACAGGAATCGAAACCGGGACCCCAGCAGGCATAGTCAGAGACCATATTGCTTCGGCCGCCGGTACATAGCGAACAATCCCTGCGAAATTAAACTTGTCAATGATACTTACACGCCTCTACCATAGTAGGTAAGGGGACGTTGATTGAATAGTAAACAAATAAAAGTATATGATTTCTTCCCTAATATACAATACACCCACAAACGGATGTAAACGCACACGCACACACACACACATATATATATATATATATATATATATATATATATATATATGTGTGTGTGTGTGTTGTTGAATTATTTGGATATAAGGCATGGGGCAAATGGTCACTCCTAAATATAGACTCGTTGACTACCACGTGACCTGGGGTAGATTTCTATTGTCCAATCACTGGCACTGCTGCTGCTGCGTCTGCTGTATTAATAGAGGCACCATTCTGAGCTTATTTCATTGACATTTGGATTCTCTTGGACGACGGACTTACAAGGAATACGTTAACACCGGATTCTTATTGGCTTACTTACTTATTACATCTGGAACCTAGGATGCCGACCAGATACTTAACATGTGTGTGTGTGTGTGTGTGTGTGTTTACATCCGTATGTAGGTGTATGTATATCTATATGAATTAGTATCATCGTCTACTTATTACTAAAATTCTTAGTGTTTGTTAACGGGTACGCGATTAATTTTTATGCGAACATTCCGCAGATCACACTTCCTATCAAGTCGATCCTATTGCATGTCGTTGATAAATATCATGATAGCAATGCTGTGACTCATGAAATAGTGCCGACCAATGCAACAACTCCTGAATTAATACAGCGTTGCTGGTTTTCGACATCCTTCTGTCTGCGAAAGATGATGGAGTAGTGTCCATTTTTTTAAAATTGGAACTACGTACCATGGGCGAGTTTTTTTTTATGGATGATGAGCTGTTGCCCAAGCAGCGAATCACTCCTCTTCACACTGCTGCTGTGATCCAAAGGATATCCAAGATGCCAATGTAGTTTGGTAGCGGTAGTGTCGCGTAGCACTGGATTTCTGCATCACACCAGCTTAGAGACTCTGGCTCCTGATTTGTCGGGGTTGACTCCCCTAGTCTTTTCTTGGGATGAGTTAGAGCCGCAAGGCAGCGGAGATTTTTATCAGGCTTTTCGTTGACAGCGTAATGCAATACAATATCCCAAGAAGCTCAGATCTGTTATACATTTTAACTGCTGGGGTTGTCTGGGATTTGTCCTAATGTTTAACTCGCAACACCAGAAAATCTTACCAAAGTGTTCAAACTCGAATATCAGAATTAACAGAGAAACAATACGGAGAAACACAACGATTATTAAAGATAGGAGGAAAAGTTACTTAAGTTGGGAAGGGCGGTGGTGTACTGGTTAGAGTCGTAGGGAATAGACTCGCCGAACCGAGTTCAATTCCTGGATCTAAGCCACAGCACATAGCGCTAATACCCTTGATATGTTATGAATCCAACTATTCTCCTTCCAGCTATGGGTAAATAGTAGGGCAGACTGGGTTCTTTAACCTTGGTTAGGCAAATAGTCTAGGAGAAGGAAAACTCTGAATTCAAACCTGGTCACTACTAAAATAGGTTCAGGCATACTTAGGGATCTATTCCAGCTTCAATTTTGTTAAATTGATTTAAAGAAACCATGTGAAAAGATTGATTAGCAGTTGCAAGGTTGAATTAAAAAGTCCCGTTAGATTTCGTTGTTTCAGTTTTTGCCTCACCTTCCACAAGGCTCTGATGCGACATAATATCTTTATAACGTAGGAGACAACGCATAATCTAACGCACATGTGATGTCTAGAGCAAAAATGCGTAGCTTCCGTTGTCATTCTTCTTTGGGCGCCTCAGGCAGCGGGAAATAAACCTAGTTCTATCTCTTTTAAACAAGACGGCTGGTCCTGCCTGGTGGCGTGCCCCCTGGGAACACGCGGTTATTTTTCACTGCCAATAAACCAAACCAGAAATCTCGTTATTTCTTTCTTCCGTTGTCTTATCAGACATTATCAATAGAAAAAAAACAGACGATTCCATTCTCATTATTTAGGTACTATATGACAGAAGCTATCCTTGGAGATTGGGTTGTCTACATCTTCTTTATTCAGGGCAACAAAAGAGCTAACAATGCTTAAATATACGCAGTCAAAAGGACGGTTACATCATTCTTGAAAGGGCCTGTACTTTTCACATGCATGAACAGAAGAATACTTGGTACAAACTTAAAAATAAAAAAAAATAGAAAGAGAGAAATGTTCTGTGTATATAAGGCTTATCGGTTTCTGGTTGTTGAGATGAAGATAACAAAAAAGAGAACGAGAAGGGATTAGATTTGCAGAATGAATGATCAAATGAAGATGATCTAATAAGACAAAATATATTGGATTTGGGTTGGAAATATCTGACCACGGCTCAAGAGACCAACAACGTTTTGTTTTTTGTTTTTCATGTCAGACTGATGATTCTTTTTTTGAAAAGGATTGTAGACAAATAAAGTTTTCCACAGAACATAAGAAGTAATAATTCAGTTTGTATGTGGGTCTATATGTTTCTATGTGCAAAAGCGTCACCCCAGCCGATTCAACATCCGTTATTTGTTGATTAGATTCCCATGTTTTCTTTTCTTATGTTATTCTTTCTTTCTTTCTTCAGGGTAACTGTTCGATAAAGTTTACTTAAAATACTTATTCATCACAGTCTGTTAATCCTAACAATTCAGACGGAGTCACTGAAAAAAAGGCCACACAAGCAACAAGAGCTGTAGAATAAACCGTCTGCAGCTCTGCAGAGGGGTAAAATCCGTTCAATGGACCCACTTCTTGGCCGTTGGTGGCAACAAGTGATGCTTAAGGATAGAATCCTGATGGCTGAGCAGTACATGACTTGTAACACATCACTTTGGTACTTACTCAGACCCCATCTGACCAATCGGCTGGTCACTTCAGGCCTTAGTTCATATATATATATTTACCAACCCCTCCGCACGAGCAGGATGCGACATTAGGTCAATTTCTTAAGCGGAGTTTAACAGGTTTGAATTCAGTTTTCCTTCTCCTAGACTGGTTACCTAGCCATGGTTAAAGAGTCCAGTCTGCCCTGCTATTTATCCATAGCTGGAGGAAGAATTGGATTCATACCTTTCCCAAGGGTATTAGCGCCATGTGAAATGCCAACAGCTACGTCCAGGAATTGAACTCGCGTTGACGAATCTATTTCCTCCAACTCTAACCATTAGACCACGCGCCTTAATTCCTATAGGATTGTCCTAACCTTATTGCATTTTCGGTAGCACACAACATTTCTTATTATATATGGGCTATAACTCGGTGATTGAGGATCTTAGTGTCCTGGGTATGACGTTAAACGGATACTCTTTGCAGTGCCTAGGACCTGTTAGGAGCAAAGTTCGATGGAGACGGGTGGTAAGGAAGAGTTATAGAGATCTATGTTGTTGGCACGACTTGATGATGATGATGATGATGATGATGACTGTTATGGTAATTTACCACGCACGCATGAACTCTTCCAACTATAAATAGCAACAGGTTATGCTCTTAGGCGAGAGACAATATTCCAGCGACCTGCTCGGACATTTGACCCACGCCTTCGCGGGTAACCTTCTCATTTGTATATATTTGTACTACTGTTCTTGTTAATATATTTGTTTAATTCATTTCTTTTCTAGTATCTTCATTCTGGTCCCTAAAAAGGCCACAACGATGATAATCATGATGATGATCAATTATCGCGATATTAAAACGATATTTTATCCCTCCTCCAAGTCTTTTCTTGACAAGTAAATGTAAATATTTTACCCCCCCCTCTTTAATTTTTTAGTGGTTTGAAGACGTTTTTATCGACAAATAACTTCTTTTATTGTTTTTTTTTATCGTCAAGTAAATGGAAATATTTTAACCCATTAAAATATTCTTCGGCATTTTCATTTTATCTTAATTTTTTTAAAACTGTCACATATTTTAAAATAAATACGACCGAGTAGTATCAAGGATTGGATTTTTAGCATGCATCGCTTAGCGTTTTGTAGGACAGGAGGCCAGGACACATTTATACGATAATACCCGAAGAATGTATGTATCTATAGATCGGTTACCACTTAGAAATAATTGGTATAGTAAGTAGTATGCTAGACTAAGGAAATCTCAGTTAATAATCATAGAATGTAAAGGAAGAACAGATAAAAACAAGAAAGCAAAGAAAAATAAATGAGAAAAAAAAGGTAGAAATTGTAGGTTAGAAAGACAGAAAGAAATGAGTAAAAGAGAAGAGAATAGAGGGGGGCAAAAAGGAAAAGAGAAGATAATAGAGAGGGGGAAGGAAAAGAGAAGATAATAGAGAGGGGGCAAAAAGGAAAAGGCAAAGTAGAGAAAGAAGAAGAGGGAAATTGTATGAAAAATATTTTAAACAAGGAATGTAGCTAACCATAGAATATTACAAAATGTTATGTGAAAAAGAGAAAATAAATGAGAAAAGAATGAGGGACAAGAATGAAAAAGCAGAAAAGAAGAGAAAAACGAAAGAGAAAAGTTGTACGCAAAAGATTTTAAACAATTTGGTTGGGTTTTACGGCATGTCAACCCCTTGGGTTATTCTATGCCGAATACTTCTATTGGTAAAAAAAATTTAATGCTGACAAAGTTTTGAAATAATTTCATTTTTAATGGATAATACAATTTTGTTCATAAACTCATGTTTTCTATTTAACCCATGGATGGGACCCTAACAGGTACTACCACTCCACGCCAGAGTGAATCAGGGAGCAATGGAGATGAAGGGGTGCTCCACATTCCCCAAACCTCCAAAACTGGAACCTCACCATCAGATAGAGTTTAACGTCATTCCCAGGACATATAGACCCTCAGCCACCGCCTTCTAGCACCCATATGATAAAAAGGGTTGGGGCTTGCCATAATGGAAATAGGTTTGGGGCAATCATATAGGTGCTAGGGCTTGATGTGACCAGATTGATCGGAGGGGGCCTCTCCGACCGCCCGTCTAGCCTAAGTAAGTGGAGTGTTGCATGTCATGAACTGCTCATCAACCATGACTCCATCTTTAAGCATCACGGTCGCCACCCACGGCCAACAGGTGGCCCATTGGGGGAGACTTACCACTCTGCAGAGGTGCAGTCGGTGCATTCTAACGCCCCAGCCGAGAGGGCGGGATTTTAAGCAAGGAAATTAGATAATATGTAACATTGTCAATGTTAGGAAAAATGAGAAAAATAGAAGATAATAGAGAAAATTAAAGACAGAAAAGGGTAGAAAAAGGAAAGGGGAAGTTTTATGGAAAAAGACTTTAAGCAAGTATGTTAGATCATATAGAACATTATCAATACTAGCAGGTATATGCACCCTCCGGGTGCAACTATTTAACTTTCAATGTAATAAAATATATTAAATTAGAAAGGCTAATGAAACTGAATAAGAATGCAGATAATAAAATTTGAAACCGGGGGGTAATACTTGAAAAATAGAACTGAAACTTACTCTTCCATCACTTCTATCTTTCATTGCTAAATTTTCCTAATCTAACTATTTAAATAAAATAGGAAGTAAATAATAAAATTCCAGTTATTTCTTCTTGTTAATGGATTTCTTTTAAGATTTACCCCGAGATTTTTGCTCATGTTCATTAAGATAAAACCAAAATCAATAATACTAAGCACATATTTATTAAAATCAAATTTTTAAGATCATTATGCAAATTAGCCTTTCCGTTCACTCTGTAAAACACTATTTTGTTGTATATATAAATACAATAGTATGTTATTAATATGTAGATATGGCTAACAATATTAATTATGTAAAACAATTTCTTTAATAATTGAGGTTTAAATAAAGATAAAATCATGGAGAATGTGACGTAAATATCAAAGGGAATTGTGACTTGAGTAGTGATAAGGTTTTGGTTACAAACACACAATCTCATTATAATAAGATAAGGAGAAATAAGAAAAAAACCAAAATAAATAGAGAAAAGAATGAGGGACAAGAATGAAAACGCAGAAAAGAAGAGAAAAACGAAAGAGGAAAGTTGTACGCAAAAGATTTTAAACAAGTTAGCTGGTTGGTTGGTTGGGTTTTACGGCATGTCAACCCCTTGGGTTATTTTATGCCAAATATTTCTATTGGTAAAAAAATATTTAATGCTGACAAAGTTTTGAAATATTTCATTTTTAATGGATAATACAATTTTGTTTATAAACTCATGTTTTCTATTTAACCCATAGATGGGACCCTAACAGGTACTACCACTCCGGGTCAGAGTGGACCTGGGAGTAATGGTCTAAGTGGAGTGTTGCATGTCATGAACTGCTTACCCACCATGACTCCATCTTTAAGCATCACGGGTCGCTACCCACAGCCAACAGGTGTCCTTATTTGGGGGAGCCTTACTCCTCTGCAGATGTGTAGTCGGTGCATTCTAACGCCCCAGCCGAGAGGGCGAGATTTTAAGCAAGGAAGTTAGATAATATGTAACATTGCCAATGTTAGGTAAACTGAGAAAAATAGAAGATAATAGAAAAAATTAAAGACAGAAAAGGGTAGAAAAAGGAAGAGAGGAGTTTTATGAAAAAGAAGTATGTTAGATAATATAGAACATTACCAATGTAAGGAGAAATAGGGGAAAAAAACAGAAAGTAATAGAAAAAAAGAATGAGGGACAAGAATGAAAACGTAGAAAGAAGAGAAAAAAACGAAAGAGGAAATTTCTATCAAAAAGATTTTTAAACAAGGAAGTTAGATAACTCTAGAACATCGCCAATGTCATTAGACGAGGTCAGTGATAGACAGACGAGACAGATGTCGAAGGCAATGAACGAAAGTTTTGGCGCAGCTGGGTCTGGTAGAATTCAATAAAGAATCCAACGAACGTCTAATTGTCTAGTGAAATTGAATTAACCCATTACATTAGAAACGATTAAATCTTTGAGAGAATCTTATTTTTATACGTAACTAATGTGTCAGACGATTAGAGTAATGAGAAAAATCATTGTGGGGCCAAATTGAAATATTTATGAGAGAATATACATCAAAGATTTTTAAAGATAAATACAAAAAAACATTCAGGTGTTTTTTTTTAATTATTCATAGAAAAATAATCAAACGTATTGAACTTTTTAAGAACATATTCAGCCACCTATACTCATATGTTGCCTCGTAGTGGTGTGGTTATTGTTGTAGGAAATGGGTACGATGATCCGAGTTCAAATCCTTGACAAGGCTGTTTGCAATTCACATAGAACTAATCACATTAGGAAAGGTATGAATCCAAATATTCTCCCTCCAAATATGAGTAAATAATAGGGTAGACAGGGTTTTTAAACATGATATGGCAACCTGCCTAAGAGAAGGAAAATTCTAAATTCAAATACGTTAAACTCCCAATAGATTGAACTTTGTAGTATAATATTCGAGCCGGGGAGTTCGTATATATATATATATATATATATATATATATATATATATATATGTGTGTGTGTGTGTGTGTGTAAAGTTTTTAAATGCCATCCTTGGCCAGTTGAAAAGGGCTTAAAGAAAGTCCTGTGTTATGAAATCCTTTGGTGAGCGTAGAAGTCCTATCCTGCGTATTGGTAGAGCTCCAGTGATTTAATCCTATGTCCGTCGTCCAAGAATGTCGCAGTAATTATGGCCAGTATGGCCAGTTTAAGTATTGTATCAGCAGCAGAGTACTGCCAGTGATTGGCCAAGAAAAGAGATCACATGATTTTGGCCGAGTCTATATGTAGAAGCAAGCAATTAACACACACCTTATAATAGAAATTTCTCAACCATAAATATATATATATATATATATATATATATATATATATATACTCATGTTCGCTTAGGTTTAATTCTATTTATACATAGCTGTCTATATTTGTGGATATATTCACATCTATACCAGAATTTTATTTCATTTCTTGGCGTTTATATTAGTAATTGGCGTGAGCTGTCTGTCCTTATAACAGGCCAAACGGTTTAATATCGAGCTAACGAATTTACCAAAAGCAATATCATAATTCAAATCTGAGAAATGTCGGTACTTTTGCTTAGGACAGAACGTTTTAGCCACTCTACTCACTGCTCTACACAGGGTTATCAACTTTTTGTCTACCAAATTAGCCCCCACGGCTGTACCAAATTTTCTTAACCTTTGTGATAGGATATTTCACAGTTTCCTATTTCTTCACCTCAGTATTTATTCTATTCAATAAAGTTCCACTATTATTGTAATCTGAGTCCTTCAGGTCAATTATAATGAACTTACATTGAGTTTTTGCGCTTTGCTTGGAGAACCGTTGTGAGCGGTTTAAAGTAGACTAGGTGTTTAATATCAGAACCCATTGGAGTCAATATTTGCCTATAGTTCTGCTATACTTCTTCACATTAAATATATTATATATTTCATATATATATATATATATATATATATATATATATATATAAAGAAAGATTGAAAAAACACAGGTTTAAATGAGTTAAGTAGTGAGTTTTTTTGGCCGACGCTGCAGTGTTTCGATCTGTTAATTAAATCATCTTCAGGGCATTTGTTGGTATATGGAAGGTAATAAGAAAGTTTTATCACAGAATAACGAGAAAAGCGAGTGATAGTCCTTGTTTGTCAGTCTGTTTAAAATTTGAAGTTTGAATGGTACACGCGCAACCACACACCTAAAAAGAAATGCACAATGCGTTTTTCGATACCCACACTTACACAGTCCCATACTCACACCGTAAAAGAGAATATTTGATGTCATATTTCAAACCATCTATTTTTCGGCTTTCTTTTTTCAAACTTCAAATTTTTAAACAGACTGACAAACAAGGACTACCACTCGTTTTTCTCGTTATTCTGTGATAAAACTTTCTTATTACCTTCCATATACCAACAAATGACCTGAAGATGATCTAATTAACAGATCGAAACACTGCAGCGTCGGCCAATAAACTCACCACTTAACTCATTTAAACCTGTGTTTTTTCAATCTTTCTTAATATACTACATACCGTCGGATTCACTTCCTTTTCTTATATATATATATATATATATATATATATATATATTCTCTTTATAACTGAACCCAAGATTTCCAGAAACCCGAATGTTGCATACCCCTTTTATTATTTCTAACGTTCTCTGTTCTACTAGATCTTCTAAAGCCCTATTGGCTACGGCTGTGGAATACACCAACTACACTTGTGCATAGGGTTAAGACCCCACATCAACGGGAACACTCGTTGGCTGTGGATGGTGACCCATGATGCTTAAGGACGGAATCCTTGAATGAGAAATAAAACTAAATTAATAATCTAATTGTATTAATATATTATCACTAAAATCGATTGGGGGGGGGTATTTGTATATATATTACTGTGTGAAGAGATGGAAGTGAATCCGACGGTATGTAGTATATTAGGAAAATTGAAAAAACACAGATTTGAATAAGTTGAGTGGTAAATTTATTAGCCGACGCTGCAATGTTTCGATCTATTAATTAGATCAAATGCCCTGAAGATGATCTAATTAATAGATTGAAACACTGCAGCGTCGGCCAAAAACTTACCACTCAACTTATTTAACATGTGTTTTTTCAATTTTCTTAATATACTACATATATTACTGTATGCTTGCAAATTGGCAGAATTTCGCGAAATTTCTGTTAGAAAAATTTAAGTGTATTGTTTTAACTTAGACATTGGATTTGAAATTACTGTATTTTCTAAATAAATAAAAATTTTGTAGTGACCTCACTCACACTGGACAGCTTTTAATCCAAATTCTCAATTTCAAAAAAAGTGATAACTATAAAATGCAATTTAGAATCCACCCCCTTCCCGTCCTGTCGACTGGGGTGGAAGAATACACCGACCGCACCTTTGCAGAGGGGTAACGTACATCAATACACGTGATGGTTAAGGACGGATTCTTGGTAAGTGTGCAATTTATGAGATGCAACACTCCACTTTGGCCGTTACTTAGGCTAGACTTGTGATCAGAGAAGACCCCCTCTAATCAATTGGCTGGTCATATCAATCCCTAGCACTTATATGATTGTTCTGACCCTATTGTTCTTATGGCAAATCCCCAACACTTTTTATCCTTTATACACTTGAAGGCGGTGACCGAGCGTCTTAATCTCCAGAGTATGACGTTAAACTGCATCTAATGGAGAAGTTTCAATTTTAGAACTCTAGGGATTGTGGAGTACTCCTTTGTCTACATTACTCACAGTTCCACTCTAAAACAGAGTGGTAGTAACTGTTAGGGTCCCATCTATGTTAAATAGTAAAATGAGTTTTGAAAAAATGTGATTAAACAAAAATTGAGTTGTAAAAATAAAGTAATCCACTAAGGGTTGACGTTGCGAAAAATCAAAACCAACAAGCAACCAATCCACTTTTTTCTACGTATAAGCATCAATATCCAACAGATTTCCATGGTATTTAGTATATACTAAGTAAAAGTAAGTAAAATCGTCGGATGGCCTCAAATCGGTATCAGCCAAAGAGCGAGGGAGTCTATCCCTTTTCACAAGCACTAGACCCTGATATTGTTTTTGCGTCTGAAGTGGAGCTCCACCCTACCATCATCTCCTACTTTACTGCACAGATCCCTGTGCTACTCACACGTTGAGTTGGCAAGGTCGTTATCGAACTAAAACTAAGAACCTTGGGGTTTCTAGCTAAACGCTCTACCGACTGAGCTAACCGGCCCTTAATATATACTAGAGCTATTCAATTGACATAAACTAAAAGAGAGCTTATATAACTGTACTTATAAAACAAATGTAATACTTATGTAATTACTGACTTGAACATATATATGCTATGTACTAATTTAGTATTGATTAATAAATTATCAACCTGGGTTGTTAGGACAATTCCGAGATCAGATTTGGAAACATTTTAATTAATTTAGTATTGAAGAACATGATTTGTGTGGTGTAGCAGACAGAATGCTCATTTAGCTTCCCGCCTTTTCTAAACATATATCACACGTATTTCTAGTAACGTGCCAATTCCTTTCTTAATGAGTTTTGCAATTCAAAGACTTTGTAAATTTACTGAAGACCTCTTCATTGTAATCTTGATTAGAGAAGTTCTCACTTGTAAAGAAATGATCTAGATACTGGGAAATTGTTGTAATTTGCAGGCATCAAGTCTGGTGAATTGGCCCAAACCAATAATATGTCCACTTTCAATTGATTAAACTTTAATTATTGACATTTTTTAGCATCAATTGCGAGCGTTATCATTCGACAAAATGATACACCCTCTGTTCGCTATAATAGAAACTTATCGAATGGTAAATTTACTATTTTACACTATGTGTAGTAATTGTTTAGCCGCTTTAAAGAAAGTTATTCTGCCATAAAGCGTGAAGCTACTCTTCTCCCATAGGTGGTTACCTCCCTTTTTTGTTTTGGTATAAAAGATTCCCAATCCCATATTAAGCCCTAGTACCTATATGATTGCTCCAACACTATTGTACCTGTTAGGGTCTCATCTACGGGTTAAATAGAAAACATGAGTTTATAAACAAAATTGTATTTATGCATTAAAAATGAAATTATTTCAAAACTTTGTCAGCATTAAACATTTTTTTTACCAAAAGAAGTATTCGGCATAAAATAACCCAAGGGGTTGGTATGCCGTAAAACCCAACCAACCATATTGCCCTTATTGCAAGACCCAGCCCTTTTTATCATATATGTGTTAGAATGTGGTGTCTGAGGGTCTTCATATCCTGGGTATGATGTTTAAACTCTATTTGATGGCGAGGTTCCAGTTTTGGAGGTTTGGGGATTGTGGAGGACTCTTTCATCAGCATTGCTCTCTGGTCCAATCTGACCCGAAGTGGTAGTACCTGTTGGGGTCCCATCTATGGGTTAGATAAAAAATGTGTTTATATAAAAATTGAGTATCTTTTAAGAATTAATTAATTTCGAAATGTGTCGGCATTAAATGACCCACTGAGGTTGATATACCGTAAAACAAACCAAACCATCCAGACATAATACTGGTCTAGTGTGATTATTATACTTGGGGGTGCGTTTTGTAATAGTTATCGTCGAAGGATTTGCACTGGGTAACACGAGTACACATCCTGGGCGAGGTTGTTTGCATTTATATACTGTTAAGAAAGGTATGAAAACAACTATTCCCTCTCCAGCTATGGGTTAATTGTGGGACAACTGGGCTCTTTAATTTTGGTTGCATTTCCTAGAGCAGTAATACCCTTGGGGTAAGGTAAGTATTCACCGAGGGTCCCTCCAGATATGGATAAATTATAGGACAGGCTGTGTTCTTTAATTTCCTTTGGCAACCAGTCTAAAATTCTTTTCAAACCTATTTAGCTATTAGAAAATTGATCTGTGTCCCATTCTGTCCATGTGCAGGGATTGGTAAATATTTATACGGAAAATCCATCACTAAAATAAGATTTGACAACAGAAACGGCATATAAGTATACCTATTTGGTTATTTGCATCAAGAGTGGAATATATATCAATGACTTTCTGTCACCATAGTGACAGTCTTTTAATGTACACATTTTGTAAAATAAATTTTTTGAGAGGGAAGAAGATTCTACATTGAGGAAAGGTTTTCTGTTATGCAATTCGAATTATTGATGATTATCCATCTGATGAGACTTGATTTGAAAAGCTTTGTTAAATCAACTTAGATTTATTAAGGTCCCAATTTTGGTCAAAATAAATTTATTATGAATAAAGGTGTTGAGTTTTTCTTAATGTATGTATATATGGTTGTAGGTGCTTGGTGTACTGGTTAGTGTCGTAGAAAATGGACTCTTCGACTCGAACGCAAATCGTGGACGGGGCTGTTTGCATTTCGCATAGCGCTAATGCGCTTGGGAAAGGTATGCATCCAACTATTCCCCCTGTAGCTATAGGTAAATATTAGAGTATGTATCCCTGTCCATTAAAATTCTATTGACTGTCCTTTGAAATAATTTATCAGTACAGATTTCACTCCCTCTTCACTGGAATGATGTTTACTTCTCAAACTTTTTCATAGGGTCGAAGAGATGATAGTGGGAAGGCGCTAAATCTAATGAGTGTGAAGGATGAGGTAAAGTTGTCCATCTGAATAAGGCGATTTTCTCCCTTGTTCACAAAAAACATTAAAGTTTCCAAGTTTATAATGCAATAGAAAAATATCTATAAAAATGTAAGCATTAAAAAATATTACAGCACATAATTCATGGTGATATGAAAAGGTTGATAAAAATAAGCTCAACACTAAATCCTTGTCAGTCATCTTTAATAATATATAAGTTAGACAAAGTCACTAGAGCCATTAACTTTATGTCTACGCTACCCTAACTTAAATATATATGCTCTATCGATGATATTGAGCACTCTCTATTTATAAACATAGCAAAGTATATTTTAGGTGTGTCTGTGTGTGTGTGTGTATGTGTGTGTGTATGTATATATATATATATATATATATATATATATATATATATATAGAGAGAGAGAGAGAAAGAATTGAATTCAAACGTAAAATATGGATAAAGAAATATCTAGCTAAGTAATTATTATTTATATTTACGCAACTTTGTCATGGAGAAGGAGGACATTGTTGATTAGCAAGTTGGGACTTACTAGTCAGATTCTCGCTCTGAGCCTTGTTAGGGTCTCAATGTAGGCCTAAGTGTTATAAATAGAATTCACATGAAATAAAGAAAATGGCATTACTTTTTTTACTCACCCTCGCAATTGGTTATTGAATTGGTAACATTCTCATGTCTGTGATCCAAGTCTTTAAAATTATTCCTATTAGATAGGAATTCTTAAAACCATACAAATATGTTTATCGTTAAATAAGAAAAGCTGGACCAGGTATTCAATAGGCACCCCAGCTGGGAGCTGTTTTGAAAAGAACACATTTTGCTTTTCCCCATAAATTCCCGGTTGTTTAGTATTATTGCGTTATTCGGACTATTGTCCCCATCTTTATTGTTATTTGTACAACGTTTCGGCCGATAATACTAATTATCAAGCCTCATCTCAAACATTCAGAGAAATCCGGGCTGTTTGTTTACAAACAACAGACGATTTTTTTAATAGAATTTCACTGTAAGATTTTTTAAAAGTTGGTTCATGTATATTTACAACCCAAAAGCACGTATTTAGTTTTCGATTTTAATAAAAAAAAATAGTTATTTCATGTTGTTAATTAATTCAAATATTTTTTTAATTATAAAAGTTGAAACGAAAGAAACTGTTTTATATCAAAGGCAGATTTTTATATTAAAATAGTTTTTATTTAATCAGAAGAGAAATGTAGAAGAGAAATGCAGATATATTTATTTAAATGAAAATAGTTTTTATTTACAATTTTTTTATGTTTATTTAGATAAAAGGATGTTGTTCGGAAATGGTATCACACAATTGATAAAGTTTATTTTCCATGCACCTCTCGTACCACAACCGGAAGGTGTTTCAGCTATTATCAAAACTTATTCAATAACCACCTACAAAATTAACAGATAACTAACAGCAAAATCAAATCTTTGTATCGAATCGGAATAACGCAAACACTGTGCTTCTAATGCAATTCAAGATGTTTATATTATAAGATTTTCTGATAGCTTAATCCGAATGAGGGTAAATAAATCAAATTGGACGTCAATACTGAATGCGAATTTATATTAATTGTAATTCTCTTATTTGTGCACGTGCGTTTCAGCCCCCCCCCACACACACACACAGTGTGGCGTTACCAGTGGCCTTTGGGCAAGATCTAGTTCTTGTGAGAAGGATACTTGGCGAGGCTTGCAACTTTATATTCCCGAATAACAGGAATTCATTCACCTAGAATCTCCCAGCATATTTGATATCTGAATCTATTCTGAAAATCTGCCCATTGTTGATTCTCGAATGGCCTCTTGCCAGAAATACTTTAATTTTCTCTTGTGAAGTTGTTCAAATTTAACATTAAGTTAATTAACACGTATTATGAGCCACGTTCGTCACAAAACCAATTTCCACTTGATCGGTAGATTTAAGCAACACTGTGCTTCCATCATTATTGAATGAATCATTGGAAGTATTCGATATAAATCTATTTGTTGTCACTATCGACTTTCTTGTGTAATATGATCAGGATCTCTTTCACCTGTGTGAAGCTCTTTTTATTCACACTGACAATGGGCAATATTCTGACCATGATTTTCTCACAGATTACATATGTAAGTTTCGAGATCTGTGAAATTGCAGAGAATCAAATATTTTTCTTATTAAAACTAGTACAAAATAAAAAAAACACCCTCCGGGCGATGTAAAAATAGATTTTTGAAATATATTGCCTGAGGAATGGGAGTAAAAAAAACTCAATGTCAGCGAGTTTGTACCCTAAGTAAGTAAAATCATCAAATTCATTAAAGGATTGAAAAATAAAACAATTTGAAATGTAAACTTTAAATATGTATTAAAAATAAAACAAACTATATATCTTATTATAATGGAGATTGTGGGTTTGTCTGTCTGTAACCGAAACTATATTACTATACAAGTCACAATTCCCTTTGTTATTTACATCACATTCTCCATGATTTTATTTTTTATTTAAACCTCAATTATTAGTAAAATTGTTTTACATCATTAAGACTGTTAACAATATGTACACACTAATAACATGCAATTATATTTATATATTCAACGAAATAGCGGTTTACAGTGTGAATGGAAAGGCTAATTTGCATATTGATCTTTAAAAAATTGATTTTAATAAATATATGCTTAGTATTATTGATTTCTAATTGTTTGGTTTTATCTTAATAAATATGAGCAAAAATCTCGGGGATAAATCTTAACAGAAATCTATTAACATAAAGAAATAACTGTAATTTTATTCTTTTCTTCCTATTTTAACTAAATAGTTTAATTAGGGAAATTTACCACTGAAAGACGGGAGTAAGGGAAAATGGTGGAACAGTTAGTTTCAAAGTTGTTCTATTTTCCGATTATACCCCCTCTGTTCCAAATATTTTTTATCTGAATTCTTATTCAGTTTTATTAGCCTTTCTAATTTAACATGATATTTTATTATATTAAAACTTAAATACTTGCACCCGGAGGGTGCATATATTTGCTAGTAGATATAATACCAGTCATGTATTTATTAAAACTTGTTTTAAAAAAGCAATGAGGACTGTCTAATGTTGTATGTTCAAATTATGACGATTTTGGGTAATGTGATGTAAGCAGTAACTTAATTTTTGTTACAGACAAAAACCGGAAGCGAATCTCCATTATTTATAATGGTAGAAAGCGCTTGGATAAAATATGAGACATTTTCTGTACCATTTTGATCCTGATGTACAGAAAACAAGAAGATTTGAACGTCTACACTTAAAAATTAAAGAAGAAATACTTGAGGTCTTTAAGAACACTTGCTTAAACAATAAACGATATATATATATATATATATATATATATATATATATATATATCGCAGTTACCATTAAATCCACCAAGCAAATGCGTATACAATCTTTACTTTTTATCACTAACACCTGAAGATTTGCGCTACTGCGAGAAACTTAAGTAGGTAGTTTTTAAACCATTCGATTTTAATTGTCTATCTATCTATCTATCTCTCTCTATCTATCTCTCTCTCTCTCTCTCTCTCTCTCTCTATCTCTCTCTATCTATCTATCTCTCTCTCTATCTATCTATCTCTCTCTCTCTCTCTCTCTATCTATCTATCTATCTATCTATCTCTATCTATCTATCTCTCTATCTCTATCTATCTATCTATCTATCTATCTCTATCTATCTATCTATCTATCTATCTCTATCTATCTAT
>CM042149.1:83659466-83686966 GCA_023376005.1 Doryteuthis pealeii
ATAAAAATTAGTACCACACGGGGATTTATTTCCCCATATGTTGTCTGAGATAAATTTCGATTTATATATGTGTATATGCGTGTATATATATATATATATATATATATATATATATATATATATATTTCTTGTATGTATGCGTCAGTGTTTCTGTACGTTTATATATATATATATATATATATATATATATATATATATATAATTCAGTGAATGTAATTGCGTATATACATTGAAGTAAACATTATATATATATATATATATATATATATATATAATATTTTACCTCTCTATATACGCATATAGATTCACTGAATTTATATATATATATATATATATATATGTATATATATATATATATATATAGTGTGTATGTGTAGTAAATTTTTAGATTTCTTATCTTCGAAAAGTGGCAAATTCAATGAATTTAATTCAAGGACCAATCAATTAATCGTTCTATAGTAGGAAAAAATAAATATTTAACTCAACAAGTATTTGTTGAGGGAGGGGGGGCAAAAAGATGCGAGTGAGTCCGGTCGTCGTAGTCGTCGTCGTCGTTAGCAGCTAATGTAGCAACATTCGTTTCTACCGTCACCCCACTTCTAAGTTTTGTCTTCTACTTATACACCGTTTCCACTATCATCCGGACGTCTGTGCTCCACACACTGGACTGTCAACCCAATCCCAGCCGCCGGAATGGTCGCAGCTATCACTCGGGCATCTGGCACTCACATACGAGACTGTGGCGTCTCGACTCTGGTGCCCTTTCACATTCTGAAGGACACGGGTTCGATTCTAGGTCAGTCCTACACGTAAGGCAATGCCTAGCCTGCTTCCTTCGAGAATACGACAAGCCTTCACGCCCGCCACTCACCTCGTGTTCTCTGTCACACGTTCAATATTTTGTTCGTATAGATGCTGCTTAAAAAGCTTTTATAACCCAATTTTTAGAAGTAAGGAAGCTCGAGAACTTATTTTACAGAAAAAATAGATTACAAAAGGTCACCATTTTTTGCACCCCTCCAAATGTTTCGTTCTTAAAATCGACATAACACGGCCAATGTTTGGAATTAGAAGCTAAAATTTTGGGGATTGTTTTACTTTAAGATAATCCACACCTGTAAGAATTTAAGGACTTAAAAATAAATATTCTGTAGTCTTTAACAAAACTTGCTTAAATAATAACTTGCTGCCAAAATACACAATACACACACACACACACACATATATATATATATATATGTATATATATATATACGATGTTTTAGTGATAACATGTATTTCCTTGATTCTCTCTCTCTCTCTCTCTCTAGTGTCCATCGCTATTGGCTGTGTCAACAACATGGTATCAATGTCCGCACAGAGCTGATGTATGTAGGTTTTTGCTGCTCGGATAATACTACATAGAAGAACATCACTTGTTAACTTATCCCTTCTCCAGAATTTCCATCCCGTTTTGATCAATTTACTTGAATGTTTTGTGAGATGCAATGTAAGAGATAGTACAGCTGCTTCATCTCTCTCTCTCTCTCTATATATATATATATATATATATATATATATATATATTGACTACTGGTTTTTACGATCTCAACCATTTGACTCATCTGAGGATTGCATAACCATGAAACTTTAAGTTATGAGTCCAAATCCAAAATATTACTATTGATTATATATATATATATATATATATATATAAGTTGAAATAAGGAAATGAATCCGACGGTATATAAGGATAAGATGATATGAAAAAACAGAGATGTTGTTCAATTAAATTTAATTTTTCAGCTTTATATAACTGATATTGCAATATTTCGATTTTTTCAAAAAATCTTCTCCAGAGATTATTCATGTTCTGTGTTAACAGGATGACAAACAGTCTTAAAACGATAATAAAACAGTCACAATTGTCTTCTTATTAACACAACCTAATAAGCTCTGAAGAAGATTTTTGGAGAAAATCGAAATATTGCAATATCAGCAATATAAAGCTGAATAAAAAAATGTATTTGAACAATATCAGTATTTTTTTCATATCATCTTATCCTTATATTCATATATATATATATATATATATATATATATATATATATATCTGTGTGGGTGTGTGAGCGTGCTTGCTTCACAGCACTTGAATTAAGAATTCGCAGATCAATAGGTCAGCACTTAAGCACATGCATGAAAATATTTCAGAACATTCTGAAGAAATAATCGAAGTTCATATTCAGTAAAAACAATTTTAGCAATTTAAAAAGAAAAATGCATTAGTCAATGAAGCTGTTAAATGGTCACTACATAAATGAGAATGAGAAGATCAATTTTAAAATCCCGCCTTCTTAATTTTACAAAATATTACCATCATAAAAATAACGATACTAACTTTAATAGCTGGATCAATGAAGTGAGAATTTTGCTCCGTAAAAGTTCATGAAAGACAAATACTATTAAGTTCTCAAGAAAGTACATGATAATATCTTCAGCTTATCAATGACTTAAATACTATAATTACTGCCGTCGTTGAACTGAAACAATTATAATAGATATTGTCAATTACCAATGAAATGATTTACTGTGGTAAGTAATTCTAATCAGATCTTTTTAATATCAAATGTATTCTCATGATATCATATGCAGAAATATGTATCGTGCATTCGCGGTTATCTGTTAGTGACTGTCTATTGGACTTTGAAATATGATTCGAGAAAAAGATATCTACCCATTTATATTCCTTACTTGAGCCTGGTAAGATATACCTGGATAAGTATTCTTTATATTCTATCTATCTATCTATCTATTATTATTATTATTCCTTTTGAGTTTTCACATCACTGTTAGCTGATGGTCTTTCACTGGATTCTGAGTGACAGCAAGTCTCCTCAGGTCTCCAGGACTCTTCTGAGTATTCTGGCAGATTGCAGCAGTGCAGTGTTCTGAATGGTCTCAACCCTTCCTCTGATTTCCAAACTTTCCAAACCCTTTTCCAATCCTTTGGGACTGTTCCAAGTGCACCAACTACAATTGGTATCTCTTTGAATTTCATTTCCCATAACTTTTTCAGCTCTCTGGCAAGGTCCAGATATTTGTCTATTTTTTCATTTTCCTTTAGCTTCACCCTGTGATCTGCTGGAACTGCAAAATCCACCAGTTGACAAGTTCTTTTTTTTTTTTGTTTATCAACACTAGGTCTGGTCTTCTCGCTGGGAGAAGGTGATCCGTTTTTATTTCGAAGTCCCAGAGAAATTATTATTATTATTATTATAGTTTTTCACACCAGCGTTAGCTGATGGTATTTCCCTGGAGTCTGGGTGACAACAAGTCTCCTTATGTATCCAGGACTCTTCTGAGTATTCTAGCAGATTGCAGCAATGGAATATTCTTGATGGTCTCAATTCTTTATAAGATTTCCAGATTCTCCAGTCTTTTTTCCAAGCTTTTTGGGACCGTTCCAAGTGCACTAACTACAATTGGTATCACTTTCACCTTCATATTCCCTAACTTTTTCAGATCTCTGACAAGGTTCAGGTATTTGTCCATCTTTTCTTTTTCCTTCATCTTCACCCTGTGGTCTGCTGGAACTGCAAAATCAACCAATTGAAAAGTTCATTCTTTTTTGTTAATCAATACTAGGTCTGGTCTCGTTACTGGGAAAGGCTGATCCGTCTTTATTTCGAAGTCCCAGAAAATTTTATGCGTTTTATTCTCAAGAAAAGATTCTGGTTTATGCATATACCATTTTATTGTATTATTATTATTATTATTATTATTATTATTATTATTATTATTATTTCACCCCGTAAGAGTTTTTTTGACAGCAAGTCTCATCAGATTTCCAGGAATCTTCTGAATGTTCCAACCGATCTTAGTAATTCTGTATTCTTAATGGTCTCGATTCTGTCTTTGATTTCCAGTCGATCTTTACTCTTTTCAGAACCCCTGGTACCCGTTCCGAGAGTACCAATTACAATTGGTAGGAACTTTACCTTCATTTTCTATAGTTTTCTCAGTTCTCGGGTAAGGTCCAAGTATTTGTCTATCTTTTCATTTTCTTTCATTTTTACTCTGTGATCCATCGGAAAGGCAAAATCCACGAGATGAAAAGTACCCTTCTTGGTTATTAAAATTAGGTTTCGTCTCCCCATCGGGATCATGTGATCCGTTATTATTGTTTTTATTTATCAAATACTAATGAGCTATTGCTTTTGGTTTCCATAACTTAAGATAAAGTGTAGACACTAAAGTTGATTTTCTCACAAGTTTTATTTATACAGTTGTTATGAAACTAGTTTATAGTAAATATATAATAGTTATATATATATATATATATATATATATATATATATATATATATATATATATAATTTTACCTCTATATATGCATATATACGTTATCTCATTTTCTGCACACAATCAGTAATTATGGTCTATTGTTCCTCCCATTAAGAAAAAAAATATTATTAGAGAAACAGATATACACGTGCTGAGATAAAGAAATATAAATAGATAAACATATCGCTATATTTCGGCAATATATATATATATATATATATATATATATATATATATAATCATGTCGCACATGCAGCACGGATATCCATGACAATCTCTCGCCAACCTTCCCTATCATTCATTGCACCTGGGACGTCCTCTGCGGAGCAACAAGCATCTTCGCATAGTTGGTCAATGAAGGTCCTTGCTGGGTGCCCCACATTTGCATGTCCATGTGTTGGCTTCCACAAGAGAACGTCGCTTATGAGCTCATCCTTGTTTCTCCAGCTGTGTCCTGCATGCCTTGTCCGTCTCACTCGGATAGTTTGTGAGATGGGGGCGGGGCAAGTGACCGTACAGTTGCTTCCTTGTGGGGTGCTGTTTCCACGACTTGTTCAAGACTGCACTCAGCATTCTTGTGCAGCTCCCATCTAGCTTATTCTCAAAACGCTTCGTTAAGGTCCAAGTGGTGCAGCCATATAGCAGTACGGATACAACGACAGCCTGAAGGAACTGTCGCTTCAGCTTGTCAGGGAGATCGGAGGCCTAAAAATCGTCAATTTTGCAGTTATGGATCCATTTATACTTACGTATATCTGAATATACGCATGAGTTTCATCAGACCGCTAACTTTATTAAAATAATTGAAGCTCATGCGTATATTCAGAATACTGTGAGTAGAAATGGATCCATAACCACAAAATAGCCGATTTTTAAGCTTTTTTCTTTACTAATTATATTGGTCTGTTTAAAAAAATTAAACATCCAGCTCTCGAATTGGACCTGAACCCTGTAACATTTTACCGCATTGAAGTGCGTATGAGTGGATAGAGAACTTTAAAAGTGTCCAGACAAGCATGATACACGAAGAAGCTGGACGCCCGTCAACATACACCACTGATGAGAAAATTCAGCCAGCTCGAAAGATGGTATGGGCGAACCGGTGAGTTATCAACGATGCGACAGCTTGTTTTCTGCACATTAGTGATGGTAATACCTATTACATCAGCAACAATGAGCTCGGCTTTCATAAAAGAAGAGTACTGAATCTCCATCGTATATAACTTGAATAACGGGGGGGGGGGAGGCTATTAAAAACAAAAGGAAAACACAAAATTGTGTAACGTTACGGCACCATTTCGTAATATGTAACGTTACGGCTTTTTCACCGTTACTAAATTCGTATTTTGTAACGTAGTGCCTTTCTTTTCACTGCACTGAATTAGCGATATGTACGTACGGTCGTTTGTTTACCAACACCGATCTAGCAGTCAGTCTTCTAGCCCCAAAATCCTTCCACACACTTGGTCAAGGGAGTATCGCTTTACGCACGCCCGCGTGCCCTTCGTTACGGCCAATTGACTTTATCTCAACGGGTATCCAGAGGTCAGGGGAATTTCATTGATAAAAAGATTCCCCTAGTATTTTCTCGTCGTAGTAAAAGAAGAATGATAATACCGTGTTTACTTTTCAGAAGTTTATTATATTCAAAACTTCACTATAACTTTTGAGAGAGAGAGGGTCCCTAATATTCTCTATCTTAATAAGTGGGATTCTAACTGGATTCAACTTCGAGTTTTTAGTCCTTCGTAAACTTCTCGGTGACAACCCTTTCTTAACAATCATAGGCCATTCATTTTTTTGTCTTCAGCGACACCAGTTTGCCAAACTCCGTACGATCACTGCCTCTCCGGCCGACTTCTCCGACTGGATCTGACTCTCCCTGATCACCGACTGACTAACTCTCTCCGATCACAGACTGACCCTCACTCTATTGACGGGTCTCTTAAATACTATTTCAAAGTCATTTTCCAGAAAGGTCTTTCTCTGGAATGTTCGAGCTAGTCCTGGACCGAATCGAAGATTCGATTCCTTCGAATCACTCCGGTCAACTAAGGTTCACGGCCTTAAGATCAAAAACTCCTTGGTAGTCACTAATCCTATTTTTTCGTTAAACATATAGACTTATCGTCTCCTTTCTCTCGTTAAAAGATTTTATCATTCTAACTCCCTTTTCGGTGATTCTACAAAGACCACCCAGTAATATAAGAGAATCGGTAGTACATTTTTCTTTAAGGTTTTTCTAAGTCTGGCACAAGGCCACAAATATAGGTGCTGGGCGGCGATTACATAACAATTGCTTATACAGAAATCTATATGACTAACCATGTCGCAGATAAAAGATTGAATATATTGAAGACTTATCAATACTTCTGTCAGAGACTCACTTTTGTGTAAGTTTTTTTTAATCACTGGACAAAAGTGTTAGTAACAAAAAAGTGCCGGTTCAGACTAAATCAAACATGTATTAACCCAGCTCATCCACACTAGCAGGATGTGACACAAGGTTATTTTTGAAAGCGGGTTTTAATAGCTTTAGATTTAGAATTTCCCTTCTCCTAGACTGGTTGCCATACCATAGAGCCCAGTCTAGCCTACTATTTTACCCATAACTGGAGGTAGAATAGTTGGATTCATTCCTTTCCGAATGTTATTACTGCAATGTGAAATACAACCAGGCTCGTCCAGGATTTGAACTCGTAAATTCGTGTCAATTTTATGAAGATACTCATTACACGACGGGCGTCTCATTACAGTACACTTATACTATGGATATACTATTTACTCAGAATGTAATTTTGTCGTATTGTCATGTACTCTTGATATATAATTATGTGGATATCTTTATAAAAAATGTTGATGTTATTAGATATTTCTAAGTGCAGATCAGAATCAGCGCACTCATTTTAGTGCAACATATTTTGTCTGACCAGCAAACAGAATTTTTTTTTTTATGTTCAACGTAATCATTTGCCAGTTTATTTCCGCGTCTTCCGACGTTATCAAAATTGATTTTTATTTTTATTTCTAAAATGATTGGATGTTTTTTCCAGTCAGTGCGCTAATCATTTATATTCCATTTCGATAATTTCTAAATCATAGATAACCACATTCGTAAATTTGGTCAAAACTTATGAAAGCGAATTGTATTTAAGAATCGCCGAATACCATTTAATAATACAGTTCTTTTTTGTTTAGTTTGTGAATCGAAATGCTGTTTTTGTAAATTGTCTTCAACCCCGTATTATCTGGTCCGTATATTTTGTCTGTAAACCTTTTATAAGTTTTGTTCTTACGGTTATCTACTCAGTGCTTTATGAAATAGCGGGACCATGGAATTTCACGAAACAAAACAAAAATAAAGAAAAGCTATATAAGCCAGAAACGATGATTTACAATTTCACTACATATAATTCCTACTGTTGTCTGTGCAATAAATAATACAAAATATACAATAACAGTCGATATAATACTAATACTCATATCATATATAAGTATTTAATTCTACAGAAATTTCAAGATCAATATAGTTGCATAGCGTAAATTAGGGACATAAGATCAAAATTACTATAAAATATTACGTAATTCACAATTTCAATATTACAAATAATACAAACATGTAATGCTTAAGGATAGAACCCAGGTGGATGAGCAATACTCCACTTTGGCCCTATCTTGGGCTAGACGGGCGGTCGGAGAGGCCCCCTCCGATCAATCGGCTGGCCACGTCAAGCCCTAGCACCTATATGATTTTCCCAACCCTATTGCCCTCATGGCAAGCCCCAACCCCTTTTTATCATATGGTGCTAGAAGGCGGTGGCTGCGGGTCTACATGTCCTGGGAATGACGTTAAACTCTATCTGATGGTGAGGTTCCAGTTTTGGAGGTTTGAAAAATGTGCACCCCTTCATCACCATTGCTCCCTGGTCCACTCTGACCCGGAGTGGTAGTACCTGTTAGGGTCCCATCTATGGGTTAAATAGAAAAATGTATTTATAAAAATTTGTATTATCCATTAAGAATTGATTTATTTCAAAACTTTATCGGCTTTAAGTGACCCACTGGGATTGATATGCCGTAAAACAAAACAAACAAACAAACAAACAAACATGTAAATCCAGTTTTTGTCAATTCCTTTTAATTTTACGTTGGGCATTTAAGCGAGCCGAAACCATTTGGAATGTTTCATTTTTAAAATTGGGTGAAATAAAATGGAACAAATGAGAAAACTTGGATTAAATGTCGCCAGATAATCTGGATTACATTTTTTCATTTCATCTTGGACGGTCTCATTTTTAACCAGAGGGTGTTGCAGGATAATAATGGCTTGCTTTTTATTCTATGTGTATTTTTGAAACCGTCAAATTTGTTGTGGTATTTAACTGATTTGTGACGTTGACTGTTTAAAAAAAACTTTTGCTCGTAGTTTTCATTTGGGTTTTGTTAATACTGTAAAATGTCACAGAAAGCGAATGCACAATTGAATGAGGGAACTGGGATATTGGAATGTATATTCACAGATCAGAATTTGTCTTCAAAAATAAAAATAAATTTTCTCTGGGATTTTTAGTGTCAAATGGATTACCCAATCTAGCTGTAGTAAAAAATAAATAACGAATAAATTGAGAAAATAAACCCAGCATTTCAGATGTTGGTTGGTTGGTTGGTTGTTATGGCATATCAATCCTTTTCGGGTCATTTAATGCTGTATCAAGTATTTTTCTAATTAAAAAAATGACTCAGGTTACTTACAACACCTCCTGTTGCTTAGGTTCTCCCATAATAATGTATTGAACAGGCTCATCGCTGCTTAACTTCGGTGATCTATCGGGAACCGATGCTCTCAGCGTGGTTGACCGTAATTAGGTTCAGATGAACTGGGTGCTGAATAATAGACCTCAACATTTTTAAAAAATTTTCCAGACGTATCTTAATATTATATATTCATAGGCTTACCGTTGTTTTTGGACGGTTAGTGTAGAAATAGATTTAAATTCAGGTCTTGATGAGACCGTTAAATTGAATGACATTCAATGACCTCAAACTGACCCCCCAATTTCCTGTTGCTGGGCAAACGGTAGCAGCAGGATAGGGAGAAGGCTTATTTAGTCAGTCTGATGCTGGAATCCGTAATGTAAGGAGTACCACGTAGGGTACAGCCAATGTGGCGTAAGGTCTGGTACTTTATAAAATGTGAATTTACAAAATTATGTATTGTGTTTGTCACTAAAACCTACTACAACCGAGGCTTAAGCAACATCTTAGAAGAGGCTGGAACCAGATAGACTTACCAGCATCTTAAAACGCAAGGGACCAGACGTATAATGTTACTTTTGTATTAAAATATTTCCTCTCTTATTGGTACCATTTATATTCGTTATCTGCCAGCATTATATACAACGAACTTCAATAGAGCTAATGAGAAAATGCTTTCACACTAAAAATTGAAAGAAGCAGACGAAATTCATTGGAAACAATGACTGATGCAACCTACACACATGATCTAAAGCTTCTGGCAAATTCGCCTGTCGAATCATTGCTGTATGGACTGGGTTATGCAGTAAGAGGCATTTGTCTTTCCGAGAACTCAGATAACACACACACATTTACCCATACACACATATACACATAACACGCACACACACACACACACACACACATATACACATAACACGCACACACACACATATACACATAACACATAACACACACACACATAACACGCACACACACACACATAACACGCACACACACACACACATATATATATATATATATATATATATATATATATATATATATATCAGTATTTTTACTTATGAGTGCCCCAACGTAAGTTATTCTAGTAACGAGTGGGGTATCGGTCTAATTTTATTTTTTATTTTGAGCTAAAATCTTGAGTTAATATGTTCGCTAAAAACATTCAACTTTCTAAATTTATTGCGACAACGAAAAATAAGCAATAAAACATATTACAGCAAGTAATTTATTACATCTTTTTTATTTTTTCCTGCAATACGCTGCTATTTTCTCATTAAAAAAAGTAACAAAGAATTACGTTGTTTCTTTTAAGGTCTAATTGCATTTCAGTTCATGTCAATAGGGAATGAATTAAACTCGTAAGTCAAGGTGCCAATGCAGTATATAGTATTTTAGCAACTCTTTTTTATTGAAGCCACATTAAGCTTTTGGTTGTAGACTGGTATATTTATATGGTTTCCGATTTTATTAGGTCTCGACTTGTTTCAGATGAAAAGTCCAACTCCTGAAAAAAAAAGGAAGTGAAAAACCACGATGCAAACATGCACTACCGGTGATTCCTTTTTCTTTTTGAAAGAGTAGTCGTACGCAGAAAGAGAGAGAGAGAAGTGGGACGTTGTTGTGTTCAGACCACTGCCCAAGCAACAGCTTGCCAACGGAACTGAACAAATGTGAGTATGGGAATAAAAAAACTTTTTAAATAGCAACGTGAGTGAATGTTAGATGTTAAGGTAAACAAGATGAGGGATGAGAATCGGCTCTTTGCGTTGCCTTAATCTGTTTTGTTTAGAGAAACTTCGCGCCCACGTAAACGGATTCGTTTACAAGCACTCACCTACAAAGCAACCCATATATCCTATACATACATACATACACTACCTACCTACCTACATACATACATACATACATACATGTTGATCGCACTGCCTTGTCAGACTAATGCCACTCCTTCATTCATTGTCCATTCGTGCTCATTAATGACTTTTCAGCCCTGCCTGCGATTTGCATATCTTAGAACAAATTAGGCACTCATGACGATCGGTGTTGACTGAGAAAATCTTACAAAATGATTTTAATGTTTTTTTTTAATTCTCCGATCGTATTTATATATTTATTTTATTTAATTCGCTTTGCAAATTCACTTTTCCCTATTCTCAATTATCTTCCCAGAGCTCAATGGGTGGCCCAACTGGTTATGTTTTGTCTAGTATATATATATATAAGTGTATTTAGGCGGCATTTTTTCTTTTAAACATGTGTTAAACTCTACTGAGGATTCTTGTCGGGCGAGTTTTAAAAACAAGACACCTGAAAATGGCAGATAGACATGCCGAAAACGCTCGTGAAGAAACCTTTGGCGGATTGCTACACCCGTTCCACCCTGACATTAAAAAGATGGCCAGACAGTTAGAAAGGATCGAACAAAAACTCGTCCAACAAGAACCATCAGTAGAGTTTAAACAACACACATATATATATATATATATATATATGTGTGTGTGTGTGTGTGTGTGTGTGTGCGTAAGTGTATTTTGGCAGAATTTTCTCTTAAACATGTTTGGTTGAACTCGAGTGACAATTCCTGTCGTACAAGTTTCTGTTCAATCCGTTCAAGGTGTCTGGCCATCTTTTTGGTGTCAGGGTGGAACTGGTGTAGCAGTCCACCAAGGTGTCTCTACGAGCGCTTTCGGCATGTCGATTTGCCATCTTCAGGTTGGAAATAATGGTACTTTCGTGGTGTCTTGGTTTTAAAGAAAACGAGCAGTAGCTTAGGAATTGGTAGTAGTTCGAACAAACGATTCAGTAGAGATTTTGATATAATATATACTTATATTTTTTCTCATATTTATCTATTCATGCAAATGACCAAATCTATATATTCTAATGATGTTCCAAGTCCTTAAATTGTATTATTATTCTAGAGGGCGGCAAGCCACTTGGATACGTATGTTTTATGAAAGAATAAGAAAAAGAAATTCTTACATTAATAGAGACATAATTTGTGAAAAACAAACAAAGTGAAAGACAGAAGGCGAGATCTATTTTTTCTTGACAACTGGCGCGCAAATTATTTGTTTAGTTATTAACCTTTGTCCTTCTTTGTTCGATGAAGTCAATAAAGATCGAATTCACAATTGTTGGATTCAGTAAGAATTGTTCGTTCACTACTTCTCTGTATCACCGTTCCTATGCTCATACATTATTTGGGGTCAATATATTTACTTGTTGAAGTGCGTTGTAAGGAAGGAAACGGTGGTGTACAGGGAACCATGGTGGTGAAAAGGGAAGCGCGGTGGTATATTGGTTAGAGTCGCAGGACGAAGCCACAATTCACATAGTGCTAATATCCTTGGGAAATCTATGAATTCAACTATTCTCCCTCCATCTATAGGTAAATAGTAGCACAGACTTTTAGAGCCGGTTTCGACCGGGGGTCCGGTGAGCTTCGGCCGCTGGACCGGTTATGTTGTAATAATAGCGTCGATCCCAGGGGGCCATCCCCCAGGCAACACCTGACTCCTCGATTTAAAGGGGCAGGGCTGGGTTTATTGCACACTGCCTTAGGCGCCCCCCTTGAGGGGGAATGCCGACGGGATACACGCAATTTTTCACCCGCCATCCCATGAACTTCGGTTTGTGGGTGGATCCCACGTTAATAGGACCTTTGTGCCTGACCTGGTACGAGTGGTGTACCGGGAAAATACAAACCATACGCTTTTAGAGATATCATTATATATCAGTAGCAAAGCCATAAAATCTGAAGCAATTGTTGTACCTTTATAATACAAGTGTTTTAATTCCTTTTTGTTGTTTGTCTTCTTTCATCCGAAATAATTGCCGGCCACCGGAAGAATAAAAGCTATATTTGAGTAGATAATTCTGCCTTCGCGACAGGTACATAATCGGATGATCGTCCTGTGACAATATAGCAGACACAGCATGTTCACTGGCATCCGTAGTTAAAGTTACTTCTTTTCTGGGGTCAAAAACTTTTATAACGGGTTTTTCCATAAGTACTTTTTTTATTTTGTTAAAAGCTGTGTATATATCACGTACGTCTACTACTTTTCTCGTTGTCTTTCTCGTAGGCCTACCATTTTTCACGCACGTCAACTATTTCTCGTACAATTTTCTCGTACAGAGGATTGTGCGTATGGGAGAAAAAGAGGCACAGAATTACGAGAAAATTGGATCAAATACGGGAAAACGGATGTATAAAGGGGGAAAATATTACGAGAAAATTGGGAGCGTATACGAGAAAACGCTGAATTCTTTTTTCTTATGAGTGTCGCCACAATCCCTGTTTATTATAAAGAAAGAGAAGAAAAAGGACATGCACAGAAAAATTAATTTGAATGAAAGAACGAAAAGAATTGGGGAATGATAAAGAGGTGTGAACGCACGGAAGCGATAACGCTAATCGAACCAAATGAAAGCTTGAAAGTTTCGTCAGTCCATATATTTATATATTTGTACCTATAAACGTATGAATATGTTTATTGATATCAAATTAATTACCTTTATAGTTTCATGCATTTGAATTTATGAGTTATCATTCATAACAATTTTTCGCCTGCTTAAACAAGTGTATATATATATATATTTATCATAAAGGTACACGGTAATAACCTACTCGAGTTTCACCATAAGGATCTTCAGGGTTAAATCCACTGGATTAATCAAGATATTGATTAATTGCAGTCGATTTCACGTGTTTATTTTTTCTAGATAAACGGTTCAAAAATTCAAAAAGGGCGGAAGTTGCATTTTTTTAAATGATCAAAATATAAACATTGTTAGAAATCCGTTATTACCGTGTACCTTTATGATAATAAATTTGCTCTACTAAAGTATTGAGCACTTTTTATTTGTTATATCGCTGTCTTATCATTGTGAAACTTGCATCAACTAACCATTGTGACCATTTTCACTTTTTCCACAAATGCCATATATATATATATATATATATATATATATATATATATGTGTGTGTGTGTGTGTGTGTGTGTGTGTGTGTGTGTGTTCAAGCGCGTGAGTGCATGTGAATGTGAACATGTATACGTCCGGTTGACAGATAGAGATGATTAGATAAGGTGTGTGTGTGTTCATTCATAGATAGTGTGTGTGTATATGTATGTCAATGGTTGACAGATAGATATAGTGTGTGTGTATATGTATGTCAATGGTTGACAGATAGATATAGTGTGTGTGTATATGTATATCAATGGTTGACAGATAGATATAGTGTGTGTGTATATGTATGTCAATGGTTGACAGATAGATATAGTATGTGTACATTTATGTGTCTAGTAAAAATATTGTGTGTGCGTGTGTCCTCTAGGCTTTCCCTTATTCTCCTTGAGTAGTTTAAAAAATTAGTCAATAAAAGCAAAGATATTTTAATTATCTAGATTCTAAATTGCTCAACTAATATCCGTAACGAAAGATCAAAAGTTGTCTATGCAAAATATTTTTACTTATATCGATTTTTTCTATAAAATTGAAAATGTTATTTTAATACATTTACATGTATGTATATTGTGGCATATTTTGTTTCACCTCAAACGCATATGTCATATGACAAGTGTTGGCTCGTTGATATTCACTGTGGAAATGCTGTACCCCCTATTTTATGCTGATATATTCGGAAAATATATTCAATAATATTATCTATGATCATTATATCTAACTGGTGCAAAAATAAAAAAAAACATCCTCCGTGCGATGTAAAAGTAGATTTTTGAAACATATTGCCTGAGGGGTGGGAGTAAACAATTCAATGTCAGCGAGTTTGTTCCCTAAGTAAGTAAAATCATCAAATTCATTAAAGGATTAAAAAATAAAACAATTTGAAATGTAACCTTTAAATTTGTATTAAAATAAAACAAACTATATATAGATAGATAATACCAGGTATGTATTTATTAAAACTTGTTTAAAAAAACAATGAGGACTGTCTAACATTGCATTCTCAAATTTTGAGTGTATCTATTCTACGTTATGAGGTTTTAGGTAGTGTGATGTGATTAGTCACGTCGTTTTTGTTACAGACAAAAACCGGAAGCAAATCTCCATTATTAATAGATTTAAAGTTTCAGTTTATCATTCCTTATTTATTATTTTTATATATGTGTATATTTACCAATCCCTCGGAACGAGCAGGATGTGAAACATGGTCAATTTTTAAGCGGAATTTACCAGGTTTGAATTTGGAGTTTTCCTTTTCCTAGACAAGTTGCCATACCAAGATTAACGAGCCTACTCCGCCCTCGTATTTACCAATATTATACCACGGGCACATAATTATCATTTATATTCTGAAGTAGTGAATTAATGTCACGTGTTGACCATGCACATGACAGTATGAAGAAGAATTAAATTTCTGCCAAAAGTGTATATTAATGACATTATTTAATGTTCAATTATGTGTATCACAGCAAACATTTCAAAATGGTAGTATCATCATCATCATCTACATCATCATAATGTCGCGCTAGTAGCACAGATGTCCATGACACTATCTCGCTAAACATCCCTATCATTCATTACTCTCGCAAGGTCCCCTGCGCAGCATCCTATATCCGCACAGAGCTGGTCGATGTAGGTCTTTGCTGGACGGCCGACACTTACGCGCACGTGTGCTGGTTTTCCCGGGAGTACGCCACTTTTGAGTTCGTCCTCACTTCTCCAGCATATAGTCGACGTGGCGACCTAAGGTCGGTATCAGCTAGACAGCGAGGGAATCTATTCCCTTTTCACTAGCACAAGACCAAAGAGATTATTTTAGCTGACTGAGATGGAATGCCACATCTACCATCAGCTCCTCACTTTACCACACAGATATTTGTGCTACTCATGCGCTGAGTTGACGAGGGCCGGTATCGAACCCGGAAACTTGTGATTCCTAGGACGCTATACCGACTGTTGGCTGCAGGTTATTCTTCAAGTGGGTTTTAATAAAGATCACGGAATATTTCTTCTTTTTGATTTCCAAGAATAGAAGTTCCAGTGATTTTGTTCTTTTCCCTACATCGGGTCGAAGTGGTAGAGAAGATGTTCCATAGTGAAAACACTCAGCCATTTTTGTAATATTTACATTTGAAAATATCAAGAAAAAATATGAAATTATCTGTTTAGTGCCTCTTGGTATGTTAAGAGATTTCCTTATTTTTTTTTCTTTTATTCATTTATTCATTTCTTCTTTTTTGTTGTTGTTTCTCAAGACTAAAAGTAGTGAAAATCCCGTTTTACCTCGTGAATCGCTTGACGCTAATGACGTTTGGATACAAAAGGTGAACAAATTCTGAAGTTCAATGGAGAAGAAGAAAAATCACAGCAAGGATATTAAAACATAATTAAATCAACATTTATGATTACCAGTCAAGAAAATGGGAACGAGATGTGTAATTAATGGGAAATGGGTTAAGAACACAAGAATAGAAGTGAAAATTGGGCGAATGAATTGAAAGAATTTGAGAACATTTAAGAACGGGAAAATATCAACACAAAAACAAAACAGATTTAGCCGAAAGCAAAAATGAAAAATAAAAATAAATAATTGATTAAAAAAAAAAACTGAACGAAAATGAAAGCAACTCGAAAATGTCAGCAACACTAAGTGACTTTCCCTTAATTTCTATTTTACATTAAAAAGAAACGAATGTGTTGAAATCAACTTGGCACGGGAAAACCTTGCATTTGAAATGAGTTATTTCCTCATTTCACACGTCTATCCATCAGAATCATGCATAAATAATTACTAAGTGATTATCCCTTATATATAATATATATATATATATATATATATATATATATATATATATGAGAGAGAGAGAGAGAGGGAGAGAGACAGACAGACAGAGAAATTATTGTAGCAAAGACATAAAATCACCTGTGCATCGTAACTGTCAGTTGCACGACTAGGTTGAGTATTATAGAAAACACACACACACATGTATATATAAGTATGACATATGTATACACATACACACACACAGATATATATATATGTATGTATATATCCACAAACACATATACACACATATATATATGCATGCACAAGCGGACAAATACACACACACATATATATATATATATATATATATATATGTACACACACACACACATATATATATGCATGCACAAGCGGACAAATACATATATATATATACATATATATGTACGCACAAGCGGACAAATACACATATATATATACCTATATATGTACACACAAGCGGACAAATACACATATATATATACCTATATATGTACACACACACACATATATATATACCTATATAAGGCTCGTCCAGAAATAAAGTCAGGTACGAAGTGGTCAGCTGTTAAAACCGCCCAGGAGGCAGAATGTAGCCTACGAATCAAAGATATCATAGGCGTCACGCAAACCAATCGAGCTGGGCTGGGCAGTTCGGATATCAAAATATTTTCCAAGGAAGGCCCAAAAGGAAAAAGAGACATGGTGATCGAAGAAGTCAGAATGTTTGAGGAGGAGCAAAGAATAGCCACTGCTGTTGCTCAGCCCAAACAATGCGCGTGGACAAAGTGGAATGATATCGAACCAATCAAGTTATCGTGGAAAACTCTAATTTCGATGGAGCCATTGGCGATATCATTCCTCCTTCGATCCACATATGATCTCCTACCAAATGCGACCAACTTGAAATTATGGGGATATACCGTGTCGGACCTGTGCTTTTCGTGCAAACGGGATCGAGGTACCTTGCGTCATGTGCTATCCGCATGTCCACAATCGCTCCAGATGTACACGTGGCGACACAACAAGGTATTGGAGGTGATCACAGAGATGATAAAAAAACAATGTGAGACAGCAAACCAACAGCCTGTCAGAGCCCGGGAATCCAACATTCAGTTTCACAAGGAAGGTGAATGCCCCGTGAAGAAACAAAAAACTCCAAATATGAAACTGCTGAATGGAGCTGGTGACTGGAAGGTTTCGGTGGATCTCAAGACATCCCTAAAATTCCCAGTTCACATTCTTCAAACAAATAAGCGCCCAGACATTGTAGCGTGGTCTGACACAAAAAAGAGTGTCCTCCTCATCGAATTGACCGTACCGTGGGAGGAAAACCAGGAGGAAGCACACGAGCGGAAAAAGAACCGATACGAATCACTGCGTGCCGACTGCGTGGAAAAGGGTTGGACATGCCATGTTATTCCTATTGAGATTGGGTGTCGTGGATTTCTAGGACACTCAGTCATTTCGTTTCTATCAAAAATAGGAATCACTGGCCGCTGTCTGAAAATCGCCTCACATCGTCTTCAATCTACGGTGCAAAATGCATCTAGTTGGATCTGGTCTAGATTTAGAAGTTTACAGCACGAATGATACGCGCGCGGAATCATCATTCCCGTGTTTGCTACGTAACATCTGCAATCGCGTAATCAACTCAACGGCCAAAACAAACGCGTTTTCAAATAACAAACTGCACTGATAAAGAAACATCTCCAATGAACGGATGATATAATCTATTCTCTGTTTAATACATATACACAATTTTTTTTAATACCCTGTCCGGTGGCGAAAGCTGCTTGGTAGCGCTAGGAAGTGGCAGTCCTGTCGTAGCTACCGAAACTGTGTTATCACTCCTAGTCGACAGCTGACGAGGACAGGGTATCGCACGTGCTATCACACGTTGTATGACGAAAATATGTACACACACACACATATATATATATATACCTATATATGTACACACACACACATATATATATATTACCTATATATGTACCACACACACACACACATATATACCTATATATGTACACACACACACACACATATATATACCTATATATGTAATACCTATATATGTACACACACACATATACCTATATATGTACACACACACACACACATACCTATATATGTACACACACACACACACATATATATATATATATATATATATATATATATATGTATACATACACACATATATAAGTGATTAGTGACTCAGTTTCTCACCTATGATATAATCAGACTAAAATCTTGCCGAGAAACTATCAGTCCCCTCGTGCAGTTGAGATTATTTTAAATTAGATAGACATTTTCTCTTATATTGATATTAAGTACTCTTTATTTCTGAATATAGAACCTATATTGTATATATACACATGAAAAAATAATCTGGGGATAACCTATATTCTTAAGTAAAAACAAATTGAATGAGATATGTTTCATGTTTTAACGTGAAATAGAAAAGTTTAGTAACTATATATATATATAATATATATATATATATATATATATATATATGTGTGTGTGTGTGTGTGTGTGTGTGTGTGTGTGAATTAAACATTTTTTGAAAAAACAAATGATGTTGATAATTCGCTGACAGAATCTGTTTCAACCTTTAGCGGTCTTCTTCAAGAGCGAAATATATATGATGGAAAGACGGAAATAAATAAACCGTTAAAAGATTGGAAGGTACAAACGAGCGTTTGTGTGAACGTTCAAGTTCGGAGCTGGAATTTATATATATATATATATATATATATATATATATATACCAACCTCTCTCTGAACGAGCAGGATGTGACACAAGGTCAATTTCTTAAGCGGAGTTCAACCGGTTTGAATTCAGAATTTTCCTTCCCTTAGACCGTTTGCCTAACCAAGGTTAAAGAGCTCAGTCTGCCCTACTATTTATCCATAGCTAGAGGGTGAGTAGGATTCATACCTTTCCCAATGGTATTAGCGCTAAATCAAATGCAATTACCATATCCAGGATTTGAACTCGGGGCGACGAGTCCATTTTCCATGACTTTAACCATTACACCACGCGCTTTCGTCTCATATAGACACTCCGCTTACAACTGAAAACGTTCAAATTTCGTCTTTTCTCTCCACAATGTTTTTGGAACGAATGCCAAGAAGTTGTAAAACAGTAATTAAGGAAGATGGCGGTTTTATTGACGAAAAAAATTACATGATGCTGTTTTATGATAATGTTTTTATAGCAAGGTACTTTTTATCTTGACAAAATAAAAGCAAATGCACTGTAGTTACTGAAAGTTATTCCTTTATATTTGAAATATACACTAAATATCTAATTCTAAGGTGCTTTTAAAATAACGACAGGGCGTTCCCGAACGTTTTACTTATATATATATATATATATATATATATACCAAGCGCCGTTTATTTTATGTCTTTACTGCTATATACATGGTCTATCAATAATATTGTGCACGCTTTACTTATAGATTTACCAAACATGTGCGTGTGTGTGTGTGTGTGTGTGAGGAAAAGGGGATTGGATTGAATCCGACAGAATGAGGTAAAATAAGGAATGAAAGAACAAAACTCATACAAAAATGTCTAGTATATTTCGCTGGAACATTAAATTCCGCTTCCTCAAGCCTTTATTGAATCATTAAGCACAATTTAACTTTCCAACGAAATATACTACACATTTTTGTCTGAGTTTTGTTCTTTAATTCCTTATTTTACCTAATATGTGTGTAGAAAAAGTGGAAGTAAATCCGACAATATGTAATATAAAAAATTTTTAAAAATCATGTTTCATTAACGAATGATGTTTTATAAGCCGACGCTGTAGTGTTTCGGTTTATTTAACAAAACTTCCTCAGGGCTTTCGTTGGTTTATGGTAAAATAAATGATTAATTAAAACAAAAGTATGCGAGGCTCTGCTTTTGTTAATCTTCAACTATGAGGGAAAGAAACATGCTTAAAACTTTTTTCCTCATATTTGAAGATAAGCAAAAACAGCCACACACCGAAAGAGTCTCGTAGACTTTTGTTTTCATTAATAATTTATTTTGTCCTTAAAACAACGAAAACCCTGAGGAATGTTTGTTAACAAACCGAAACACTGCAGCGTTTCGGTTGTTAAACAAACTGAGAGAATTGCACAGATAAGAAATTAAACCAGATCAAGAAAATGGGATTGTGAGAGCGATAGAATTACCCAGAACAAGATCAAGAGAATGATAGTGTGAGACCGAGAGAATTGTCCAGAGCATAATCAAGAGAATGTGATTGTGATAGCTAAAGAATTGCCCAGAGATTGTGAGAACGAGAGAAGTGGACAGATGAGAATGTTGAGCAAAACAAGATCAAGAGAATTGGAGAGTACTGGAGAGAACGAGAAAATGTCTAAGAATGAGATATCAAAGATATATGAATATGATTAAATGAATATCTATTTAAATTTGCTGAGTCTAGTACAATTAGATCTTAGGTCACTTAGAGTACCTGCTGATTCCAGGGATTCAATATAAGTACTTAAGAGTGTCAAAGCTGCTTAATATTGCGTGATCTAGCGAGGACTGGTGTTTACTCGTGACGTGACAGGGATTCATGTTTTATCAAATCATTTATTCGTAAATCAGTTTATGATTAATCAAAACTAAACAAGAGACACACGATTGATTTCAGAAAATAAATGATTCACACAATTCAATAAAATAAAATGATTGTTGGTCCCACGCAAAAAAGACCGGAAAGAATACAATTTACTGATATTGTGCTTTTTCGTGTTTCTCCATATATATCTATTTTACAATATCTAAAAGTTATTCATTAATTCATTGTTTTGATTGAATATTATTTTGTCATGGTATATATATTATATATATATATATATATATATATATATATATATATATATGTATATACGTGTGTGTGTGTGTGTGTGTGTTTATGTTTATATGTATACACATCTACGTGTGTGTGTGTGTGTGTGTGTGTTTATATGTATACGCCTCCACATGTGTGTGTGTTTATATGTTTATATGTATACACATCTACGTGTGTGTGTGTGTTTTATATGTTTATATGTATACACATCTACGTGTGTGTGTGTGTTTATATGTTATATGTATACGCCTCCACATGTGTGTGTTTTTATATGTTTATATGTATACACATCTACTGTGTGTGTGTTTATATATGTTTATATGTATACGCTCTACATGTGTGTGTGTGTTTATATATGTTATATGTATACGCATCTACATGTGTGTGTTTATATATGTTTATATGTATACGCGTCTACATGTGTGTGTGTGTGTGTCTTTATATATGTTTATATGTATACGCATCTACATATATATATGTGTGTGTGTTTATATGTATACGCATCTACATATATATGTGTGTGTGTTTATATATGTTTATATGTATACACATCTACATATATATATCTGTGTGTGTATATTTATATATGTTTTTATGTATACGCATCTATATACATAGATATCTGTGTGTGTGTATTTATATATGTTTATATGTATACGCATCTACATATGTGCGTGTGTGTTTATATAAGTTTATATGTATACGCGTCTACATGTGTGTGTGTGTGCGTGTGTCTTTATATATGTTTATATGTATACGCATCTACATATATATGTGTGTGTGTGTGTGTTTATATATGTTTATATGTATACGCATCTACATATATATGTGTGTTTGTGTGTATTTATATATGTTTATATGTATACGCATCTACATATATATATATGTGTGTGTGTGTTTATATATGTTTATATGTATACGCATCTACATATATGTGTGTGTGTATTTATATATGTTTATATGTATACGTATTTACATATATATGTATGTACATTTCGGCCTATTAGGCCTCATCAGCAGAGCTATATGGAGGAAGACCGCCTGCTGATGAGGCCTAATAGGCCGAAATATACATACAGAGATTGATTTTCTCGATTTGTTTAGCCTTACTTTTAAATAGGTATGCCCGCCTAATTAATTAATTATTGATTAATTAACTTTCAAAATTAGGTACGACTTCAATTAAGCACATATTCTCCCAAAAATTGTCGGCTAAAAAAAGCCATATCATAAAACACATCGCTTGTGTATTTACTTCTCATATATAATATATATATATATATATATATATATATATCTGTGAAGAAAGGAAGTGAATCCGACGGTATGTAGTATATTAGAAAAAATGTAAAAACAGGTTTAAATGGGTTAAGTGGCGAGTTTATTGGCCGACGCTGCAGTGTTTCGATCTATTAATTAGATCATCTTCAGGGCATTTGTTGGTAGATGGAAGGTGATAATAAATTATTTATCACAGAATAACGAGAAAAGCGAGTGGTAGTTATGTGTTATTCAGTTTTAAAATTTTTTGAAGTTTGAAAGAAGAACACACATACACCATCCCATACCAATGCCGTAAAATAGAATATTTGACGTCATATTACAAAACCGTTCTTCTTTAAACCTGTGTTTTTTCATTTTTCCTAATATACTACATATATATTATATATATATAATATATATATATTGTGTGTGTGTGTGTGTGTGTGTGTGTGTGTGTGTGTGTGTGTGTGTGTCTCTATACATGTGCGTGTGTTTTTTTTTCTTTGTTTGTGTTTAATTTTACGACTGATGTTATATTTATTACTTATTGCCAATGCCATTTCATTGTAATTTTAACTGCATCACTAGAATAGATAGTTGTTTAAAAATATCAGTCTATGTGTATCCATGAGGGACGTATTTTCTGGATGTGCTAAATATCATGCTTATTCAATATAATCATAGATCATAAGGAGAAACTAATTTGTCTGTTTTTCTATTTTGAAATATTTTGTCTGTTATTTTGTGATAACACTTCACATTTCTACAGCTGATTTAAATTTGTTTTTATTGGTTAAGTGGTTGGTCGGTTATACGGAATGCCAGACCTTGTTGGGTTATTTAATATCAAAGTCAGTTTTATCTTTCAATCCATTAAATGGTTTGAAGTAATGTTAATCATTTGTAAACAGCTATAGCTTCAAATAACAATTCTTAATGTTAATGCACAATCATATGATTTCAACTAACTGTTCCTATGTAATATTGTCATTGGTTTGCAAAAAATGGCTACTCCTAAGCAAATTTGCAAAGTTTTATCCTTTGACGAGTGTTAAGATTGAAGGAAAGGCAAATTCGTAAATGCTAATGTAACTCTCAACCAGTAATAATCAGTTGGATTCATGATATTGGTTTGGCAACCAGTCTACGAGAAGGAAAATTGTATAATTAAACCAGCCTTACTCCGCTGAAAATATATATGATCCGTAGCGAACGGGAGGGTAAATACATACACTCATATATATATATATATTATATATATATATATATATATTCATTTATGTAAAAGGATACATATATATATTCATTTATGTAAAGGATATACATATATATATTCATTTATGTAAAAGGATTTATATATATATATATATATATATTCATTTATGTAAAGGATATACATATATATATTCATTTATGTAAAAGGATTTATATATATATATATATATATATATATATATGTATATATATATATTCATTTATGTAAAAGGATATACATATATATATTCATTTATGTGAGGATTTATATATATATATATATATATATTCATTTATGTAAAAGGATATACATATATATATTCATTTATGTAAAAGGATTATATTATATATATATATATATATATATGTATATATATATTCATTTATGTAAAAGGATATACTATATATATTCATTTATGTAAAAGGATTTATATATATATATAATATATATATATATATATATTCATTTATATATATATATATATATTTAAAAGGATATATATATATATATTATATATATATATATATTCATTTATGAAAAAGGATATATATATATATATTCATTTATGAAAAAGGATATATATATATATTATATATATATATATATCTTAAAAATATATATATATTCATTTATGTAAAATATATATATATATATATATATATATCTTAAAGAATATATATATATATTCATTTATGTAAAAGGATATATATATATATATATATATATCTTAAAGATATATATATATATTCATTTATGTAAAAGGATATATATATATATATATATATATTATATATATATATATATATATATCTTAAAGAATATATATATATATATTCATTTTATGTAAAAGGAATATATATATATTATAAAAATATATATATATATATATATATATATATATTATATAATATATATATATATATATTCACTTATGTAAAAGGATATATATATATATATGTATATATATATATATATTCATTTATGTAAAAGGATATATATATATATTTATGGAATATATATATATATTCATTTATGTAAAAGGATATACATATATATATTCATTTATGTAAATATATATATATATATATATATATATATATATTCATTTATTATATATATATATTATATATATATATATATATATATAATAAAGGATATATATATATATATATATATTATTTAGTATATATATATATATATATTCATTTATGTAAAAGGATATATATATATATATTTATCTTAAGAATATATATATATATATATTCATTTTAAAAAGAATATATATATATATATTTATTAAAGATATATATATATATATATATTTATATATATATATATATTATCTTAAAGAATATATATATATATATATATTTATCTTAAAGATATATATTTATATATATATATATATATATATTTCATTTATGCAAAAGGCTACAGCTTCAAGTAACTATTCTTAACGTTAATCATGTCTATATTAGTGTATGGCTTCAAGTAACTGTTTGTATGTAATATACTCATTTGTATGCACATAGTTATATGGTGCCAAGTATTCCTGTCTAATACAAATAATTTTCAGATATAACTATTTCACTTATAGATGCGCCCCAAGCCGATACAAAGATTCGAGCTGAAATTGATCCGTGAGTAATAGCAACAAAGAATTACTCCACACTCCTGCTAATACAGTTTAGTGTCTTTCCCACCACACCCTCTTTTGTGGTGTAGACATCCTCTTCAAGTCTCGCATTCGATATATTCTCACCTCGCTGTTTACTGGTATTGGTTAACTCTAACCATAATTGAATTTTGCGGATGGTTGAGTGACCAGAATTATTGATAACGGTGAACGTTATTCCATCAACGCACATGCTGTTTCACTTCCTGGTGAATAATCAAAATAACCACTGATATTCGATTACTAGTCTCTTTATTTTCATCTCTAGATTTTGTATTAAAATATACACATAGAAAATTTAGTATTGAATAAGTGTAATGATAGTGTTACATAATTGATAGGTTGCCTATATATCATGTACAGTAGTGCAGAATTTGAAAATAACGGTAATTATGAATCATGAAAAAACGGGTAAGTGATTGACAAGACTAAACATTTTACTGATCTCATTTCCCCTCTGCTTAGACAGAACCTACCGCGAGAATAGAAAAGATAGCTAAAAGTTCGTTTGAGGTGGGTGACAGAACGGAACAACGCCAGTGGTGGTCTGTCATTCCGTAGGCCATTTCTTCACGCCTGTTTGTTTTATTTACAGATGTTTAAAAAAACCGATATCAATTCTCTTGTTCGTTAATAAAAACAACAACGAGCACAAACAAGAAATCCCAAGAAGGAAAATTATAAAGAACAGAGAGAGGCCAGTACAGATGGCCAGAATAACAGAGACAATAGAGAAGAGAAACCATCTAAAAAGCTTAGATAAATATCCAATGCAACGATACCAGGGTGATCTTAAAACCCATCTTGTAGCAGTAATGATAGGTTCAACGGATTAATTCAATGCTAGAAAATGGCGTCTTTATCCACACTCCTAAGCAAAGTAGCAATGTTTTACGCCTTTGGCGAAAGTAAGAGATTGAAGGAAAGACAAATTGGTAAATGCTAATGTAAATTCTTAAGTACACCTAATCTGAATGATATTTGCACCATCGACACCCTTGGAGTTACTTTCGTACAATAAAAAGAGCCGTAGGACTTCTCAAATTATCCATTAGATAGAAGAAAAAATCGATCCTATTTTGACTTAATGGTAATCTTGAAAACATTCCCTGTTTGGATGCTGTGAGCATCTGAAATGGAATTGTTGAAAGTTGCCCGTGAGGACTGTCGTTTTACTAGTCCTAACCTGCAAAGCCATAAAAATCCCGATCCTCTTATTCAATAGGGTCATGGAGATTATTGAAACACATTACTCTAAAAAATAAAATTAAAAATTAAAAAAATAAAAAAACAGGGATAATCAACAATTATTTTGTATATAAATTGTCCTTTAATAAATTAAAACAGAAAAAAAAATGAAATAAACAACTAATGCAATTATTTAGGTAACAATTCTCTAAAAAGGGAAATAACTCATAAAACCTCTTGAGATCACTCTGGAGAAATAAATGAATTAAAAAGGCGATATATGAATGCGAAGAAAAGATGTAATTATTTATCAGCTAACAAATTCCAGACGAACATCTGCAGAAGCGAATAAGAAATAGTTTTCTAAAGTTACGGTGAAGAAGAAGCATGA
>CM042149.1:83689466-83699466 GCA_023376005.1 Doryteuthis pealeii
GAACTGTGATGCTTAGAGACTGAATCCTGGTGGCTGAGCAGTCGATGACTTGAAACACCCCCACTTTAGGCGTTTATTAGGCTAGACAGTCCGTCAAAGAGGCCCCCTCCGATCAATTGGCTAGACATGTCCAGTCGAGGCATCTATATGATTCTCCCGGCCCTACTGTCTTTATGGCAAACCCACAACCGTTTTTATAATATATTCGAGTTTTGGAGCTTTGTGTCCTGGATATGACGTTAACCCGCATCTAGTAATGAGGTTCAAATTTTGGATCGCTCGAGTGTGGGGTATTCCTTCATCAGCATTACTCCCAGGTCCACTCTGAAACAGAGTTGTAGTACTTGTTAAGGTCCCATCTATAAGTTAAATACATAAAAAATGAGTTTTAAAGAATCTGTTTGAGAAAAAAAACACTACTCAGTAACCAGCCTTCTGTCCTTAAACATCATAGGTTGCCAATTTGCCCCATTATAAGGGGGGTGCTTATTCCTCTACGGAGATGAAGTCGTCGTATTCTACCGTTCCATCCAACAGGGCGTTCTATCTATATTAGTTGTCTAACATTAATAAGTAAAGTCGTCGGGGTGGCCTAAAGTCGGTATCAGCCAATCAGTCAGGGAGTCTATCGCCTTTTCTCTAGCGCTAGACCGAGGAGATTGTTTTTTATCGTCTGATGTGGAGGGCCACACCTACCATCAGCCTCTTACTTTACCGCACATATCCCTGTGCTACTCATACGCAAGTTGGCGGGGGCCGCTATCGAACTAGGAACCTTGTGGTTTCTAGCCCAACGTTCTACCGACTGAACTAACCCGGCCTAACATTAATAAGAGAATGAAAATGAAACCAATAAAATATGCGTTTCATTTCCCCAAAATATTATTAGAAAGCAGAAATATAAATCATCGAAATGCAATATTCACTGAAGAATTATCAACTGCCTTGATTTATAGAAAAGGCAGCCAAATATGTAGATTAGAAGAAGACAATTGAAATCAAGAATAAAATATTTCATCGATATTTGATCATTGGCATTAACAAGAAACTTGTTGTCATGTAAATTTCATAGAATCAAAATAAACAAAGGAAATTAAAATATTTTCATAATATCAAATTCAATGTCCTACAATCGCGTCTGCAATGAAGTTCACTTGTATATATGTATATGTATATGCACATCTGTACGTATTCATGCATATACTTAAATCTGTTCAATTGATTACAAGTATTTATTAGATTGGTTGGTTGGTTTTTACGGCATTTGAATCCCCTGGGTTCATTTTAAGCCGAAGATATATTGTTTTATCTATTCTTGTTAGGTATTGAATAATTGAATTTTAAACCCAATATTTTTAACATATTTATTATTTGAATTTAACAAATTTATTTCTAATTGAATTTTAACTAAATATTTTTAACACATTTTTTTTATTCGAATTTTGTGGACTGTTGTATGTCATGCAGAGCTGAGCTATCAAGATTCCGTCTTTAAGCATCACGGATCGCCACCTACGGCCAACTGGTAGCCTTGTTGGGGGTATGCAGAGGTGTAGTCGGCGTATTCTATTGCCCCAGTTGAAATCAAGATATACATTTATAAGTATATGCTCGCATATTACATCAACAAATATTAATTTAATCACACACGCGCACACACATATATATATATATATATATATATATATATATATTATTATATATATATTGGGCACTTTATGTGTTGAACTGGTTAACAAGCTAGATCCACAGAAGATTGTTAGGTATTTTTTTTTTACCTTTATGATGGGATATTTCAAAGTTTAATATCCATTCACCCCAGAACTCATTCTATTCCAATAAAGTTTTCACGTAGTAATTTTTCAGTTAAAACAAGTTACATTTGCGAGATCCACTGGCAGCAGATTAAATTGGATCGCAGTGTTGGCAGAGTCGCTTTGAGCGGTTTGCATTTAAGAATTAAGTCCAACTGCCACCCGGGTATCCATGTCGAATGAATACCTAGCCAAGAGGATGATGGTACTGTATAAAGATGCAGTTCGCCCGTTGTCAATGGGTTTAACTTACTGATATGATTTTTAAAAATCGTATGAGTGACATATTGTCGGTATCAGCCGAACAGCGAGAGAGTCTATCCCTTTTTCACTTTCAACTAGATTTTTTTTGCGTATGAGGTGGGGAACCACACCTATCATCAGCTCCCCACTTTAGCTCACAGATTAAAGCTGTACTACTCATTCACTGAGTTGGTGAGGGCCCGCATCGAAATTATTGTTCCTTGGCCGATGCTCTACCGATTAGGCTGGATTGCAATGCTTTTAAGTGGTCACCCAAATAGATATTGTGCAGTATCATCGGTTCTTAACTTCAATTATCCATTGAAACCTGGCCATTTAAGCGGGACATGATCTAACAAATGATTGTTTTAGGAAGACGTGTACACAAAACTTGGTAATCAATTATCGAGTATAGTATAATTCAGATTATAAAGATTATAATAATTAGTATTCATATTTAGTTTTATTGGTATTAATCTATTTGAAAAATCAAAAATTAATTCTCTTGAAATTATTCATTCTCAAAATTTATTTTCCATTTGATGTAATTCAGAAGTTAATGAAAGAAATTTAATCAATTTTATTGCATTTTATATTAATTTTACAATAGGTTCCATCATTTATTGAATTTAATTAGTAGTGTGTAGTAACGTCTGCGGAGTAGACTAATGTCGGTATTAGCCGAAAAACGAACGAGTCTATCCCCTTTTTGCTAACGCGAGACCAGCGAGATTGTTTTTGCTAAGGTGGAGATCACAGATGCTTTACTGCTCAGGTTAGATTGTCTTGTCTTGTTTTATGGCAGAATTCACTTAGTGTGGGCTGATCTGATTCTATCCATTCAAAGATCATGGGAATAGAAAGTCCGCAATCGGTCCCTAAAATCACACATACAGGGACTTTTGTTTGCTGTAGATTATTCAGCAGTCGCAGGGACAAGACGATTAAAAGTAACCAGCGCGCCTTTGGCTGGGTTGTAACACTAATACAACTGGGTGCCAGACCTGTCCACACTGGGTGGCCCTACCAGGAACTTGAGTTCCCGATGGCATGACTCTGGCAGTTACATGTTTACACCACTCTACTGCGATGAGGAGGGGTTGGGCTTTAGGAATAATGTGCTAGATGACTGTGAAGCCTCCACCGCTTTTTTCAGGTCTTGTCTTTTGTCCTGCAGGTTGTCTAGCCAGCCTCCTCACCAGTCAAAATTTGTGGATTTCAGAGTGCCAATAGGGTATTGCGGGACTTGATGCAGAAAGTCTATTGATAAAAGGCATATATATATATATATATATATATATATATATATACTTTGGTGCGGTACCAAGTTTCTTGGTACAAGGTGATTCTAGGTGGGTCCTAATTCTCTACCAGTAGTTTGTTGTAGAGTTCAGGTTCCGTATGAGAGCTCAATGTTTAATTATTGTAAACAGAGCAAAGTTATTTGGGAATAAAAATGCCTTAAATACCATGGGTATCGTGGTTATGGACCATTTCCACTCGCGAGTATGCTCACGAGTGGAAATGGTCCATAACCACGATACCCATGGTATTTAAGGCCTTTTTATTCCCAAATATATATATATGCATTTTATCAATAGACTTTCTAGGAGAAGGAAACCTCTGAATTCAAACCTGTTGAACTCCGTTTAAGAAATTGACCTTGTGTCACATCCTGCTCGTGCGGAGGGGTTGGTAAATATATATATATATAAAATAATCCAACAGTTGTCGCAGGAGTCTAAATTGTCACCGAGTAATTCACTTAGAAACAAAAGATTTCGAAGCTGAGCGTGATCACTGTGACTATGTCAAACATTCCGTTAGCAAGGATGCGCCTGCCACAACTCGGTGTAATTACAAGATACGTGTCTGCAATTTCTGGTAAAAACTCTCGCTGGAATCTCTATGCGCAAACATTGCCGGCCATTTAGTAATCAATCTGACATTCTTGTTGGGGAAAATATTCGACAATGTCAAGTGTAAGGTGACGACTGTCGTTCTCTCGTTGGTTTGAAGAGTCATTTTAGGTTCCATCAGTCAGAGGTGACTGCTAAGATAATGTACACAAGATGGTCACACTAGAAATCGAGCTGACAGCTGCCAAAACACACACACACACATATATATATATATATATATAATATATATATAATATATAATATATATATATATATATAAGAGTAAGTAAATGAATCCGACGGTATAAGTATAGATAAAAGGATATGAAAACACACAATGCTGTTAAAATGAAAATATTTTATATCATATTCATAGCTAATATGGAACAATATTTTGATTTATGAAAATCATCAGAGCTTGTTTTTAATCCAGTCTCATCGAGAGAGAAGCATTTTCAGCTTCTCTCTCGATGAGTCCGGATTAAAAACAAGCTCTGATGATGATTTTTATAAATCAAAATATTGTTCAATGAATATGATATAATATATTTTCATTTTAACAGCATTGTGTGTTTTCATATTCTATTATCTATACTTATATATATATATATATATATAATATATATATATATAGGAAAGGGGTGAGAGAGGGAGAGAGAAATGAGTAGTGGGAACAAATGTGGTGGAATGTATATATGTTGGTTTTCATGCATTTTTTATAAAAGGTTTTCTTGACTTTTCATCCATATATCTATCTATATGTGTAAACATTTGCCAATCCATCCAAGTGCACAGGATGTAACACAAGGTCAATTTTTCGGGTGGATATTGAAAATTTCTTTTTTTTATATTGGCCCCTTTTGTTGGAAATTGGTGCCACTGCTCTGCCCGGTAGAGTATATATCTCGATGTGGCGATTCTGTGTGTGCTTTATACCAACACATAATCCAACAGACAGTTTCAGGATCAACTGGTAGTTGAAAACTGAAAAAATGAGTTGTCAGGATAAACTGGAGTCCTTCCTCTCCTTTTATTTGCAATAGTTAATAAATAAAGACCGTAAAATTCTATTTTTGACTTTTTTTTTTCTTTTACATAAAAGGGAGAGTCAAAGATTAAGCACATTTTTGCCATAAGATATGCTTATTATTATCACACTGCATTCTGCGCATACATGCTCATATTTGTTATTGTTGTGGTCACGTGATCGAAGTCTGAGGCTGATCACGTCATTTTGCATGCTGTCATTACAATGCAAACATGGTCGTTCCACTATCAGTATCAACCAAGGAGCCGATTTCTCTAGTGGCAAGGAGTGACAGAGCCTAAAATTCATAGGAGGCTTTCTGTACGATACGGGGACACCACACTCCATGTACAAGTGCATATGAGTGGATTAAAGAAACTTAAACATAGCCGGACAAGAGTGACGCGCGAAGAGGGAGCAGAACACCCGTCAACCTTCAGCAACAATGAGAAGATTCAGCAAGCTTTATTGGCAAGGTATCATACTCAGGGTCACGCCATTCAAATCATCCACGATGAGCTCGGCTTTCATAAAACAAGACTACAGATCATTTTTGAATCTCCCTAGTATGTAACTAAAAATTGTGGTTAGATTTTATACTAATTTTTGGGCCATCTATCCCGGAACAAGTTGAACCAATTAACCAGCCAGAAAGCATTATTCATGATACCGAGTTTAAGATGGAAGAATTAAAAGACCAACTTTGAGATGAAGAGGGGAATGGTGTGTGTTTTTTTAAATATACATTGTGCTAGAAAATCTTGTCACGCATACACATTCTTAACTTTCATTATAATTTTGTTTTGATAATATGTATAATCTATATACAGGATGACTCAAAATAATGGACACACTTTTTTGATTTCCTTCTCTTGTATCAATCTTATTTACAAGTCAAAATACATAAATTGAATAAGTTATAACAATTTAAAGAGTGTATATATTAATTTGGTACACTCTGTATTTATACTCTTGTTCCTTCATTGTAGGACCGTTATCATCTTCCTTTGCGTATTTAGTGACAGGGCATTAAGGAAATCTGCGTGTTGAAATTTATCGCAAAAGTAAATTACTTTAACTAGTACAAAATTAAAAAACACCCTCCCGGCCATGTAAAAATAGATTTTTCAAACATATTGCCTGAGGGGTGGGAGTAAAAAATTCAATGTCAGCGAGTTTGTACCCTAAGTAAGTAAAATCATCAAATTCATTAAAGGATTAAAAAATAAAACAATTTGAAATGTAAACTTTAAATATGTATTAAAATAAAACAAACTATATATAGATATATAATACCAGTCATGTATTTATTAAAACTTGTTTTAAAAAAACAATGAAGACTGTCTAATGCTGCATGTTCAAATTTTGAGTGTATTTATTCTATGTTATGACGATTTTGGGTAATGTGACGTAAGCAGTGACGTAATTTTTGTTACAGACAAAAACCGGAAGCGAATCTCTATTATTAATAGAAGTAAATAATGAAATTGAATAGAAATCTTTGAAATTATTTAACTCATTTTTCTTTATTTCAGTTTTCGAATTGTTTTTGACTTTTCAGTTCATCTGTGGATTTTCGAAAAGTTGATATCTTTCGTTTTGATATCGATTTTTAAAAGAGTCAGAAAATAGAAAAATATAACCACTGAAAATAACTAACAAAACAGATTTCACCAAGAAAATGAGACATTACAGGTGTTTCTTTAACATCAAAGAGAAATGCTATAAGCATCAACCATAATCGATGAAATGATAGTTTATCAGTGTAAGAGTTATATATATATATAAGAGGGTCAACAATTGGTGCCGAAGAGAATATATATCGCGTATATATAATACATATGTGCCAGTTTATATTATATATATATATATATATATATATATATATATATACAAGGTGTGTCATGAAAGTATCGAGATAAATGCTGTATATATATAACGTTCCATTCATTCTTCATTTTTATCTTGGTAAATACGGTTTTAAACTTGGTACTTTTTTGACACCTTGTATTCTGAAAAAATGAATGGAACTTTTTTTCAGAATGCAAGGTGCGTCAAAAAGTACAAAAAATCTTAATACTATTTTGACACACCTTTTATGTATTTCTAGGTATTGTCACATTCCTTAGATATCAGCCACTTGAGTTCTAAGATTTTGCACATTGATTTTGTTGAAAAATAAATGTAAAACATCAACTTTTACATTTCAAATTAAAATAAAGATCCTTAAAAAAAAAAAAAAAAACATATACACACACACACACACACACACAAACCCAGTTTCTGTTTTTTTATTTGTTTGTATTTGTTATAGTAAATATTTGTTGGTATTTTTGGAAAGAAAAAAATTATTTTAATCCCCACTTACCTGGAAAAAGAAATTTAATTAAAAACAATATCCTGTTCGCAGCGCCATATTGAAGTCAGTCAGTTAGACAGTCAACAATTGGTTTGACTGGCCAAACCTAACATGAAGTTACTAGTTCATTAATGAACCCACTATAACAGCTTAGATAATTCCTGCCACTGCTGCCAGGAAGAGTCCATTAAGCTGAGGAGGTGTTTGACTGTTCTACTGTCCAATAGTTAACAATCTGTAACAGTCATTTCCAGACTGCAGGTTCAATCCTGGCTAAGAGTGAAAGTAACACAGAATAACAATTATCAGTATTCTACATTTATCAAGATATAAATGAACAATAAATGGAACGTTAGCTTTTTTTAAAATACAAGGTGTGTCATAAAAGTGCCGAGTTTGAAGCTGTATTTACCGAGATAAAAAGGAACAATGAATGGAATTTTAATTTTTTTAGAATACAAGGTGTGTCAAAAAGTACAAAAAATCTCGATACTTCTTTGACACACCGTTTATGAATATATATATATATATATATATATATATATATATATATATGATGAGACTTAATAAAGTCGAAACAGTCTGAACGATGTTCTACACACCGAGCGATCCTTTGCCGGGATTACACTTGTCAAGTTCATTTTCTATAAAAAAAAGAGTATCGAATTTTATGCGATACGTGCATTGTAATTGCCTTCAAGCAAGTATATATATATATATATATATATATATATATATATAGTAAGTAAAGTCGTCGGGGCGACCTAAAGTCGGTATCAGCCAATAATCGGGGAGTCTATCCCCTTTTCAATAGCGCTAGACCAAGGATATTGTTTTGGCATCTGAGGTGGAGCGCCACACCTACCATCAGCTCCTTACTTTACCGCACAGATACCTGTGCTACTCATACGCTGAGTTGGCGAGGACCGGAATCGAACTAGAAACCATGTGGTTTCTAGCCGAACGCTCTACCGACTGAAGAGGTGGGTGACATGGCCTGAATGATTTGACATGGAATTACTCATGCATAAATCTCTAAAAATAAGACTTAAAATTACCAACGAGAATAAATGTATCTACGAATTTGCAAGTGAAAATAACGTTAAAGTTATTTGTCTTGAACAACTGAAACGAAATGCCGAACAAAGGAAGTATACATTACACTACAAAAATATTTTCGGAGAAACAAGGCAGACATGATGTCTGTAAGCTTATCGAAGGCGTTAAAAAGTTTTCAACAGACAACTGTATGTTCTTAGATTGGCGTGCTTATGTGAAAATGAGTTTGTAGTTTAAACAAAGGCTATTTCAGAATCGAAGTGTGGGATCGATACGTTTAATAGCACTAAACATCATCTTTCCATGTTGACAACGAGATCACTATTGGATTGTGTGGTTGTTGAAAGTCTGCTCTATGAAATGTCATCCTACTTTGAACAGCAAGTCTTGCTAATGGCCCTGGCCTTTACACACTGCGATACATGATAGAATGGAAAAATTGCATATTCACTTTCCTTTTATAGAAATCATTACATGACTTTTTATCTTTTTATCTTATTTTTTATTTTATTTCTGACCTAATTTTTTTCATCACACATTTCTTATTATGTTTGACATAAAATCTAAGATTTTTGTTTGTTTGTTAGGTTTAGGGTTCATAACAAATGCATAAAACCTGCTCTCTTTTTTTTTAAAAAATAAATAAAGGCGTTGGGTGGCCTAATGTCGGTATCAACAAAACAGCGATGGAGTCTATCCCCTTTTCATTTGCACTAAACCAAGGAGATTGTTTTTTTTTTGCGTTTGAGGCGCCACAACTACCAGCAGCTCCTCACTTTACCGCTCATATCCATCGGTGACTCATTTTTTTAAGTAAATAAAAGCGTCGGGTGGCCTGATGTCGATATCAGCCAGACAGCGAGGGAGTCTATCCCCTTTTCATTTGCACTAAACAAAGGAGGTTTTTTTTGCATCTGAGGCGAAGCGCCACAACTACCATCATCTCCTCACTTTACTGCCCATATCCATCTGCGACTCATTTTTTTTTAAAGTAAATAAAAGTGTCGGGTGGCCTAATGTCGATATCAGCCAGACAACGAGGGAGTCTATCCCCTTTTCATTAGCACTAAACCAAGGAAATTGTTTTTTTGCGTCTGAGGCGGAGCGCCACAACTACCATCATCTCCTCACTTTACCGCACAGATCCATCTGCAACTCATATTTTTTTTCAGTAATAAACTACCGCTTTATAAGGAAATTGAAAGTCATTATCTTTTTATTTTATTTTTATTTTCAAATTTCTGAACGATTTTTCCATCACAGATTATTTTATTATGTTTGACATAAAATTTAAGATTTTTACTTGTTTAGTTTTTGGGTGCATGTAAAAAAAAAAGTGCCGAAAATTTGCACAATATCTTTTTTAAACCTAGATCAAAGATCATAAAATTTGCGGCCCAATATTTTTTTTCAGTTACAAATTACCGGATGATAAGGAAATATTTATTGATGACTAATAGATTAATAAACAACATCGAGTCGGTGACGTATATGCATACACCCAAAATTTTATCTTTTTATTTTTATGTTTTCTATTTGAATTTCTGGCAGATTTTTTCAATCACAAATTATTTTGTTTGTCATAGAATTCAAATCT
>CM042149.1:83704466-83721966 GCA_023376005.1 Doryteuthis pealeii
GGAGCTCTGGGGAGTGTAGAGTACACCTTAATTGCCATTACTTTCAGGTCCACTCTGACCCGGAGTTGTAGTACCTGTTAGGGTCCCATCTATGGGTGAAATAGATAAAAAGTGAATTTTAAAACTTTTTTATTGAATACCCACCAAGAATTAATGAAAGGAAAACGTCTTTTGGCAAGAAAATAACCAAAGGTTTTGCATGCCGCAGAATCCAAGGAGTAAGTCAATCAAATCTATAATTTATATAATAATATATATTTTGAAGCATCAATTTAAATTGAGACACAGATTCAAAAAAGTGGAAGAAAATGAAAGAATATCTAACCTTTCGGTTCAACGCATTTATTAATATGTAGCACTTAATAAGAATTTACCTTTCTTTATCTTCTCTTTTTATAATTTCGTTTTCTCGCAGCATCAGATGATCGATCTTTTACTATTTGATGCATCTCCTAAAATCTTATGTTGTCTCTCTTTTTTGTTATTTCACTTTTACAAGTCACTATTTTTAAATAACTTTCTACTTTTAGCTGTTGGTTACTCTATCTGCTCGGACTTCCTCTTTCCTCCATTCATTTGTCATCAACATTAATAATTGGGACGAGTTCACTTGTCCGTTATCGATGATTTGATTTGGAGCGACCAACTTTGATATATACGATGATTGGACACAATAAAAAAAAGTTTTACCGTAAAAAAAGTTGCTCAAGGGGAAATCAGGAATCTCATTAGGGAATCAGATGAATTAAATATTTTCTTTCAGATGATCAAAAATACACCAAGATAACGAAGAACGGCAACATAGAAGAAATATATAAACTACTATGGGTTTCTGCCGGCCGACACTTCAATTGCAACTGGTAAAAATAAAAATAGAACGATCCTTCAGTACTAACGATGAGCAGGTTAATGTTGTTTCCGCCTGAGTTAAATATTTGGAAACTGCTTGAATGGTCAACTGAGTGGCTGCTGTGATTTAACCTAGAGAAATATCCAATTATACAGTTAGGCTTAAAAAGTTTCAGCAAAAGTTGGTGAGCAGGTTTTACGTACTGCTATTAAATCATAAGATTTAGGAGTGAATAAGATTTTTAATATCGTACCAATTGACCAGTGTCTTTACATTGAATACTAATCTAAAATAAATTGATCACTGTATCTACAAAGAAATATAATAGTTACTTTAAATCATGTAATTATGTGTCAATGATATATCAACTGTGCTTCTGGCATCAAATAACCCATAAGGAGTTGATATGATGTGAGAAATAAACCAAAACTATCTAAATATGAACATAGGGAAAGCGAATAACGTATTGGTTAAATCGAACTTAACGGAACTAAATTCCATCATCGCATGTCACCCCGCCGGAAAAAAAATACTAAAAATCAGGTAATGAACCGAATTTAATAACATTTTCAGTGTTGATATATATTAATGAATAAAATGTATAATGCACTAGTTATTTTATTTAAAAACTTTTACATTTTTTCAGGTCAGTTAAATTTGAACCACGTATCTTTAAGGCGTAACACAGATTCTCAATGATACATGTTTCAAAGTTAACTGACCTGGAAAAATGTAAATGTTTTAATTAGAATAACTTATACATTATATATTTTATTCATTTATATATCAACACTGAAAAATTAATTAAATTCGGTTAATTCCTTGATTTTTGTATTTCTTTTCTTTCAAATTCAAATCTGTCAATAACTTCAGAGTGAAGTTATCGAGAAGACTTATTAAGGAGAATACAATTAGTGGGAGAAAAAAAAACAGACTATTCTCATCTAATACTATTCAACCAAATGTTATATAATATTGAAGATTTATTCTAACACCACAAACGTTTTGCTCACATCAGAAACCGTTATTTTTATGTAAACAATATGAAAGATCTATTTAAAGATGTCAACATAGACGACATTCTGTTCTTTTTGAAGGAAACTAAAATATACCATTGAATATAGACATGAACCTAATCAATACCATACAACATGATCCCCAATGATGCTAACGCATTGTTAAAACCAATTATTACAAAAGTATAAATATAAATACACAACATATATTACTTCCTAAACGTTAGGCGTGACATAACCCAAAACGGGTTGATATGCCGTTAAAATCAATCAACCAGCCAATAAATAAACGTTTAGATATATGTTCATTAAAAATGGTTCATATTTTCCCTAGTTCTTTATATATATTTACCAATCCCTCCGCACGAGCTGGATGTGACACAAGGTCAATTTCTTAAGCGGAGGTTTGAATTCAGAGGTTTCCTTCTCCTAGACCGGTTGCCTAACCAAGGTTAAAGAGCCAAGTCTGTCCTACTATTTACCCATAGCTGGAGGGAGAGGAGGATTAATACATTTGCGAATGGTATTAGCGCTAAGTGAAATGCAATTACCACATCCAGGATTTGAACTCGATGCGACGAGTCCATTTCTCATTACTTTAACCATTACACCACACGCTTCCAGTCCTTTATAATGTGCTAAGTAATTTATAAGATCTGTTACATAAAAAAACAACATGTTTATTTAAAGTGAATATTGACTAATGAATTTCAGCAACTCGCATTTTTAGTTCTGCGAAATTGCTTCCGTTTCCAATGCTTTTAAAAAGACAAGCACTGTAACATAATGTAACATAATGATTTTACTTTCAACTTAAAATCTTCATTTCTTTTCTTTTCTTTCTTTTAAATGCACTTATGCATACTAATACGTTGCAGTTTTCTGAATATGATTGTCAGATGACAATCCTGTTTTCTTGCAGATGAATGGAAACAGTGATTGCCGTGTAACGTCTCTTGAAATGGGAAACTTTCATCCAATAATCGTCAAATACCATCGACTTTCTTGATTATTTCTATACGCTCTCACCCAGACACATTCAACTCTTCATTTGTCACAGATCTTCGTTTTTACTCTTTTATTTTCTATTGTCTGGAAAGTTGCTTTAGTTATTGGTTGCAACGTTTAGCTCGAACGTTGTCACGAGATAAGAAATAATGAATTTTATCCAACGTTCATGTTTTATTCATCAGCTGCGATTTCAACCAACGGCTTTCAGTGCATAAGATTAGAGCGCCGTATCGCGAAATAAAGGCGATCAAATGAACTGGCATTAAGAATGAAGGATGCAGCAATTAGAAAGGGGAATCAGAAATGAAATTAACTATAAAAAGATTAATGAATGCGAAAAAAAAACGAGATATAAAAATGCGAAATAAATATTTTTCTCTCTCTCTCTCTCTCTCTCTCTCTCTCTCTCTCTCTCTCTCTCTCTCTCTCTCTCTCTCTCTCTCTCTCTTAATCGAGACTTCAATAACCAAAGAATCCTATAATCAATAGGCAATGATAAAAAAGAACTATAGGAAACGGTTTGCGCTTCATCAACAAAGTTAAACAATAGTGACTCAGATCAATAGATACCCCTTGCCTTTTTACTAAGAAAGATTTTGGCTTTCAGTTTTATGTAAGAAAACGTGTTTATTGATTAAGAATAAATAAATGAATATATCTTCTATTAATAATGGAGATTTGCTAATTATTTGTCTGTAACAAAAAGTACGTCACTGCTTACGTCACATGATACAAAATCGTCATAATATAGAATAAATACACTCAAAATTTGAGCATGCAACATTAGACGATTCTCATTGTTGTTTGGGTTTTTTTAACAAGTTTTAATAAATACATGCCCGGTATTATATATTTATATACAGTTTGTTTTATTCTAATATATATTTAAAGATATCAGAACAAAGTTTCCATTTCAAATTGTTTTATTTTTTACTCCTTTAATGAATTTGTTGATTTTGCTTACTTAGGGTACAAACTCTTTGACAATGAATTTTTAAATCCCACAAATTAAATAAACATCTCCATCTCCATCTCTCTCCATCTCTCTCTCCTCTCTCTCTCTCTCTCTCTCTCTCTCTCTCTCTCTCTCTCTCTCTCTTAATTATCACCCGTTAAAAACATTCGTTTTTCAATCGTATATAAAGTAAATATATTTTAAGCGAAGGTTTTTTTTTTTTGTCATATTTTAAACAAATTTTATTTTTTTAGATTCCCCATAGCGTAATTGCCATCAATAATTGGATTGTGATATATGTTGTAAAAAAAAAAAATTCTTGTGCATGTATGAAATAATTTTTTTCCCAAACGGTAGGTTAAAAGGAAATTTTTTTTTTTTAGTAAATGAATGTTAAGCGTAAAATTTTTTTTCGTATTTTAAACGTGAATTAATCTATTTATTTCAAATATCACCCGTAAAAAAATTGCGTTATTTTTTAATCTTAAATAAAGTAAATGAATTTTAAGCCTAAATTTCACGCTTTTTTTTCGTATTTTAAACGAGAGTTACTTTCCATTTATTTTAATTATCAACCGTTAAAAACATTCGTTTTAAGCGTATATAAAGTAAATGAATTTTAAGCGTATTTTTTTTTGTCATATTTTAAGCATTAGTTACCCTCCATTTGTTTCAATTAATAACCGTTAAAAATGCGTTTTTTGTCTTTTTCTGCCATGATAAATGATAGGTTTAAACGTAAAATTTCGTTGTTTCGTTTTAGTTTATTTCGTCATGGTAATTTTTTTTTTTTTTTTTAACGTTAAATACGTTTAGATTATTTAAAAATGTTAAGTTACCATCCAATCTATTTTAACTGTGGAAGGAATGACGTCAAATAATATCTAAAGTTGTTTTTCTTTCGTAATCGGGGTTATTTCTGATCGTTTCATTGAGTGTTATCGAAAGGAAAAAAAAAAAAAAACGCTTTAATTTTGCTTAATGTACAGTTTCGTAAGGGGTGTAGAGAAGTGATTTTTAGGTTTCGAATGGAAAAAGGGGGAGGGGCGGTATATGATTTTTTTTTCTAGCTATTTCATTTCGTCAAGTTATTTCGAATTAATATAGCGGCTATAATCGTAAAAATGGGTGGGGGGAGGAATTTAATGTTTAGGGAGGTTTAATGGATAAACAATTGTCTCTCTAGTTATACTAGTGTAAATAAATATTTTATAACTTGATGCGGAACAAATAAATTAAGACAGAGCTTTTAAATTGAATATTTTATATTTTATTGGTAAATAGAACATGTAGTTTATTTATATTCTCTTTAATTCCAGTAAATCATCACATAAACGTTGTAATTCGGGAGTTAAACGTAGAACTCTTTATATTTTAATGATAATTTAAAGATATTCTTTATTTTATTTTTCGTTTAAAGGTAGTAATTAATCTTCGACACGTCGTAATGTGGGGGTAAACGCATGACTTTATTTTATATTTTATCAGTAAATAAAATATGTTATCCTAAATTTTAGTAAACGTAATCTATTTATATTTTATTGATAACTATAAGATGTATTCTTTAGTTTTAGTTTTTAAAGTAAGTAATTAATCTTCGACATATCGTAAGGTGGGGGTAAACGCATGACTTTATTTTATATTTTAACATTAAATAAAACATGTTAATCAACACTTTAGTAAACATAAACCCTTTTATATTTTATTGATAAATATAAGATGTATTCTTTTATTTAGTTTAATTTTTAAGGGTAGTAATTAATCTTCGACACGTCGTAATCTGGGGGTAAACTTTATATGTTGTCAGTAAATAAAATATGTTATCCTAAATTTTAGTAACACACAATTGAAACGACATATTTAGCGAGGTATTTTCAACTTTGTTTAATAAGAATTTTAATCTGAAGTATTCCCCGAGATAAGATTATTGAAATCTAAACCGACATAAAAAGTTACGGCTGTTTCATACAGTGCTGTAAATACGTAAAATAAAAAATGAAAAATAAAAAAGGGGAGTGTAAATAGGATAAAATAAAAAATAAAATAAAATAAAATAAAAAATTTATACAAAATGGTATATAATAGAAAAAATCAAAAATAAAATTTGTAAAAATGTAAAACAAATCAGTAAAATCATTCCTCTCCTAGCATTATTAAAGAAGGGTTAACTTACCTAATCATCTAAGCATCGTAATCCGTACAAAAAAAGTGTTTCTGGCTACGTATGCCATTTAAATATTGGGCACCGCGCATCTAATTGGCTGTTACTAACAACCAATCAGATGCGCGGTGCTTTGTATTTGAATGGGTTAGTTCTACCGTCCATAAATTTCTCAAAAGTCAAACGTCTTTTAGCGTTTTTTTTTTTTTTTTTTTTTTTTTTTTTTTGTTGTTGTTGTTGTGGTGGTTGTATCAGAGTTTGATCACCTCTGATAGGGTCAGCAGGGTGAGGGAAGTCTGATGTTGGAAGACCAGAAACTTCCCAATGAACCCTGCGAATGACATCACTGACGACAATCACCAGCGCCCCAAATGTAGGAGCGTATATTTAATCGAGACTTCAATAACCAAAGAATCCTATAATCAATAGGCAATGATAACAAAAAAAAAACTATTGGAAACGGTTTGCGCTTCATCAACAAAGTTAAACAATAGTGACTCAGATCAATAGATTCACATTGTCGTTTTACTAAGAAAGAATTTGGCTTTCAGTTTTATGTAAGAAAACATGTTCATTGATTAAGAATGAATCTATAAATAAGATGGAGTTATTGATGGTTAAAACAATAACGGAACGACGAATTATTTTTTATAACAGAAATATAATTCCTTAATTGATATTTAAAAAAAATGATTTTGTCTCGGGCTAGGTGATAATTTCAAATTAATAAAGTTTAAACTGAACATATACTTAATATTACTTAACTCATAAACGGGGTCCTAATGTTACATAATCTATGCGGTTGCATGAGATTATTGTGGTCCCCTGTAATTCTGAGGGGATGACCCTTTTCATACCATGGCCGTGTCCTTCAATGGAAAATTACAGAAGCCCGCCAAAATACAGGAAGTCACGTGGGACCTGTTCGGTCCCCAGTTTTCAGTTAGACGTCAGGCAGAGAAGTCGGCCATTTTAGGTCCTGCCTAAAACTGGAACTCACGCGCGCTATGTTTGTCAGATATTTAGTTACATGAAATGTATAGTTAAGGAAATAAAAGTCTGTATAAGTAATATGTTCTTGTGGTTGATGAATGTCTTGGTAACAAGACTAAGAAATGAATCCAGGACGACCAGTCAGCAGGAACATAGCAATAGAAAACCAGACCTTAGGAGAATCGAGACGCTAGATCAGACCAAGTCAAGATGTTAGAAGATATACCAAAGACGATCAGAATTCTAAAGACGGCCAGAAGAATAGAGTAAGAAAGAATTAAGTAAAGAAGTAATGAAAAGGGCTATGCAACACTAACAGGGACTACCATTCCAGGTCAGAGTGGACATAGGAATAATTGTGATAAAGAGATAGTCCGCATACCCCAGAGCTTCAGAACAAGAACTTCATCATCAGATAGAGTTTAACGTCATACCCAGAACACTAAGACCCTCAATCACTGCGTTCTAGCATATGGGCATAATGGCAATAGGGTTAGGACAATCATATACGTGCTAGGGCTTGACATGACCAGGCAATTGATCTGAGGGGGTAACTCTCTGACTGCGTGTCTGTCTAGCCTAAGTGACAACCAAAATAGAGTGTTGCATATTATGAATGGCTCAGCTCAAGCATCATAGATCGCTACCCACAGCCAACAGGTATCCCGATTGGGGGGATTACCGCTCTGCAGACGTGCAGTCGATGTAATCTACATCTGCAGCTGACAGGGCGGAAAATGCGACTGGAGATTAAAACCGTTTACTAAAATGTTGCAGTGCAGCACATTACTCACTATGTCATAGGGACTCCATCTAAAGTTTTCTTAAAGGCTATATAATATTCTAAACATTTCAGATCACATTCAAGACAACGCGAGTCAATGTGTAGATATGACAGGATATTTGCTGATAGAATTATATTTGATGAAATATAAAGGCATGAATATATCTAATGATTTGCTCTTTTAAAAGTTCTAACTACATCTTGATTTTAGTTGCTTTCTTTTTATAGAAGGAAAAAATAGAGGGAGGAAATAAATATTTGTTTGTTCTGCTTATGATCAGTCTTTCGATCTCCAGTCTGTTTAAGATTGGTTTGGTTTCTTTGCTCCATTATGGGGTTTCAAGTAAATGTTCTTTGTAGAGGGGGCAAAAAGAAGCGAGCCAAACGCCTTATTCGCAGGCTACAACACTGTCGTCGTCTACCAGCAGCTGAAGTCGCAACATTTTGACTGCCGTCACTCCACTTCTACTTATACTGCCTTTTCCCCTTATCATCCGAGCACATCAGCCGAACCTCCGACAGGAAAGACACTCTGACTCTTTTTCCAAATGAGTACGGTGGTACTCGTTCTCCCTCACACTTTTATGGCAAATCACTGGGTCCCACAATTTACGACATGAGGAAAAGAGTGCAGATCAAAAAGAAAAAAGAAAGAAAAGAAAAGAAAAGAAAAAAGAAAATAAACGCTCAGTGAGATACGAAATCGTTTTCGTGTTTTCTTGTGGAATGCAGTTGTGTTATGAAGAACAATTATGTGACAAAAATAGAAAGAAACCTTTTAAAATGATCCATTACTTAATTTTTAATATCTCTCAATGTTTTTTGTTGTTTTAATTTTATACCCTAGTATCATTTGTAGCATTCTAATTCGGTTTTAGAAGAATTGGCGACAACCTCTTGCAAAGGCCAGCACATTCACATGATAGTGTGTCTCGTCCAGCAAGGACACACATAGACCAGTTCTGTGCAGATACTGGATGCAGCGTGGATGACCTGCCAGGGACAATGAGAGACAGTGACGGTTGGCGAGAGGTTTTCATGGACATGATGATGTTGATTAATGATGATAATTGCGACTTGTAATCTTATATGTAATTGTTCTTATATATATATATATATATATATATATATATATATATATATATTGTTTTTAGTTCTTTTTCGAACTGTCAATCTCACTCATAGTCTACGTTTTATAGCGTACAGGCAACTTGTTTCCAACGAGTGCTTCAAAGTCGATGTCTTCGTATCCATATCCTTACAGAAACAAGACCACAAACGTCTTTTAAGTATGTTTATCCCACTTAATTCAATCCTTATGACTGGTTTGGAATATGAGGGATCTTTCTCCGTTGTTTGAAAAGAGGAAATCCTTGTCAATCGGAAATTATAAAATCCACTCAACCCCCCCCCCCATTTGTATTCTTCCCGTACTAACTGAATTCGATCGTTCCTCAACCGTCTCTGTGTCTCCTCTCTTTGTCTTCCATCTCTCTATCAGATTATCTGTCTTCATCAATCACATCCGGCTTCTATCATGAAAGGTGCATAATGGATTTTCTGTACAGGTATGTGACTCTTTCACCGTCATTTCACATATCCGCCATTTTCTTTGAACACAACGACAGAGAAATTGCTGTCATCCTACACATAATACAACACTTACTACTTTTATATTCGAAATCTTCGTTGCCGTAGATTGACCTTCCGAGTAAGTTGAGATGATAAAAAAAACAATACGAAATGACTATAAGAATATAGTTTTCAAAATTTATAATAATAATAATAATAATAATAATAATAATAATAATAATAATAATAATAATAATAATTTCTTACTCTTTAAACAGCCAAAAAAAACATAGGAAAAAAGACTTGAGGAATTGAAAATAAAGGTATGAATTGAGACCATCCAGACAAAAGCATTGTTGATATCAATTGGAATACTCAGGAGAGTCCTGGAGACCTGAGACGATTTTTTGTCACTCAAACATCACTGAAAGACCATCAGCTAAAGCTGGTGTGAAAAACTAACAATGCTTTATTAAAATAACGTTGCTCATCCAACTAGTGTGATTATAATATCAAGGAATGAGCCACTGAGATAGAACCAGAAAATAGTATAGGATTCATTTAATGGGTTAGATCTGTGCTTCGTTCAACCTACGCACGATCGCTTATATTTGTGTGTAATCATGCTTCTCCGAGGTAAAGGAAGCTTGGTCTCCAGGCTCACCTCATGCACATCCTTAATTAATTTTTATCCTCATTGTTTTCTCGTTGTCATAGATTAATGGTCTGCGCGAATTGCGATAAAAATATCAACTGAAAATGAAGATAATTAAAAGAATTCTTATAACGATTTGCATGAGATCCAAGTCAGTCTTTTAGAATTGAATGGAATTGTCTCTCTAGAGATTCTATTTTTTAGATAATGTTTGGCCCTAAAAATAAAAACTGATATTTTCAAATTAGCACTGAGAAATGCGTACCATCCATGTATGGTATTACTTCAGAAATTGTTGCACACTGAAGTCATTATATATTGTATACCTGATCACTGTGTCTATATATGTGTTACCGTCATGCACTTGGTCTTCTTTTTTACTAGAAGTCACCGCTTTTCCTCCAGCTCGAACCATCCCCGTTGTACAGGAGTGTCTCGTGCCGCTGCATCTCAACGGCTACTTGCATTAACAACACAAATAGAACTTTACCGGTACAAGTTTTTTTTATCTTTCCAGGATACATTTCGATCCACTAGATCATGGGACAGAAAGGGTATTTGCCTGCTCATCCCACTTATGAGGGTTGGAAACAAGGTCTCGTTTTTACGTGGGCGCATAAAAATTGCGTCGATCCCGTCGGCATTCCCCCTCAAGTGGGCGCCTCAGGCGCTGGGCAATAAACCTAGCCCTGCCCCTTTAAATCAAGGGGGCAGGTATTGTCAGTGGGGGATGGCCTCCTGGGAACGACACTATTAATTTTACTTTGCCGGTCCAGGAAATATCCCATCTGCCCAAATGAGCAGCGAGCCTTAATGTGACCACCCCAAATGACTGCTAGCCTCAACTAACTCACCAACTCTGAACACCGAACTCCCAAACACGGATTAGTTAAATTACATTTTTCTTGACTTAAGGCCATTCATCTAACTTCATACCGCCCCGCTTTTCATTCCGGTCGAATCCCTACGCTTGATTAACCGCTTCTACCGGTGACACCACCTACGAACTTTCTTTATGAACGTTCGCTCGTCGTTGTAATTTTTCCGTTTTTGAATCTACTAATGTTTTAAGATCTAATCTAATCTATAACAAAGGATGCTTAGACACACTGTTTCCGTTCCTATCTCTTTGTGAGGTCTGATATTTATTTATATTTTGTTAACCCAATTTTTTGTAAAACCAAAATTTCTTTATTTCCTTAACCATAGCGCAATATGTAGTGCAATGCATGGACATATTTTAGGATGACATGGTGTCTTCTTATTTGTCGGGATATGTTGCGAATCGAAGTGTGTAAGAGTAAGAGTGAGAGGTAAGGGTTTGGGTCAGTTTGAAACGAGATGATGGAATTTTGTTGTAACATATGTATGTATGCATTTACTTTTAGGATAAGTATTCGTGGGTTGTTAAAGAATCAGCAGACTCACAAATATGTCAAAAATGTTCAGAATTAATACTCAATTTGAGAGTTAATAATATAACGATAGGTCTTGATTAATAATCTTTCATGTTCAAAAAGACAAAATATCGAGTAACGCCATATTCCCCCGAGGACCATATAACATTATTTTGGTCCAGGCAAGCAAAATATTTAACTATTAATCATATTTAATTTATTATATTTGATAATTAATATAATTATATATATATATATATATATAGGATGAATAGAGAATGAATTAGAAAAGTATTGTCATAAAAAGGTGCTAAATGCTAATAAAGCAGAGCAGTTTTACAATCAATAGTAATGATATTATGGATATTATAAACTCATAACTATAAGTTTCATGTTTACGCAATCTTCGGATGAGTCAAATGATTGAGATTTTAAAAACCAGTAGTTTTTTAGCGTTTATATAAATGTGAAGCGTGTTCACGCGATGGAATGTTATATTGCTTTTTTTTAACTGTGGCTTGTTTAGCGTTATATATATATATATATATATATATATATACATATATATATATATATATATATATATATATAGTTTAATTAAATGTAATAAATACTCATATTAATATATATGAATATATATATATATATATATATATATAATATTAATATAAGTATTTATTACATTTAATTATACTAAATTATAAAAGAGCAATAGGACTTTTTAAATATATAATTAACATGGGTGTTTCACCAGAGTACAACAGTATTAAAAGTGTTCCAAAGGTAAAAAAAAGAAAAGTTCAAAACAATTGAGTTAAATAGTACTACTACTATTCTTCTACAAGGATGGTTTTGGCATTATAAACCAAAGAATCCAAATAAGAAAAAGTAATGACCAGAATGTCTTTCATGTTTTTAAAAGCTTCATCAGATTAATTAAATGTTGTGTAAGGTTGTGCAAAGTATGTTCAGAAATTACCCATCAGCTAGAAATTGCTTTACCAACTGGAAAATTATTGATTAACAGGTAATTAAGAAATTGCATATTTGCTTCGATTAGCCCAACTCATCATTCAACATCTCGATAATTCCATTTGATTTACTATAGCCATTTTTTTTTTATCAAATTGCGTTAAGTTTATGTTTTTTACTAATTTGCAAAAAAACAATCTTTAAATGTTTCATTTGTCTCAAATCTTATATATGGAGGTATAAATGAAGTCGTACCTAATTTTGAAAGTTAATTAATTAATAATTAATTAATTAAGCGGGCATGCCTATTTAAATGTAAGGCTAAACAAATCGAGAAAAATCAATCTCTGTATGTACATTTCGGCCTATATACCCCTATACCCCTTTACATTTCGGCCTGTATTTACTTCTCATACTGTCGTGTAGAAGAAGTCACTATAAGAGGAATAGAAACCTACTTCTAAACAAAACAAAAAATCTAAGAAAGTCCGGTTGGTGTAGGGGTTACGATGCTCACCTGTCAGCTGGACAGTCGGGTTTCGAATCACGCACAAGGCGGTCTTACTATCTATAGCTCTGCTGATGAGGCCCAATAGGCCGAAATGTACATACATAGATTGATTTTTCTCGATTTGTTTTGCCTTACATTTAAATAGGTATGCCCGCCTAATTAATTAATTATTAACTAATTAACTTTCAAAATTAGGTACGACTTCAATTAAGCACATATTCTCCCAAAAATTGTCGGCTAAAAAAAGCCATATCATAAAACACATCGTTTGTGTATTTACTTCTCATAGATGTATAAATATATTCAAATTCAGGTTCAATTTTTTTTTAAGAAAACAGAAAAGTTAGATAAGAAACTGGATTTTCAATGTCATTATATTATCAGGAAATATGATAACTAAGCAATAGATAGAAGCGTTATTCATGCCGTGTATATCCGTCTGGTTCAGTGAGGCAAACAATATTACATTCAGATTGTATTTTATAGTGTTGCTTCATTTTCTGAAGATAGTAAGGATTCTCCTTAAAGGAAATGCAGATTGCATTGCTCTCTTGAAATTCGAAAGCAATGCGTTTCTTTCCTTTTTTCTGTTATATTTGAACGTTTTCTTTTACGGAAAACAAATCTTCATCTCTAAACACAATTCCCCACACAACTTAAAAATGATGGGAAAATCTTCCACAGGATATAAATATGAAGGCTTATCAAAAGTGATAACAAAAAGAAAACTACCTTAGAATGTCCATGCAGACATTAGTTTCATATACATATATATATATATATATATATATATATATATATGTGTGTGTGTGCGTGTGTGTATGTATGTGTGTGTGTGTGAAGAGAAAGTGGAAGTGAATCCGACAGTATGTAATAAAGTGAAAAACCCGACAGTATGCAATAAAGTGAAAAATTGAAAAAACACAATCACTCGTTTTATGAACTTGCGTTTTTTCAATTTTTCACTATATTACACACACACACACACACACACACACATACACACACACACACTCACACAGAGGAAGCGCGTGGTGTAATGGTTAATGTCATGGGAAATGGACTCGTCGCAACGAGTTCAAATCCTGGACATGGTTATTACATTTCACTTAGAGCTAATACCATCGGGAAAGGTATGAATACTACTCTCCCTCAATCTATGGGTAAATAGTAGGACAGACTATATATATATATACATTTACTGGCTGATTCATGACCGTCGGTTTCAAAGCATTATATGCTTATCTTCAGAATATAACCCTGTAAATGACATTCAAATGAATTTACTTTATGAATAGCGTTCTCGCTTTATTGACTGCGTGTCATCCTCGTGCGTGTGTGATGTTAAAATAACATTCGGAAAGATGTTCCCTTTTAAGCTGGTTGATTTTCTTTTGTTACATTTTCACTCTAAGAGATTAATAAAAAAATTGTTTTTGCGTGGACGAGCTGTGAATATTGCATATTTACTATTCAAGTTTTTTTCCCGTTTCATTTGGTCATTGTATGATCCTGAATTTCTATGCATATTCCACATCTCTTGGATTCATTTATATATGCTATGGGAATTCGGCCATTTTACTTTTGGACCATACGGACGTGCGGCAGCACTCTTGAACTATTAACCACGTGTGTTAGCACGGTTGGGCTAGTTCAGTGACTTTTAGGGTAGAACCTTTTCTACCCTGTGTTAAATAAGGACTCTCAGCAGAGAGTCGAAAAGGCCACTGGCCCCATGTGTGAACACACACATAAAACAAAGGACGGCCCCATATGTGATCACACTATGAACCAAGGACCAGCCTGATATATGAGCACACGTATCATACATACAGCGTCCATGTGACGACCACGCACATGACACACACACACACGGTTGAACTCTATCCAAAACCATCCGACTGCATTCCCTGCCAGTGAGGATAAATAAAACAAGTATTGTTATTGTTAACCATATTTCCCTGTTTTTATTACCAATTGTATACCCTTCATAACATATATATATATATATATGTGTGTGTGTGTGTGTGTGTGTGTGTACTTGTTCAGGTGTATGCTCAACTGCCTTCCCAGCAAAGAGCTTTCAAAAATGTTATCATCACTAAATGTTTAACGACAATACCTTGCAACTAAATGATAGACAACATATTTGAATAGACGTATAAGGAGAAATACTAATATCATCATCATCATCATATTGCGCCAGCAGCGCGGATATCTATAACAACATCCCGCCAAACACCACTATCATTAATTGACCCCGGGATGTCTTCCATGCAGTATGCAGTAGCCTGACAGAACTGGTCTGTGTAGGTTTTTGCAGGACGACCCACACTAGGATGTCCATGTGCTGGTTTCCATAGAAGGACATCACTTATGAATTCATCCTTACTTCTCCAGCAGTGTCCGGCATGCCTTGAGAACCGCAGGGCGGGAAACTGTCAGTAGGCAAGCACCGTTGATTTCATGTCCACGCTACTCTAATATATATGTATATATATATATATATATATATATATTTTTTTTTTTTTTTTAATTAATTACCTTCCAAAATTAGGTACGACTTCAATTAAGCACATATTCTCCCCAAAATTGTCGGCTAAAAAAGCCATATCAAAGCACATCGTTTGTGTATTTACTTCTCATATATATATATATATATATATATATATATATATATATTATATATATATATATATAGAGAGAGAGAGAGAGAGAGAGAGAGAGATAGAGAGATGTTCCTACTTATCTGAATTTCTTCATATATCTGCATAAATATTTTCTCTCTCTCTCTCTCTCTTTCTCTCTCTCTCTCTCTCTCTCTCTCTCTCTCTCTCTCTCTCTCTCTCTCTCTCTCTCTCTCTCTCTCTATATATATATATATATATATATATATATATATATATATATATGACTGTGGAATTTTAACTGGAGTCTTGTTCTAAAACATATTTTCATTATTTGATAAACAATATATGAGTTCTTTTTCTCTATCACGCCCCCCCTCTCTCTCTCTCTCTCTCTCTCTCTCTCTCTCCCTTTCATACATACACACACACACACACACACACACACACACACGCCTACATGTATAAGAATATGTACGTATGAAAATAGTGGGTGTATTTTTATAAAACTATATAAGTACATAATTATAGTACTACATATATATACCTGCATATATGCGTGGGTGTATGTGTGTGTGGTTATACACGTGTGTCTGAATGAATATATAGGTGAGTATACATAAGTATCTATGTATTTGGAACTAAGTTTTCATATGTATTTGTGTATACATACACAACTACTGAATCTCTGTGTGTGAGCTGATATAAATCTTTAATAATATCTCCTTTACACTTCGTTTCCCACCCTCAATACGTGTTTGTCTGTAGTAATAATTTATTCTTGAACCTTTCAGACGCTTGACAGTGATCCGCTGCAAAGACTGGATTTTTTCGCTCACAAAACTAAATCGGGAAATCCCCTTACCCACTCAGCATCGCCCCAAAGTTTTCTTTAAACTAATCGAATCCTTTTTTTGGTTTCAACATTGGAACGATCTTGATTTTCTCTTTCGCTGCGACGAGTTTTATATCGCATCCTTTTCTATTTGGATTGTTGGACGAAGTGTTTTCTCTTTTTATGGCAACGAAATAAATTTGGAAATCAGTTCACAAACATCTCTGTAAAAACATAAAATGAAAAGAAAAAAAAGGTTTTATTTATTAAAGTAAGATTTCAACAAACATAGCCCATTCTTTGTTGGTCAAATAAAAAGATATACATTGTCTAAGACAATTCAGTTGATTTATTAGACGTAGTTCATTTATAAATTACAGTATAAAATGCATCTCAATATTAACATTATATACAGATATTTTGCAATGTATAAATTGTACATGCAAAAGCCTTTGGAATGTAATTATACACTCTGCAATACCATGAAAGAAAAGGTTCAACTTCCCTGTAATAGATTCCATTTAAACTATTGCTAATCTAAAAGATCCAAATTAATAATATATATAGTTAAATTTTTTATTATTATTGCAGAAATTATTATAAAGTGCTCAATTACTTCTGTAAGAGCTGTATTTATTTATTTATAGTCACCAATACAATTATAAGTTTGTCTTACGAATGATTTCGGAACATCACTTTTGATAATCACCTAAAAGTGATGTTCCGAAACCATTGGTAAAACAGATTTTAAATGTATTGGTGACTATAAATAAATAATTAATATATATATATATATATATATATATATATATATATATATATATATATATATATATATATATAATCCAATGAGCAAGTGAGGAAATCTTCCTTCGTCGTTTTTCACTTGTCGTAATTTACAGAGCTCAATGTGTGCTCTTGTTTTAGGAAAACATACCTAAATTCTCTTTTGGTATTTTTCCTAATATATATATATATATATATATATATATATATATATATATATATATATATATATATAAGAAAAATGGATATTAATCTGAAATTATATAAGTGAGTGTATTTACTCGTAAATAATAGTATACCAGCGTTAACTGTTTTTTTTATAAATTAAAGCAGCTACAGATTAATGTTAAGAAGCAATTCTTTGTGGCTTCTTCC
>CM042149.1:83726966-83739466 GCA_023376005.1 Doryteuthis pealeii
CAGATTAAAAACATTTAAATCTAAAAACGGGCCTAAATATCATTATGCTCTGATGATGATTTTTTATAAATCGAAATATTGTCAATATCAGCTATGAAAATGATATAAAAATATATTCATTTTAACAACATTGTGTGTTTTCATACCCTTTTATCTATATATATATATATATATATATATATATATATATATATATATATTCCAAATAGAGGAATTATATTATTAATTGGATTGAATCATCATCACCAGAAACCTCGACAAACACCGTGTGCGACATCCGGATCACTTGACAGTTGTTTCGACCTTATTAGGTTTCCTCAGTAGTGTATACCACGATCTCCACTACTAGAGATCAAACCCGTGACCACATGGTAATTTAATCCAATTGATATATATATATATATATATATATATATATATATATATATATGTGTGTGTGTGTGTGTGTGTGTGTGAATGTTTATGTTTTCGTGTGTATGTTTCTGTGTGTCTGTGTGTGTATTGATTCAGATAAATATAAACTTTGATTTCATTTGGCAACCGTTACAGTTAATTTCCAATGTAAACATCATGAAGCCTCACAAAAAACAGACCAACAAAAATCTATGCCATGCTTGTGTTTGAAATGTTTTTGTGCAAGGTAACTAAATAAAATCTGTTTTGTTAATTGACTTTTATGAACGAAAGAAAACGTACAAAATTATTCGCTTACAAGACTCCAAGAACAGCTTTCGAATATCTCATGTTATTCAAGTGTATAAAATATTTTGATTTTACTTACGAAATATTTCTTAATCCTTTCTGGTTATAAATATAGAACCTGTTTTCCATTGCATTAGATTTCAATTATGATAGTCAGCAACTTACCTGTAAATAAAAAAAAAAATATACAATTTAAAAAATGGAATATTCAAACGAATATATTACAAGTTATTAGCATGGGAAAACAAAATATTACACGTACACAATAGAAATCGGTTAAAGCTGAAAGGTTTTTAGTGTCACAACAGAAAAGATCGTTCATTGAATAATATTAGCCAATCGTGTGATAGGATTATGGCGCAAAAATAAATAGACGGTTGGTCTGGGGCGCCGAGCCATCAGTTGAAGAAGCCATATATATATATATATATATATATATATAGAGAGAGAGAGAGAGAGAGAGGCAGACAGACAGAGAGACAGAGAGAGGGGGCGAGAGTTTGTTTTTGCGAATAAACTATTGTAAAATAAATAAAGGACGAAATGCCGATTAACCGGAATTTATTGATAAAAACAATGATAATGTAGCGTAGTCACCGATTGCTGCTTTGTCATTGATGTCCATTCGTTGGATTGGTGACCCCTCCATCCAAAATCACAACTGGTTTCAAGCGTTGGAACCTCGTTTACAACACCTCTTAAGTAAAGATATCAAAAGTTGTAATGATTAAATGATCATACTGTGGTATATCCACAGATCTTGCTAGTATTGCATAATTCATGAATTATTTTCACCAAAACCCGATAATATAATCTGCCATTTTCTTCATTTCAGCTTTTCCTCACAATGCCGGAACTTTCGATGCTTAGTGGCGCCAAATGTTTTGCAATAGAGCAATTTCCTAAATACACTTAAGAACACATTTCTCTAGAAAGATCTTCATATCTGTCAAACGAAAAGTCGGGATATTTTAAATAAACATAAAATATTTGACAATCTTAGCGGCAGTAATTTAAGATACACATCAATATCCAAAACAACTTCAATGAGTCGTATGAAATTAGTGTCTCAGGTTAATTGAAGTTATTCATAATTTATTTTCTGAAATTAAAGCGAATGTTTCTTGATGCTTAATAGCAACAAAAAAAGTGTGGGAAGAATATTATTGCTTAAAAGTTTAAGGTAAAATGGCAACTGCGACATTTCAACAATGGAACAACATTTATTATACTTCTCTTTCTCGAACTGCTGAAACGGAGAAAGAAAAAAAAAGAAAAGAAAATGACTGAAGTGCATTCTCAACCATCTTTGAAATAATGAGATCATTTATCAAACAGTGACCAATGAAAAATATCTTGAATGGCGCATTTTATCGCTTCAAAACACCTGAATTCTTTTTTTTTTTTTTTGATTTTTGGTTGGATTTTTGTTATTTTTGTTGATCATCAAATTTGTGGACGGGGTCGGCAAGGCTAGTGCAAATCAAGCAACAAGCCGACAGAGATGAGAGTTGTGCACATGCATGAGGAGAGTCGCCAGATTTATCCTTTCTAAAAGCAATTAATAACATCGAAACATTGAAGACGCTGCGAATCATGATTATTGTTGCTAGAGAAATGCAATGACTGAGTGTGTATTGGGAGAAATCAGGAATAACTGATGTTTATGTGATGATGCAAACTAGGTTCTTGCTATATCTCAATATTGTCATTGTTATTGTTGTTGTTGCTGATGCTGTGTTTGTTGTTGTTGCTGTTTTTATATCTTATTATAATGGAGAGTGTATGTTTTTCTGTCTGTAACCGAAACTATATTCCTATACAAATCACAATTCCCTTTAGTTATCTGCATCCCATTCTCCATGATTTTATTTTTATTTAAACCTCAATTATTAATACAATTGTTTTACATCATTAAGACTGTTGACCATATCTACATACAAATAACATGCAGTTGTATTTATATATACAACAAAACAGCGGTTTACAGTGTGAATGGGAAGGCTAATTTGCATATTGACCTTTAAAATTTGATTTTAATAAATATATGCTTAGTATTATTGATTTCTAATTGTTTAGTTTTATCTTATTGAATATGAGCAAAATTCTCTTCAATAAATCTTAAAAGAAATCCCTTAACAAAAAGAAATAACTGTAATATTATTCTTTACTTCCTATTTTAACTAAATAGTTAAATTAGGAATAGAAGTAATTGAAAATGATGGAAGAGTTAGTTTCAAAGTTGTTCTATTTTTCAATCATACCCCCTCTGTTCCAAATCATGTTATCTGCATTTTTATTCAGTTTCATTGGCCTTTCTAATTTAATATGATATTTTATTATATTAAAACTTAAATACTTGCACCCGGAGGGTGCATATATTTGCTAGTTAAAAAAATAAAGAATGAAGAAACACTTTATAAATAAAACGCATTCATAGTTACCAAGATTTCCTATTCGTAAAGCTCCAACCAACATTTATTTTTGTAGTGAGAGAGGAGACCTACCTCGTGCAACACGGTGTGACAGAGAGAGTGGCGGGCATGAAGACTTGCCGCATTCTCGAAGGAAGCGGGCTAGGCTTTGCCTGGCGTGTAGGACTGACCTAGAGTCGAACCCACTTCCTTCAGAATGTGAGCGCTGTGGACGAGCAAGTAGAATAGGAAATAGCAGAGTGGCCCGGATGTAGGTGGTCGCGCCGTAAGGATTGACGCGTATTTGCAGTGCTAACGAGTGTCGCACGTGCTGCACGGACAATTATGAGTGAGGAGCCCGGATGTGGTGAGATTGAGATATATTTAAAGGACTTACCCTCGCAGACGAGAAGATGAACAACTGCTGTAGTGTTTTGTTGTCGAGACGATCGAGACAAAAAATTAATTTTGGATATTGGGTTTTGGAGCGTGATACAGTTTGGGAGTGTTTAGACTGTCGATTAGAACCTTGTGTCAGACTTGACTTTGACCACCCACTGATTAGAATTTTTTTTTACTGTAGTCAACTGTATTAAAATATTTTGACACTGTTTCTTACATGAGAACAAATATGAGTTTATTTGTCTTTCGTCAAGGCAATGTTTGCAACTTTATTAGAAAGAGACATACAGGTTTCAAAAGATTTTACACAATTTTTTATCGACCCATCTTTGAATCTTAAGTTATTTATACATTAAACAAAACTATTTTCAAACAAGAATTTAACATCCATATATTGATACGGTTGTTATCATCTTGCAACACCCTCTGGTTAAAAAGTCAGACCGTCCAAATCGATCAAGACTAAATGCAAAAATATAAATCCTGAGTATCTGGTGTTGCTTATCCGCAGAATTATTTTTATGAGTGTCATCAACGCAAGTAAATAATAGACGATTCCTTTTTATTAGAAATAGAGGGAAGAAAAGAACATGCGATACAGAAAAAAACATAATAAGAAAGAAAGAAAGAAAGAAAGAAAGTAAAAGAAGGATAGAAAGAAAGAAAGAAAGAAAGAAAGTAGCAGAAAGATAGAAAGAGGGGATGATAGTCATAAACAGTTTAAATCGAACACGATGAAAAGAAGGAAAGAAATAAAAAAAAAGCGTGAGAGAGACTTTAATCAAGATTATTAAACTTTTTTTATGTATTGAAGCATTTAGCAATAGCTCTTTAGTAAACATATCAAATGTTGTAATAACCAAATTATCATACTGTGGTGTATCCACAGGTCCTGTTAATCTGTATTTAATATTGGAAGGGTTTGTTTTTCCTACGTTTAAATTTGGTATTGTTGTAATTTGGTTTTTGAGTTTTAAGAAAATGGACCTACCAGTTCCGATATTGCGTAAATAAAACGGAAGTACCAATTCTACCATTGTTATTTGTAAATAAAAATGTGGAAGGATTCTGTTACATAATGAATGTGGTAGCCTATTCATTTTGTTATGTAGTTTAAAAGAATTAGAATTCAAAATGTTAACGTTTAATGTTGTGAAATATATGGAAAATAACCAGGGGTGTTTTTTATTGACAACTTTTGAACACTGATTGACCTGTGGCGGGATATTCTTATTGATTGAGAATATCACGCTAGGATCAAATCTGGGGGGAAAGAGTTGAGTTGAGTTGAAGAGTATTCGGAGCAGCACGTGAAATGGCGTGCTCCGCTGAATCAATTCTTCTCCACGTGCGTTAAAGATTTGGGTCTCGGGTAAATGAATAAAAATGTATACATCAAAAACAGAACTATGTCTTCGTGTTTATGATTTGATAAGAACAAAAACATATGAGCAAGATACGGCCCGAGAAGACCCGAGACGAGACCCCTGAGAATTCAGCCCGACCGGGAGAGAAGATAGAAGATCGGAAGAAGAGCAGAAGAGGATGGGGATAGGAGCTCTGAGAGTTGTTTTGCATAATAAGAAGAGAACTCCTTTGGTTTGAATTTTAATTCTCAAACAAAATCTCACAGAATATTATTAACTGCATAATGTATTGGTGTGAGACCGGTAGGGAGACCATACCTGCACTTTAAAGATGTCTGCAAGAAGGGCACGAACAACACCAACACATGGGAGTCTTCTGCAGAAAACCGAGTGGCTTGGCGCTCCCTCGTCAAAAAATGAAAGAAAAAGAGTGAAAAAGAGAGGAAAGAAGCCATCACAGAAAAGAGAACCAGAAGAAAGAAGAGACAACAGCAACTCCAGCAAGCATCACCGTTTGTTTGGGGTTGACTTTCCTTATCAATTATTCTTTGGGCTGGGCTGGTCATTGTGTTCAATATTCAATTAATTAAAACAACAAGAATTGGTTGTACTTGATCAAGTTTTATTTCTTAGCCCATGATTGATTCCGCCGCATGATTGATGGATCCGTCAGAGCCGACATTTACGTCTGCACTCCTTCAAAGCTGGGTCGCACCTACTAACTAAACTCACGGCGCCTGATCGCACGCTCTTTTCAAGGGGTCATGGTCATTAACGGTCCATTGTCGGTAACGTTCCAGAGACTCCCTGATTTTATTTCAAACATACCTTAATTTAGATATTCTAACTTACAGATACGTTTAAAATATATAACTGCCCATAAATTGTAACAGTGTCAGCGCACCAACTATGAAGATATTACGATACTACTAATCACAGGCAGTACCCATAACGGTTTGGACTGCTTCGGTCTTGAGATATGTGTTCAAAAAAACTAGCGCTTAACAAATTATTGAAAACCATTGACACACCATAGTAATATAAATATATAGGATTATTTCCTATAAGTCTAACATAAAAAAGGGGACCGCTCTTGACTGATAAATTATTTATTTATTTATTAATCTACTAGGAAATAAGAAGACGAGGTTAGGGTTAGGGTTAGGGTGAAGGTTGGGGTTAGGTTTTAGGGTTAGTTTAATGGGAAAATAAATAAATAATTAATTTATCAGTCAAGAGTGGTTCCCCTTTGTTTATGTTAGACTTATAGGAAATAACCATATATAGTTATTAAATCATGTTTATGTTATAAGGATTTAACTCTTAAAATAACAAATATCGCTCGAGGTAATTTACAAAGACTGTAAAATAATCACCGAAGCCTTGATCTTTTCCTCAATAAAAAAGGTTATTTCCTCGACATTTCAATACATTTTGAGGTTATCTAAAGATGAAGCAGCTTCTATGTACGTATTCTGAAGCAATTAGTGGAAAATGTGTCGGAGAATAACATTCCTTGTGGCCTTTGTTTGGAACTATGAGTGGAAACTTCTGTTTAGTTTGTCTGAAATTCCTTGTAAGAATTCAGTTGAAAATGTTTCTTATTATGCAAGTGTCTTTATACTCATTTGTTAGTGTGCTTGTTTCTTTATACAAGTCTGTGTTTCTTTTTTTATATCCGTATATGCTTGATTTTGAGGGTTTTTTTGTATATATTCGTCTGTGCTTCATTCTCTGCATAAGTCTGTCCTTGTTTCTGAATATAAGTTTGGGCTTCTTTCTTTATATACGTATGTCACTGTTTCTTTATATACGTCTGTGTTTCCTTCTTTATATACGTATGTGCTTGTTTTGTTTTGGGATATTTTTTGTCTTTTTTTTGTTTATATTCGACTGTGCCTCCTTCTCTGCATAAGTCTGTCCTTGTTTCTTAATATACGTTTGGGCTTCATTTTTTTATATACGTCTCTGCCTGTTTCTTTATATACGTCTGTGATTCCTTCTCTTTATAAGTCTGTGTTTGTTTCCTTATATACGATTGTGCTTTATATACATACATACTTGTTTCTATATACGATTATGTTTTGGTTTCTTTATATATATATATATATATATATATGGTTATATATATTATATATATATATATATATATATATATAAGAGAGAGAGTTTTATAATTTGCTTGAAGCATTGTGTATATATTGGTTAGGAGGTTGATTTAGAAGGCTATTTAACCTATGGATGGGATCCTAGCATGTACTACCACTTTGTGTCAAAGTGGATCAGGGTGCAATTGTGATGAAGGGGTTCTCCACATTCCCCAAACCTCCCAAACTGGAACCTCACCATCAGTTAGAGTTTAACGTTATACCCAGGAGATGAAGACCCTCAGCCACCGCATTCTAGCATCCATATGATAAAAAGAGTTGGGACGGGCTACAAGGGTAATAAGGTTGGGACAATCATATAGGTGCTAGGGCTTTACGGCTTTACGTGAACAGCCGATTGATCGGAGGGGGCCTCTCCGAACGCTCGCCTAGCCTAAGTAAGGGCCAAAGTGATGTGTTGTATGTTGTGGAATGCTCATCCACCATGATTCCGAACTTTAGCATCACGGTTTCCCACCCACGGTGGTCCCATTAATGGGGGTCTTATCCCTCTGTAGAGGTGCAGTCGGTGTATTCTAAAGCCCCAACCGACAGGGCTTCTACACCATGTACCTTAGTACAAATATAGAACATTTTTCGAAGACATATCATGATCTTCAGTAATTCAGTACTAGATTGATTTGGCAATAGTGCATATTGATACTAATTTCAATTTTATTTTCTTCACAACTATTGATCGGGAACAAGCAGAATGTGTACAGTAATATCTTATGACATGCGTGAAATCGGCCCAAAGGCAATGTAGGCGTGGCCAGGGTAGAATCAAGTATTTATTAGCCTCAAAATGAAGTAAACGACCACCGCTCCCGACCAACCACGCAATACTTCCTCTGCCAAAATCCACTGAAATCCTGAATAATCTCCGCAACAAAGTCCATAGTAACTCGCATTTATTACATTTATTAAACCTAGTTCAAATCCTGGACGATGATGTTTACATTTCATTTCATACTAATGCCCCAGGTAAAGGATTGAATCCCCCTGTTCATCGTCTACCTATGTATAAATAGTAGATGAGAAAATCAGCCTAGAAGAAGGAAGAATTTGAATTCAAATCAATTTTATTCCTCTTAAAATTTGACCTTGTTTCCCATCCTGTTCTTGGCGAAGGAGTTACATAAACGCTTCTTTGGTAGGTCGACATTATGTGAACTATCTATATGTATGTAAATACATCAGTATGTCCGCCACCCGATGAATACAAAAAATGTAATGCAAATTAAGATCCATGTAAATACATAAATATATAAATATACAAAATTATAGTTCCATTTAATAGTTTAATTGTCGTAGAATGCATATTATTGTATACATGCCTAACATTCTGTTATGTCTTGGAAATACATAAACGAGAAGGCTGAGTGGCTGTAATAATAATTTATTACAAATAATACAAATAACAAAATAAAACGGCTTATGGCCAGCAAGGTAAAAAAAAGTCTCTTGGTAAGATTACTTATCTTGGAAAGTTGTACACGTGTGTTTGCAATCTGAGAATACGAAACAATGTTCGTGGTTGGAGATCAACTCGCATCACTCTGAGCTAATCCTCTGTTGTACCTTTATACGTATCTCATTTGCATACGTGAGGGTTACTTCTCTTTACAACACATTCGTAAAGACATGTTACTTACACTGTGATAATGAAGTTCTTTTAAATAGCATTACCTTTAGACATAAACGCTGTTAGTTCTATCGAGACAATTCAATAAAGACTTGATTTGTTCTTGTTGTTTTAAGTATAGATAGTGATCGTTCTTTAGCTAATAATTAAGAATATAATCCTGGACAGTGCAAAGAAAAAACAACCAAATAATCTATTTATATATACTAGCAAATATATGCACCCTCCGGGTGCAAGTATTTAAGTTTTGATATAATAAAATATCATATTAAATTAGAAAGGCTAATGAAACTGACTAAGAATGCAGATAAAAAGATTTGCAACAGAGGGGGTATAATCGAAAAATAGAACAACTTTGAAACTAACTATTCCATCATTTTCCATTACTCCCCTGTTTCATTGGTAAATTTTCCTAATTTAACTATTTAGTTAAAATAGGAAGTAAAGGATAATATTACAGTTATTTCTTCTTGTAAATAAATTTCTTTTAAGATTTATCCACGAGATTTTTGTTTATATTTCTTAAGATAAAACCAAACAATTAGAAATCAATAATACCAAGCACATATTTATTAAAATAAAATTTTAAATATCAATATGCAAATTAGCCTTCTCGTTCAAACTGTAAACCGCTATTTTGTTGTATATATAAATACAATTGCATGTTATTAGTACGTAGATATGGTCAACAGTATTAATAATGTAAAACAATTTTTATTAATAACTGAAGGTTTAAAAGAATGAAATCATGGAGAATTTGACGTAAATAATTAAGGGAATTGTGACTTGAGTAGTAATATAGTTTCGGTTAAAGACAGAAAAACACAGAATCTCCATTATAATAAGATATTTTAAAGCTGATATAGTTTTGAATGTGCATTGTTTTTCACTCAAAAACACTACCCTTTTCCCCAAATAGTCGGAAATGTAACTCGTCTGACCAGGTGACTCGGCGCCAGTCTTCTCTAATTCCATAGCAATGTTTTCTGTCGCGATTTCAATAATGGTCCTCTTATTGGTTGACATCAACAAAACCCCATGGAGTACATTATAAATTGTACAGTAGGTCGACTGATGGGTTGGGAGCTGTCAGAGTTGAATTGTACGATTCCTTCGACTTGTCAGTCTCCAGCAGTTTTGCTTTTACATCATCTGTAGGTAGAAGTAATTTCCCCATGCTGATGTCTATCTGGATTTTACATTTATCCTAGCAGGGTGAAATTCAGATAAATTGTCACCTAGAAGATAGTGTGTCCAATCTTTCTTATCCGAAGAAACATTTGACCACCAAACAGTTTTATATCATGTCTCTATCCTCTGACTGATACAATTTCACTAATGCTAATACAATACTTCTTCAACGTTCATATAATTCAACTATGTCTATTCTATAAGCATTATAAGCGGAACGAATTTATGGGGTAGCCAGAGGCTTGGAGTGTTTTAAGGTTAAAATGTTGTTGGATATCCTGGTTGCGTGTTCTTGGGGGTTTTGTCTTTTACCCCATCTCATTTGGTGGTTGCGCTGAAAAGGATGGAAATTAAGGAGCGAAAAAGAAAGAGATAAAGACAGAAGGTGGTTTTATAACTTAGGCTTTATTGGCCGGGTCATAGTCGCCTGTAGCAAGGGAATATCTGCCTGGCTAGTGGGAGCGACTAGACACAGTTACGGCCTAAACTTGAAAATGGCCGAGATATTCTTTTGGGAGTCGAGAGTCAGTCCTTTTTGTCGCACATGCGCAGAGGGTTCTTCCAGTGAAGGTTCATGGGATTTATTTTTAAATTCTAATTTTATTTTCGTTTTATTTTAATCCCCACAAATCAAAATGTATTTTGATTTAAACAGTTTTAGAATCTTTCAAATAAAGATTTTAGTAAATCACTTCTAGTCGCAAAACGCATTCAATAATATTTTTGATCAAGTAAATAAAAAAGATAAACGATAGAAATATTCTTAGTTCATTTGGGGGTTTCGGGTCTTTTCAACAGCATAGCTCCTCACTAGAGATCCCGGGCGAGATTGATCACGTCTCACTCTGCATCCAACATAGTTGCTAGCACTTCCTGCGTCGTTCTCAGCTGACAAATACTTGTAGGTATCATCCGTTATGCATGTGGTCAGATTTTGATTTCAATAATGAACAATTATTTCCGGTCTCACACTTTTATAACTATCCCTAAAAATATGTTTTCTGTCAGTTTATCAGTTTCGGCCTATTTCACATAGCCCGATATTTTACTCAAACACCGGCGAAATTATGGTTCAGAGAGAGTTTAACATCATTCTGGCATATTTTGAATTTTGATTTTTATACCATTTGTATTTAATATTTTCCTTTAGCAATGTCTGTTTACTGTTTGAAGTTTGTATTTTGTCTTATAATCTCCTACCACGAATAGTGAGAATGCATAACATAAGAATCGAGTCTTATTAAATAGATATTAATATAAAGTGAATTAATTATCGGTGTCATGGGGCTTTACAGTGAATATATTTTGAAGCATTTAAGCACTTCGTGTTTCCATTACTTTTGTCGGAGTCAAATTTATTCATTGTTGATATTCATTCAATATTTTTATCATTAATTTACATAGTTTAATATTGATTTAATTTTTGCTGCTCTATTTTATTACAAGCGATTGTTTAGCAGCCAATTTTATGACAGGAAGTGTGCACTTGATTTTATCGCTTACATCTGAATATATTTATATACGTTACTTTGATTCTATTTTGTTAATCACATACATATTTGTGCAAATTAATTGAAACAAAACAAACAATTCCGTTATTATTATAATATCCACGACCTCTCTGTAAGGCTTCCCAGTGTATTCATGCAGCGTTACAATTTTCAACACGCCTCTATGCAGTAACGTCCATCGCAGAAAATGGCCGTAGGACAACTAATCGACAATCGGGGCAATAGTTTATGACAGCAAGCAAAATGGCACGATCAGGCTCAAACTTCGAGCAACGAACATCAGAAGGGCCTGTTATAAGCCCAAATTCGCAGAATGCAATGGTACAATAATAAAGATGGGTCATGGCGAAATTGTCAATATTTTTTACTTTCCTTCTTACATTTTTCTGCATTTGTGTGCGGTTATTAAAATAGAAGCCGTTACCCGGCGTCGCGTGGATAGTGAAGGGTCGAATCTCGCAAATCCAAAATTACTGTACCACGACTTAGACCCTCACAGGATATCCCATTAAAACCCTATGTAAAAAAAAAAATTGCCATGATGCGGCCTGGTGGGGCGTCAGAAAAAAAGTGCACAGACACTGTAAAGAAAAATTAATATCTCCTATTCAAAATATTAAATGCAAAAATAAAATTTAAAAATCCCATGCTCTTACTATTTGAATTTTATTTTTTGATTATCTACATGAATATAAGTTTTCATTATTTTTGCTCAAAAAGCAAACTCTGGTGATAGTGAATGTGTATGTATATTTACTTTGTCTTTGTTTTATTTTAGCAGTTTCATCCAGACGTAGCAATAGCATAATCATTACATATCACTGCCGTCCCTTACAATCCTATAACCCCAACACCAGAACCTTTCCTCTCATTAGCCCTCAAATGACTCATCAAACTCGCGGCAGAACTACAAAGTGTGATGCAAATATGACACAGGAAGGACGTCCTTCTCGTTGTATCAGATGGATCAGAATATAAAATGTTATGCTTATACATCAGAAGCTGACATACAGACTTTGTTATATCCAAATCATAACGCTGAAGCTCCCTAGATACAAGAACAGATCTACGTTCCGGGCATGTGATTGTCGACGGCAAGTCAAGCAATGTCCGTACATTCA
>CM042149.1:83749466-83784466 GCA_023376005.1 Doryteuthis pealeii
ACGTATATTAGCGTGTGTAGACATAATCATTAATTTATAGGATCGCATCTATTTGCCATTATAATCATACGAATATTGTCCTCAATATATATATATATATATATGTGTGTGTGTGTGTGTGTGTGTGGTGTTTGTATCTGTGTACGTGTGTATATTTGTGTCTGTGTGTAGGTGTGGTATGTGTGTTTTCATTGAGAGCTATGTACAGGTAAATACATAACTTCTATCAGACTTAACAGTGTCATATCTACATACACACATATATATATATATACACTCACATAAACATACACACACAAAAACGCATGCACAGAAACTTTTATGTATATAAGTATATGGTGATACCTATCTTTACATATCGGTTTCTCAAGAATATTTTGGTTTACGAACATACTTTTTCCCCCTCAGATGCCAATCTGTTTTATGAAGAAAAATATAAAGATAAACCTATTAATTTCCCTTCTCCAGTAACCAAATAAGACGTTTCCTCTTTCATGATCCGGATGAAATAATATTTTCAGAGAAATTCTGGAATGAAAGCCGCGACAAATATCAAATATTTGAGCTTTGGGTCAGACTGTTGACGACACAAGAGAAATGTCTAATATAAATTGATCCACGAAGAAAAATAGATTTGCAAATGGCTGCACATAATTTGATGGTAAGGATAATATCTCAGAGAAAAATAGCTAGCTTGAAAGATGAGTTCCTTTGCGTGTTTCGAAAATTTTCCTTTGACGATCCCTGGCCACAGGCCGTTAAACTCTAAAAGTATGCTCATAAACCAGTGCTGACGTAGTTGTTGAAAAGTGGTGTGGAATTGGGTCAAATAGTGAGACAGAAATTATTCTTTTTAGGTTATATATATATTGAAGCAATCTCTCTATATGTCAATCTCTTTTATTTTCTTATGTACCAACATTTCTCATGATACATATTTATCTCTCCGCAAAAGCAGGATGTGACACAAGATCAATTTCTTTATTGGGGTTTGAAAGGTTTGAATTCAGAGTGGTGCTTCTCTTAGTTTGACGTAGATACCACACTGTTTTATTGCCATTTTACCTACAAGTCGATCTGGCTGATAGAACTACAGTCATCCTATATTTGTAGATCGTGGTACCGAATTCCAAACCCGGGTCGCAACACCGGTAATCTGTTGCAGGACTAATTCTGCCTACTTCACGTACAAGGCAATGTCTTTTTTTTGTCTCTGTCAGTTCCCGTTGTTTGGTTTGATAGCGATTTAGGTTAAATCGAACTTAACGAACCTAAATTCCACCATCGTATCTCATCCTGCCGAAAGAAAAAAAATGCCAAAACTTTGAACCACGTATCTTTGAGAATCCGTGTTACGCCTCAAATACGTGGTTCAAAGTTAACTGGCCTGAAAAATGTACACGTTTTTAAATAAGATAACTGGTGTATTATATCTTATATATATTTAAATATGAGCAATGTCTAATATCGTTGTTTCCTTTACTAAATAGTGTTATCCCAGAGTTCTGAATTCATACATTACTAATAGTTGTAAAAAAAGGAAAGGTGGACGAGTGGCCTATGCTGGGTTTTAGCTGGTCAGCGAGGGAGTCTATCCTGTTTTCGCTTGCGCCAGACCAGGGAGAATGTTTTTGCGTCTAAGGTGAATAAACCATTGTACCGAATTCCGAACCAAGGTCGCAACACTGGCAATCTGTTGCAAGACTAACTCTCTCGTCTTCAGATACGAGACAGGGAGTTTTCTTATTTTTCTTTCCGTCTCTGTCGTTTGCCGTTGTTTGGTTTGGAAACAATTTATTTTGTTTTACTCCATTTGTTACCGAGGATACCCTCTCTCCGGACCATTAACTTCAGAGGAAATCGCTACTGTTAAAGGGATGAACATTTCCCCGCTTAAATGTTATAAACATGTTGTTGCCTGATCTTTTAAGCGGAATTATGGGAAATATAATTTTCTGAAAATTCAAAATGCAAAACTAAATATCGCTTTTCCCTCGCTCAAATTGTATCTCATTTCTCAATTCAAAACATCATTCAATAGAAGTTTGGATTCAAATCGGTGACATCAACTCAAAATCTCTGGTCATTTTCTTTTGAAACTCTGTTCAATCAATTAGATTTTAGTTTGATTTAATCCGCGTTCAGTATTCGCGCCAAAGGATCAACATTATCAGATCATCCAATGATCGTTATTTCGTCAGAACTTTCTGTCACAAAATTCAGATTATTATCTTCGTAATTCAGAAAAAACAAAAAGAAACAAAAACAAAAAACATTCCATAGAATTATCAACAAACTCGATTAGATTTAAAGGGAATTCAATGAAATGTCTTTTAGCCAAAAAAAATATGAAATGCATCTGCATATTTATGATCCTGATGCTTCAGCGAAATTTATTCTAATTCCATGTTTTCCAAAAAGAAATTATTTTAAATGTGAAATTATGATTAAGAAATTCACTAACAATCAAAATCATTGATTATCGATTATATGCTACTTTCAAAAAATTTAACGAATGACTAAATATTCACTCAGTTGTTAATTTAATGGCATTTCTGAAATATTTAGATTGAATGATGAAAAAAGATATTTGCATGAAATATTATGAAAAATGTGGCCGGTTTAGCTCAGTCGGTAGAGTATTCACCTAGAAATCAAAAGGTTTCGGAGTCGAGTAAAGCCATCACCAACTCAGCGCATGAGTAGCACGGCTTTTACCTGTGCGGTGAAATTGGGAGCTGATGGTAGGTATGGCACCTCAACTCAGACGTCAAAATAATCACTCTGGTCTAGCGCTTAGGAAAATAGGATCGACTCCTTCACTGTTTGGATGATACAGACAAAAGCCAATCCTGCTACTTTACTTTAACTTTTTTTTAAGTGCGCGTGTAATGGTTAAAGTCACGGGAATTGGACATGTCGCCCAGAGTTCAAATCCTGGACATGGTAATTGCATTTCACTTAGCGCTAATACCCTTGGGAAAGGTATGAATCCTACTCTTCCTACAGCTATGGATAAATAGTCGGGCAGACTGGGCTTTTTAACCTTGGTTAGGCAACCGGTCTAGGAGAAGGAAAACTCTGAATTCAAACCTGTTGAACTCCGCTTAAGAAATTCACTTTGTATCACATCCTGCTCGTGCGGAGGGGTTGGTATATATATATATATATATATATATATATATATATATAATATATATATATATATTTTAAAAGAAATCACTGTGTGAGTTGAAAAAAGTTTGTATATCACTTCTTTGTAATTAACCAAAAATCATTTTCAGTTGATTGAATGATTGATTTAACAGCTAGGGTTATTTTATCTTGAGGTTAAGGAATCCAGATGATGCTTAATGACGGAATCCTGATGTCTGAGCAGTCCATGACATGCAACATTCTAATTTGTTCCTTAGGCTAGATGGGCGACTGTAGAATCCGTCTTCGATCAATAGCCTGTCACGTCAAGCCACAGCACTTCTATGACTGCCACAACCCTGTTGACCTTATGACAACCCCAACACTTTTTATCATATATATATATTTACCAATCCCTCCGCACGAGCAGGATGTGACATAAGGTCAATTTCTTGAGCTGAGTTTAACAGGTTTGAATTCAGAGTTTTCCTTCTCCTAGACCGGTTGCTTAACCAAGGTTAAAGAGCCCAGTGTGCCCTACTATTTACCCATAGCTGTAGGGAGAGTAGAATTCATAGCTCTCCCAAGGGCATTAGCGCTAAGTGAAAAGCAATTACCACATGCAGGATTTGAACTTGGGGCGACGAGTCCACTTCCCATGACTTTAACCATTACACCACGCGCTTCCATTTTATCATATGTGTGCTTGAAGGCAGTGACTGAATGTCTTAGTGCCCTGGGTATGACGGTAAACTGCATCTAGTGGTGATGTTCCAATTCTGGAACTCTAGTGAATATAAAGTATCTATTCGTCGCCATTACTCTTAGGTCCACCCTAAACAGAGTATTAGTGCCTGTTAATGTCCCATGTATACGTTAGATAGATAAAAATAAATGAGTATTAAAATATGTTTAGAAAATTGTGTTTGAAAAACATTGAATATCCAACAAGAATGAATAAAACAAAATGTTTTCGAGATAAAATAACCCAATAAGGATTGACATGCCGTAAAATGCAACCAACCAAACCAATCTTAGGTCGAAACTAGTTGAAAATGGTAAAATATTAAAGAAAATCATTATACAAAAGAAATATTTCTATTTGTCTTATCATTGTTGTTCATCTCGATTCGCCCATAAGAATTGATATGTCACTGTGATTGTAGAAAGAAAGTAATCACGCAGTATTGTTGCAATTTCTTTTATCTCTTTCTGAAAATGTCTGTGGAAATGGTTATTGTAATCTTTGAATTCTTGCTTTTGGAGATTTCTAATGTCAGATTTGTTGTATGAAACATTTGTTTGTCCTAATTATTCTGACTCTCCTTTCTCTTTGAGTTGTCGTTAAGTCCCTTCAGAGATGAGTAGACACAATCTGAATAGATCTAATCATTCTCTTTCCTCCTTCTTTTCTCTCATAAAAAAACGAACAATTTATACATGTTACCTTTTTTCTTGCCTTTAGATTTCAAATTTCAAATTTCTCAAGTTTCTTTTCTGTTATATTTAGAAGAAGCTCCAGATAATCTATAATAAATATTTCCCATATACAAATATTTCCTATAAACGTTGACTTACGAGTTTAATTCATTCCACTCGTAACTCAATTTCCTCGTATATCAAATTAAATTTCCATCTAGGAATAAACCGAAATACAATTAATCCGTTCTATCCCACCCCACCGGAAAGACGAAAAATAAGTAAAATCCCTCTGTTTGTATAAAAACATAACAGAAAAGCATATAAGAAAATAAGTGTTGTAATATGATTTAATATTTATTCGTTTATAAACAATAATTGGTGCCCGTTATAGTATATGGCCTACCTTTTGATTCTGTTATAGTATGTGACCTACCTAATTTGAATGTGTCCTACCTAAGAGTATATTTATAGATATAAGTAGACAATTTATTGAAACTAATTATTTTTCACATATATTTAATTTCAAGAAATGTAATTCAGTCATAAGCTGTATATAGTAATAACGAATTATTTTTTGAAAATGTATCCATAATTTACATGAAACGGAGATCTTTTTCATTCTAAAGTATTTTTTAATTCTGATATAGGGTGAGGGTTAGTTATTATTATAACCTTATATGTTTTTTTATGGTAGGCCACATACTATAAGAGAGACACAATTTCGTAGGGTACATTCAAAAGGTAGGCCACATACTATAAGAGAGAAACATGATTTCGTAGGGCACATTCAAAAGGTAGGCCACATACTATAAGAGAGACATGATTTCTTAGGCCAAATTCAATATGTAGGCCACATACTATAATGGTACCCAGTAATTTTCCACGGCGTGATAAGTTTAGAAACTTAAATGTTTTTAGTAAATTAATTATCATAAATGTATCTAAAACTCACTTGTACCTCAAAACTTTAGCTCACAAACGTAAGAAATAGACCGAGTTTCAACTCGTAACTCGGAACACTCGTAAGTAAAGACACTTGTAACTCAAAGTACCGCAGTATATTTTCATTTTATCAAGATTGTCCTGTTGATTCCACTTACAGAATTCTTCATTGGAACACCTCACAATGTTTTTTTTTCTACTCATTCTGCTCAACTGAATTCACTTTCCATCATTCTAGGGTATTTGTCTTTTTCATATCCTTTCAATACCCTGTTAGTAACATGACTTCGTAGTTTAACCCCTTTTGTTCTTTTTTCGATTTTCTTTCCTTCACATTTCCAAACGTCGATTTCCCTTCTAGTGTCGTGGCTGAACATTCTGTTTGTTCCAAAGTTTTCAGAGACATCTTTATTTTTAGAAAACGATTTCAGGTCGTCCATATATTCGAGATGATCGATTCTCTCTGCTGAAGTATTGATTTTATATCTGTCTATATCAATATCTATATCAATTTAGCAAAACGTAACGTAGGATTGGTGTGACGAAAAGTTAGCAGAACAGTAATACTCCTTTTCCTTCCTTCTAGTAAACTCTAACTTGTATGTCTCATGTTTCAGTGAATTGGTTATTAATTTGACCCCGAACCCTGAAACACTTGCCAAATAGCCATGGTACGAAGTAATATAATACATTTCTTCCTTGTTTTAAATCGATCGCGTTTGCAACCTTTCTGCTTCATAAGGAATCAAGAGTTTCACCAAGAAATCATCTCAGTTGGACGTTCAAAATCAAAGTAAGTCTTTAGTAAACCTGTAAAAAACAAACACTGCTCAGCAACCAGCATTCTGTCTTTAAACATCATGGGTCACCAAGTTGCCCCATTGCAGGGGGGTTTACTCCTCTACAGAGGGGCAGTCGGTATATTCTACAGTCCCATCCAACAGGGCGTTCTATTTATATTAGTTGTCTAACATCAATAAGTAAAGTCGACGGGGTGGCCTCAAATCGGTATCAGCCAATCAGCGAGGGAGTCTATCCCCTTTTCACTAGTGCTAGACGAAGGAGATATTTTGCGTCTGAGGTGGAGGGCCACACCTACTATCAGCTCCTTAGTTTACCCCACAGATCCCTGTGCTACTCATATGCTGTGTTGACGAGGGCGGGTATCGAACTAGGAACCTTGTGGTTTCTAGCCAAACGCACTACCAACTGAGCTAACAAGTATTCATAATTGTTATCATTTATTTGAATCCTTTCAAAAAAACTGACTGAAATTCATTGCCAATTAATGGATGTGTATAGCGAGTCGTGCATAGATATAAAAATGTCCACAAAGGGTGTGGAAAGTTTGCAACGAATTCGAGGTTCAAGGCTTCTTCAATTGACATGGCAGTTAGCTGGTATGACATGGACATACAAAAACCGCCACAGTGTTTAGAAAATTGTATCAACGTAAAAGTTGATTATGTAGAAAAAAAGATACATATTTAAAGTTTAAAATGATGCACGCATCCTTGAAAATAAACAATAAACCTTTCTTTGACTTCTAAATATTTTCCAGACCTTATCTTTAGGATTAACCTCGTATATTCCTATGTAGAGGTGCATGATGTAATGGTTACCGTCATAGGAAATGGACAGGGTGAGACGAGGCTGATTGCATTTCACGTGTCACCAATACCATTGGGATTCGAAAAAAATATTGGTTGAAATGAATTTATAACTGTTCATATGCCTGCTATTTAAGCCTTTTTTCTAGTTATTGTAGTTCTGTGTTATCATTCTCCAATTACTATACATTGAACTCTCCATATGGATTTAAACAGTTTGATATTTCTATATGAAAAAAGTCTTACTTTGAATTATTCCCAATACAAAGATATCTAGTTCTTTACACACACACACACACACACACACACACATATATATATATTATATATATATATGTGTGTGTGTGTGTGTGTGTGTGTGTGTGTGTGTGTGTGTGTGTAATATGAAACTGGAAGTGAATCCGACGGGATGTTGAAAAAATAAATAATCGAAAGAAAGTATAAAATGGAAAAAATTTATCTCTTTCTATTTTTTGTTAAAATATCCTATTTTATCCATTCTATACTTTCTTACCTTTATTTATTTTTTCAACATATATATATATATATATATATATATATATATATATATATATATATATATGTGCATCCGAGTATTGTCCCTCTAACTATAGTAGTACAAATTAGGCTTGGTTATGCAACAAATCTTAGAGAAGGAAAACTCAAAACCTGTTGAAATCTGCTTATGAAATAGACCATGTTTCACATTCTACTCGTGCACAGGAGTCGGTATATATATATATATATATATATATATATATATATATATATATATAGTGTGTGTGGTGTGTGTGTGTGTGTGTGTGTGTGTGTCTGTGTGTGAATGTCGTAAGAACACTCTTTTTTGACCTTATGACAACCCCTCAACTTTTTTTTATCATGCATGTGCTTGAAGGCAGTGGCTGGCGCTCTTAGCACCCTTAGCATGACGTTAAACTGCATCTAGTGGTGATATTCCAATTTTGGAACTCTAGCGAATATAAAGTATCTCTTTATCGCCATTACTCCCAGTTCCACCTTGACCAGAGTGTTAGTTGGGGTTCCATGTATGCGTTAAATAGATTTAAAAAAAATGATTATTAAAATATGTTTAGAAAATTGTGTTTGAAAAACATTGAATACCCAAAACCATGTGTCACATCCTACACGTGCAGGGATTTATATATTGGCATATATTCATATGTATATGTTAATTTCGTAAAAAGCAGTCGTTATTTACTAAAATGTACAGATAAATCTATTAATAATGGAGATTCGCTTCCGGTTTTTGTCTGTAACAAAAACTACGTCACTGTTTACGTCACACTACCTAAAATCGTCATAACAAAATAAATACACTCAAAATTTGAGCATGCAATGTTAGACAGTCCTTATTGGGTTTTTTTAACAAGTTTTAATAAATACATACCTGGTATTATCTATCTACATATAGTTTATTTTATTTTAATTTTCAACTTCCATCCCCCCAGCCAATATTTATTTTACGTCGCCCAGAGGGCGATTTTTATTTTGCTAGTATATATAATTCAGATTGACAACTTTATGTAAATACCTTTATGAAATAATTTCAAAAAGTCTCCACTTGTTCAGCCTCTCAGTCAACACATTCTTAGATTCTTACACAAGTAAATAAATGTTAATATTTGATATTCCTATGCCAGTATCTTTAACAGAATATGCTACTCGTTTGGAGGGGTTAATAAAGATGTATATTCGTATGTTTATTATCTGAACTAATACAAAGTAAAAAAAAAACACCCTCCGGGCGATGTAAAAATAGATTTTTATTGCCTGAGGTAGGAGTCAATGTCAGTGAGTTTGTACCCCAAGTTAGTAAAATCATCAAATTCATTAAAGGATTAAAAAATAAACAATTTGAAATGTAAACTAAATATGTATTAAATAAAACAAACTATATATAGATATATATACCAGTCATGTATTTATTAAAACTTGTTTTAAAAAACAATGAGGACTGTCTAATGTTGCATGTTCAAATTTTGAGTGTATTTATTCTATGTTATGACGATTTTGGTAATGTGACGTAAGCAGTGACGTAATTTTTGTTACAGACAAAAACCGGAAGCGAATCTCCATTATTAATAGATTTAAATTGCTGTTTGTTTTATTTTTAAATTTCAGAATGTAAAAGATTTTCAAATGTTCATATGAGATATCCAATATGTTTATAAAATCTACCAAAGAAAAATGAATAATCCTATAACTAGTATACACACATATTTCCCGATGAAACAAATACGCACATTTAGACACACACATTAATAACTATGTCCATTGGCATAAGATTTATAATTATCACAATTGAGAAGTCAAAGGAACTAATTATTAGGATTATATATTTAATTCCTACTCTCTAATAGAGTAAATGAGCAGACGCTTATCTTAATTAACTGTTTTGTATATGTCGATAATTATCGATCATTATAATTATTGTAACAAGCTTGCTACTAACATCTGAGATTATTTCAGATAAAAAGAAAGAACTAGAAATTAATAAACAAGAGTATATTGGTAATTAAACAATATCATATTTTATTTAACACGTGATAAAATGATGGTTGGTTGGTAGATTGATTTTAATGGCATATCAACCCGTCTAGGTTTATAACATGCCTAGGGTTAAGAAGTAATATGTGTTGTGTATATATTTATACTTTTTTAGTAATTGGTTTTAACAGTGTGTTAGCACCATTGGGGATTATGTTGTATGGTATTGATTAGGTACATGTCTATATTCTATGGTATAATTTTATTTCCCTCAAAAAGGACAGAATGTCTTGTATGTTGACATTTTCAAACCGATCTTCCATATTGTTTGCATTAAAATAACGGTTTCTGATATGTGCAAAAACCTGCATTCCATGAATAAGTGTTTAACAGTCAAATGTGTTTGACATGTGTCACACTGTGGTTATTGTTCTTGTTTGAGTATATAGGAGTGCGTTAGTCTTGTGTGGTCAATGTAATCGGAACACAATGACTTGTTCGTTTCTAGACTTCCCAGAGTGGGTTTTATAAGGAAAAGTTTATTGTGGATGTTGTTATTCCAGCGTTGTTGCCATTTTGTATGAAGGAATCTATTAATTTGAGGTTTCAAATCAGGATATGAAATCTTGAACTTGTCGGGAATCAAAAATTATAAAAATATACATACTAAACAACCCCACCGCACAAATAGGATGCGACACAAGATCAATTTCTGAAGCGGAGTTTAACAGGTTTGAATTAAGACTTTTACTTTTTCTAGACTGGTTGTCGAAAAAAAGTTTGGAGAGACCGGTCTACGCTGCTACTTACCCATGGGTCGGAGAGAGAACAGTTGGATGCATACATTTCTCAATGGCATCAGCCCTATGGGAAATGCAAACAGACTCGTCCAGGATTTGAGCTCGTTTTGCTGGGTCCATTTTCTACAACGATAACCATTATCACACGTGCCTCTTCCATAATATAATATTATAATAAAATAACATTATAATAATGTTATGATATTGACCCTCGGAAAGCTGAGTTCATATTGATTATGTAATGATGTTTTTTTTTAGTAACTATCTATAGAAAGAAAAATCCTATTGGTATACGTAGATCGTACAAAAACATAGTCCACTTCATTGTTGTTCGTATTGGTTACAACTTTGTTGCATAATGAATAAGCATAGCCTATCATTTGTGTAATGAAATGTAGTGTAGGATTTATTTAATTCTATATTTATCTTTCTGAATATGCAGTGATATCAGTGGTGAATATTATCACATTATATATATATATACCACATCATTAAGTTGAATTGCAAATGAAAATTCCAATGATATCGATTGATTGATTGATTCAATCTCACATCTGATATTTGTGTTCGTGTGCGTGCATTTGAGTATGTGTGCATCTGTTCGTGTTTCCTTGTGTGACGAGTCCTTATCAACCTATTCAGATAAATATATAACTGTATGAGATATACACAATCTAATTTCTTGATTAGAATATACTTACATCAATACACCAATACACGTTATTCATAGGTTTTCCTTAAATTCCCACAGACACACAAACACACACGGACACACGCACACACACACACACACACACACATACATATATATCGTCGTCGGTCGGGGTGGCCTAAAGTCGGTATCAGCCAATCGGCGAGGGAGTCTATCCCCTTTTCACTAGTGCTAGACCAAGGTGATTATTTAAACGTCTGAGGTGGAGCGCCATACCTACCATCAGCTTAGTTTACTGCACAGATCCCTGTGCTACTCATACACTGAGTTGGCGAGGGCCGGTACCGAACTAGGAACCTTGTGGTTTCTAGCCAAACGCTCTACCGACTGAGCTAACCCCCCTTTTACACACACATAACATACATATATCTATCTATATATATATATATATATATATATATATATAATAAAAATATATAAAGGTTTTACATATCTATTTATTAGGTGACAAAGGAACATTCACAACCATATTGGTTTCATGCAAGGCAATCATCAGGTGAAGATGTTACAAATGCAAGGAAAATCGAAAAAATGATTGCCTCGCATGAAACCAATATGGTCGTGAATGTTCCTTTATCACCCAATAAATAGATATTTTTATTTTATTATATTATATAACAGCTCTATTTTATATTGAGCAATCTACCAATGATACTGCCTTTGGTACGCCATTCCAGCAAAAGCTGAAACAGTGACCATCCCCCCACACACACTCTCTCTCTCTCTCTCTCTCTCTCTATATATATATATATATATATATATATATATATATATATATATATAGTTTGGTGCGGTACCAAGTTTCGTGGTACAAGGTCATTCTAGGCTGGTCCTAATTCTCTACCAGTAGTGTGTTGTAGAGTTCAGGTTCCGTATGAGAGCTCAATGTTTAATTGTTGTAAACAGAGCAAAGTTATTTATGAATAAAAGGGCCTTAAATACCATATCGTGGTTATGGACCATTTCCACTCGTGAGTATGCCCATGATACCCATGGTATTTAAGGCCTTTTTATTCACAAATATATATATATATATATATATATATATATATATATATATATATATATAGAGAGAGAGAGAGAGAGAGGGAAGGGGGTAGACATACAGAGACAAAGACATAGACATATACAGATAGGAACAGAGACACAGAGATGATAATATAGGACTTTTTATCAATTTTTTAAATTAATATATATGTAATTATATATATATATATATATATATATATATATATATATATATATATATATATATATATATTTACGTGTGAGTGCATATATACCTGATAGATACAAAAATTATTAATAGTCATTTATATATATATATATATATATATATATATATATATAAGGATGCTTACTCATGAAATTTAATATGCACATACATATACACACAAACACACATATATGTATACAAATATAAATGTGTGCGTGTGAGTGTGTATGTACGCCCGCCCACGAGCGTGCCTCTGTGTTTGTGTGTGGGGGGTGTATGTGTGTGTGTGTGTGTGTGTGTGTGTGTGTGTGTTAAAGCCGCCAAATTTAAACGTAGCGACACACCCAGAAAGCAATTATTTATTATAATTGCAGAATTATTGTAGTAGATGAAAAGGTCTGCCAAGCAGAATGACACAGCCATTTTAAATATAGCCTCTGATGAAGCAAAGGCAGTCGAAAAATTGATAATTGCCGCCGCATAAGAAGTCCTGGCACAAAAGCTCAACTTTCAGCCTATTTCCATCTTCCGTTGCGAGAGAGTGTTTTAGAAAATGGAATCAGAAACATGAGCCGACCGAATGCTTTCTCTGATTTGAGTCACCGGAGATAAAACGGCGCGAAATATGAGAAAATGTCTATTAACAAGAAACATCAAAACAGCGTACAGAAAACAATAAAACAGAAATGGTGGTTTCTTTATGCTTCTAAGCATGTATGGATTTTACGGCATTTCAACACTTGTTGGGTTATTTTATGACGAAGTAGATTTGTCTTATTCATTCTTGTTGGGTCATCAATTATTTGAAAACTCATTCTAATCAGTACTATCTACATTATTCTAACTATTGTCCTCATCTTCATTGCTATATTTACAACGTTTCGGTCGATGTGCCCTCCGGTATTCTTCACGTATTTCTTGTCGGACTTAGGAACCTTCTCGGACTTGGGAACCTTCTTTTCGAACTCAGGAACCTTCTGGTCGTAATCGGGAGCCATCACGGAACTTAGAACCTAGCCCTTTATTCAGTCCACGGGGTATCCTGTTCTCATTCTGCTAACCATAGCTGAGGAAGATACGTTAAGATGGGTTTATTATTATTCTATGTTAGTGCTGCCCGTGACAAGGATTGAACCTGCAGTCATTCTAATCATTAGTAATCTTACGAAGTTGATAATGTTAAGTGAATATTTTCACGAAGTTTTGTAGATAACTATTTTTCTTAAATCAAATAGTGCTAAAACCGTGGATTCCAAGGCTGTCTCAATCGATAAAAGCAAATCAGGTGAGCAGCACTCGGATAGTATCAGGCGAGTTTGTTATTTCACAGCAAAAGTATTGTAGCGTAATTATTAGGGTCTACCAGAGTTTGAAAATAAAATAAAGCTGTGTTCGGACTGCTAGAGAAAGACAGGAAAAGGAGGTGGGCGCAGGCAACGGTCGAAGTTTGAAGGAGTGGGCACACAACGGGTTGACGGTAACTTGACCGGGAATAACACCGAAAGAGGAATTGAAAGCTAAAACCGGAAGTTACGGGTCTTGACCGGAAGTGACGTGATGACGAAGAATGAGCAAGAAGAAGATCGTCCTCTTTTCGCTTTCGGCCGTAGCAGGCTTCAGACGGGGCTGCTAGTCTCTTGTATGGGATAGAAGTCGATACCATGTTAGAAGATAGAGTAATTTAACCGTATCCTCTCTCTCTCTCTTTCTCTCTGTCTTTCCTTCTCTCCGAAACAGAGCCCACAACACGAGCCTGAAACATAAATACTAAGCCCCTTGTGACTATATAACTTACGTGTCTGTTGTGCCTTCTTTATCTACTAATGACGACTGCTGCTGGAGCTTGAGTTGGTTATATATATCGTTCCGGAGCTTGCCACAAATACACTTGATGGTTTAGACTCCTCCAAAAAAGTGATTTTTGGTTAGTTAGTTGGTTTTTACGGCCTGTCAACCCTTGGGTTATTCTATTCCGAAGATATTTTGTTCTATTGATTCTTATTAAGTATTCACACTTTTTCATTTCAACACATTATCTGAACATTGTTTTAATTATATAACCCATAGATGGGACCCTAACAGGTACTACCCCTTCGGGTCTGAGCGGACCTGGGAGTAATGACAATGAAGGGGTACACAACACTCCCCATAGTTCAAGAACTGGAACCTCCCCACTTGATGCAGTATAACTTCATACCCAGGATACTAAGACCATCAACCACCGCCTTCTAGCACATATATGATAAACAGAGTTGGTACTTTGTTATACTACAGTATCCGGAGTAAAGGAAGTCTACCAAAATAATGCAAAACTTTTGACTCACCCTAGTATTGTTATTAAGAAATATGAATGTCAGAATTCAAAGACGAAATGTGAACTTGCTATCATAAATTCTAGAGATGCTCCTGATTATCTTCAAACACTGACATGATAATTAGGCATGTAATTGGTATTTCCTCAATTAATTCGTTACTTAGAGAATAGGCACATATTGACCGTGAATTGGAGAAAGTAATTAAGCGAGACGACCAAAAATTGCAACGGCAATTTGCTAAATTAATTAAATTCATTACTCATCTCTTAAAAATGTTTTTTGATCCAGGTGGTCATTTAAGTGCACACTAGAGTAAAAAGTAAATTAGCCAGAGTGGCCAATTGTTTATATGAGTAAGGGAGTCAATGCCCTATTCACTAGCGCTTGACTAGGGAGATTGTTTTTGCATCTGAGGTCAAGTGCCAACACTCATCTCCCAACTTTACCAAACAAATCTAAGCTATGCTACATCTGCACCAAGTTGGCGAGAGGTCGGTATGTTACGTTGTGGCATCAAATTCACACTGCTAAATCGTGTATGTTAGTAGTCGGACTTAGAAAATCACAACACATTGGTATTGTAAAAACTTTGAGTTTATTTCTTTCATCTCTGCCGTGGTGAGTAGCGAGCGTTGACAATGACTACTACTATTGGGATGACTAGCGTTGGTGAGATGGAAGGTGGCTACGTGACGGCTCACGGTGACCGTGAGTGGTTGACACTTGTTCTCTGTCCCGAGGGTTCTGTCTGACTGACCTCTGGCTGACTTCCTTTTATATATATCAAACGCCTACGCGTTTTCTTTTGTTATTCTTATCAGCGGGCAAATTTATTTCCGAACTTATTGTTACCCATTCTTCTTTGTTCGCTTTACCCGGAAAAAGTCCTTTGTTATTTTTTTTTTTCGTCTTTTCTTTGTTTCGGTTTAAATGGAAAAATCCTACTTCCGCTCGTACAATATACAACAGGTATCGAACCCGGTATCTTATAATTCTGAGGCGTGTTCTACAAACTGATATATAAACAAGAATAATGTGAATACATTAGTAGCAAAAAATAGAAAAGAAAGAAAGAGAGGTGGTTAAATCGAACTTAAGGGATCTAAATTCCACCATCGTGTGCCCCCCATCCCCGCCCGAAAGAAAAAAATCAGGGAATTAACCAAATTTAACGAAATTATCAGTGTTGATATTTTAATAATTATAGATATAATGCACCAGTTATTTTATTTAAAAACCGTTATATTTTTTCAGATCAATTAACTTTATACCACGTATCTTTAAGACGTAACACAGAATCTCAAAGATACGTGGTTCAAAGTTAACTGACCTGAAAAATGTAAAAGTTTTTTAAATAATATAACTGGTGCATCATACCTATTATTTATTATATATCAACACTGAAAATTTCATTAAATTCATTTAATTCCCTGATTTTTTTTTTTTATTTCGGTGGGTTGATATACGATGAGGGAATTTAGGTCCGTTAAGTTGATTTAACCAAATAGTGGGTCTGAAAATTTTTTACATCTTATAGTTTCTGTGAAACGTTACATAATTGTTCGAAAAATACGTAAAAAAAAAAAACAGTATCATTCAAGCCACCATGTCGGTGGGTTTAGAATATGCTGACTGTATATCCTGCCAAGGGTTTAGACTCCTTCCAAAAAAAGTGATGTTTGGTTAGTTAGTTGGATTTTACGGCATGTCAACCCTTGGGTTATTCTATTCCGAAGACATTTTGTTTTATTGATTCTTATTACGTATTCACACTTTTTCATGTCAACACATTATCTGAACGCATTGTTTTAATTATTTAACTCACATATGGGACCCTAACAGGTACTACCAGTTCGGTCTGAGTGGACCTGGGATTAATGACAATGAAGAGGGGTACACCACACTCCCCATAGTTCAAAGAACTGGAACCATCACCACTAGATGCAGTATATCTTCACACCAAGGATACTAAGACCCTCAGCCACTGCCTTCTATCACATATATGATAAACGGAGTTGGGGGTGCCCTAAGAGCAGTACAGTCATGACAATCATAGGTGTGCTAGAGCTTGATGTGACTTGCCGATTGGGGGCGTCTGCAATTTGGTATATATATATATATATCACCGTATCTGGCGCGCAGCTAAACCTCACTTTGTTTACATATGTTTGAGGCCTCTAGTGAATTCATTTCCGCTTAGAAATGTAGCAGTTAAATATTCTTCTATATTTGACAGCTGACTCTGGCCGTACGGGTAAGAGGATTGGCGAACGAAAGTTCATTCGGGTCTCAAACCCGGCCAGGGGTAGCTGTTAAACGGTATAACCACACTGATGAGGAGTGATACTCCGAAACACGTGTCTGTGGATTACTTATTATATATATATATATTATATATATATATGTGTGTGTGTGTGTGTGTGTGTGTGTGTGTGTGTTTCTGTTTCTTCTAAAAGAGTTGGATTTATTCAAATGGTGGCTATTTTGTTTATTGAAATACTGATTCGTGTTTGTCATCGTCACGAGGGTTAGCTTCCGTTCAATTTATCAGTTTTCAAACGATAAAAAAATCCATATTTGTAATTGAATTCTAATGAACATTAGACACCAGCTGCCACAAGACGAATAAAACACAACACTAACAGAAGAAATTTGAAGAGTACACGGCACTAACCTCGTAAAAAAACGTATAAATGATAAAAGCAGTCTAACGAAAATAGAAAAATAAAATCTAGTCAAGAACCCATATATGCTGATTTAAGAAGAACAATTTTTAAATGTAATTAGATCAACCATAAACAGAAAAGATGGGGTCGAATTGAAAGGTTTTCAACTTTCTTTGAAGTAATATGTATTCTCTGTTTATTCTCTATTTATTCTTTAGTTATTCTTTTATTCTTCATCTGTTCTTTATTCATTCACTGTTTATTCTGTATTTATTCTTTTATTCTTAATCTGTTCTTTAATTATTCTCAGTTTATTCTATAGTTATTCTTTTATCCTTTATTCATTCTCTATTCATTCTTTAATTATTTTCTATGTATTCTCTATCTATTCTCAATTCATTCTTTTATTCTTTATCTGCTCTATATTTATTCTCTACGTATTCTTTATCAATTTTTTCTATTTATTCTTTTATTCTTTATCTGTTCTTTATTTATTCTGTATTTATTCTTTTATTCTTTATCTGTTCTTTATTTATTCTCTTGTTTTTCTTCTGTTCTTTATCTATTCTCTATTTATTCTTACATTATTTTAAAGTGTATTGGTCAACAGCAAAAGGATGTTGGCAAATGTGCATATCACCCTTACAGCTATTCAGTATCTGCATTAATGATTGAGAAAGTTTTCTTTATATAAAAGTGAAAAACTCTTTGAAGTAGCGCAACCAACTGTGTCATGTCTACTTATTAAACATAGAATATGAGTTACAGTATGGTAGAGTAGAAATTTAGAATATAATTTTAATTCTGAATTTACACGGCTTTGAACTTTCACTAACCTTATGGCTGCCCTCTGGTTGGTTAGCTTGGTTTGTGGAATCGGGAGATAAACTCAGAATTTAAAAGGTTCTAGCCAAGGTTTTGAAGGAGGCAAACCTGTCTCCATGATGCTTATTTCTTCTGAGGGTGATGGTTAAATAAGGGCTAAATGAAGACGTCTTTTACTAATATTTGAGTTTGTTACTAAAACAATAACGAACCCTGTGATAAGGAAGTTCAAAGAAGTCCCAAGTGAGCTGACCAGAAGAACAGTGAAACAGCGCAGACCCAGATAGAGAATAAATGATCCGATCCAGCATAGTAGCAGATTAATACAATATGATAAAATGGGGGAAAAGAAGCTAGGGCCTATACAACAGATGGTTTTAATTGTGAAGAAAAAGTATTGATTTTTAAAAAGAAGTCTAAATTGGATACATAATCAAAACATAATACGATGGTGCATTGCTGTATGTGTAGTACAGTAAGAATACAGATTCTAATTTTCTTTTAAATCTAAAAAATTAAATAATAATAAAATTTTAATTGCGTCATTAAAATAATTATTCAGATTATAAATTAGTTTCCTAGCTAGTTCGTCATGCTGGAAAGTTATCGTAATATTGTTTAGTTATGACTAACGTTCGTTCCGGACAAAACAAAATGTAAAGTATTTCACGGAAGTATTAACCTCAGATATTATAATTGATATAATGAATGACCCATCGCCACTGTTAAGGTACGGGGAGATGGTCATTCCATATATTAACAGCCCTTGCTTGTTGAGACCTATATATATTTAGTACTTTATATATATATATATATATATAATATATATATATATATATATATATATATTGGTTTGTTGGTTGGTTTTGAAGGCTGTCACAATGCGAGTGCAAAGAAAAAAGAGGTAACTATGATGTTTTTTGTTAACCTGTCATATGTAGCAGCCGCTAAGACAACTTCAGTTCCAGTATTCTTCTGAGGATGGGAATTTCTTCCCGAAATATTGAGAAATAAATGACAGGTTAACAAAAAACATCATAGTTACCTTCTTTTTTCTTTACACTCGCATTGTGACAGCCTTCAAAACCAACCAACAAACCAATATATACACACTGCTTCAAGCAAATTACAAAACCCTTATATATATATATATATATATATATATATATGTATATATAATTATATATAATTATTTCCTGTTGGTGGGGATTAAATACGCTGACGGTATCCCCCTGCAGAAGGAGAAGACACGCATACAATAGATGTGTCTAGAGTATGACTTAAACTGCATTTATGTGAGGCTTCAGTTCTGAGGGAGTGTAGAGTGCGATAGATCCAAGACACAATCAGACCCAGAGTGATTGTAGCTCATACTGGATTATCTATGAGTCAAATAGATATTTTGCAGATCATTTGTATCAGCTATAAATACTTGATATCACATGACTGTATGCAAAAAAAACTCGTAATAAAACAAAACGTTAAAATGAAATATATGTACTAGTATATATGCATCCAGTATTTTTTCCATAATTTGAACCATACAAGCTCACTATCTGTAAATTTTCATATGCACTCGGCTGCGTTTCAAATCTTCTTGTTGCGTACAAAGCGAGACGGACGTAGACCAGCAAGTTGTCTAATAAATGGTTACAGAATTTATTCACTACTAACAAACAAAACACCAATAAGACCGCATGATATAAGTGTAATCAGCAATACAATTAATCTTTAAACCATAGTCAAATAAACAGAGTTTTACGTGTGTTCATCTCACAATCTAACACTCCACCTGCGGCTCAACCTCCATCAAGTGTACGAATTTCTTAAACTATGAGATACAATTATCTTAATAAATGTTAACCTACCTCATAATAACTAATACATTTCATTATCATAGATGTGGTCGCTGAATCTGTGCTGTGCGTGTGTTGCATTTCGCATATAGATATATCATACACACATACACCATTACACACCACCACACCACACATAAATATACGCAGATATATTTCATCTATAATTTCATATACTACTAATTCATTATCAATAATTTACGCGGACAACGATGACCACGCTCCGATATAACAGTCTCTCTATTATATAACCGAAGTATATAGTGCATCTAACTAAATTATTATTCAACAACCATATTGCATGACAATATATTAAACGATGTTATCATAGCAAGCGTCAAGATAAGCAGTTATTTAATAATCAATATGATGTGGCTGTTTGTGCTGTTGTGTGTTGAGTTGCTTACAAATATGAAATGCGTTCTTAGCATTGATTAATTATTTCTTTTAATATTGAGTCTCTCAACATTACAGAATTCAAAAAAAAAAATAATTAAAATATTACTGCGCAATATTCCTCAATATATTATTTTAATAACAAACGAGCAGATAGCACACACCTTTACACATATGTTTTAAAACAACAAGTAAAGTAGCGTGGATGAGGGATTATAAAAGAATGACATCTAATATCATACACATCGATATCAAAATTATCTAACCTTGTTCCGAAAACAGATAAGACTAGGTTAGCTATAGGTGACGGGTGGAGTGTCTAAGTACCTTCCTCTACTACGACTAAAACATGCCACTACTATCCGCCTTCAATCATTTACCTTTATCAATACGAGGTGACGTAGCGGGCCACTGCAGCTTTCAACGTGAGGCTAGGGATATTTTGTTGCGTAATGATTATATAATAACTACTCGCCTCTTAAGTTAGAGTTTTTCTTAATGCAGCCTATAGTATGAAAGCTGGGTGACGTGATGCATCAGATGTTGATGCGAACTGTTATATGGTGTTACAGATGAGAGATTGGAGGATAGTTAATCCACATCCAGACACTCGAAGGAGTTGATAAGGGAACATCATACAGAGCATATAATGTTAAGAAATAGTATAATCTTCTATCAGATTACGGTCTCGTGTACTAGATCCACGTTATTTTCTGTTATCTTGACGCTACTTAGACGGCGATGTAGGTGAATGTCTCGAGTCATTCCTTCAATCAATTCTTGAGTGTATCAGCAAGCGAGTATACGAGAGTAAATAGCACATAGGTGGACAGATTTCATTATATTAAATCACATCTAACACCAGAACCGAGTCGTATACAGTATATAGATTGACGCTTCCCTTTTAAAATTCTTCTTCATACATGGAGTGCGACTTTTGGGCCCTCTTCTCATACAGAGATTTGTTAATTATCTCTATTATGCTGTTATAACACTTACAAAATCCATCTTCATATCATCGACTCCAACTGTAATCGAGATATTGTTGAGGAGCGACATCCTTACGGTAGCCTTTGGAACAACCCGGGACAAAACACTGCATATAGCTATAATATGAACCTACATTGTCTCTATGTCCTAGTAAGTTATAGTCGCAATGTTGGTTAGGAAGAAACTTTTACCTCAAGAGATGTATCTAATTAACAAAATAGCGTGGGTTATAATAATACAGAATAAACAGAGATTAACACAACACACGTAGTTATCTCAGTAAATTATTATTTATAATAATATGGTATAATATAGCGAGTGGTTAACTCACAAATAAAACGCTTGTAATATGGAATTGTCTGTTATTGCTAAACTAAACAGACACTACATCCAACAACAACTTAACTTCTGTTAACTATACATACTAGCAATGAGCATAATGACAATATAATACACAATTATACATATATCTCATGATCTATAAACGCTTTTACTTCTGATCAACAACATCTTGTTCTTAAAAAAATATAACTTTTATTTGAGTCTAGAATACAAAAAAGATATGCGTGGGTGTTTGTGTGAGCGTTATTAGAAAGAGCACCAATTGATAAAATTATATTACACACTGTGACGACGACAACAACACTAAGTGACTACTTTAATTTTTATATGTCTCATACTAGTCACATAGCTTTGGTTATGTATCTTTGAGTTTGGTTATATAGGATGCATTGCGTACCAAGTGATTTACTTCTCATATGAAATTCACAATAATAAGAAAAATCTGACATAAAGGCTATGTTGATATATAAAATAGAAGCCAAAAGTCCAACACCACATTACTAAGCAGTTGAGTGAACTGAGGATAATGAAGACTCATATCATATGCAACTACAAATACAATCTATCAGTAAAGGATGGCGATGTGACCAAATATCCAGTCCAGTATTCATAGAAAATGAATTCTATAAATACAATGATTGAGTGAAAAGCTGGCGCGTGCGAATTAACTAGTTGTGCTATAATAGCGACTGAATACACTGGATGGCCAATACTGGTGCAGCGTTTATAGTTTAGGAATCAAGGAAATAATCTTATCTAGGCTTCTAAAAATATCTAAACAACGCTATTATCAATTGAAAACAGAAATAAATAGTGGACATAAATTTTATCTTATTATTACACTTAATTATCATTATTAGGAGTGTCATAGTCGACTCATTACCAAGTGTCGAAATTGTAGTGGAGGAGAAACACAGAGCAGAGTAGTGGAAAATTGATGATCTAAACTGAGTCCTAACAACAATAGTATATTGACGGAAAAAGAGTAACGACACAATTAGTAATGCTAACTAGTAGAGTTAAGAAGAGAGACATATTAGAACTTCACTAGGACAACGATACTAAGCACTAAATGGACACAAAAAAGGACTTACAAAAGTAGCGTAATCACAAACTATGTATGTCTACACCAATCGGCAAACAAATATAAATGCGCCGTAGTGTCAATTCTGATATCCTCTATTTATAATTCAGAGTGCTGACATATCTGGTTCAACATAATACCAAGCGGTACAAGTGCGCGACAATATATAATGAAGAGATAGAAGAAAAATTACACTAGCTTTAATACAAAAGCGCGACCGCAGCGCCCCAGTTACCTTCGACCATAGTCGGGGAAAACATTCTACACCTGGACTGAGCCAGAGCTCGTGATATGGACATAATCATATTTGCTCAACTTAGATTCAAGTAGAAAATGTAACCTTCATATTTTGCATCTACCCTAATAAGCCAAACTTAGGCTCCTTTCTCTGGCTCTAGTAAATTTTGTGCTCTCAGAAAACATCTGAGTGACCAAGGCCGCGATAGCAAGCGTGTGCAATTAAATGCTGAACGTTTAAATTTTATTGATACAGTTAGTTAATTTCTTTAAACTCCACCCTAGCGTAACGCGCGCTATGGTTAGAATACCATAACTCTTTAGTGCTCACAAATCATTAGAGATTGAACAAAACTTAACCCTGTATCACTCTAATGATAAAACAAAAATAAAAAAAAAAAAACAAAAAAAGGGATGAATATAATAATTAATATATTTAACATTTATATAAAATATAAATAGAGGACCTTTATGAATTTCAAACAAAAAATAAAAAAGGGCTACACACACAAGCTTCTAAAACAGGATCAAAGTTACGCCTCCATAATTACTAAAAAAAATTATGTATATTGATAGAAGATCAAGTCAGTGCAGTGTGTAAAAGATAACGATTCTTTGTGAAAAATTGTAATTGTACGCTTACAACATCTACCAAAAAGGTGAAATAAATTGATATAATAGCGATTTTTTTTTAAAATCACTCACAATTTACTGTACTAATATAATTTACAGTAAGAAAGACACAAGACCGGAGACAAACGACTTCTTATACAACAAGTTTCGTTTTGACTTTCTCTAGTGGCTCTACAGGATAAGATAGGAGGATCCCGAATATATATATGTGAAATGGGAGAAATAAGTATTATTAAAAAAAAAAAGAAGTTTATCATAGATTTATTCCTATGGAAAGATATACTAATATTATCTAAATAAAACATCTATATATGCTGCGCGCCAATATGGAGAGTGGTACAGTTTTTCAGTCAAAAGTGTAGAAAAGAATCTCAAAATCTATATCCAACTTGTGAGTTCAAAGTTCAAATAAAATAAAAATTCTTGAGTTCTTAGTGTAATCTGTGACCTCCCAATATGTCTAGTATCCCACATATCGGCAAGAGAAACGAGAATAAATAATCTTGAGAGAGTCGTTATGTTCTTGTACATAGTCCCTTTGGTGTACTTGCAGATGCGGTATTGGTTCCATAATTGTGAATGTGGCGTGTAACAGATATTATGTACTAGAAGACACCTACATAAAATGATATTAGGAACATAAAAAGAATTTTGATGTGTTTCTATATGTGCGCCTTCATTAGTAGTGAATAGTTTGCCGTATATGATCTTCTCATACTAGTCTGAGATTCCAAAAATAAACCATAACAATAGAGATCTCTCGTGAGAAAAAATAGAGAAGAAGCTGAGACAACAGTGTCACAAAAGATAAAATCTAATGCGCAGTGCGAGTCCATTCTACATCCTCTCCAGTAGTGAACCATAATCGTTTACGACAATATTGGCTTCCATAAAAGGGATGGGAAATCATCACTTCTGTGAAAAAAGTCTAGATATCACACATTTACACAGAATAAATGGGTCTTCTCTCCAGTATGTGATTCGGCATATGTCACCTCCTCACCATCAGATGTATAGTGAGGGGACTTTGCCGTTGATAAATAAATGAAGATGGAGCTGTCCACATTTACCTTACACAAGTATATAATATGATGGCATGCGAACATCTTACTTATACAGGAATCGCGATCTCTTGCTCAACCTACATAACTGAGCACTGACAACAAAACGCGACAATTGACCATGATACGTGAAACAAACAGTAAACACACACGATCACACCCACAACAAAAAACTTAATACAAGAATTGCTAGAGCACACTAAATTCCTAATGCATCTCCTGTTGCGTCAGACCAATTGTATTACCCTTAACTCTTTTGAGTCTGTAAAAAAGAAAGTGCCACCACCCACACCCCACCTTTAACACAATAGAATTTATATTGAAGTAACTTTTTTCTTCCAGTGTAGTGTTCGTTATATTGACCTATTCATCAATATGTTGATCAGCTCAATTGAAAAAAAAGAAGCATCCAACATAACTACACCAAGGAATTGTGGGCTTTTCTCCAGGGATGTCTGTGTTCGCATCATTGCTTCACGGATAAAAAATAATGGGATCTTCTTTCTAAAAAAAGGAAGAGCCACCAAAAACTTCCACCCTAAAGAAATTTATGGCTTTTTCCTCCCCAGTGTCGTTTATCGTTATATTTGGGCCTTTACCTACAAACTATGGGGGGACTTCAATGGAAAAAAACGAAAGACTTTTCCACAATACCTTCAACAAAAAAATTCCTCCAGGCCGTGTCTTTCTCGCGTGTGTTTTGCGGTACCTATAATTCAGGTGCTATCGTACCGCGCTCACGGCGTCAACCCTAACATCAATTACCAAGTGTACGTTTTCATAACCTATATAGAAAAATAATGCCAATACCTGGGAATGAGATAAGAAGAATCACACAATTGTCAATCCAACTAGTTAAATGAGTGGAGTCACTGTCTTCCCTGCTCGTGCGTTCGGCATATAGCTACATCTTAACAAAGATTAGTTGCCTACTAAGTCTATGGAACACATAATCAAGATCACCGACGGTTCGCACACAGACCACCCCCGAACAACTCACCTAACGCACCTGACATATGCAGGAATGCCCTGGGTACCTCTCTCCTATACTCGCATTGATGTGAGTGTGTTCGGAGACATACCATTATGTACAATATCCGCCCCCAAAGGTACCAAGCTGAACTCCTTTTAATATCCGTTGCACAACTAAAGAACAAAGGAAAGACTGAAGAGCTTGCGGTGTCATTTTTACTACTTCCACAAGAGGAGAATATAGCCGCTGTAACTCTGTACCAGTGTGTGGAATTAAGATTCTAAGGTGCCACCTCTGAGGTTCACAGGAGAGAGAGAGAAATATATGTACTAGGAGAGCGTTTCTTACATTATAAACGAAGAGAAGCCACAAAAACTTCTCTACAGAGGAATCGTAAGCTTCTCTAGTATAAGTGGTAGAACGTATTGAGACTATAGTGGCTGAACATAACACGCCATAATTGTAATCCTCAAATGTGTGAAGAGAAACCGGAGTGATAGATGGAGAATGTTTCCAACCATCATAGAAGTTCAACAAGTGATATAATATATTTTATACTTCTCTCTACAAAAACCGTACACTTTACCCAGTCATTAGCGCTATCGTACTCAGTATATGTGCGGAGCTCCATAATTATCTAAGTGTTGGCGAAGTTCCTCATATTATATATATACGAGAGAGAGTCCCACATCAACTCCACCCATTGCAACCAAAAATGCGAGCGGGACATATAGTATACTTATTTTCTAACTCTTATAGAAACGATTATTGTGTTGTCTCTCCGCGCGCAAATTGGCTCCTCTTTATACTCTTCTAAGAAGAGTACACACAAAATGTGTAGTGTGTGTCTCACCAGAAACTAGACATGTCATACCCTCCTCATTTTCTTCTCCTTGCTACTCAAATAGAAATCGTGTGTTGGCGATAGCTTAAGAGAGAAGAATGCTTTTCTGAGCGCAATATATATGACCATGTTCAAATTTCAACAAAAATCTCCTCTTCTATTCCGAGTAATCAAGAATACTGATCGTGTTCCTCCCATTTATAAATTACATCCATGTATCACTATTTTATAAAAAGCTAGGTGTGTCATACAATCTCTAGTATAAAATATTAACATAAATGGTATATATGGCGAAATATAACATATGATTCTCTATTAAGAGAGAGAGATATTATACAGTGTAAATAATAATGCGCTCTACCTTCACTAGATGTCAGAGACCAGAAGGTCTATTGTGATATTCTGCATTCGTTTGCTCCTTTTCTCTTTTAATTTAGTCTTTTATCATTTTAACATAACAAATATTTTTACGAGATTACAAATAATCATTCTTACTATATAATCAATTAATGAATAGTTTACTTTTTTATTGGATAATGAATTCGTGAACAAGAGGAAATAATCTTTTCTCTTTTTTAAAATAAAAAATCCTTTCTTATTTATTTTTGAATTGACATTGGCTGCATATAATTTGAATTTTATACCTAATTCGTTGTGAAATATATTTTATATTGTTATCTCTTCTTTAACGACCCCTCTTGATACTAGTATATCAAACTAAGATGGGAATCTAAAGAATTAACTAATCTGTTAATATGATAATTTATAACCTACTAGCAAATATATGCACCTTCCTTCGGGTGCAAGTATTTAGGTTTTGATGTAATAAAATATTGTATCAAATTAGAAACTATTTTAGAAAACTGGATAAGACGGAGGGGTAAATGAAAAAATAGACAGCTTTAAATCTTAACCTCTGCCATCATTTCCATCACTCCCGTCTCTCATTTTTCCTAATTTATCTCTTAGTCTAGATTATGAAGATTTATAAAATTACAGTTCTTTTGTCTTGTTTAATGGATTTCTCTTAAGATTATCACGAGATTCTTGTTCAGATTCGTAAAGGAAACACCAAACAATTAGAAATATATTCATTAAAATCAAATTCTTAATATCAATATGCAAATTAGCCGTCTCGTTCACACTGTAAACCGCTATTTTGTTGAATATATAAATATACTTGCATGTTATTAGTATGTAGATTAATCCAACAGTATTATTAAGATATAACAATTTTATCAATAATTGAGGTTTAAATAAAAATAAATTCATGGTGAATGTGACGTCAGTAACTAAGGAATTGTTACCTGAGTAGCGATTTAATTTTAGTTTCAGACAAACACACAATCTCCATTATAATAAAATATGTAGGAAGGAATTTAGTAAAATATATTGGCATCATAAACAACCCTTTACGAGTATAATCCAATTGGAATCGATACATTCATTTTATAATAGCAGCTATGTTCAAATCAACAAGAACCTTAAAAATAAAATTCAGAAATACATTAACCAATGAGAAGGTCACAACCCGGAGTAAAAAAAAATAAGACCATTATGGATCAGTATAGAGACACTAAGATAAAAAAGAAATTGTCAAAAGTTATGCAGCAACAAAACGGAATTAGGAAGATATTGTTGTAACATTTTGGAATGTATAAGGTGTGCTGAGGTCCACCACTTAAACTTATAGGCTCGGTGTGGTCACGAGGAATAAAACCAGCCAATCAAGACGTGGTTGGTTAACTATTTAATCGCCGATATTGATAGTCATTCATTTGCACGTTATTCGACATTGACGAACGGACCTGCAACCAAGGACTTTGCTCAACGAAAGGATTTTACCCAACATTAAGGAACAACCAAACGATCATTGCCAACACTAAGGGACACCGAGGACCAACCAAAGGATCATACCCAACAATAATGGACACTAAGGAACAACCAAAGGATTCTACCCAACACTAAGGGACACCAAGGAACAACCAAAGGCGTCTTCACTAAAGATTGCGTTCTGCTTAACACAAGGGATCTCCACTGTAATGTGCTCTCACTTGAAGCCTCTAAAGATGGTCACAAAAATTGTTAAAGACATATTGCTGAAAGATAATAGAAATAAGGTTTAAAGATTAGGATATTGGTGTAACCAAAATTATAAACAGTTAGAGAAGATAGAGGACGGGGGATAGAGGAGTTGTTGGTAAGACCAGGACAATGAAATACGTTATGTAAGGAAATGGGATTCTGGTTTTTCTTTCTTTCTTTCTTTCTATCTTTCTTTCTGTCCTCTGTCGCTTTTTTCTTGGTATATTCATTCTCTTGCTTATTTTTTTTCTTTCTTCTGATGCTTCTTTCATTCTATCTTTTATCTCTTGCTTCTTTTATCCTTCTCTTTTCTCAATTTGCTGCTTTTCTTTCTTTTTTTTTTCTTTCTTTCTTTCTGTCTTCGGTTGCTTCTTTATTTATTTATTCATTTATCTATTTATTCTATAGATTCTTTCTTTCTTTCTTTCTTTCTTTCTTCTTTCTTCTGATGTCTCTTTCTTTCTTTCTTTCTTTTTTCTGGTTCTTATTCTTTTTTTTCTTTCTCTCGTTCTTTCTTTCTTTATTTATTATGCTGATTTTTTTCTTTCTTCTGATTCTTTTCTTTCGCTTTTTCTTTAATTTCTCATTCGTTCTTTCTTTCTTTCTTTCTTTCTTTCTTTCTTTCTTTCTTTCTCTCATTCTTTCTATCTTTCTTTCTCATAACTCTTTTTTCTTTCTTTTTTCTCTGGCTTCTTTCTTTTTCCTTTCATCTGCTGTTTATTTATTTATGTATTTTTCTTTCAGATAATTTTGACTAAAATTTGACTCAAAACCGCTGCTGCTGCTGCTACTGATGATGATGATTAGTAAAAGAGCATTGACATATCCATTCCATTCGTGCACCAATTTTTCACGACACTGGTATACTAATTGCTTGCACTGTTCGATACACAAATTTTCATTATGTTTTGTTCGTGTTTATGAAGAAAATATTGACGAATTAGAAATTAAAATTTGCTCCGATTATTAAATTAATGGAGCGGCCGTTTAAAAAATCAATGTAAACGAATTGCAATGCTGAATAAGGAATATTTTAGAAAAGGCAAGTTTGGGCATACGGCTTGCAGAAAAGACTGTTTCCATCGATGTGAATACTAGCTGAAGAATCCATCTACATTGGGCAAGATACCAATAATTAAATCGCATAAACCCGACAGGGCAAATAGACACATGTTCAAAATTCCTTTTATTTCTTTCATTGTTCAAACAACAAATATTTTACAATCAGTCGGTAGAGTGTTCGACTGGGAACCAGAAGGTTCAATGCCCACCTACGCCAACTCAGCGTATGAGAAGCACAAGGATCTGTGCGGTAAATTGAGGAGCTGATGGTAGGTATGGCGCTTTACCCCAGATGCTAAAATGATCTCTTTGGTCTAGCGCTAGTGAAAAAGGGATAGACTCCCTCGCTGATACCGACTTTAATACTGCCCGGACGATTTTACTTTTTCTTCTTTTTTTAAAACTTTTTTTACCTTTAAAAGATGAGTTAAGGTACAGTGTAATGGCTACTCTCTCTCTCTCTCTCTCTCTCTCTCTCTCTCTCTCTCTCTCTCTCTCTCTCTCTCTTTCTCTCTCTCTCTCTCTCTCTCTCTCTCTCTCTCGCCTTCCCACTCTCTCTATCTCTGTCCTTAAAGTTGCATTTTCCCTCCTCCATCACTCTCTTTCTAGTTACTTGTACCCGCCCCTTCTTTCCCTTTCTCTCTCTCTCTCTCTCTCTCTTTCTTTCAACTCTAATATCTTTCTACACTTCTCTATCATCACCTTAATCCATCACCTTCTCACCCAGCAGCCATTTTCTTATCTCTCTCTCTCTCACTCTCTCTCTCTCTCTCTCTCTCTCTCTCTCTCTCTCTCTCTCTTTTCCCACTCTCTCTATCTCTGTCCTTAAAGTTGCATTTGCCCTCCCCCATCTCTCTCTTTCTAGTCCTCGCCCCTCTTTCCTCTCTCTCTTCCTTGTCAACTCTACCCTTCTCCATTTTCTCTTCTCTCCCTCTCAGTCTGTCTGTCTTTCTGTTTCTTTCTACACTTCTCTATCTCCCCACTTCTCCCTCCCTTATCCGATTAGGCGAGACTTTGCTTTCACATAGCGCCAATACTATTCTCCCTTCAGCTATGGGTAAATAGAAGGGATTACGGGCACTTTAACCTTGGATGGGCAACTAGTCAAGGGAAGGGAAACATTGAGTTCAAACAGTTTAAACTTAAGAAATTGACCACGTGTCACATCCTACTCCTACGTTTTAGTAATGTATAAATATTTGGAATTTTTTGCAGGAAAACATTACTTTAAAAGTCGGATGTTTCTATATGCACTTACAAATAAGTTTGTTTTATGTCATCTTTTTTATTAAAAAATACACACTAAACAGTTAGAATATTAAGTGTTACTATATAAGATAAGCTTTTCTCGACTAGGTAATTATCATAGGACACCCAGTGAGAATATATATAAATATATATATATATATATATATATATATATATATATATATATATATATATATATATATCTGACGAAATTGAAAGGCAGCCCTATGAACAAGCGGATTCCCAACCCCCACAAACAAAGCGCGTCACGATATGTTTGGCCTGTGCGAGAGGGAAGAGTGTGGCGAGTGGCTACAGATATTCGAACTCGCTACCTCATCGTAGCTGAAATGCTGTTGGCAGCAACCCGGGTGAGGTATATCGGAATTTGCATAAGCGCAGTCAAACGAGCAAAAATAAGACGGGCTGTCGCTGACACACAGAGTGAGGAAGAAAGCAAGTGTTTGACGGCAAGTGAAATCTGACGACTGCTATTTGAAGTGAGAGTAAAGTGCTCAGTTGTGAAAGGAATTACATTTCGTTTGCTAGAGAGACTTGCAAAAGATTAATATTATCTTGAATTTTTAGACCATCCAAAAGATATATTTATAAGTAAAGGGTGCTCAATATCATTTATAAAGTATATATATCTAAGTTATGGTAGCAAATACATAAAATCAACGGCGCTTGGTAACTGTTTTTGAACACCCATTATTCTGGGTTCTGTTGGAAAAGTCGGAACTTACTCAAAAGTGACGTTCTCCTCTGGACTTCTACACATAGACACACCAGTGTTTGCCGACTAGCACACTCTTACGTTCATCAGCTCTGTGTGGTCACTGGATGCCGTCTAGAGGACTTATTAAGAGTGATGATTGATAAGGGGCGGATGACGAGAGAGATAAAGAGTCAAGTGAATCCGTGCTGTCGACACGCCTTGATGATGATGATGATGATGATGCTGATGATGATGATGCACCTATCTATAAAAAAAAGCGGAGGCGCGTGGTCTAATGGTTAGAGTCGTGGGAAATGGACTCGTCGACCCGAGTTCAATTCCTGGACGAAGCTGTTTAGATTTCACATGGCGCTAATACCCTTGGGAAATGTATGAATCCAATTCACCCTCCAGCTATGGGTAAATAGACTGGGCTCTTGAACCATGGCTAGGTAACCAGTCTAGGAGAAGGAAAACTCGAATTAAAACCTGTTAAACTCCGCTTAAGAAATTGACCTTGTGTCGCATCCTGCTCTTGCGGAGGGGTTGGTAAATATCTATCTATAAAACAAATTGAGTTATTGCACTGGCAAAAGGTTAAAATTCTGAAATTACCAAAATTCTTGAAAGAAAAAAGTTTTTCGAAGTTATTTTATGTCAGATATTCAGCCATTTTTTATTTTAGTCTCTTGGCATTCAGTCGCTGTTTCAATTTAGTTCTTTTACCAATAGTTATAATATACATTTTTCAAATAGGAAATTACTTGGACAGTCTTTAAGAAGAGGTAATAAGAATGGCTTCAAATATAAATTACTATAAACACTCAACGAAAGAGGACAAAACAAAATTACTATTCAAACTAAGTACAAATAATCATAAATAACAAATAAAAAAACAGTAGAAAATAATTTCCTTCCATGCCCACAGAAAATGTGTCTCTTAAAAAAAATCGCGAGACAGAATATCGCCACCCACACGCCAAAAGAAGAAAAGAATGATTACACTAAGTAATTGGAATCGCGCAAAGCGTAATGGTTATCATCGTAGGAAATGGGCGTGGCGAGACAAGTTCAAATCCTAGAACTTACTGTCTTAGTTCTCTAATGGATAAAGAGTAATGTTGTGATATATAATAAAATTATCTCACCTGTTCTTTAGTCACATGACAATTTAAGCGGTTAACCCTTTCTCTTTGACCGACACGATTCGAAACGAAACAGACGTGAGTCGCTGTCTCAGTAGCGACTAAGCACATGTGTGCCAGCTTAAACTCATTTTTCTAAACATATTTAACCCATAGATGGAACCCTAACACGTACTACCACTCCAGTCACCAGGGATTAATAACATAAAAAATACTATCCACAGTTCACAGCTCCAGAAATGGAATCTCACCACGAGATGTAGTTTAACGTCATATCAGGACAGTAAGACATAGTAGTTGGGGGTTTGACACAAGTGAAATTTAGGAATACAGTCGGAACAATCTTATAATTGCTATGATAAGTCAATTGATCGGTGGTGGGTCTCTCCGACCGCATATCGAGCCCAAGTAAGTGCCAAAGTGGAGTGTTGCATTGATGGTCTGTTCAACCATCAGGATTCCCTCCTTAAGCATCAAGAGACGCCATTGGGAGAGTGGATTCTTACATATCTGCCGAAGTGCAGTCAGCTTACTATAAGGGGTTATGTCAATTGAAGTTGAAGTGACAACTTTAGACTAAAGGTGGGATATTTTCATTTGAGAATAATTCGGAAACTAGTTTATAAGTAGAGAAACTTGTTTAAAGACACAACTAAACAGAGTATATTTCAGCATACACTGTGCTTTTTTATAATGTATTTATTTATAAAATGTGTAGGACTTTTTCTGCTCAAAATGCCAGTTGTATACAGGCACGTTATGTAGTGTGTGTTTTAGTTTGTAATGTATTTTTTGTCTTCAACAGAAACTACGTTACTGCTTATGTCACAGTAAATTCAGAAATTTAGCAAGTTTAGCAATGGGTATTTAATGTATAGTCAGTATCAAGTACTACATAAAAACGTAAGAACAACTTAATTATATATAAACACAAGAGAGAGGATCTACAAAAGATGTCTAATGTGTCATTTAAAACAAGTTTCAATAGATAAATGACCGATATTATTGATTAATATATAGTCTTTACCACTGTGATATATATGTAAACTTGTCTAACGTTTAGAGTTTTACGAAAAAATATTTACAAGCATTAAATTTTCATATATTCTCCTTTGATATTGAATTTGAAAAGGTTTTTGTATTTAACTGTTCCGGTTATGTAACTTTTTGCAGAGGTTTGTTTATATTTTGTTACGAAAAAAAAAACGGCTTTAGGTGTCGATAAAATCAAGACAAAATTTACAGAAAAATAAGAAAATTTAACAGTAAAATAAGAATATTTGTTCAATTTTAATAAAATTAGTTTTTAATAAAATTTGTAGAATTATGTAAATATTGGTGTATTTAGGGAAAGAAATGTCGTCTGTGAGACGTTGGGATTCCAATTTGATATGTAAAATTACTTCCCTCTATATTTTGTCGGAAAAAAATGAAAACTACTCACCTGCAATCTTCTGAGGGAAGAAAGCAGGAATAAGGATTGCGTAATAATTTATATATGTAGTTGGTGTCTATTTTCATTTGATTTGTCGAATTGGTAAATAAATACCTTGTCACCACTCACGAAGGACGGGCGTTATTTCTGGACTAATTCTACAAGACCTAAGGTGACGATTCCTTTTTACCTACTTGCAAGGTCGCAAGAAGGTTTGTTGCAAGCTTTTTCCCCGGTTAAGCTTGACCAGGAAGTCTTTATTCGTCTCAGCATTTGCAGGGTATTGATTCTCCACACTCAAGTGAACTGGCAGTTCGCCAAAATTTAACATAATGAAGCTTGAATAGATGTTGATATTATCGTCAAAGTTTTTGGACCATTCAAAAGAAGAAACATTTTTTTAAAAACCTGATGATTTTTAAAAATGTTTTTCAGCCTCCGAAAATAATGAAAATAATGAACGAAAACAATTTTAATTATTCGCACTAATGAATATTAACGTGGTCAAACTTGTTTAAAAAAAATTCAATTAATAGTGTCATGAAAATGTTGATTCACCTTTTAGATAAATTTCTGATTAAAATATTTTTTCTTAAGATATATTAGGGAAAATATTTAATTCATTTAACTTTATGAAAGCGAACAAAATATATTTTACTCGTACGATTTTTTGAATTTTTTACAAAGATAACAGTCAGAATGATTAAATCAGAAATATTTAGAAACGTTTTATCATAAAA
>CM042149.1:83789466-83801966 GCA_023376005.1 Doryteuthis pealeii
GGAAACTTGATGAGACCTTCTGTCACTCAGCTTACTGTGAAACACCGGCTACGGCAGTTGTAAAAAAAAACTCAATAATAATAATAATAATAAATAGTAATAATTTCCCTTTTCAGGTACACAACCCAAGATGAAAAGTCCTCGGAAAGATATCTAGGGAAATACGACCAGTACTCGCTTTATAATCAATATGGGGAACCTGGTTGAAATTATATGAACGTAGGCTGCTGTTGCTCAAATTGTTCTTTCAGGTAGACAAGTGACGATAACAGTCCAGCCGTGAGACAATCCAACACCAGCCCAGTCCAGCTGTGAGATGGTCCAGCATCAGAACAACCGAGAAATAGCAAAGCAAAATGTGGAACAGAAAAAAACAACATAAAAGTATTCAGATGTTACTTAAAAAGAAGATACAGAAAAAGAATGATACAAATTTGGGATGGCTAATAATTTGAATACTAACAGCTAGAGACTGGCAGAACTATCAAGGATGATAACTGATGTATGTAAAATATATTATTTAATCAGCATCTACTATTACACTAAAGCTAAGTAAATCAATGATTTTTTGCTAAAAACTGTGGATTGCGCTACGGGAACCATGACTGGCTGGAGATCACCCATACGCTTGCATTGGTTTGTCAGGCATGGCTGACCTTCATGAGGGACTGTAAATTCAATAAACGGAGCTGGCTTAACCCCCCCCCTCCCAGGTGAATGCTGCCACAACAACAAAGAAAGGATACAAATGACTTTGATAATTCATACATTGTTTTCAGGTCAGCTTTTAGGGTGGCTGATTTAATGCAGTTGGCTACATACTATCTTATTATAATGGTGTGTGTCTGTAACCAAAACTATGTCACCACCACCGTCACAATTCCCTTAGATATTTACATTATATTCTCAATGGTTATTAAATAATCATTATTTTTAATATTAATTAGCATCTTATCAATAACAATGTCTCTAGCTGAGATAGATTTGCCTCAAAACAGCCTATGGTATTAATGTGTTTTGAGTTTCAAAAAGAAAGGAGACATTTCCTATTAAGTTGAATGACACAAAGTACATCCCAAAATTTTCCTCAATTTTGGGATTAAGTTTGAAAAGAATTCCATTTTCTTTCTAATTAGTCGTAATTAGTAATTACATAAAAAACTCACCCGTCTCTTACTTTACATTCTGTCTGTCACTTTTGCCCTCTCTATATATATCTTGATTATCTACTCACCATATATATTAGTTTTCTCTGTGAGGTAAAGAGAGAATCTGGAGAGTGTGAGCAGTTGATGAACTTATTCGTATGTTAATTTTCAGCAGCTAACGACTGACTTATACATAAGACGGGTTAGTTTTTACTTATTTGCAAATTTCAGCAAAATGTTGCAAACTAATTTTCTCCCGATCGTAATTATCTACCCGGAGCCCAATAGGTAACAAAAACGGGTCACGTTTCTTCTAGTATATATATATAAGTCGGTATCAACCAGACAGCGAGAGAGTATATTCCCTTTTCTCTAGCGATAGACCAAGGAGATTGTTTTTTCATCTGAACTGGAGCGCCACACCTAACATCAGCGCATTACTTTACGACACAAATCCCTGTGCTACTCATTCGTTGAGTTGGCGAGGGCCGGTATTGAATCAAGAACCTTGTTATTCCTAGACGAGTGTTCTACCGACTGAGCTAAACCGGCCATATATATATATATATATATATATATATATATATGATGGACTCTCCCGTCGATCGACGTATGAGTGTTCATATGATAAACATCCACACAGTGATTTGTTTATAGTGGTGAAGGCTTGTGTTGGACCATCCACACTTTTTGGCAAAGTCGAAAGGAAAGAATTGGTGCATCAAAGGTTGCCACAAACCCAATCAACGACCGACCTCAGGAACTTTGATTTCAGAGTTATCCCTCTCCTAGACTGGTTAACTACTCAAGGTTGAAGGGCCCAGTCTGCCCTACTAACCAACCCATAGCTGGAGGGAGAATATATGGATTCATACCTTTCCCGAGGGTATTAGCGCAGTGTGAAATGCCAACTGCTTCGTCTAGGAATTGAACTCGAATCGACGAGTCCATTTTCCACGACTCTAACCACTAGCCCACGCTATATATATATACTTATTTAGTAATATATTTTACACACATTATTTATATCTACAAACATTATGTAAGATTTTTTTCCCACTTAACACATCTCATATAATTTGTTTACAAAATCGTTTACTAATTCATCATTGTGATTGCCGCCCTCAATTTCGCTTGAAATACTTATGGTCTAAGTTTATAAGCAATTAGTTCTAAAACCGGTCCGGACTGCTATTTTCTTTTCTAGGTATTAATTATTTCTTAATAAAAATCATGGTCTTTTCTACTCGGATAATCGATCTGAATATATCTGTGAAGAAGGAAAGGAATTTTTGAAAGGTTATGATGCTGATCGAGTGGCAAATTTAGCGCAGTGCGATTAATGTATATTGAGTTAAAACATATAAATAGAAATGAGTATTTTTGAAAGTGGGATATTCGATAAAACAATAAAAGTTTTTCCCTATCTGAAAGGTGAAGAAGGTGGTAAAATATATCTGAGAATACACTGGCTAATATCGACTAGTTGACGCCCTGAAGCGACATTGACTCTGGTTCATATGATTAGAAATAAGGCTTAAGCGATTCAAGTAGTCAAGACGAGCAATCGATTTGATTTCATATCGATAAACAGATTTAAGAGAAAAAATAGAAGCGACGATTATTACCTATTAACACGTTATTTTGCTTATAGTGCGAACGTATATGTTCCAGGCTATAATCCATTATATCGAGGTTAACAAGAAATACGCGTTATTATGATGGTCATTGTTTAATATTGGCAAGTCCTGATACGGACCATTTAATAGATATTGAAAAGATTGGTATATAAATGTAAATTGACTTCTTGGCGTAGAGCATTGTTAATCTTGCAATTATAGTTAGTAAGTGCTTCCTAGCATGGTGTAGGAAAGGTCCGTTCAGACGAAATAGATTTTATACAAACGTAACCTGAATTATTCATAATTAATAAAAAAGATATAAGTAAAAAAGTAAGTAAGGTATTCTGCAAAGTTTAGCAAAATGTTGCAAACTAACTTTCTCTCGATCGCAATTATATACCCAGAGCCCAGTAGGTAACCCAATGGGTCACGTTTCTCCTAGCATACATATATATATATATATATATATAATATATATATATAAGTCGGGTGGCCTAAAGTCGGTATCAGCCAGACAGTGAGGGAGTCTATCCCTTTTTACTTGCGCTAGATCAAGGATATTGATTTGTGGTTGAGGTGGAGCGCCATAACTACCATCAGCTCCTTATTTTACCGCCCAGATCCCTGTGCTACTCATACGATGATTTGGCGAGGGCCGGTATCGAACTAGGAACCTTGTGGTTTCTAGCCGAACGATCTACCGACTGAGCTAAACTGTTCGGAAATAACCTGCTTTTATTTAATTGTGAAAAATTATATATATATATTATATATATATATATATATATATATATATATATATATATATATATGAGTATGAAAAGGTGGAATGAAAACATCACACAATGCTGTTAAAGAGAAAACAATTTATAATATAATCATAGCTGATACTGATCAATATTTTCGGTTTTACAAAAGCATCATCAGAGCTCATTCACTCCGTAGTTGTTTGGGTCGGAGAAGAATGTCATTCCACCTTTTTTCATACTCATATTGTCGGATTCATTTCCTTTCTTTTAAACTTATATATATTATATATATATATATATATTATATATTATATATATATATATATATATATTTTAAATTTTGTGTATTTTGGCAGCAAATTATTCGTAAGACATGTGTTATTGAATACCACGGAGTATTCTTTTTTCATTTTTTGTATGGATATTTTTTCCAGTCTTCTGGCTATCCTTTTTGAATCTGGATCGAGTTGATTCATCATAAAACAACACTTTATTAAAAAACACCCAGAAAAATCCACCTCCCCCGAAATTAGGAAAATCTTAAACGAAAATACTAAAATTATCTACAAAAATAACAATAAGAAACGCCTACAGATCCTAGAAGCCATATGCATTAAAAATAAAAAACCTAACATTAATAAAATAGCCTTTAAAGTCGGAGACAACGTATTAAATATCTTCAATAACTGACACTCACCTAACCCCCCTCTTAAAAATAATAGACTCTCTGAATTAGATAAAAGCATAGATAATAAAACTAAAATCAACTAAAAACCAAATTACATAACCCCATGAATACGACTGGCGAAAACAGTCGAAAGCGCTCGGAAATAAGTATGAAAAAATATGATTAATCAACTCGATCCAGATTCAAAAAGGATAGCCAGAAGACTGGAAAAAATATCCATACAAAAAATGAAAAAAGAATACTCCGTGGTATTCAATAACACATGTCTTACGAATATATATATATATATATATTTCAATAATAAAAAAGAACTATAAAAGTGTTAGTCTGAATTTTTTAGATGAGGTTTGATGATTTGTATTTGTATTTTACGGACTATTATTATTATCAACATTGGTATATACACGTTTCGGTCGGAGGATACATCGGCTGAAACGTTGTGTATATAACAATAAACATGAGGACAATAGTCCGATAAATCTAAATAATACTAACTACAAAACATTTATACAAGTCATTATGATATATATCCAACATATAGGAATGGAATATACGATTGAAAGATATTCAATTCTTATAATGAAAAACAACAAACGGAATAGAATTGCATACTCAGAAAAGTATCAGAATACTTGGAGAAAAAGAGAAACTACAAATATCTGGTTGGTTGGCTGGTTGGTTAATTGGTTGGATTTACGACATGTCAACCCTTGTTGGGTTATTTCATGCCGAAGATTGTTTGGTCTTATTCATTCTAGTAGGTTATCCAATTTTAAACACATTTCTTTAAACTCATTTTTAAATCTATTTAACCCATACATTGGGCCTTAACAGGTAGTATCACACTGGGCATATGCGGACCTGAGGGTAATGGTGAGAAAGGGATACTCCACACTACACTGAGCTCCAAAATTAGAACCTTACTGCAAGATACAGTTTAGCATCATACACGGAACATTGGGCCCCAGGCACTGCTCTCTAGCATATAGATGATAAAAAGGGTTGAGGGTTTGCTAGTATTCGTTCTTTTTCCCCATCATAATAACTCTAAGTGGAACTAAGTTTTAAATATCAATAAAAAATACTTCTTATCTGGTCATTTATTTGTTTGATTGCTTGCAGTTAAATATTATTCATAATTTGCAAATGGAATATGACTTAACATTGGTCTTAATAATCTGCTGAATATGTTTCATAAAGGGAATAAAACATCTTCGTTGAAATTGTGATCCCTGTAGATAATAATCCAGTACAAACAAAACAACAAAGATCTACCATAGCACAATAAAAGTAAACCCCAATCGGGCTGTTAAAATTCATGAGAGGTCAAGAATTGTGTTCAGCTAAGAATCTAAATTAAGTACCCTTAACTTTGGGATCAGGGAGTATATGGAAAATTACCGGTGACGTTTACGACCTTTTGATCCCTTGAAAACTTACTATGACAAACACGTGAGAATAGTTTTAGAGTTATATTCGACCCAGCTTGGAGAGAGCGTAGATGTATTTTTAGCTTCGTGTCGGTCCTTCCACCACGGTGGAATTAAATCATGGGCTCATAAATAAATAAAAAAAACTTGATCAAGTAAAACCAAGGTCTTGTTGTGTTGTAAATTATTAGGACAATGACCAGCTTAGCCCAGCCCAACAACGAAGAACAGAAGAATCCAGCAGATAGAAGTCTAGATGAAAAAATAGAATCAGCAGAAGCAGTAAGCAGAGTAATGAATCCAGTAAGATCATTTCCTCTCTAATCTACATTTTTGGACTAACACTCTTGAGAAAGGTATACACTCCTTCATACTCTCAGCTATGTGTTAAATAGTACCATTACTATTCTTCTACAAGGATGGCTTTGGTACTGAATAACCCATGAAGCTTAATATGTCATTAAATAAAGAAACCAAGTCAACCATTGTGGGTTGTCTAATGCCAAATCTTGTTTATCTTTATGTGTATATATATATATATATATATATATATATATATATATATATATATCTGTCTCTGTTTCTGTCTCTGTCTCTGTATCTGTCTGTCTGTCTGTCTCTCACACACACACACACACTCTCTCTCCCTCTCCCTCTCCCTCTCTCTCTCCTCTCTCTCTCTCTCTCTCTCTCTCTCTCTCTCTCTCTCTCTCTCATATACCTTTATAAGGGTGTATATATGCGGTATTGGCAGTGGGTGATGCTTAAGGCCTGTATCCTGGTAGCTGAGCATTCCATGACATGCAACACTCCACGTTGGTCCTTACTTAGGCTAGGCGAGTGGTTGGAGAGGGCCCCTTCCGATCAATCGGCTATTCCCGTCTAGTTTCACCACATATATGATTGTTACGATCTTATTACACTTATGGCAAAGCCACAACCGTTTTTATCATATTAAAAGAGCCTCCCTGACAGCTAGTCCAGCCTTAGTAAGGGCCAAAGTGGAGTGTTTCATGTCGTGGACTGCTCAGTTACCAGGATTCCGTCTTTAAATAGAACAGGACACCACCCACAGCCAACACGTGGCTCAATTGAATGGGGTTGTACTTCTCTGCAGATGTGCTGTCGGTGTATTCTACAGTCCAAGCAGACAGGGCGAAGTCAATTGGAAGCAGAAAAGGTGAATAAACTATTTTAAAATATCGCATCGAGCAACATTACTGAACAACGTTTCCTTCAATAAGCACATACGGTTTAATATAGGTATGTGAAAAATGAAACAGAGCTGATGAAATGGGGTGATGAATCGACACAGTGATACGACTAAATAAACTATAATATACCATAAAAGATATCCTGGATGACACTGCTTTTCACATAGCACTAATAACCTTGGGAAAGGTATGAAACCAATTGTTCTCACTCTAGATACGCATAAATAGTAGGTCAGGCGGGGTTATTTAATCTTGATACGGCAACTAGTCTAGGAGAAGGAAAATTGAATTTAAACCTGTTATACTCCGATTAAGAATTGATCTTCTGTCCCATCCTTTCGTAAAGTGGAATTGGTAAATACATATATCATATAATATAAGATATTCTACCTTTCAAGCAATATTGGAACTTTACGCTGAGGACACTTGTCGCAGTGACATTCTATAAATGTCAGAGAATCCAACAAAAAGAAACAAAGAAAAATGATTTCGGAATGAGCATGCAGATTCTATGAAAGGATTGGAAATATCTTTACAGAAGTACCAATCTCAAATGTTGTCTGCAAAATCTGATGATTAAGCATCAGATTCATAGGGCACGTCTAAAATATATAGAGTGCTTATTTTTTGATAAGTTTTATTATAAGAAATATGATATCAATAATGAGTTAGAAATAACTTCTTTTTCCTCTTACATAGGATATTACTTTATTCTATCTCAACTCGTTTTTATTTTCCTTTTATCTTTCTCTCTGTCTTTTATTTTTGTTTTTTTCTTTATTTTCCTTGCATTAAATATTTTAGATTTGTTTCTTTTTTTCTCTTTTACTTTCTTTTGCTTTGAATTGCATTACGAATTCCTTTCTTTCTTTCGCCCTTTCTTTCGTCCTTTCTTTCTGTCTTTCACCCTTTCTTTCTCTTTCACCCTTTCTTTCTTTTTCCTTTCTTTCTTTCACCCTTTCTTTCGTCCTTTCTTTTTTTCTGTCTTTCTTTCTTTCTTTCTTTCACCCTTTCTTTCGTCCTTTCTTTTTTCTGTCTTCTTTCTTTCTTTCTTTCCCTTTCTTTCGTTTTCTTTCTTTCTTCTTTCTTTCTTTCTTTCTTTCTTTCCCTTTCTTTCTTTCTTCTTTCTTTCTTTCTTTCCCCTTTCTTTCGCTTTCTTTCTTTCTTTCTTTCTCTTCTCTTTTCTTTCTGTCTTTCACTCTTTGTTTCTTTCGCCTTTTCTTTCACCCTTTCTATTGCATTAATTATCATTTCCTAGATGTCCGTTTCGTTTGTTTCTTTTGTCCTGAGACTTTCTTTCTTTTCTTTCTTTCTTTCTTTCTTTCTTATTTTTCTTTTCTTTCTTTTATTTGTATTAAATATTTTCTACAGGTTCTCTTTCTTTTGTTTCTTTATTATTTTTCTTTTGTTTCTTTTGATCTGAGACTTTCTACCTTTCTTTCTTTCCTTATTACTTTCTTTCTTTCTTTCTTACTTTCTTTCTTTTTTCTCTTTCTTCTTGTATTCTTTCTTTTCTTTGTATTAAATATTTTTCTACGAGGTATGTTTCTTTTGTTTCTTTATTATTTTTATTTCTTCTCCTTTTGCACTGAGATTTTCTTTCTTTCTTTCATTTTTTTCTTTCTTTCTTTCTTTTAATCAAAGTGGATATCTCCACCCCATGGCTTTGGTAGAAAACATTATCAATTTAGAACCTATTAATGAAATCACACATTTTCATACAGCAATGCTGTATTATTTTGCAAAGATTTCCTGTTTTTCAGAAAATATTCGTATATATGTCTCATGAGAAATTTACTGAAAGTGAAAACAATACCATCCAGATATTAACGTATTGCCAAATTGATATCGATATTTGATCATCACCTTAAACAAACAACAACTGCTCGGATTGGTTTGCACATTGATATCATAGACTTACAACATTACCGACTGACATCTCTAGCCAAAATGTACCTGCTGCAACTTACAGGTTAGAATAAAATCAGTTTCTTTGACGATCACTATTTTCACTCAGTTTAATTGGTTCCACTTTGAGCACAGAATCCACTGTTCGTGTGTCTATATTTAGGAAACTTTAAAGATGTCTAAATTAAAATGAAGGTATGAAAGGAACGCTGTGCTTACAAACCCAAACTGGCAGCTTGTTTGTTGTGCACTGAAGTGTTGCACGTCAGTTTCTCCCGGAGGGCGTTCTATATATGTACACATGCTGATTTGCAAGACCTTGTTTGTGTGTAAAAGCAGTAGATTTGCTTTGATATCAGCGTGATTGTGTCGAAATGGGATAGAGAGGGTGATAGATGCCGGCTCTGAACATATTAGGTGAATGATACAGACACAGGCACGCACAGGCCCATTATATATATATATATATATATATATATATATGTGTGTGTGTGTGTGTGTGTGTGTGTGTGTGTGTGTGTGTATCATTGAAGTATAAATGATATAATGAACGTGGAAATCCAACGAATCATGGGATGATCCGTTGGTTGCTAGGTAAGTAGGCGAGGGGGTGATTTCTTAAGTAGTGATCAAAGAAAAGAGAGAAGATAAAATATGAACTAAAAATACCTGTGAGCATAAGATAAAGATACAAAAATACCTATGTGTATAAAAAGTGGTGAGTCCGCGTGGCGTATGGGTTAACGTTTTGGACCGAAGCGTGTTAGATTTCCAATCCTGAAATTACATTAATCATTGAATTGATACCCTTGGGTAATGTGTCTACCACGTCATCGTTTCAGCTATGGTTTAAACAGTACAGGTTCTGTTATTCTATTAGGATAGCTTTGGCATTAAATAACACACAAAGGTTGATATGCCATTAAATAAAGAAAGAAATCAGTATAAAAAACGTAGGAACAGTAATAGAAATATAAAATTAAGCATATTAAAAACGAAAAGACGGGTTATACTAAATAATTGTGATATAATTCTGTCCCAGTTTATGATAAAAGGGAAGCAACTAAACGTGTTGAATGTATGTATAGAAATATCTCAAAGTAAAATTGAAATCAATCGAACATACATGCATATACATATTTACCAACCCCTCCGCACAAGGCCAATTTCTTAAGCGAAATTTAAGTTTGAATGGAGAGTTTTCCTTCTCTTAAACTGCTTGCTAAACTGAGGTTAAATATCCCGGTCTGTCCTACTATTTAACCATAGCTGGAGGAAGAATTGTTAGATTCATAAGTTTACCAAGGTTATTAGTGGGATGTGAAATACAAACAGCCTCGTCTAGGGTTTAAAGTCTCACCCTATTCATTTTCTACAACGGTAAATCCATATTAATATACGTTAAACAAACTGCTTTGTGTGTATGTATTAACTCTGCCCTTGCACCATGAAGAGGGTCTATTCCAGGGTCAATTCAGTAATCTGAGCTAAGCTAATATAAGAGTTATCCTTCCATTAGACTGGTTGCCTAATCTAGAATCAAGGATTCCCTAATATGCATCCATAGATGGGGGATAAAAGATGGATTTATCCATTTCCCACGGATTATAGTTTGATATGAAACGCATACAGCTTTGTCTAGGATTTGAAACTGAGTCACCAATTCCACTTGTACTACGATAACCGTTACTTTATGTGTGACTTCCTGTTAGGCACACCACAGATCTCCAGACAAAAACTTACATACATTCTTGATTGGAAAACAACAAAAATGGCACAATACACAATAATCCATGCTCAAATTAGGCTATCGCACAACTATTTTATATTCTAAATATTGGTGTCTCTTGGCAAAGAGAATAATACTGCAGCATAAATTTTACTTATTCATAGATTCTATCTCCTTATCTTGAGGGCTACGTTATTTGTGCAGCAACACGCGTGTTTGTTGGTATGTATTTACTCAACTTGTAATAGACCTGGCTGGAGATCCACCATCTACCTGTCTGTTGAAGAATTTGAGTCCAACCGAATTAAACACCAAAAATTGAAGTGGGCTATTAGAAAGGATAATTTTCAGCTCAGCAGCACTCAAAGTAGAGAAGTCCCAACATATAGTTTATGTGGAAGAGCATGTCTCTCCAGAGCTGGCCTGGTGAGTTATCTGAGAAAACACAAGGATAGAGTGTCAAATGCAACTGGCGCCTATGATGATAAAAAAATAGGAAATGGTCTTACTCGAACACGAGTTGATAGTCATATATTATTTACCCAACCCCTCCGCCACGTGCAGGATGCGACACGAGGTCACTTTGTAAGCGGAGTTATACCAGGTTTGAATTCAGAGTTTTTTTATTCTTCTAGACCAATTGCTATACCAAAGTAAGAGGGTCCTGTCTATTATGCTAATCACCCATAGATATAGGGAGAACTGTTAAATTCATGTCCCCGTATACATTTCCAACGATGATAATGTTGTGTTTTTGTGTGTATTTTTCAGCTGCCTGCACGTGTGTATGTGTATGCGCGTGTATGTACATATAGTCGGTGTGGCCTAAAGTTGGTATCAGCCAATCAGCGAGGGATTTATCCCCTTTTCACTAGCACTAGACTAAGGAGATTGTTTTTGCATCTGCGGTGGAGCGCCACACCTACTATCAGCTCCTTACTTTACGGCACATATCCCTGAGCTACTCATACGCTGAGTTGGCGAGGGTCGGTATCGAACAAGGAACCTTGTGGTTTCTAGCTAACCCGGCCCTGCATATAGGCATACTTAATAGAGGAAAATGTTTACCGGATCTTCTAATAAAACCGATTCTCTCTCTCTCCTCCCCCCTCTCTCTCTCCCTCTCTCTCTCTCTTACACGGACACATACAGAGATACATGCGTGTACGCATACACACACACACCCTTATACATACGCATATATACCCATTGGTTATTTGTGTGATATCTAAAGCCAATGAATAATATTTTCGAAGATAAGATCTATGAGATGAGACGCGAGAAAATAAGTCAATATAATTAACATTAATGAATCATTATCTCTTCCCAATAAATATAATCTAAATTAAATTCCCGCTCTCTTGGCTGCAGCTGTAGAATACTCCGACTGCACCTCTACAGAGGTGTATAATCCTATAAATGAGGCCACTTGTTGGTCGTGAATGGCGACTCGTGATGCTTAATGATGGAATCCTGGTGGCTGAGCCGTCCATGACAAACAGAACTCCACTTTGGCCTTTACTTAGGCTAGACGGATTGTTGGAGAGGCTTTCCCCGAGAAATTGGCGGTCACCTCAGTCCATAGCACCAATATGATTGCCTCTGCCCCTATTGTAAGTAAAGTCGTCGGGTCGGTCTAATGTCGGTATCAGCTTGACAGCGAGGGAGTCTATCCCCTTTTCACTAGCGCTAGACTAAGGAGATTATTTTTAGCGTCTGAAGTGGAGCGCCACACCTACCATCAGATCCTGTGCTACTCATACGCTGAGTTGGCGAGGGCTGGTATCCAACTAGGAACCTTGTGGCTTCTAGCCGAACGCTCTACCGACTGAGCTAACGCGGCGCATATTGTACTTATGGCAAATCCCAACCCTGTTTATTTTATATTTGTGAGACGGTGGTGGCCAAAGGATTTTAGTGTCATGGGTATGACGTTAAACTGCATCTAATGTTAAAGTTCTAATTCTGGAGTTGGCGGGGGTGTAAAGTAATCCGCCTCTGCCATTACAGCC
>CM042149.1:83806966-83821966 GCA_023376005.1 Doryteuthis pealeii
GCTCATTTTATCTTTCTTGCTGATTATATATTTTATTTCTTCTATACTGGCCGTGTCCTCAAGTATTCTATCCTAGGCTTCTTGGTTTGGTCTTGGATGTTTGTTTATCTACCAAGATAAATATCTAGATAGATATCTAGATAGATAGCTAGATAGATAATAATAATGTTGCTCCGCGAAAAAAAAATAAGGGGATTCTTTATTGTGGAATGTTGTAAGATGCAAATTTGTTTTTGGGGTTTTATTTTTTGTTTTTTATTTTATTTTTAAATAAAGAACGATACTATAATAAACAAAACAATAAACCCAAATAAAATAAAAGTTGTGTAATGTATCTATTTAATTAATTCCTCGTAAAATAAATAAATAAATAAATTAGGATTCCTCCTGGGAATTTAGGCTATAACAGGTCTCGCTTCACTTACCTGTGAAAGCATTGTCGTAGAAATAAACATATTTCAAAATTGGAAGAAACTTTTTTTGTTGTTGTTTTGTTTTTCTTAAAAATCAGAGAATAATAACAGCAAGTTGGTAAGGCAAGGAAAACCCAGATGGAATGATGAACAGTTGTGATTAACGACTGCTAACCAACCGACCGAAAAAGGGCACTAGTGTCAGTACTAAAGAGTAAACAAATAGTTTTTTTTTTCTTCTTGGGTTCCTCTTGGATGTTTTTATCTACCAAATTTTCCCGACGGCTGTATCAAATTTTCTTATTATTTTTCCCCTTTTTACTGGTTGACCAAACTAGTGTGTTCCATTAGGATAGGTCGATTTTTATACCCACACAGATTTCGAACGGTTAAAGTTGCTAATTAACATAAAGAATAATTGTACTAAATATTTTTCCCTAAAACTTTACCAATGTTTAAGCAAACGCATTTAAATACAAACAAATCGAATTTTTGAATTTCGCTCGGTGTTAACCGGTAAATTAGTAGGTCAGATTAAACCCTAGTTTTAAAGAAAAAAAAACATGTAAAAAATAGGCTTAATAAAAGATTTTATTTCATTGAAAATCATGCAATTCTTGGTAGATTAAATAAAAGTAAATAAAAAAGAAAACGCAGCAAAAATATTTAATTTCAAATTTCCCTATTAATTTACCTCAGAAAATATTCTATTCAAATAAAGTCCAATTATCATTGTAATGTGACTCCTATCAGCGGCTTTAGGTAGGATTTTCACAGCGGCTCTCCCACCACTGTGAATATTTTAAAGTAGGTAAAGAGTTAAGCACTGAGACCATTTTGTTCTTATTCATGATGTATTTTAGATGCTTTTTTTTTCACCAAAGTTAAAATCATAGCAAGTATAACTAACATTAAAAGTTGATTTGATATTCCTGTAAAAAAAATACTGTGAGATTAAGTCTTAACTCGTCGATTCTGGAAGAGATTGAATAAACTTAAATGGTTAAAGGATACTCATTCACTAAGTTGGGTCTAAGGACTTATACACAGTGACAAGTGAAATCTCTAAATAATCTCAGCAAAAAGCAATCTCCCTGGTCTCGCGGCGCAAATCAAGAGGAGATCTCATCGCTGGTGGAATTATACCGACAATAGGCCATTCAACAGTTCTTTCTTATTTTACTTGGCCAAAGACTGGTGATGTGATAATTTTTGGAGGTTGAAATTTGAACAATGGAAATTACTTTGAGCAACATTCGTCTTAATTGAAATGAATCGATGATTTTCAGATTATAAATCAAGGATTGCCTAATGGGATGACCTGAAATTCAAACAATAGGAATAACTCTGAGCAATTCTTTAGCCTCAAAAGTTGATTCTATGAGAATGTTTCATTGGGTCAACCAGTTGATGAGACTAGCGTATATATGAGCATATAGAGGAGGGGAGTGGTATAATGGTCACCGTCATAGGAAATGGAAACGGTAAGACTAATTGAAATTCTGGACGAGGTTGTATTCATTTCACATACAGCTAATATTTGTAGGAAAGGTATGCATTCAACTAATTTAAGTAAAGTAAATTAAGTAAAGTAAGGAGGTGATGGTAGGTGTGGCACTCCACATCAGACCTAAAACAATCTCCTTGGTCTAGCGCTAGTGAAAAGGGGATAGATTCCCTCGCTGATAGGCTAATACCGACTTTAGGCCACCCAGACGACTTTACTTACTTACACTCCGTTTAATAACTTGGTCTTGTGTATATCCTGCTCGAGTGGAGAAGTTGCTATATATATATATATATATATATATATATATATATATATATATATATATATATTTCTATATGGGTGTATAGGGTAAAGCTGCACAAGAACAGCTAAGCCTTTCAATAGAAATCCGGTTAAATCTTACTTAACGGACATAAATTCCATCATCGTATTTCACCCCGCCGAAAGAAAAACAAAACTAAAAATCAAGGAATTAACCGAATTTAATGAAATATTCCGTGTTGATATATTAATGAATTAACAATATAATTGCGCCAGTTATTTTATTTGTAAACTCTTTCATTTTTTCAAGTCAGTTAACTTTGGACCACGTATCTTTGAGGCGTAACACAGATTCGCAAACATGCGTGGTACAAAGACAATTGACCTGAAGAAATGTAAAAGTTTTTAAATAAAATAACTGGTGCATTATATCTTTTATTCATTAATATATAAACACTGAAAATTTCATTAAATTTGGTTAATTCCCTGAGTTTTTAGTATTTCTTACTAACGGCTTGGTAAAATAAAATGGTGGCATTTATGTCCGTTAAGTAGGGTTTAACCAGAATTCCTTTACATTTTACTCTTTTTATATTTCTCCTTATCTCTCTCGTTATCTGCGTATATATGGATATGTACGTGTGTGTGTGTGTGTGTGTGTGTGTGTGTGTGTGTACGTAGGTGTGTGAGTGATTTTGTGTGTGTGTGTGTGTGTGTGTGCAGTGTGATGAGTGATGTGATCACAAGTGTAAATGTCTGCAGCATTTGCACACAAGTTGAAAATCTGACGTAAATCTTTGTCCTTATCCGCCCCCCCCATCTCGCCCCCTTCACCCACCGCCTCTATCGTCCGGTCCTTCTTAACAAACCAAATTCATTTCGTATCTGTCTTTATCGATTATCGGTATGCATCTATATGAGTAGGTAGTTCTCTAAAAGTCTCAGTAAAGTCTTGCTCCGGGTCAAAAAGCCATTTTTGGATTCCTGTTTCCCGAAAATCTACCTGTGCTTACCATTCAATTCGGAGCCATTTCACAGATTGTTGACGCCAAAAAGAAAAATGCCACCGGTGTTTTCACTAATGAAAACAATTCTATATCAATACGAGCACACACATACAAGCATATATATATATATATATATATATATATATATATATATATGTCTATATATCAATGTCTATAAATTTTCTATGAACATCCATTTGCATGTGTAAATATAACATACAATTGTGCACATATATATCCCATAGACACAGTCTCAATATATATATATATTTATATAGTGGATAAAAGTAACCTACTCAAGTTTCATCTTCTGATTCGTCAGGGTTAGATCCGTTGAATTAATCGAGTTTTAGATTTTAGAATCTAAAACTCCATTAATTCAACGGATGTAACCCTGACGAACCAGAAGATGAAACTCGAGTAGGTTACTTTTATCCATTATATAAATAAATTTTTCTACTTTGTATTGAGCACTTTGTATTTGTTTTTTCTCAGTCTTAACCCCTGGATACTGTGCGCTTCCAACGATCGTACTCGTACCCACCGGTAAGCTATTACTCATACATTAACACACACACACACGCAGATATATATATATATATATATATATATATATATATATATATATATATCAATGTCTATAAATTTTCTATGAACATCAATTTGCATGTGTACATATAACATACAGTTGTGCACACCTATATATATATATATATATATATATATATATATATATATATATATATATATATCCCATAACACACTCTCAAGTTAAATAAATTTGCATGTGCACTTATTTATTTAACTTGAGACTGTGTCTATGTGATGTACATATTTACCAGCCCCTACGCCCGAGTAGGATGTGGCACAAGGTCAATTTTTAGGCGGTGTCTAACAGGTGTGAATTCAGAGATTTCATTCTTATAGACTAGTTGCCTAACCAAGGTTACAGAGTCCAGTTTTACCTGCTATTTACCCATAGCTGGAAGGAGAGTAGATGAATGCATACCTTTGTCAAGGGTATTAGCCTATGTGAAATGTAACAGCTCGTCTAGTTTTTGAACCCGGGTCGACGGTAATCTCCACGACTAGCCATTAACCACGCGCTTATGTGATGTATAGTTATTTACTAAGCTTACTGAGATCCGGCCCAAGACCAGAATGGGGCGCCCAGTGAGAATCGAACTCACTAACAATGGTTTGTGAATCCAGCTTGCTAATCTTTAAATCTACTGAGGTGCCCTTCTATGTGATGTATATGTGCACAACTGTATGTTATATGTATTTAGCTGATATTTCTTTCGCTTTATTTTAAGAAAGGATTTGCAAACCATTGTCAGTGAGTTCGATACTCACTGGGCGCCGCATTCTGGACTTGTGCCGGGTCTAAGTAAAGTTGTGTTGTAATAGAAGATATTTACCCTACAAGAAAGTTGGAGTCATTCAACGAAAAAAAAAGAAGAAAATACGGACAACGTGTGGAGAATCGAGTAGCTAGTCTTGCTAACAAAGTAGCCATTACTGCTTATTTGAAGAACTGCGCATTTGATTCTATTTTATTGATATTTTCCTTTGCCAAAAGGGGATAAACCTATTTTTGTTAAACTTTCCGGATTTAATGTTATTTGATAAACTCAGTCACTACAAAATGAATTGGACGTTTCCTGCTCTTCATATAAGATAAAAGAATATAACGTTTTTTTTTCATGTCTATGTGTTTATCTATATGTATTTATCCAATACATCATCTACGCGAAGGATGCGACACAAGGTCAGAGATATGGTCAATTTCTAAGCGGAATACCATTGGTTGGAATACAGAGTTTTCCTTTTCGAAGGCCAATGGCCGTACTAAGATTTATGCATCTATTCTCTCCCAATTATATAGCTGGGAACAGGATAAATGGATTCATGCCTTAGACAAGTACGAGTATTATGAATGTCTTGATATTCTTAAAAAAGTACAAATATTACGAATGTACACATATATATGAGTGGGGAGGTGCGTGGCTTAATGGTTAGAGTCGTAGGAAATGGATTCGTCGTCCCGAGTTAAAATCCGGGACAATGATGTTTTAAATTTCACATAGCGCTAATACGATTGGGAAATGTATGAATCCACTATACTCCCTCGAGTTATGGGTAAATAGTAGGGCAGACTGGGCTATTCAGCCTTGGTTTGGCAGGAGAAGAAAAATCTGAATTCAAACCTGTTAAGCTCCGCTTAAGAAATTGACCTAGTGTCGCATCCCAATCGTGCGAAGGGGTTGGTAAATACATTCATACACACACACACACACACACACACACACACACACACATATATATATATATATATATATATATATATATATATATAGAGAGAGAGAGAGAGAGAGAGAGAGAGTATAAGAATTATGTCTTATATCCGTGGGTTTATCTATACAATTTTATATATCCAGCACCTCTGCCACGGATATCGTGTAAGAAAAGGCCCGAGAAATGGTTAAAATCTAAATAGAGTTCTCCTTTTTGTTTGGACGAACCTAGGTTTATAAACTTCATCTGTCTCCATTATAAAAAATAGAAAAAGAATAAATGGATCCTTGTCTTTCATAAGTACAAATATTATGAAAGCATTATAAAGTTGATGTTCTGGGAAAGATTCTACGGAGTTTTGGGAGAAAAAATATTTTGTATACACTCACTTATAGTGACGGGAAGGTTTTTCTTACGTATTTTTATTTTAGCAATGAAAATAAAATAACTTATTGTGTTTTAACAAAGGGCTAAACATTATTTTAAAGTAAAATTCTTGGATGTATTCTTTTGATAAAAGAATGCACCCCAACATTTTTATTTGGGGTGTATTCTTTCAATAAAAAAATTAGAGTATATTCTTCTAACAAGAAGGAATTTTGGGTGTATTCTTTTAATAGAAAAAAAACTGTTAAAATTTGAAACACTTTCAGGCCCAGGGAACAGGGACAACGTCATGTACAGGGGTAGTTATACGGGTAGGGTTGGATAAAGCTCAGAATAAACCATTAAAATGTATCATTATTACTTTTTTTCATCTTTTTGAATAACCGTATTTATGTAAAAATTAAATAGCTCTTGAACCATTTTATTTTCATTTATAATAAAAACAAATAGGCTATAAAATGTTTATAAAAAAAAGATAACTGCAAACAACAAATAGAAAATAGTTCATAATTTCACGTATCTCTACATTATATAATAACTATCATTGATTTTTCTTTTATGAAAAATTGATTTCCTTCAGAAAGGAAAAGAAAATAAGGCGAAAGCGATTATATTCACCGTTGTGCAAATTAATTGAAACAAAAGGAATAATTCTCTTATATCCATGATCTCTCTGTTAGACTTACAAATGCTTTCGTACAGCGTTACAGTTTTTGTAGTCTTCCTGGAGTAACGTCCATCGCAGACAATGGCCATAGGACAATTAATTGACAGTCGAAACAATAGTGTTTGGACGTGATATAATCTGATGGCATCACGGATGCCGCAATATTTTTCAAAGCCAAATAAATTTCATCATACATCCCGAAAAATATTCATAATGTTGCACACTACAGCAAAATAAGTCTTCTGGCGAAGAATAGAAACCAATTACACCCTTTCATTCCAGTGTGTTTAAAACTGACGGTATGGTGAAATAAAGGAAACTAAAGCGGTTGCTTGGATTTATTTGCTCTAGGGTGTACATATCAATGTGTTATTTAGCATTAAAGAGGGGTAAAAAGTTACAATATATATATATATATATATATATATATATATATATATATATATATATATATATAATGGCAGTTGGGATATATGGATATATGTATGACCAGAGGAAACTATGGAAATATAACAATTAATGACAAAGTAAATATATATAAACTTTCACTATCATCATATCTTGGTTTTGGAGTAAAAATAATGAAGATTTGATTTATATTCGAGAAGATAATTAAAAAATAAATTGAATGATAAGAGCATGAATTTTTTTTTTTTTTTTTTTTTTGTAAATTGTAGACATTAATTTTTCTTTTCAGAATGGCTGGATCAGCACATGGTATTTTTACGTGGGGATTTTAATGGGACATCCTGTGGGAAAACAGCTCACAATTCAGTAATAATGGATTATAAGACTAAATTTAAAAAGAAATCCCCCCTCTAACCAGGCGAGGCTGGTTAGCCACTTCTAGTTATTTATGAAACAGAAAATGCACAGAGTTGATTGATGTAGGTTTCTGCTGCTCAGCATAATCTGGTGTGTCGGTATCTAAAGGAAAACGCCACATGTGTTCGTTATTTTTTCCAGGAATGTCCAGCATGTTTTGTTCGTCTTATTAGGTTTGTTTGTGAGATAGGAGACAGGTGGTGGTATAGCAGCTTTTTTTGTCGGATACTGCATCCAAGTTCTTTAATGCAGTAGATAGCTTCCGTGTATAGTTCCCATCTAGATTTTTATTTAAGCGTTTTGCTAGAATCCGAGTGGTGCTGCCATACAGTAACACTGACAAATTGGACGATGTTTAGCTTTATCTTATCATAGAGATCAGATTTCCATAAGAACATTAATCTGTCTATAGCAATCCATGTGTTTCTTAAGTGAATATTGTATGTGATTTATAAATAATAATATTATCTTATTTCTCTGAATGTTTGAGATTAGGCTTGAAGATTAGTATTATCTGCGTTATTCCGACTATTGTCCCATCTTCATTGTTATTTGTACAACGTTTTGGCCGATATACCCTCCGGCCTTCTTCTTCAAGTTCGTGATGGCTCCCGAATACGACAAGAAAGTTCCCGAGTTCGAAAAGAGGGTTTCCGAGTCCGAGAAGGTTTCCGAGTCCGAGAAGGGTCCCGAGTCCGACAAGAAATACCTGAAGAAGGACGGAGGGTATATCGGCCGAAACGTTGTACAAATAACAATGAAGATGGGGACAATAGTCCGAATAACGCAGATAATACTAATATTATCTTATTGTAAATTATTTGTGATGTAATATTTAAAGTCGTGTCGCAGAATCTATTACCTAACCATGTACCTCCTCTATCTATGTGAGTGTATTACGTAAAGCAATTATAATGCCTTACTATTCATTGTATTTTGTTCTGAATGAACTGTTTTCGAGGATTTATAAATCTTCTTACTTGTGAATATAATCTTAGTCTACATCCGTTGTTTGTCAATTCATGTTTCTCTTTCAAGTTAATACAAACACACACAGTCACCAAAAAGACGTAGCCATTATGTTGATATCCATTAAGACGACAAATTCAAGAATAGAAACAAAAGCAACAGTGAAACCATAAAAAAAGATGACAGACCATTGAAAGTCTCGTGCGTAAAGTAGTTTCTTTATTTTGAATTATCTCAGAACGTGTCTAACATTTTCGTGTTATTTTTACGAGCTTTTAACAGCTTCGCCAACAAAAGACAATAACATCCACATTGAATGGCGATAGTTCAAAGAAACACTAAGACTGAGAGACAATTTTTAATAGTAATCATTTATACTTATATTGATTAAAACTGGTATCCACATTGGTAGCATATCTACATAGAATGGCTATAGTTCAAAGAAAGACTAAAATGGAGAGACACTTTTTAAGGATTACACTGGTTTACAAAGAAATTGAGGCAAGTAAAAAAATAGCTGTTTTAACCTAATTCGGGGTGCAGCTGAATTCAGATTTGATGGTGAGGTTACTTCCAATGCATTTATGTATGCATTTATGTAGTAAAATCACTTCCAATGCATTTGTGTAGTAAAATCACTTCCAATGCATTTATGTAGTAAAATCACTTCCAGTGCATTTATATAGTAAAATCAGTTCCAGTGCATTTATGTAGTAAAATCAGTTCCAGTGCATTTCTGGACATTGCTTGTTTAATAACACTGGTTTACAAAGAAATTGAGGCAAGTACAAAAATAGCTGTTTTAACCTAATTTGGGGGAGCTGAATTCAGATTTGAACTCCATTTTTACTCATCACCTCTAGTTTTTTTTAGATGTGCATACTGTACATTGTGTACACATACTGTTCATAAAGGCGTATATGCATTCAGGGTTAATTCTAATATTGTGTGACTTATGTCTTCTTTTTAGTTATTATGCAATAAATGTAAGTGATAGCATTACATTATATATATATATATAGCTATATATCAAGACGGATTTTGGCAGTTAACCGTAGCCAACACGTCTCAATCAACAGCCAGTAGTGCGCTGGCAGTCAGCACAGGAGGCTGTCGTCCCTCGCAGCGCAGGAGGAAAGTGTCCCTCGACAATTGTGTTACACAATCTTTTGGGTATATATTTGGTATTACAATTTCCAACGACGCACATTTTATTGCCTTACATATGATTTAATTTTACTTTGTTAGATGCTCTTGCGTGATATCCCGGGGGCAAAATACAGCAGATCATCTAAGAAAACACATTTCTAACTGTCTGCAGTAGTATGAATTGTGTACATCCAAGTATATTTATTCCGTCAATGTTCTTTATCTATCCTGTTTTATCTGTAAGCTGCTGCAACTGTTGAAATAAGCACGTATATACTCTGTATATACTAAAATGAGACTATTTAAAAGACAGAAAACTAGAGGTGATGGAGCAAAACTGTTTATAAATTTGAATTCAGCACACGCAAATTAGTAAAAAAACACCTATTCACATTCTTGTCTCAGACAAAAAATATGTTTTTGTAAACCAGTGTTATTATTTAAATGTTTCTCTCAATCTTAGTCCTAACTCGATATCTGAACCTTTCAAAGGAGTCTGTTCATCTGTTTGAATCACGGCTCAATGAGAAACCTCTGTTAGCAACAGGAACAACGTTCGACTGGTATCGTTTACGAAGAGACACTTTTTAATTATTATTATTTTTAAAAGTGTCTCTCAATCTTAGTCCTATGGGATAGCAAGAGGTTTTGTTTTTTTTACGGTTTAAAAGGTAGTTGGATATTCTTGTTGCGTGTTCTTAGGTTTTTACTTTAAACCCCATCTTATTTGGTGGTCGTGCTGAAAAATAAGGAATTCAAGGAACGAAAAAGAAAGAGACAAAGACAGAAAGTGATTTTATGACTCAGACTTTATTGACCGGTCATAGCGGCCCGGAGCAATAGAATATCTCCCTGACCAGTAGGAGCGACATTTTCTAAGGGGTAACAAGCGGGTCCCTTCCTCGCACATACGTAGAGGGTTCTTCCAGTGAAAGCCCCCGGGAGTTAGTTTTTGTCTTTATTCTAGTTTTATTTTAATTCCCGCAGTCCTAACACGATATCTTAATCTTTGAAAGGAGTCTGCTCATCTGCTGGGGTCACGGCCTAAGGAGAAACATCTGTTGGCACTAGTAACAATGTTCTACTGGTATCGTTTACTACGGCACAATGTTAACTTTCTGCAAATGTATCGGCCCTAAACTTAACATTATTTGATTAATTCAACAAGAAAATAAATAGTTATAATACTGTTCTATACATTTTAAGTTAGAACTTGTATTTTAGAAATTTGGTTTGATTAGAAAAATGATTATGATTTTTGGATTCAGCGTAAAAAAAACTGCCTAAATATCAGCTATTATATATTGACTTTGAAAACAACGTAGGCTAATTTAAACATTTATGCTTATTGATTCAAACTGGTATCCTCATCTTGATCGCTTTTATCATACACATAATTTTGGGGATGATTAAGACACTTCTTTTAAAGAGAATCTTATTTTCTCACATGCATATCACATTAGCTAACGCGGCATGAACTCGTTTAACCCTCGAACGGTTTGAAACTGAAATATTTTCAAATTATTTAATTACAGTGGTATATATATATACACACATATATATATACATATATATATACATCATATACATATATGCATCATATACATCATATACACACATATATATATATATACATCATATACACACATACACATATATATATATATATATATATATATATATATATATATATATATATATATATATACATCATATACATCATATACATCAATCAAAGCCTGAAGAAGATACCAGAAGATCTGAAACACGTGTTGCATATGTAAAACAAAAAGAATTTAAAAAATTTTTCTGAGAACAAAATACATTTTGCGGACCTTCCTTTTTTTATATATATATATATATATATATATATATATATATATATATATATATATATATATAGATAGATAGATAGATAGATAGATAGATACAGACATAGATATAAATTATTTTGCTCATATATATATATATATATATATATATATATATATATATATATATATATGTGTGTGTGTGTGTGTGTGTGTGTGTGAGTAAAATTTATGCGTAAAATATTCAAAATCATCATTTAATTAATAATTAATACATTCATGCAACATTTTATCGTGGGGTACAGAACTAAGTTTCCATTTCAAATTGTTTTTATTTTTTACTCCTTTAATAGATTTGATGATTTTAATTACTTATGATACAAACCCTCTAACATTGAATTTTTAACTCGCACACCCTAAAGCAAAATCTTTCAGAATAAATAAAACATTTAATACGTAGCTGAACACTTGGAATGACAAAAATCTATTTCAATGGATTAAATAACGGATTCGGTTTGAAGTTCCGTGAATGCTCCCAATAATGACGTGCTTACACCCAAGTTCGACAAGAATGTTCCTGAGTTTGACAAGAAATAGCTGAAGAAGGCCAGATAGCACATTGGTATAAATATGTGTACATAGCAATAAAGATACGGACAACAGTCCAAAATATACAAGTATATTATAAAGTATATTCAGATCTATAATTGATCAACTGTTTTATAATCAGGTTTGCCAACCTGAAAATTGATAATTTATTATTTTATATTTTCATATATAGGTTTATTCAAATAAAAATATATATATCATATAGATATGATATATGATATATGATAATAAGTTCTGATAATAAGTTTATGATATATGATAATATATGATATAGATATCATATATATATATCATATATAGGTTTATATATTCTCACTTATTTTTCCATATAGGTTTGCCAACCTGAAATTTTTTAAAAACGTAATTCTTATTCCTTTCTAGACTTACAAATTAAACTGGTTTGACTTTGTGAAACATTGTTAAATAACTTTTATCACAATGCCTTTCTTAAGAATACAACAAAGAAGATTACAATTCATTTGAAATAGCAACTTTCTAATCTAATCTATTTTTTACGATAGAGCTGCAAGTAATTTTAAACTTATATTCAATTTCTATCGGGCATTGGTTAACAGCAAAATGAAACAGACGAGATGTTACATGTTGTGTATAATGAATGCATTCTCTCTTCATTATTAGCATAGAAATGACCTGCGGCGTTGCCGATGCTTGAACACAAAATATTTCCAGCTGATACTAAATTAATTAATATTCTTGAAAAGGCAAATATATTTTATCCATAAGCCATTTTGTTTGACTATCGTTTGTCTTGTGGTGAGGAAATCAATTTATTTCTGGTCTTCATTTATTGCAACTTGTAAATGTGTGAAGTGTCAGCCATAAAAGTTTAAAGAAAAAAAGAAAGAAAAAAAGAAAAGATGAATATGTGCTGATTGGAGTGAAGTTCTACGAAGTTTTTACTTGTCTATTTATTGAATTAGAATCTGCCATAGCTGCAAAGTTGACATGTGAGGTGTGATGAAAAAGTTCCGTTTCAATTCAGAGTGCCTTAGGTCATGTAACGGATGGAAGAATTTTGATTAAATTGTAGGTTTTACTATTAAACCAATTAAATTACTTAAGTGCCTTTCTCCGAAGAGGTGAATCAGCTTTAAGTAATAAGAAAAGAAAAAAAGACATAAAATTTAACTCTACAGACTCCTCAGCAAACGATGGTAATTAACGTTTTTTGCTACTTTCTCCGTTAAGAGGTAAATAACATTAATTTCTTAAAGTCCCCCTCTGTGAAATTAGCGCATTTGGCTTCATTTTCTCTTCTGCATAATGCTATGATGAATTCCTATTTTCGAACAATGTGATTTACTCTCTGCGGAATGTTATTGTTCCGTTGATTAACACAGCCTAACGAAAATAATCATTCATTGGCAATTCAGTCTCGAAAGACTATGATAAAAGTTTTTGTGTGCCCCTGAAGTTGCAGCGCCTCCTGTGACTATGAAGTCCGATGTTTGAGAAACATTCTCGACTACAGATTTTGCATTTGTAGGTTGTCCCTGAAGATGATGATGTTACGATGCTTTGATTCCGCTGCTTTCTTATGGACCTCTTAGCTTCATGAATTTGTATCAGGGTGACTTCTGACATGTACAGTCCTCTATGGAGATTCTGCCGCCACCGAGTGCGGTCTTGAGCCAAATTTTCCCAGCTGGAAGGGACAATGCCAAAGCACCTGAGATCATTTTTGCAGACATCCTTGAATCGCAGTAGGGGGCGTCCAATCTGTCTTTTACCAGATGTTAGCTCTCCATACAGGATGTCTTTCGGCATTCGTCCATCATCCATCCGACGTACATGACCCAACCATCGGAGACGACGTTGTCTCAGTAGATAGTACAGGCTGGGGAGTTGAGCTCTCTCTAGGACTGCTGTGTTAGTGATCCTGTCTCTCCAGGTGATGCCCAGTTCCATTTTCTCTTCTGCATAATGCTGTGATAAATTGTTATATACTGGCATCAAATTCTATACGTTATATAGCGGCCTTCTTCGCTACTCGAAATCGTGTAAGTAAGTAGTCGTTGCGGGCATATACGGTCACGTGGCGAAGTATGCAGTAGCCAGACTTAAGAAACCACAACACATGCGTATAGTAGGAGTTTTGAATTTATTTCTTCTACGTGGTCGGTGGTGAGCGTTGACAATGAAATGACCGAGGGTTGACAATGACTACTACTATTGAGATGGTTGACTGGTGATGTTGAGGTAAATGGGTGGTTGGTGGGCCCACAGCCGTTGGCTGAAATGGACCGTGAGCGTCTGTCGCTCACTTGTTCTCCGTCCGCTGACTCCTGTCTAACCGACTGTCGGCTCGAACCGTCTGCCTTTTATAGCGATAGATACTCCTACGCATCTTTATCTTTTGATCTGATAACGGACATTTGGTATATATTTCTTTATCTTCTCCCTGCTTCTTTAACCGGAAAGCCTCGCTTTAATGAATTTAACTTCTTTGTTCGCTTTTACCGGGAAAAAAGTCCTTTGTCATTTTTGTCGTCTTTTCTTTGTTTAATTTAACCGGAAATTCCTATTTCCGTTTGTACAATATACAATAAAATTCCTATTTTCGAACAATGTGATTTACTCTCTGCGGAATGTTATTGTTCTGTTGATTAACACAAACCTACCGAAAATAATAGTCACTGAAATAAACTAGAGAGTACACATTTTGAAAATAATGTTTTTTTTTATTTGCATCTGAAGAGACAGTAATAATTCACTTGGTTTTATTTTGCATATGAGATTTACGTACAATTCCCACTCATATCTATGAACCTTCCCCAAATAGCAGCAGCAGCAGATATTTTTGGTCAAATAGGCCAATCAGAAACAAGCACAGGAAAACATTTAAGATATTTTTGCAACTGTCCTCAAATCAATTGATAACTGAATTATATACTATAAAGGAGCTACACTCTTGTTTTACCTAGGATTTCAAGGAATATAACAGACTTTCTACTACTGAGACTACACCCTTTTCTATCATTTGATATATCAATAGAACACTTGAACACCTAAAGTGCTGACCAGAATTGTAACAGTCTTGGAATCTAATAGGATATTTCAGGAGAAATATCTC
>CM042149.1:83826966-83839466 GCA_023376005.1 Doryteuthis pealeii
AATAAGCACGAACGCTTATTAATGTTTTATGTACAATAAATATATCTTTATTAAACATACAATGATGAATATTTTGTAGGACGACAGAGGAGCGTGAATGTCGAAGTTCTTTTTTTTTTTTGTTGACAGGCGATCTACAGCTAGATTTTCATGGCTAAATGGTGAATTCAGTACTGAATGGCAAGATGGCGGAGAGTAGCGGCAAAGTGGCGGCAAAGTTTAGTTGGTGCTCTCGTCATTGAATACAGAATTCAGTGCGAGATGCGATGAGATTGTTTAATACTAAGATGGATGGCCAATTAAAAAACAACAGGTACTGTAAGCAACCCGAGTCCGTTGATTATCAGAAATGACTTTAGTTGGGATTAAATGACCCGTAAAAGTTGATATGCCGTAAAACAAACCAATCAACCTAACTAGCTTCCGATTACGACAAGAAAGTTCCCGAGTTCGAAAAGAAGGTTCCCGAGTCCGAAAATGTTCCCGAGTCCGACAAGAAATACCTGAAGAAGGCCTGAGGGTATATCAGCCGAAACGTTGTACAAATAACAATAAAGATGAGGACAATAGTCCGAATAACGCAGATAATTCTTGCCCTTTTTATATGTATAGATCTCATTTGGACATACATACAAACATCTGCCCTTTATATATGTATAGATTTCATTTGGACATACATACACACAACTGCCCTTTATATATGTATATATTTCATGTGTACATCGATACACACAACTGCCCTTTATATATGTATAGATTTTATCCGGACATATATACACAAAACTGCCCTTTATATATGTATGGATTTCAACTGGACATACATACACACAACTGCCCTTTATAGATATATAGATTTTATCTGGACATACATACACACAACAGCCCTTTATATATGTATAGATTTCATCTGGATATAGTCGTCGGGGCGGACTAATGTCGGTATCAGCCATGCAGCGAGGGAGTCTATCCCCTTTTCACTAGCGATATACCAAGGAGATTATTTTAGCGTCTGAGATGGAGCGCCACACCTACCATCAGCTCCTTACTTTACCGCACAGATCCCTGTTCTACTCATACGCTGAGTTGGCGAGGGCGGGTATCGAACTAGGAACCTTGGGGTTTCTAGCCGAACGCTCTTCCAACTGAGCTAACCCGGCCCTTTCATCTGGACATACATACACACAACTGCCCTTTATATATGTATAGATTTCATCTGGACATACATACACACAACTGCCCTTTATATATGTATAGATGACAGAAATTTGTAAAGAACACAAAAGTTAGCCAATGAAACTCATGGAAACTTAGAGAACTTTGTCCACTTGCAGAAGGTAATTAAGTCATGAAGGTTTTGGCACCAAATTTACCAAAGATCACGACTTTTGTTTTCCTAGATTTTCCTACATTCATGTCATACAATAGAAACCAGTAAGCAACAAAGCAATATTTTCTGATCACATATGCACAGTAACGTTCTGAACAGTCTGGTTCCAAACAATATAATTGCATGCAAGCTAAAATAAGACTGCGAGGTTTAGGGACTCCATCGGTCCATAGGATTTCATCATAGGGATTTGACCCCAGAAGATCACTTCTGACACCGAGTCAAGTCTATAGTAAGCATTCTGTATATCCCCGAGCAAGAAGGATCATTACGTTGAATTCGCCTTTGACTCACAGTTCATTAATCAATTGTTGTTGTGTTTAATTTGAACCTTCGAAACTGATTAAATTAGCGAACAGCAAAATAATTAGTTTTCTACAAGAATCGTATTTACTTGGTCGGCAAACAGGGAAATAGGATTGGCTGGGATAGTAGATGCAGTCTGAATATATACGTGAAATCTTTCCACAGTGTCACTGTAAAGTTTCAATTAATTGTTAAGTAGGAGACAAGAAGGGTTAACATTATGGTGATAATGATAGACAATATAATATACAGCAAAAATTACTGACTTTTATTATAACAGTATTGGGGCCGGGTTAGCTCAGTCGGTAGAGCGTTTCGTCTAGAAACCACAAGGTTCCTAGTTCGAAACCGGCCTCGCCAATTCAGCGTATGAGTAGCACAGGAATCTGTGCAGTAAAGTAAGGAGCTGATGGTATGTGTATCGCTCCACCTCAGACGCTAAAATAATCTCCTTGGTCTAGCGCAAATGAAAAGGGGATAGACTCCTTCGCTGATTGGCTGATACCGACTTTAGGCCGCCCCGACGACTTTACTTTTACTTTTTTATTATAACAGTGGAATAATGAAATTTATGAAATTGTTTTCTAATAAACAGTAAAAGTTTTCACTATAAATCTGGGTTAGAAAAAATTAAATCCAGACTCAATCTTTGCCTTCAAGAAAAATACATACACTTTTTACCATACATATATTTAATTTGAGCATTTTGGGTGGACATTTATTCATTTATTGACAATGAGAAATACATTTAATCCCTATCTTTCTTTCAATGTACCAAAGTCATTTCATAGAACCTTCTGTTAACCCTCTTATCCTATTGTTGTAATGCAGCTAAGCTTGAGCACGTCGTCTGGCTTCTCACTGTTCTTCTGATCTTCCTTCTCCTATCAAAAAAAAATAACGAAGAAGATTTAGAATGAAAGCATAACAGTCTATTTCAGGAGAGCCACAGGTATTGCTACCTTTCGTTCACCATCGTCACAATTTCTCTTGTTCTCCTGAAATAGTCTATTATGCCTTCATTCGAATTTTTCTTATTTCTTTTTTTTTCCCAATGAATAATTTTGCTCTGTGACTATAAGTGACTGAGTTCTATAAATTATGACTAGTGAAAAGGATTACGTCGTAAGAAAGATTTCTTCACAATCTTTGGATTATATATATATATATATATATATATATATATATATATATATATATATATATATATATATATATATATATAGTAGTGGCGTGTTTATCCTTGACAAGTTAATTTTGCATGTATCGTGTGCTGCGTATCGGTGGCCCAGAGGTAGAGTTTCTGATTCTGCGTGCTGGGTTCCCGGTTTCGATTTCTATCAAAGGGAAATCGTAAGAATACATCGCTGACGAGACTTAATAAAGTTGAAACAGCTGTACGATGTTCTACATATGGCGCGATATTTGCCGATTTCGCTTGTCATGATTATTTTCAATAATTATCCAATTGTATACGATATACGCATTGTAATTGCCTTCAAGCAAAAAACATAAATAATAATATACTTTACTCAACGATGCTTCTAAAGCAAATCATCAATTCTCATCATATATATATATGAACCTCATTATATAAAACCTCATAATCTATCAACCTCATATATAAGAGACACCAATTTAAACAAAAGTAAAAATTATTCGTCCTTACTTCTCTAGCTGGTTTCAGGTTTCTTAATATTAATGAAGATATATAGATATATTTTAAAATGTGTCGTGTCTTGAAAATTAATTCTCACATGGGAACTCAAAATAGTCAATCGGCAGTGAAAAAATAAGTTAGCCGTCAATAATTGTTTACGTGTAAAACATATTCACATAGGTCTGCTACATTATAGTCACATGGAATGTATATATACTGAAATCAATCAAACATGCAATTATTGGATATTCGTGCTTTTTAGCATTCCGATTCTACAATTACATATTGAGCACTTTTCAAAATATATTATACCATCTCATTCCGTTTTATTTATTTATTTATTTATTTATTTTTTGGGGGAGTCTTATTTCCGACAGTCGAAATTGTGACTCGTTCGTCTTTTTTTATTTTATTTTGAGTTTATACTAAACATTATATATATATATATATATATATATATATATATATATATATATATGTGTGTGTGTGTGTGTGTGTGTGTGTGTGTGTGTGTAAATTTCAAAGAAGAAAAACTTACAAAATTTAAGTATTAAATGACGGTTTGTTAAGTTTTTCTTTCTTTGAAAGTTAAATATTGCTCTGTATATAATAAATTTATTAGTTATTATACATTGAGTTCTCTTAAGGCTATATAAAATCCTTGTAGGAGTCTATAAGTTTTCACCTACAAAACATACAGGATGGATGTACAGAAGTATTTCGATGATGCCAAATAGTATTATCCCTTGCTTACCAGTCATTTGGATTATCTTACATTCCTATATATATAATATATATATATATATATATATATATATATATATATATATGTGTGTGTGTGTGTGGGGGGTGTGTATGTGTGTGTGTGTGTGTGTGTGTGTGTGTTTGTGTGTGTGTGTGTGTGTGTGTGTGTGTGACTGATTCTACTGATGCCTTCACCACTGTAAAAGAAAAATCACCTGTGAAGATAATTTTCTGAGCTTGGGCTAAGCTAATGGTTCTTATGGAATGGTCTTGCATTATTATTATTCGGTCATCTGTAGATTTTAATGCCTAGCAAATAAATGGGAGAAAAGGTAGAATTTTTCACAATGATTTCTTGTTTGTTTTTGTTTTATTTTTATTATTGAATAATCAAACTCTGCAAAATATCTAACTTCAATCAAACTCTCTGAATGTTTGAGATTAGGCTTGATGATTAGTATTATCTGCGTTATTCGGACTATTGTTCTCATCTTTATTGTTATTCACACTGAATTGCCCAATTAGACACATGGCCTAGTGGATAGATTAGTTAAGTTAAGACAGTTCTAAGTGACAGTTATTTCTGGATTCCGGGTTCAATCATGAGTTGCGGCAGTAACATCGAACTCCTACCCCAGCTATGGTTAGCGTAATGAGAACAGGATACCCCCGTGGACTGAATAAAGGGTTAAGTTCGATGTTCCGTGATGGCTCCCGATTACGACAAGAAAGTTCCCGAGTTAGAAAAGAAGGTTTCAGAGTCCGAAAAGAAGGTTCCCGTGTCTAAGAAGGTTCCCGAGTCCGACAAGAAATACCTGAAGAAGGCCGGAGGGTATATCGGCTGAAACGTTGTACAAATAACAATAAAGATGAGGTCAATAGTCCGAATAACGCAGATAATACTAATTCAATCAAACTCATAGGATTTAATCCAATCAAATCCTAGTACAAATTATTATCGATCATTATTATGGTCAGTCATCTATATATTTTAATGCTTAGTAAACTGATAGGAGAGAAAGTTAACTTTTCTAGTAGGATACAAGTTTTTGTTTGTTTGTTTGTGTGTTTTGCCTTTTTTATTTTATTTTTTCGACAATACATTTTTTCATCATTGAAATCTCAAACACAGTGCGATATTTCATTTCAATCACATCGATACGATTTCACCCAATCAAATCCCAATACGCGAAAATTATTAGAATAATTATCCAGCATCATTATGGTCTGCCATCCGTAGACGTTAATGCTCAGAATATAGATGAGAGAAAAAGTAGAATTTTCTGGCAAGATACAACTTATTTTTGTTTTTGTTTTTGTATTCTTGGTTTTACAGTGTTTTTGTTTGTTTGTTTTATTCATTGTTTTTGTTTTTTTTGTGTGTTTTTAAATTATCATTGAAAAATCAGATTCGGCGAAATATCTCATTTCAATCACACGGATACGATTTCATCCAATCAAAGCATATTTTTTGCAGTTATATAATCAGAATGTGTGGAGGAGGCGTATTGTGTAATGGTTACCGAAGTAGGAAATGGACACGGAGTTCAAAATTTGATGTTGTTTGCATTTCAGATACCACTAATGCTCTTGGGTAAGGTATGAATTAGACTATTCTCACTTCAGCTTTGGATAAATAATAGGTAGACTAGACTCTTAAACCTTGGTTAGGCAACTAATTTAGGAGAAGGAAAACACTGAATTTAAACTTGTTAAATTCCGCTTAAGAAATTGACTTGAGTAACATTCTACACGGGCGGAGGTGTTAATAAGTGTGTATATGTATATCTGTACATTTTTCCAGAACTAAGAATATTTGTTCAGCATTAGATCCGCCATTTTGTAAGGATGTGCAGATGTGAATAAGTATTTTCAACTTTGAAGTAATTACATAAATGCAATATACAACCTGAGCACATGGCTTCAAAGTTCATTAGGGATGGGAACGGGGTACAAAATTGGTCTTATGGCGTCTACTGGTCTTCTCTATCCAGCTTCATTCACCAACTGATCCATGCTAATAAATTACATTCATCCTTCACCTATGCAGTCTACTTACACCATACTTCTCAGACGCTCGTTCAGCCTACTAACTAGGGTGAGACTAGAATAAATTTTATTGAATTTACGTGTAGGTACCAGTCTGGTCTGTCTAGGGTATAGTTCTGTGGATGGGAATCGAACCACAGTTGCCATGCCGGAGAGAAGGGGAAGCGAGTTCTAGTCTAGCCCTCAATCTCACACAGGCTTGCTTCATGCATCCACCCTTTGTTGAATGTTATGCGGTCACATCTGATCTTGACTTTGAGCAAAGGCCAAACGCGATAGATATTGACTCAAAATTTAAACAATTCTCTTGAAGATTGGTTTGTTTTATGGCACTTCAACTCGTATAGGAGTAGGGAAACTCTGATTTCAAAACCTGTTTATCTCCACTTTAAGAATTTGACCTTGTGCAGCATCCTGCTCGTGCGGAGGGGTTGGTAACTATATATATAATAAGAATTTAAATTTTGATTAGATAAAATTATCTATAATGTAAATGTAAATAATGTAAAGTTTCTATAATGTAAATATGTCGATCAAATTAACTGAGTTTTTTTCGCGTTCTCGCTTGCAAGGATAGCACAGCATGGAAAAGCTTTCTCCTTCAAAACTCGCTAGAGTAACAAAAGTTCTGGGACGAACTGGCTCTCAAGGACAGTGTACACAGGTCCGAGTTGAGTCCATTGATGACAGTCATCGGTCAATTATCCGAAATGTCAAGGGACCAATCCGTGAAGGGGGTATCCTAACACTGCTTGAATCAGAAAGAGAACCCTAAGATTATGGTGAATCTTATGCTGGCTGTCTACTTTCTCTATTTGTTCAAGATGAAAATAAATATAAAATGAAAGTTCTTCAAAAATTAGGTTTGTTCCACATTTTCTACGACAATTCCTTTCGCTCTTTGGTTAATTTATGTGAATTGGCCTGTTAACGTACTACTTTTAAACGAAGCTGTCGTTGCCCATTGACGCGGTGGATGACTGTCTACAATTCATACTATCTTACTTTCTTCTTTTTTCAACCCTCGCTGTAACATTCTTACTCCAGTTTACTCCCTTCCCTACATGTTCTTAGTATCGTTTAAATTTTTTAATTTATCTCTAACTTCAGTTTTTTATTCTCTCGTGTTACTAGAGCAACGGCAGATCTTATGACACCGTCGTAAGACCTATATAAAGTAAAGTCGTCGGGGTGGCCTTAAGTCACTATCGGCTGATCAGCGAGGGAATCTATCCCCTTTTCACTAGTGCTAAACCAAGGAGATTGTTTTTGCGTCTGAGGTGGAGCGCCACACCTACCATCAGCTCCTTGCTTTACTGCTCAGATCCCTGTGCTACTCATATGCTGAGTTGGCGAGGGCCTGTATCGAACACGGAACCTTGTGGTTTCTGGGACAAAATTAGTGTCGGTTTCCGAATATAACGCCAAATTATTAGGGTTCATCAATATATTTCATGAATTATTCTTTTCGGTCGTAAATTTCACATAAAATTATAAGTACTGAATTTGTATCGAATTGCCGTAGTGGAAACGTTAATTAGAGTTGAATGGGTGATTGTAGACAACGTGTCATATCCCCATTAAAAATTGAAGTAAGGGCAAAGTTAAGGCCAATAAAAAGGTCGAATAATTCGAATATAGTTTGTTCAACAAAAGACAACTATCATGCAGCCGCCAGTTTCAGAGTGGCATTTAGCCAACAAGAGATGGTGCCAGCTAAGTCAGTGTGAATAGGGTGTGAATATGTCCGTAATGTTCAGTACACTAATATGGATCAGCCCGACAAAAATGTTTGAAATTTGTTTGAAATATCTAAGACTAGATGAACGTTGCACGTATTCTATAGTTTACAATGTTTTACGATTACCAGTGGTTCTCAAATATGAAAATATTTGGGTTCTGGCAAGCAAAATCTCTAATTTTAAAATGATCATAAATTATATAAAAAGGCTTGAGGTGGGGGTGCCAGAGTAAAATAGGAATCAAAGAGGTCAATGGGTAAAAAAAAAAAGGTTGAGAACCGCTGGACTAAACAACCCTAGTCTTTTGGTTATGCATTAAAGGCAGATTTTGCAATTATTGTATTCTCTTGTTTTATTATATACATTAGTTGGAACTGTTGTAGCACCAGGCCGTAATAGTTTAACTATTACAAGGTTTGATATATATATATATATATAATATAATTAATATATATACTTAAGAGCTATTGTATTTGTTAAATTCATAAAAGTATATTAATCTTTATTTAACCCCTCATCTCCCCTCTCTCTCTCCTTCTCACTCTCTCTCTCACTCTCTCTGTCTTTCACACACAAACACACACACACACACACACACATATATATAATATATATATATATATATATATATATATATATATATAGAGAGAGAGAGAGAGAGAGAGAGAGAGAGAGAGAGAGAGAGAGAGAGAGAGACTCAACACACTTTCTTTCTTTTTCTTCTTTGCACCCATTCATTTTATTCTATTAAAACAGATTAGCATTAACACTTCTACAATCTCGTTCCAGTTGTTTCTTATTTTCTTATTATATATATATATATATATATATATATATATATATATATATATATAGATAGATAGATAGATAGATATAGATAGATAGATAGATAGATATATATAGATATTATTATTATTATTATTATTATATTTTTCTGATGTGTAACATGTTCCTTTTCTTCCCTTTCTTACTTCACAGTAAAAACAGTATGGTCCATTATCTAGCTGAGGTGACGGCATCCATCCCCGTACCCAAACGTTTCCTCCTACCAACCCCCAAACTACAAAGCTTCTCCAAATCGGCGGGGGTATTAAAATATAATACACGTAGGTAGGTACTTGCGTATTATTATATAGATTTATACGACTATATATTGATGAAAAATAAACTTGCGATAAACCTGCACTTTCAAAAAAAATTATAGACATTGAATATAACACGATTTTTTATAGATGGCTGGTTGGTTGGATTTTACGGTATATCAACCCATTGGGTTATTTTATGCCGAAGATTTTTTTTAATAATACTTTTTGTGTATTCAATTTTTTAAATTCTCATTTTTTAAACATTTTTATAAAACTTCATTTTTATCTATTGAACCTACTGATGAGACCTAAAATGTACTCACACTCCGGGGTAAAGTTGACATGGGAGTAATGGCAATAAAGGAGTACTCCACATTCCCCAGAGCTCCAGAAGTTGAACCTCTTCACTAGATTCTTACCTAGGATTACAGTAAAGGGTCACATGCAAATTAGTAATGCATTGTTGGAGAATATCATGTTGCGATAAAGTTATTTACTTAGCTTAGCTTAGATGTGGCACAAGGCCAAAAGTATGGAGACTTAAACTCACAAGTAATAGTCTCTTAATCTAGCTTGCGAATCCTTGATTATTAGACTATATGAGGCGCCCAATTCTTCTATATATAATTTCACGACGAAGTCTGTATAATTTTATCTCGATATCTGTTACTACTACACCCTAGCATAGAGATACGATACCCAGGTCAAAATCGATCGCCACCGTTTCAGCGCATTGTAATATCATTTTCCCTCAGTGTATATCTGCTGTCACGGCAGTCTTGTATTTTTCATTTTCTTTTTAATTGACACACACACACACATACACACACACACACCCACCCACACACACACACACACACATACTGTTTCTTTTCTAGCGCAAATGAAAAGGGTATAGACTCCCCCACTGCTCATGTGACAATAGGTCACTCCATAGACTATAGAATGCCTAGTGGTTTATTGGGGAAATATTATATTTGCACAAATATATTGTAGAAACTAATTTAGAGTTTAGAGGCCACAGACACTAAGTCACTGTCGGTATCAACCGAATAGAGAAGAAGTCTATTCACTTTTCACTGGTACTAGAGCAGTGAGATTGTTTTAGCATGTGAGATGGAGTGCCACACCTACATTCTGCTCCCTACTTTACCACACAGAACCAAGCTGAGCTTACTCGTGCGCTGAGATGGTGGTGGCCGGTATCGAACCCTGAGCCTTGTGGTTCTGAGGCGGATGCTCTACTGATGAGCTAGATCGAATAAATAAATGAATTAATCGTCTAAGTCAGCTAAATATTGGGATCTTAAGGTACATTAAGACGAACAAGCAAATGCTTTAAAAAAATGTCTATTTCCTAAATGGTAATTATTACTATCAGATACAAATCTACGAGGGAGATTTGAAATTATCCTCAGTCTTGCTTTATGGAAGCCGAGCTCATCGTGGATGAATTGAAAGGCCTAACATTGACTAAACTGCAAAGAGAAAAAAATACCTAATCGCCGGTTTGCTATTACTATCGCTCGAGCTTACTGAATATTCTCATCACTGGTGGGGATTAATGGGTGTATTGTTCCCTCTTTATGCGTCACGCTTGTCCGGCCCAATTAAACTTCTTTATCCACTCAAGCATACTTCTAAGCGGTAGTGCACTGACCCTGTATTGTGTTAAACGCTTCCAATGAATTTCAGCCCCTGACATTCCTTCCGATCAGAGAAATCGGCTTACTTGATGAATACTTCGAGTGGCGTGGCTATATTTACACAATTAAGTGTGAAAGTAAGACTAGAAGAACATCGTAAAGCAGTGGTCCGAGGAGAAATAGAAAAATCGGGTATAGCTGACAATATATGGGAATGAAAAGGGAAACCATCTGCCCTTTTGGGATGAAGTTAGAATAATAGATAGAGAAGAACATTGGAAGAGAAGACGCCTCAAAGAATCAACTCATATGATAGGTTGTACTGGGTTGTTAAGTAAAGCGAGCATAGAAATGAATACAATATGGGAACCCATAATTAAAAAGGCTAGATCGGATTTTTTTAAAAAAAAAAAAAAAAAACAATATGAGTCTTGGTAAAAAATTATAGATTTAAAAAAAACATACATAAAAATGAATAGGTAGATATTCTAGCCAAAACAAGACATTAGGTTTATAAGTGCCCAAAATTCACACTGAATTGTCCAATTGGACACATGGCCTTGTGGATAAGGTAGTTTGGTTAAGACAAATCTGAGTGACAGTTATCTCTGGATTCCACGTTCAATCCTGATAGAAATAATTAACACAGCTATGGTTAGCGGAATGAGAACAGGATACCCCCGTGGACTGAATAAAGGGTTAGGTTCAAAGTTCCGTGATGGCTCCCGATTACGACAGGAAGGTTCCCGATACGACAAGAAAGTTCCCGAGATTGAAAAGATTCCTGAGTCCGACAAGAAATACCTGAAGAAGGCCGGAGGGCATATCGGCCGAAACGTTGTACAGATAACAATGAGAATGAGGACAATAGTCCGAATAACGCAGGATCTATTACGGTAAATGTTGAGATTTTTCAGCATCTGAAAGATCTATTTAAATATATTTTGTTTTGTGAAGATCATTAGTCTTATTTAAGTAATCGAATGATGTATACAAATTTGTATCTTCAACTTGAAAAGCTAATTATAAATGTTATTAGTAATATTTAATTAACTCCAGATGATTATTTTAAAAAGACAATACCATATTTTTTGAGCGAGGTATATATATATATATATATATATATTATAAAAAAAGGACCGCAAAATGTATTAAAACATTTTTTTTCTGAGAACAAAAGACATTTTGCGGACCTTCTTTTTTATAAAATATTGAATTTTCTCCCGTTGGAACAGAACAACATTTTATATATATATATATATATATATATATATATATATATATATATATATATATATATATTTAACGATTATTTAGATCAAACGGCAACATGGCTTCTTAAATATTATTTCATATTGTAAAAAATCTCACATCTCTATGAAAGTATTGGCAATCACTTTGAAAGCTCTACTTCCTGCTAGATCCCCGAAGTTAAGCAGCAATGAACCTGATCAATACTTAATTGGGTGACCACTTATACAACCACAGGTACTATACGCAACCCGTCTCATTTGTTTATCGAAATGACTTGATTAGGCATTAAATGGACAGAAAAGTGTTGATATGTCGTAAAACAAAACAATCAAAATCCTTCCTATAGGATGCACTCTAAAACTGAATAAAAGCTGAGTCCTTTGTTTAACAAATAAACCTGAGATTTTTTGTTCATGAAAAATGAAGGTTCGGCATTAAATGACCCGAAATGAGTTTATGTGCCGTAAAACAAAACACACAGCATTCCCCTCGAGGATAAACTCTAAAACTAAATGAAATAATCACTTTTTTTATCGAATAGACCTGAGTTATCTGTTTATGGAAAATGATTTGATTCAGCATCAAATGACCCGAAACGGGTTGATATGCCGTAAAAACAAAACTACC
>CM042149.1:83844466-83859466 GCA_023376005.1 Doryteuthis pealeii
GAGAGAGGTGACAAGCACGCCTAGGCTTGTTCAGTGGCATCGGAAGAAGAGGGTTCTCTCCTTGGGTTCCTGTGTCACATGACCAAAATAGGGTCTCATGACACAGGAGATTCACCAAAACCCTCAGACAAGGGAGACTGACCTTACAACGAGTTACACTTCTTTTTGAAGAAACTGATGTTAATAATTCTATACTCAATACATTTTATGACAAGATTACCTTTGAACAATTCGTATGCTGATGTGTCTTCTTCAACTGTCATATCTGGAATTCCCCCAAAATCAGACGTACGTCATTGAGTCAACCTTTTCAACAGATGAAAACCTCCAAAACGTAAAACGTCAATCAACTGTCTAAAAAGCAGACATTTCTTTCCACATGTACATTATTCTTTTGTCTTTGTTTTTTATTTTTTTTTTTTTATTTTATTTTCTTGTTTGTCTGCTTCTCAAATTATAGCGAACATATATGAAGTTTAGATGGAAGTAAGAATGAATATATTCAGAGTGACTCGATTTTTACTTTTGTTCAATATTTAACCTAAAGTTTTGCATATAATGTCAAGTTAGTTTCGTTGTTTCGCATTAAAGATCATGTTATTCTACAGCATATTTCAGCGTTTGAAAAATAAAAGTCTAGTACACTATGAATTTAATTAGGCTTTCAAGTATTCATTACTGACTTTTTGTTATTGCTAACGAATATTCTTTAGGAAAGGTCTCTTACAGTATCGTTGATTCGTTTCTTCTTCCGTTCGTGTCTACGTACCTCAGCGAGCAAAAGATAAAAAGAGGAAGAAACATGAAATCTTTAACACACACACACACACACACACATATATATATATATATATATATATATATATATATATATATATATGTGTGTGTGTGTGTGTGTGTGTGTGTGTGTGTGTGTGTGTAGTATAGTGAGAAATTTGAAAAAACACAGGTTTAAATAAAATGAGTGTTAAATTTATTGTGTTTTGATCTGTTGAGTAGATCTTCTTCAGGGCTTTTGTTGATATAAGGAAGAGTAAAAAAATGTTTTTATCACAGAATAATGAGGAGATTGTGATAGTCCTTGTTTATCAATCTGTTCAAAGATGTTTTGAAAGGGGGTTAACGTTCTTAGAATAATTTGAAAATTGAGAAACGGTGGAAAGATAGACGGTTTGAAATATGACATCAAGTATTCTTCTTTTATGGTGTGTATGTGTGTGTGTGTGTGTGCGTGTGCGTGCGTGCGTACACATACTCACACGCACACCATGGAACTGCTGACAAAAAATAATTCTATATGGGTAATTCCATGTCAAATTATCAAAGCCATGTCACCCACCCCCTTCAATTTTTCTGAAATTTTGTACAAGTGTGGAATATGTTAAAGTTAGACAATCCCCAAAATTTGAGATTCAAAATCTAAAAATTGGCGGGTTTATGTCGATTTTTAGCTCTCAAAATTTGAGGGGTTCACGAAAAATGGCGACTTTTTGTAATCTATTTATGTTTTAAAATGAGTTCTAGTGCTTTACCTACTCCTAAAAATTGTTTTTTACAGACAAAAATAGGTGACAAAAAGTTGCCATTTTTCGTGAGCCCCACCAAATTTTGAGACCTAAATATCGCTATAACTCTGCCATTTTTTTGGAATTGGAAGCTCAAATTTTGGCGAATGTCTAACTTTAACTCAGTCCACACATGTACAAAATTTCAGAAAAATTGAAGTGGGTGGGTGACAATTTTACTTTTTGCTGGATGATTTGACATGGAATTGCCCATATTTTAATTTCGATAGCAAGAACACGAAACTGTAATACAATGCACGAGAATTGTTGAAGGTCAATCACATTCGCCAATAATTTCAAAGCCAATTAGAAAAGATAACAGTTTCTCTTCTGGTAATGTTGATGTTATTATTCATTCTATCAGCATTACATGTAGAAAGAACGAAAGGAATAAGAGAAATATGAAAAAGAAACAAGAAAGAAGTAAAACAAAAAAAGATCAGCAAAACAAATCTGAGGAATTCCGGAAAGCAAGAAAGAAAAAAACAAATGAGAAAATAACTCCTGTCATAGATTTATTCATGCCACTTCGATTTGTCCTGTGAATTTTCAACGGCAATTTTCATTCTTTTTTTAAACATTTTTTGGCACTAAAATTATCTTCTCTGGACAGGATCATCCATTTATACCACAAATCATTGAAGGGTTTTCTTGATTTCTTCGTGGTCCCTTCTATATGCATTCTTTTTTTTCTTTCTTTCTTTTTTTTTTATTTTTTATACATTTTTTACACATCTAAAAAAAGACACTTGGTTTCCTGGAAAAGAACCCATCAACATTTATCTTTTTTCTTCTATGAGATCTATAAATCAAAAATTATGTATTTGGTTAGTTGGTTGGTTAGATTTTACGGCATGTCAACCCTTGTCGGTTTATTTTTTGCCGAAGATGTTTTTATAGGTATTCCAATTTTTCTTAAAATTCAATTTTTTAAAATACATTTCAAAACTATTATTTCTATTTAACCCATAGATGGGACACTAACAGGTAATACCATTACTATTAGCTTCACAGAGCTCCAACATTGAATCTTCAAAAATCAGATAACATGGATAGAAGCATTGGATAAACCTAGTTTGTTATCCAAGACGGTGTATTGCAAAAAAGCACATACAATGGATTAGTGAAAGGGACAGAGTTGTGAGATGACAAAGACAATGAACAAATAAGATTACTGTACATTAATTTTTACTTACAGTGTTTACATGGGATCAGTGTACTGTTAATACAATACTTATTTTAAACTTATTGATCTGCATATATTGCAATTTCCTGTATTCCAGTTATATTACTGTCATGTTAAACTTGACTGCACACGTTCACACTATTGCAGTTTATTTTCTTTCGGTTTTTAATGCAATTGATAAGAATGATGAGGTGGTGTAAATGTGATGTGTGTTTATGTGTGTGTGTGTGTGTGTTTGGTTGTGTTTGGTTTCTTTGTTTAATGGCATATAAACATTTGTAAGCTATTTACTGCTAAAATCTTTCTTTTAGAAGAACAGTAATGGTACTATTTAACTGGGGGATAAGGTAAATCATACCTTTCCCAAGGGTATTAGTCCAAAAATGAACGTAATAGCGCAACTGGAAATCGAACTCGCTTACTATGATGTCGCTGTCTAGCGCGTTATCCGACACCCACTATGACCCCCCCACCGTGTGTGTGTGTGTGTGTGTGTGTGTGTGTGGTTTTGTTTGGTTTCTTTGTTTAATGGCATATAAACTTTTGTAAGCTATTTACTGCTAAAATCTTTCTTTTAGAAGAACAGTAGTGGTACTATTTATCTTGGGGATAAGGTAGATCATACCTTTCCCAAGGGTATTAATCCGAAAACGAACGCAACTGGTTTGAATTCGCTTACTGTGCATTACCCAGCACCCAAAAGTATCCCCCGTGTGTGTGTGTGTGTGTGTATGTGTATGTGTGTGTGTATGTGCATGTGTGTGTGTGTGACCAGGATAGTTGTCAGATTTCAACCTCAATAGTGTAGAAATTATTTGTTATAGTAAAAATATTTCAAAAAGATTATATAACTGCTTGCTTTTTCCTCTAGGAAAGTAGATATTTGGACAACAGAGTATAAAATCAGAGGGCATACCTAGAAGAGTGACAAAATTATAAAAAGAGTAAAGATTTCAGTAACGAGTAGAGATTGGAGAAATTAGAATTAACTACTTTACTAAAAAGTGCAATGAGTGAATTTACGGAAACATTAAAACATAATAGTACATAATTCATTACATTTTATTTTATAATGTTTTTTTTTATAAAATACAGTGCTATTGTATTTATAAAGAAACTAACAAAAGTAGGGTGTTTTATGCCCTGGAACGGATTAATGGCATTTCAGTTTATTTCATTGGGGAAAATTGAATTGTTATACGAGGAAATTAATTAACGATCGGAACGAATTAAACTCGTAAGTTCTGGTACCACTGTACATTCCTTCAAACTTTACAATTAAATAAACCAACTGAAGAATAACCAAGCTAAGTTCCAATTACCGTCGAATTGGGAAGACACGGCAACAAGCGGTTGTAATTGAATACAATCCCGTCCTGTCGCAATTCTACTGCAGAATGACAGGGTATTTATAAAACTCCACAATATCATGAAACCAAGCAGCCAATCAAACTTAGGAATGGAATCACCCAAATTCATGAATGGACTATTCTTGATTTCTATAAATACCAACTGTCTTGGACACTGCTTCAGTTGTACTTAGCTAGTTGCTGTTATTCAAACCAACAGTAGACTAACTGACCTCAATACCAACTTTGCTGTTATTCTATAATGATATTCCTTATCTTCAAATCTAATTATTTTGTCTGCTTTTTAAATTAAACATTCTGTTATTATAATTCGAATCTTCCATCTCAACAAGAATTCTCATTCAAAGATCCAGTCCTTTTTAGTTCATTCCCGTGAGAAGTGAATTTTTATCCAATGACCAACGGTCGCCTATTCGATTTTTCTATGTAAAAAGCAAAAAATCAATTGAGAGAATTCTATATGTAGACTATTGAAGTTTCACGTTATAAATCCCTTTTCGAATCAATCTATTTTTGCTTTATATTATGGTGTCTCCAAGGAGAGAGTAAGCTTTATGTTTTGAACATTACCATCTAACTCTTTGCATTTACTTGGATAATAACCTTTTTGTATAACAGTTCATGAATATTCGTCATGTTCCTTAGTTTTCTTCGCAGACAGATCTATTTTAGACGATTTCTTTCAATTTAGTGTCGACAATGACAGCTCCATGATAAAAGCACAACACTAGATTAGAATTATATAAAATAGGATGCGATGTCCTCTGATTTCTTTGACAAAATATTACTTTTCTAATATCCCTTTATGAATAATTGCTTGCACATCTTATCATAATGGAGATTCGGGGCCTGTCTTTCTGTAACCGAAACTACCTCACTGTGTACTTCATCATATCTAATGGAATTGCGTAATATATCGATGGGTATTTAATTTATAGTTAAATAGATAATACATAGAATAAATCTTATTAATGAACGATATCTCTATAAAAATCTGGAGGTGCGTTGTCAAATGGTTAGAGTCGTAGGAAATGGACTCGTCGACCCGAGTTCAAGTCCTGGGCGAAGCTGTTTGTATTTCCTTAGTGCTAATACACTTGGGAACGGTATGAATCCAATTTTCCTCCAGTTATGGTTAAATAGCGGGGCAGACTGTGCTCTTTAACCATGACTAGGTAACCAGTCTAGGAGAAGAAGAAGTCTGAATCCAAACCTGTTAAATTCCACTTGAGAAATTGACATTGTGTCGCATCCTGCTCGTGCGGAGGGGTTGGTAAATATATATAAAAATCTGTGTTAGATTTTATTCAAAACAGCCATGTTATTAGTACGTTTAAAATCCTGCAATGTTACATATATCGCTTACAAATAAAAGTTTACATAATATATGGTGTGGTTATTTGCATACTGGTTTTAACAAAATCAAAGTTTGATAAATAATTACTTGGTGCTATTGATCTCTAATATTATTGTTTTATTCTTCAAGGTATTAAAATCAATCCTATGAATGATTTTATATAGAAACAAATTAAAATATAATTAAATAAATGTATTTTTTTTATATGAGTATATCTAATGGAATTGCGTAAATGTATCAATGAGTATTTTTTATAGTCAAATACATAGGATAAATCTTATTAATGAACGATGTCTCTATAAAAATCCGAAGGTGAGTGGTCTAATGGTTAGAGTCGTGGGAAATGGACTCGCCGACCCGAGTTCAATTCTTATAGTCGAATACGACTGGTTTGAATCCACTGTTTCCTTTCTCCTAAACCTATTGCCATACCAACGTTAAAAAGAGCAGCCTTTCTTACTATTTACCCATAACTGGGAGTGGAAATAGTTGGATTCATACCCTTCCCAAATACTATGTGAAAAGCAACCAACCCTTGTTGTTATTATCAGTTACCCCTGGCTAAAACTTCCACCGTCAGCACCACTGCTTCGGGCAAATTGAAACTTTTGGTTACAAACGGAGATATATATTGACCCTTGAATTAGCTTGCCTAACGGTGGTTGTCTTAATATTGTACGATGCAAACGTTAAAAAAAATTACGGAGAAAAATAACATATATCAGTGAATAGAAACTTACAGCTAAAACGATCTTTAATTCCGTGTGTACACACGAACCATCCTCAGGCAACACGAAGTTGGCACGTACAGAACAACAATTATGATTCCCCGCCTACAAAAGCCGAGACAAAGGTGGGTGATAGAAATATATGAATTATCATTATTACACGCAAACTGATATAAAGTACAGTCATATAAAGCAATTAAGGAAGTTTCGTGTATAGAAAACCTGTAACGCTAATAATAGTGAGATAAATATCTGTGTCATTAGAAGATAAACTATATGGTAATAAATAGCAGAGGTATTGCTATACTTTGTAAAACGCTGAAATAAAATAAAAGACTTTATGTAGACTAATATCAGAAAATCTATGTATACATACATGATCTCTTTGATAAGATAAAGCGAGAATTCTTTCATGTTGTAGCAATGTCAGTGCTATTGTATAGCTGCACCACTTAGACTCTCATCAAACTAAATCTGATCTCTTTGATAAGACAAAAGGAGAATTATTTCAAGCTGTAGCTGTGTTAGTGCTAATGTATATCTGCACCTCTTGGACTCTCACAAAACTAAATTTGATCTCTTGATAAAAAGAGAATTCTCCCAAGCTGTAGCTGTGTTAGTGCTATTGTATAGCTGCACTTCTTGGACTCTCAAAAACCTAAATCTGATCTCTTGGATTAGAGAAAATGAGAATTCTTCCCAGCTGTAGATGTGTCAGTGCTACTGTATATCTGCACCTCTTGGACTCTCAAAATTCTAAATCTGATCTCTTGGATTAGAGAAAATGAGAATTCTTCCAAACTGTAGCTGTGTCAGTGCTACTGTATATATGCACCTCTTAGACTCTCAAAACTAAATCTGATCTCTTGGATTAGAGAAAATGAGAATTCTTCAAGTTGTAGCTGAGTTAATGCTACTGTATTGCTGCACCACTTAGACTCTCATCAAACTAAATCTGGTCTCTTGGATAAAACAAAAGGAGAATTATTCCAAGCTATAGCTGAATCAGTGCTACTGTATATCTGTAAATCTGATCACTATTTCCAAGCTGTAGCCATTCCAATGCTGCTATATTGCTGCACTGCTTTGACTCAAACGAAATGTTTAGAGAAAAAGCTAGATCAGTAATTCACAAGAATGCTGCATACGGTTGATTCATTGGTTGGATGGATACGGCATGTCAAATCTTGTTGTGTTATTTTATGCCGAACAAGTTTTGTTTTATTCATTCTTAATAGGCAGTCATGTTTTTATCAAACTATACGTACGTTTCTCTGAATGTTTTAGATGAGGTTTGATAATTAGTATTATTTGGATTATTCGGACTATTGTCCTTCATCTTCATTGCCGGTGGTCACATCGGCCGAAACGTTGTAGAGATAACAATGAAGAGAGGATAATAGTCCGAATAACCCAAATAATACTAACGTACTATTGAGTACTTTTTCAATATCTATTGTATTACGATCAGTTTTTTTTTTCTTTTTTTATGACGAAGTCAAAATATACTATTTTCCATGACATTTTTTATTTTTCATATATATATGTATATATATATATATATGTTGTGTGTGGTGGTGTGTGTGTGTGTGTGTGTGTGTGTGTGTGTGATTATTTCGGTCATAAAAATTTGCAGTTTATGCTTAAAAATGTACTTCACTCCAAAACAAATATTCCCTTGAATATATATATATATATATATATATATATATATATATATGTGTGTGTGTGTGTTGTGTGTGTGTGTGTGTGTTGTGTTCTGTGGTCTGTGTCTCTGCGTCTTTGTGTGTGTGTGCGCGTGTGTGTGTGTGTTTCAACCCTCCGCACGAGTAGGATATGAGACAAGGTCAATTTCTTAAGCGGGGTTTAACAGATTTGAATTTAGAGTTTTCATTCTCCTAGACCGGTTGCTTAACAAAGGTTAAAGAGCCCAGTCTGCCCTACTATTTACCATATCTGGAACAGTTGGATGTATTCTTTTCTTAAGGGTATTATCCCTATGTGAAATGCAAACAGCCTCATGTAGGATATCGGGTTGACGATTCCACTTTCCATTCATTTAATATATTAGTTTATTCAGACAAATTTAACTATTCAGATAAATTCAAGTTAACACAGAAAAATATTTTCTTCTCAAGAGTCGACCATCTTCATGCAATTGCAGATCTCCTCAGGTAGAAAATTTCGACCAACCAAGCGAAAATATTTCTATTGGTTAGTGTCTGTAATGCTGTAACAAACACCTGTTAGTGCCAGACATTATTGACAGAATGAAGCGTAGAAAAGAATTAAAGACTAAGGAAGAATTCTCTTATTCATTCAGTTGAGATATCTTTCCTTATTCTGCAATGAATGCTCACAGCAACATCTTAACATATCGTAAGGATTAAACAAGTTACAAATCCAATAACAGGTTTTCTAATCATTCACAAACAACAGAATCAATTCACATAATTTATTATATAATGAGATTATTAGCTGAATTTTTTTAAAATTTAATCACGCATTATAATTGATAATTATTATATGAACTAGTTGATTTCTCCATCTACGTTGGGTATGAGATAAATATGAATCGTACCAGATTAGTCATGTCTTTGGTGCCCGTCCGAGAGTAAGTTTTGTAAAGAACAGGGGAATGTTTCTTTTGTTATTGCAACACTGTTGTGTTTGTTGTGCATGCACCTTCCACCTGCACCGGTGAGCGTCAAGTCAATGAGATCATTAGCTGGAATTTAAACAAATTCAATTACGCATAAAAAAGTAAAGTCATCGGTGTGGTCTAAAGTCAGTATCAGCCAGACAGCGAGGGAGTCTATCTCCTTTTCACTAGCGCTAGATCAAGGAGATAGTTTTTCTTCGTCTGAAGTGGATAACCACACCTACCATCAGCTCCTTACTTTACCACACAGATCTCTATGCAACTCATAAGCTGAGTAGGCGAGGGCTGGTATTGAACCAAGAATCTTGTGGTTCCTAGTCAGACACTCTACCGACTGAACTAAACCGGTCCTTACTGGAATTAAAACAAATTTAATCACGCATGAAAAAGAAAAAGGTTTTAAACCGATTAAAATACGACGCTAATTAACGTGCGTGTATGGCAAGTCGTATATGGATGTGAAAACCGTCCACAAGTCGTGTTGGGAGTTTGTAAAGATGACGAGGTTCAACGCTTGCTCAGTGGCATAACGGTGAGTTGGTATGATACGGGCATGCAAAAACTGCCACAGCGCCGAAAAAATTCATTGTGATCACGTAGAAAATAAAAGATAACCATTGAAACTTTAAAATAATGTAAACGTCTATGACAACAGATTATAAACGTTTCTGTGATTTCAAAATATTTTTGAGACCTTACCTTTGGAGTTGACACTCGTAGATACTCTTCTTGACCTTAAATCCATTCACATAAGAAATAAGACTTTTCTGTGATTTCTAAATATTTTGGAGACCTTACCTTTGAGGTTGACACTCGTAGATACTCCTCTTGACCTAATTACATACATTCCCATGAGAAATAAGACATTTCTGTGATTTCTAAATATTTTGGAGACCTTCCTTTGGGGTTGACACTCGTCAATACTCCTCTCGACCTTAAATCCATTCACATGAGAAATAAGACATTTCTGTGATTTCTAAATATTTTGGAGATCTTACCTTTTGAAGTGACTCTCGTAGACACTCCTCTCAACCTTAAATCTATTCACATGAGAAATAAGAATTGTTTTACATTAAAATATTCTCCAAAGTCTAATAAGTATGAATCAAATATTTTGTGACTGCACATAAACCTGTTTGATTGACTATAAAAGGACAAACAGGCAATTCCCAATTAAGATTAAATTTGCCTCTGGATAGTCGTATAATCTTTCGCGAGTTCTTAAAATACAAATCCATCATTTTGTTTTTGTTTTTACCAAGTCATTTGCGAAAACCTTTTGAGTCTACTTGATCACATCTAAAATGTATCAAATAAATCTCTTTACATTAATTAAATGGACCATTTCAGAGAAATACATTTTTGTCCATGATGGCGTATAATTTCTTTTACAAATTTTATAGAAAAATTTAAATGATCATTTTATTCTAAAATATCAAATCTCTAAGGTTCCATGTGTACTTGATAATGAAAATAAAATACAACCTGACTGTTGTGTGTGTGTGTGTGTGTGTGTGTGTGTGTGTGTGTGTGTGTGTTTATTGTCCAAACTACACTTACATATACATGCTCTATTAAGGATTTGATCAATCTTTACTTACAGATAAAGCAAACTGTATTACCAATATATATATATATATATATATATATATATATATATATATATATATATGAGGAGGTAGGATTGTACATAATGTAGTAAAGATATGTGGTACAAAGGAACAAAACTCAGACAAGTGTATGTAGGAGATATATTTCGCTAAGCATTAAGTTCAGGTTAATCAGTCGTTTATTTATAATAAATAAACGACTGATGAAGCTGAGCTTAATGCTTTGCGGAATATATCTCCTACATACACTTGTCTGAGTTTTGCTCCTTTTTTTCACATATCTTTACTATATATATATATATATATATATATATATATAATATATATATATATTATATATATATATATATATATATATATATATATGCGTGCATTTGCGCGCACGCGCGTGTGTGTGTTAGTATTTGTTACATATATAGACATTCCGGTCTGAAGATTGTGTGCTAAGCGCAAGACCTGATGATGATGATGGTATTGATGATGATGATGATGATGATGATGATGATAATATATGCCTTTGTGTGTGGGTGGGTGTGTGGGTGGGTGTGAGAGCGTGTGTGTAAATTTGAAATTGGAAAAACATAAAATGTAGTCTTAATGTCTATTTAAAGTTTTTTTCCTATTAAAATCTTTTATATATATTTATATATGGATATGGAGAAACAGAAGGTCCTGAATAGGATCATTCCCAAAACCAACTCATCTGGTCTCTTATATATATCTATATATATATAAAAGGAAGTTTGGTATATACGTGTCGACTTATAACTCACAAACGAGAGGTCATTCAGATTTGAAATCTTGCATACTAATTGAAATGCATATAACTAAGAAATACTCAAAATTTGGGTTTTGATTTTTAATAATTAAGCGATATAATTCAATAATTAAGAAAAAATTAAAAATACCTTAAATAACCCCTCCACCCCCACCCTACTCACGGCGACATAAGTTTAGTTAAGATGTTCATAGACGGTAGACTGGTCTTTTACTGTATGAAAAAAAAATACCAATGTTCATTTCTAAAATCTCTACCCTCTCACCCCGTCTACTGTCGCACAAATCGAAACCCTTCTCACCCCATCACGTGTCGTCACAAATCGAGACCCTCTCTCACCCCATCCAGTCGGCACAAATCGAGACCCCTCTCACCCCATCGCCAGTCGGCACAAATCGAGATCCCTCTCACCCCATCTGCTGTCGGCACGATTCAAGCTTTTTAAGATTGGTTTGTAACTAATAAAAAAAGACGGATTCTTAAATAAAAAAAAAAAAAAAAAAACATTCCACCCCATTCGTAGGCAGAGTCTTTGAACATGCTTTAAAACTGATAGTCAAAAAGCAAAATGATATCAACATATGTACATTTTAGACGTTAAATTCTGCCAAAACATGTACGAAAATGGATGCTTTATCTGAAGTAAAAATTCGGCATGAATTGTTTGAAAATCTTAATAACGTTTGTTAAAGTAAAAATACGTACTATAACAAACGTTATTAAGTCATATTTGTTTCATTCATTAATACTGGGTATTCAAATTATTTCTAATTCATTTTTTAAGCATTTTTTTTAAAAACTCCTTTTCGTATCTATTTAAACCAATAGATGGAACCTGGAGTGGTCGTACTTGGTGGGCCTAACAAGTACTACCCCCGGGTCAATGTGGGCATGGGAGTAATGGCAATGAAGGGGTACTCCACACTTCCCAAATCTCCTTAATTGAAACCTCAACCCTAGATTCAGTTTTACCATCAGAAACTGAATTTAAGTTTTTGTCATATGCACAAAACAGTTTAAAAAATAGAATTATATTTGAAAACACTCAAAAGTTAAGAATTACATTTTTTAAATTCTATAAATTATTTTCCTCTTATCATCTCTCTAACCACTCACTACCTAATGTTAAATTTCTTGTAGTCTGGTCATGGACCGGGTACTTTTGCTAGTATATATATATATATTAGTATTAGTATTAGTATTTGTATAATCATCATGCCGATTAAGTATACATATATCTGAAAATATAGACAATATAGTTCATATGCTATTCATATGCTAAATGTATATTCGATTATATATTCTGTATATATTCAGATACATACACAATAACACATGTCTATTGTACAACATTTACACAAGCGCACAAAGATACCATCATATATATATATATATATATATATATATATATATATATATATATATATATATATATCTTATTCATTTACCATTTTTCAAATACTCTTGACTGCTGCTAATTCCTATGAGAAGAAATACTTGGAGCCGCTTTTGATGTCTGACGTTTCTTATCGTAAATATTGTCAGTTAAAAACTAGTAACGTCTTGTTGTTCAGAGAAAGAATCTCTCGAAAACAGAAGCGATTTAAGGAAGTTCCGACGTTGGGCTTTTATATAAAGAAGATAAGTGAACTTTACGTAAGAAAGATTGGAACGAAAATCTGGCTAGAGTACGAACAAATGCGTACAGATTTCATTAGATACCTTATCCATTCAAACAAAAAGATTTTCAAAACGCACACACACACACATATGTACGCAAAGTTAAAGACAATATCAGACAGAGGTTCAAACATGCATATGTGCATACACATACACTTGCGCAAACACAGTCACAAAGAGAGACTCAGACATGCAAACAGGCAAGCAGAATCACACACAGGGACTCATACGTATACACAGAGATACATAGAGACTCTCAAACACATATTCAGACACACGAACACAGACACACAAACGCACACAATCACACACAGATACTCTCAGCTACACGCACATTCATGCAGAGACTCACACATATATACATTCACACACGCGCACTCACAGAGACTTACAAATATACCCACACAAGCAAAACACATATACTCACACACGCATACAAACACAAGGAATCACATATAGTTTCACAAATAGACACACAAAACTCCACACAATAACACACAGAGATTGTCTCTCTCTCTCACACACACACACACACACATATATATATATATATATATATATATATATAGAATTGTTTTAAAACATCATTATTCATTTCCAAGAGTACACATTTAGATTTATGGTTTGCGAAATAAAATAAAAATATGTACGCGATTTACTTATGTATTTTTTTCTTCATGATGGATTTGCTTTCATTTATTTATTTACTTTTTATTTTATTCATTTATTTTTTGTGATATAAGTGTAATATTGGAATCTTGTTTCACATAGTGGAATAAACCCGTTTATAATCGTATCCGAAAAAAATTATTATATATCTGTAAGAAAACTGATTTAAATGCAAAGTTCTGACCTACTTATATATATAGATATATATATATATAGATAGATAGATATATCGTCATTTTTTATGTTTGCTTTATGATATACTTGGAAGATTGAATTACTAAAACTAGTAGGATGTTTAAGAAATATATGGAGTAGGTAGATTCTTTTTTTCAAATGTACAATTTAAAGGTTTTACGAAGTTTAGCTTGTTTGTGACATGAACTATCTTTATTTATTGAGGGATAAACATAAGTAGGTCATCCATATATGTATGTAGAATTGTTAGTAATAACAAAACGGACATCAGTAGGTAAGCACTCTACCCTTTTACCACCTGACCACCAGTTAACAATACGGGTAACGAACTGTTGATTTTCGCACTCATTAATTTGGTTTGGTTTGTTTTGTTTTACGGCATATCAACCTCAGTGGGTCATTTAATGCCGATAAAGTTTTGAAATAAATCAACTCTTAATGGATAATACAATTTTTTATAAATACATTTTTCTATTTAACCCATAGATGGGACCCTAACAGGTACTACCACTCCGGGTTAGAGTGGACCAGGGAGCAATGGTGATGAAGGGGTTTTCCACATTCCCCCAAACCTCCAAAACTGGAAGCTCACCATCAGATAGAGTTTAACGTCATTCCCAGGACATGTAGACCCGCAGCCACCGCCTTCTAGCACCCATATGATAAAAAGGAGTTGGGGCTTGCCATAAGGGAATAGGGTTGGGGCAATCATATAGGTGCTAGGGCTTGACGTGACCAGCCGATTGATCGGAGGGGGCCTCTCCGACCGCCCGTCTAGCCCAAGATAGGGCCAAAGTGGAGTATTGCAAGTCATGAACTGCTCATCCACCTGGGCTCTATCCTTAAGCATCACGGATCGCCACCCACGGCCAACAGGTGGCCCCATTGGGGGAGTCTTACCCCTCTGCAGAGGTGCAGTCGGTGCATTCTAACGCCCCAGTCGACAGGGCGTGCACTCATTAAGTATATTTATCTTTTCCTTGTGGTTTTAGATTATTGCTATTTTTTCTTTATCGTTTTAATTTATTGCTGCCGTTAAAAAATGAATTCCTCATTTTGTTTATTTAAAATTTAATGTGTTAGAGAAATGCATTGTAGTTTGTTATTCTATTAACATTTCTTTATGATATTTTTTTCTCGTTTTGTTAATTTATTTCATAAGTGAATTCTTGTCCAATCAGAAGCTCTGATACATAATTT
>CM042149.1:83864466-83871966 GCA_023376005.1 Doryteuthis pealeii
TTACCATACATACATACATTTAGCCGTTGTGGACGTGCGCTTGCATGTAGGCCTTTCATGAACACTATACTTTAACAATGAATTCTTTAAATTAATATATTTCTTTTCAGGAATTCTAGGACGTCAACTTTAATTAATCTACTGTTAGACCTGGTTTCACTATGATACAAGAAAATTACATTAAAATGCTATGTGTCCACACAAATATATATCTATACTCAAATATTTAAACTAATGCGTAAATATCTTAGAACAAATATCATAATCCTAAACAAATATCGTCCGTTGATGTCAGTTTCTGTTCTGTGAGTTTTATCCTGATGAAGATTGTAAACATTTGCCTAATAGATATTCATTTTTAAAAATGTATTTGATATTCTAAATGACCAATCGAAACACTAAGTGTCGATATATATCTTTTCAAATATCAAGATATCATACTCACTTTTCCGATTTTTACCACTCATCAATCTTCAACACACACACACACACACACACACACACACATATATATATATATATATATATATATATATATATATATATATATATATATATATATATATATATATATATATATATATATACAGGGTGGACCATAATGATGGGACACATTTTAAATGCTATTTTCTCATATTACAAAAGTGAAATAAGTATAAGTATATTTATTGCATAACTGGTACACAGGAGTTTTACGTGTAATCTAAGATTTTAATATTATATCCTTGAGATAGTCACCATCATGACGAAAACATTCGAGAGCTCGATTTCTCATATCATGTAACGTGTGGTTTAGCATATCTACTGGAATAGCTGTTATCTCTCTATGGATGTTTTTTTTTTCAGCTCAGCTGTCGTGTTGGGCCTGCTTGCGTAAACCCGATCTTTCAGGAAACCCCACAGAAAATAGTCTACTGGGGTTAGATCATGTGATCTGGGTGGCCAATGGATATCACCGAATCTCGAAATAAGAATGTCCGGGATAATTTGCTCGAAAGTATTGTCATTGAAAGTCGTGATTTATGGCAAGTAGTACCATCTTGTTGCATCCACATATAAAATCCTAGGGAACATGTAAAACTCATGTGTATCAGTTATGTAATAGATATATTTACTACTCTGTGTCGTTTTTACACTGATAAAATAGCATTTAAAATGTTTTCCATCATTATGGTACACCCTATATATATATATATATATATATATATATATATATAAAATGGTGCAAGAGATAGCCTACTCGAGTTTCACCATAAGGATCTTCAGGGTAACGAAACCTCTAATACAATGAACACACACGTGTGATCGACTGCAATTAATCAGTACCTCGATTAATTCAGTGGATTTAACCCTGAACTCCTTATGGTGAAATTCGAGTAGGTTATCTCTTGTACCCATTTTATTATAAATTTGCTCTACTTCGTATTGAGCACTTTGTATTTGTTATATCGCTGACTTACCCCCTGAATTTTGCACCTCCCAGCCATCGTGCCCATATTCACTGGTAAGTCACTTTATATATATATATATATATATATATATATATATATATATAGCGTATCTATTTATTGAGCAGATTCTCATTGCAGCATGTTTTATTGAATAGGACATACAAGAAATGTTTATACATTTGTTATTAGTTATTGAGACACGTGGTGTAATGGTTATCGTTGTGGAAATTGACACGGTGAGACGAGTTCAAATTCTTGACGAGGCTGTTTGCATTTCCCATAGCGCTGATTTTGATGAGGTTAACTGTTACATTTTCTATAGTATCAGACAACAAAGGCGTGTATTAAATGCTACTGCACGACTACACCACTTGGATCCTTACGAAACGCCCAGAGAAAAGCTAGATGGGAATTGCACAAAAATGGTGTTGCGTTCTATCTTAAAAGAATCGTGAAGAAATATGGACGAACTCATTGGTGACGTTCTCATGTAGAAGCTGGACTTGAGCACGTCAGTGTGGTCTATCCAGCAAGGACTTAGATTGGTTAGCTCTGTGCGGATTCTGCTCAGAGGCCCGCCTGGAGGTAATTACCGATGGGGACTGTTAGCGAGAGATTGTCATAGATATCTGTGCTGCCAGACTTATCTGGTGATTATGAGTATAACAGTTTCAGCTAATCAGCAGTTACGAATAATATTGCTGTTGCATCATGTTTATATTTGAAATCCATTTAGTGTAAGTAACATGGATCAATGATATAATTAATTGTGTTTTACAGGAGGATTGTTTAGGTTATTTTTACTAAGAGTACTTAAAGTTATTTTTATTTTCTCCTTTACAATATGGTCAGGCAATCCATTATTAATGAGTTTTTTCTAAGATATTTAATTCTTCATAGGATAGTGCGTGCGAGAAAGAAATAAGTTTAGCTCGTTTGATCTTTTCTTTTTCTTTTTAATGACGGCTATTTTGATATTAGAGGTATTCACCCTGATATTTAAAGAGGAAAGAGCTATTGTTTGCATTCTTCTTTTATAAGAAAGTGTAGTGAAATCTTCAAGTAATGAATAACATAAAAGAAAATCGTTTCTTCATTTCACTCATGAACTCCACAATAACAATAAAATCGCCTTCTTTGATATCTTAGTAGATCCTTATAGTTTGGCTGTTTATATTTATAAAAAGTAAAAGACCAACAAACAATAAAGTTTGCCTCCTTAACTACTGCAGTGAAGGAAAATATACAAAATGGCTGACATGATAAAAATTGATTATTCAAACAAAAATCATTTCCTCCTGTTACATACTATTCGGGAAAAAACAATTAAGTAACATCAAATAAATCATAATTAATAATGGATTACCAAACCATAAAGTAAATGAGAAAATAAAAATAACTTTACAGACGTTTAGTCAAACTAAAACAATCCTGAAAAAAAATCATCTATTTTAGTGCAGCCAAATGGATTGCAGTTATAAACAGGATCAAACAGGGATTAAAAATACCATTAGCAGATGCATATCACTATGAATTACGCTATAGATTTATCATTTACAATATCGTTTTTTTTTTTTTTTAGATATTAACCTCGTCGTAACTGATAATATTAACCTAAAAAACTGTAATTCATAAATATAGAGATATAAATACATTTCTGAGAAAGTATGGAACAATAGCCATTGATCCTTTGACCAACGCAGTGGGCGGTGGATTATGAATTTAACCTCGGTTAAAATCATCTGCTGTATATAGATTTTTTGTTTACGATGTTTGATCAGATTTTAAATGTAAAAAAACTGACAGACTAAACGAAAGAAGTTGTCTTACCATATCGGTTGGTACTGTGGTAATGTACGGATGAAGATAAACTAGTAGCTTTACTGTAGAGTCTGATAAGATTCAAAGTGTTCCTTTTTTTGTGTCCTTCCATGAAATGGATTCCTTGGATTTAAAAAAAATGGTGGGGAGGATCCAAACAAATTATTAAACTTTTTCTAGATTCCCAAATTATCAGACAGAATAATATTTTTAGTGCCATCGAGTCCTTACCCTTGAAGTAGATCGTAAATCTGAAACTACTTACAAATTTAAGGTTGGTCGGTTGGATATTATTCTACGCCGAAGACCTTTAGATTTAATTCATTCTTGTTGGGTATTCAAACATTGTTAAAACTTATTTTAGAAAACATTTTTAAATCATTTTTATCTATTTACTCGAAAGATTGGACCTTAATATGTACTACCATTACATATCAGATTGGACCTGTGAGTAATGGAAATGCAGGGTATTGCACATTCCTAAGGGCTCCAGAATTGGAACCTCAACACTCGATTAGTTTGAGGTCATACCCAAGATCCTCAACCTCTGCCTCCAGCACATATAAGATAAAACGAGTTGGGGTTTCATAAGAACAATACGATAGGTACAATCATATTGGTGCTAGGACTTAACCTGATCAGCCGATTGATTGAAAATGGACCTCTCCGACCGGCTATCGAGCACAAAAATCGGCCAAAGTGGAGTGTTGAATGTCATGGACTGCTCAACCACGAGGATTCCATCCTTAAGTATATGTGGTCACCACCCCTGGCCAACAGGTGACTTAATTGGGACTGTGGTACTACTCTTCCCTAGAGAGGCAGTCGGCATATTCTACAGACCCAGCTGAATGAAAATCAGATAAATACAATCAATGAAAAATAGTTAAGAAATAATTGTAAAAAAATTGTTTGAAAAAATTGCAATTCTAAGTTAAAGTGAATTGTGAATTGACGGATTTCAGCTGGTTACGTATATGATTTTATGCCTCGAGGTTAGGGATCAGTGTTCATTGTATGATCATATCTTCATTTTGTGAAGTTTATTAAGAGTTGTGTATGTATGCGCATGGTACTATCAATAGCAAATAAGTTTTAAAAAGATCTATTTGACTCATAGAGGGGACCCTTATAGGTAGTTCTACTTCAGATTAGAGTGGACCTGTGAGTAATCTCAATAAAGGGGCACTCTACAGATATTCTGAAATGAAGACACCATCAGTCAAGTATAATATCCTATCTAGAACACCCCTTTTTGGGAGGGTAGTCTCATCCCTCTGCGGGAGAGTCAATGTATTCTATCCCCCGCTGACAGGTCTCTGTATACCTATAGACATCTATGCAGCTTAATGCCAAAATTGACATTATGAGTTAGACTCCATCATTTATCATTAACATTGTCGCTGGAGTCCTACAAGATGATGCATTGAACTATATATATTTATGATATGTCTAGACTACGCGCTACAAACGTCATTAGGCTTCATAAAAGGAAAAGGCTTCACTCTAAAAAAAAGGATAAAGGCAAGGAGCCGGTGATATCTCATCTACAGAAAGCGATGTGAATATATATATTTACCAACCCATCCGCACGAGCCGGATGCGACACAAGGTCAATTTCTTAAGCGGAGTTTAACAGGTTTGAATTCAGAGTTTTCCTTCTCATAGACTGGTTACCTAACGATGGTTAAAGAGTCCAGTCTGCTCTGCTATTTACCCATAGCTAGAGGGAGAATTGGATTCATACCTTTCCCAAGGGTATTAGCTCTATGTGAAATGCCAACAGCTTCGTCGAGGAATTGAACTCGCGGTGACGAGTCTATTTCCTACGATTTTACCACCAGACCACGCGCCTCAATAAGCGATGTGAATATACGCTTACGAAAGGCATGCAGTGCTATAGACAGACTATCGATCATATGGAAATCTGATCTCTTTGATAGGATAAAGCGAGAATTTTTCCTAGCTGTAGCCGCATCAGTGCTACTATATACCTGCACCATTTGCACTCTAACGAAATGCTTATAGTAAAAGCTATACAGGAACTGTAAAAGCTTGCTGCATGCTATCTTGAACAAATCCTAAAAGCAGGACTCCACAAAAAAAAAAGCAGCTGTAATGTCCCTCGAATCCTATCACAAAATCATTCCAGTAAGAAGAACCAGACTAGCTGAGCTGAACACGGATATTGAAACCAAGACGAACTCATAAGTGTCGTCCTGCTGTGGACACCTCCACATGGATACACCCGTGTAGGCTGTCCAGCAAAAGATTACATTAATCAGCTCTGATTCTGGATTCCGTATAGAGGACCTACTAAAGGCGACCATTAAGGACGCTTCGAATGAAAGAGTCAAAGGTATTCCTGCTGTCAGCAAGACCTGATGATCATGATGATCATAACATTACGCCACCACTGATGATGAAATATATAAAATGATATGCTTAACCGGTCCTATATAATATCAGCGTGAATCCAAGGGGCCATCATACCAAGCGATAGCTGCCCTCTCGAATTAAAGGGGAAGGACTGGGTTTATTACCAAGTGCCTGAGACGTCTCAAAAGAGGAATGCCGCTTGGATACATGCAATTTTTACACTAGCCCACCATATATATATATATATTTACCAACTCCTCCGCACGAGCAGGATGTGACACAAGGTCAATTTCTTAAGCGGGGTTTAACAGGTTTGAATTCAGAGTTTTCCTTCTCCTAGACCGGTTGCCTAACCAAGGTTAAAGAGCCCAGTCTGCCCTACTATTTACCCATAGCTGGAATGAGAGTAGAATTCATACCTTTCCCAAGGGTATTAGCGCTAAGTGAAATGCAGGCACCACGTCCAGGATTTGAACTCGGGGCGACGAGTCCATTTCCCATGACTTTATCCATTACACCACGCGCTTCCTACGGGCCCACCATATAAGCTTCGGTTTATGCGTGACTCGCCACAATGTTCATCTGACATGGTGTAATGTCGGAAAAATATATATAATGATATTCTTATTCATTTTTATTTCCTTTTTTTCATGTACAACTCTGAGACGAATTACCGCAAACAATTTTGACACAAAATGTTATTGAATATTAATTTACTAGAAAGACCTGTGTATATACAACAGTATGATAATTTAGTTATTACGACGTTTGGTATGTTCACTTAAGTGTTATTATTCAATATGTAAAAAGTATAATAATCTTGATTTAATTCTCTATCCCTCTTTCTTAAAAGGGGGATTGTAAAATATGTACATTGATTTGCGGAAAAAAATCTGTGAGCAGGTGTTTCAGATATCTATATTAATTTTCCGACAAAAAGTGACAAAAACACAACTCGGAAAATATCTAAATTGAGCGGGAAATTCGCCTAACGCTGGCTCGCTAAAACAAAGAGTAAATCAAAACAGGAGGGCGGGACGACATAAGATCAAAATTACCAAAATATATTCTGTAATTCAGAATTTCAATATTACAAATAAAACAAACATGTAACGTTAAATTCATTTTAATTTTACGTTGGGTATTTAAGCGACGCAAGACCATTTGGAATGATTCATTTTTAAAATTGGGTGAAATAAAACGGGACAAATAAGAAATCTGCGATTAAGCAACACCAGATAATCTGCATTTACATTTTTGCATCACATCTTGAATCATTTGGACGGTCTCATTTTTTATCAGAGGACATTGAAGGATGATAACGGTCGGAAAAGTTAGGAACAAGCGTTTTAATATATAGATTATTTTCACGCTCAGAATTGCCGAAGCATGGAATAAGTTGTAGGCTGCCGAAACCCTGCATCTTTCAAAGCCTCCATGCTTCCTGTAGTCCGCCAACACTATACCTGATACCCTTCTCCACACACATATGCACACACGCGCACACATACATGTATATAATTACTGTAAACTGTTCATGTTCCTGACACTAATACATTATTCTGTGTACTAGACATAAGAATTTGATAAGTTGTGTGTACACAATAAATTTAATTATTATTATTTTCATTATTTAAGTTGGTTTTTTTTCCGTGCAGATATGATTTGAAAATAATCGTTTAAGTGTAGAGGTCAAAAGATCGAATTTATGCTAGTGTACGCCAGCCATAAATCACTCAATAATTTCAGTTTTCAAAGCGAGGCCTGTACGTCTATTAGGTCCCATGCCTACTAGTACAAAACATTCAGAGAAATAGTACAAAACAGTTCAGCAGGAAATAGAAATTTT
>CM042149.1:83881966-83894466 GCA_023376005.1 Doryteuthis pealeii
AATATGATTCTATATGTAAAATGATACACATCCATTCAGACAGCTGCATGCATTAATATAAAGAGAATTCTGATATAATTTCACCTGACAATATTCGGTTATTGAATTCTCCTAATGAAAGCCAACTAATCTTATTGGCCCATATATAGCGGACACGACAACGAATGGGATGAACGGCATATATTGATACTTGAATAATTAAGCAGTAGTCACAAAACCTTCTATCTTGTGAACCTCATAGTGTTAATACCATTTCTATTGATACGGTTGCTTCCGTCTACCTCTACCAGGATTTTTTTTAAAGTAAAGCGTACCTATCTATTTATTTTAGTTGGTAGGCTAGTTGGTTGGATTTTGCGGCACGTTAACCCTTAGGTTATTTTATGCTGAAGATGTTTAGTTGAGTTTTCGATTTTTTTAAATTTAAAAAATTAAAAAAAACTCTTTTTGAAACTCGTTTATCTATTTATCTAACCCATATATGGGACCCTAACACGTACTACCACTCCGGATCAGAGTTGACCTGGGAGTAATGACGATGAAGGTTACTCTAAATTTCCCAGAACTTCAGAATTGGAATTTTATCACGAGATGTAATTTAACGTCATATCCAGGATACTACGGCCCTCAGCGACCGCCCTTTAGCACATATATTATAATAAAGAAGATGTTTTATTGAGTTTTCGTTTTCTTTTTCAAACTCCTTTTTTAAAACGTTTTATTAAAAATCTTTTTTTTTAAATTATTTATTCAACGCATATATGAGACCCTAACTCCGGGTCAGAGTTGACCTGGCAGTAATGTTGATGAAGGCGTTTTCTACACACATACATACACACACACACATACACACACACACACACATATATATATATATATATATATATATATATATATATATATATATATAACTTCTTTAATATATATATTATAATTTCAAGAATTGAATATAGGCTACCTATATATGATTAATAATTTTCTAACGTTGTACTTCTTATATAATTGGAAGGAATAAGTATCCCGTTCGCCTAACAATTTAAAAAATAAAATAAATGTGTTACACAATAATAATCAGCTTATCATTTATGTACGTACCTGTAGTTAGAATAGTTTGAATAAAGTTCATTAGAATCAAAAGAATCGGGGGTTCAATGGAAAGTTACTATGGCCGATAATTGACAACCAGTGACATTCCGCTGACCTTCCGTTGCAGGCGTGAGAATAAGTTTTAGTTTAGTTAGTTATATTCAGCCGATATTTCAGGGCGAGTAGACGTGAAAATTACCGTTTTGAGGGGGTCTCCCCGCGGCGGAATCATAGGTGGGTTCTGGAAGCTTTATCAAAGAAACAACGAAGTCTTGTTAAGTAATTCAAACAAGAGATGACAGCCCGAAGAAATCAACAAAAAAGATCAACCCCGAGCAGAAGCCCTGAAGAGAAGTCAACCCAGAGAAAATGGCCGATGAGTTAGAACCAGTTGATGCAGTAAGCAGCGAGCCAACAAGCAGAAGTTAAAAAGTAAGACCATCATCTATCCTTATCTATCAGCTAACACCTCAACTCTACTTTCTGTCCGTCTGTCTGTCTGTCTGTCTCTCTATCTATCTATCTCTATCTACCCCCTCTGTCTATCTATCTATCTATCTCTCACTCACTCTCTGTCTCCCTATCTCTATCTATCAATCTATCTATCTCGCTCTCTCTATCTCTATCTCTCTCTTTCTCTCTCTCTCTCTCTCTCTATCTATCTATCTATCTATCTATCTCCCTCTCACTCTAGCTCACTTTCTGTCTCCCTCTCTCTCACTCTCTATCTTCCTCCCCCTCTCTCTCTTTCTCTATCCCCCTTTCTCTCTCTACCCTCCACTCTCTCTCTCTCTCTCTCTCTCTCTCTCTCTCTCTCTCTCTCCCTCTCTCACACACACAGACACCGATTATATACACCCGAATAAAGAGGTATACATATAAAAGTTGACTAACGCAGTAGTTGTATATTTTAAGAATAGAATAACTTCTTCACGCAATAGGTTTCATATTGGAGTTATATATAAAACAAACCTATGCTTTTATGCACATCACAAAAGAAAGGTCCATGCCTTAAGGATAAACATTTTAACGTACTTTATAGTTTCTTCGATACGTAAGAGGCATGAATGCCTATTTCTCCAAAAAGTAATAAATTGGTTTATGCTGTTTAACAAAACCAGATAAAATAAGATATTTCCATTGTCGTGAGGTGAACCGGTTGACATATTTAAAAGTTCCGACACGAATGAGAAATTTCTACAATGATTTAATGTGTATTGCTAATAGAATTTATATTGTGAAACGGACAATCTAATATGACGGTTTAATATAACGCTACATTGCGTACCGATAAGATATCGGGCCATGAAAATAGAACCGTCTCTTTTAGTGATCAGATACGGATCGTTGCCTGATATATTGATCGATATGAGATCTATTTACCATTTCTATAAAAAGAAATACAGACAGGAACATAAATTTTGCAGGAATCTATAAAAGACATTTGTAAATTTCAAAGTAATTTATCAAAAATGATTGAGAATGCATGTTTATGAATGTTGACCTGTAATGGACGCCAATGAATGCCAGTAAAAAGAATCTCGAACTAAATGTTCAGATGTTCACTAAGGTCTGCAATTAAGCGATTTAAGGTTTTAGATTGGATATAGCATAATTACAGCTACTTTTGATGAAAACATCGAAAATAGATAAGACTCAAAAGAATAACAAATATATATACTAGACAGAGAGACAGACAGAGACAGACAGAGACAGTCAACCATATAATAAGCGAATGTAGCAAAGTAGCCCTCGAGGGTACGAGTTACTGGTTGGGTAACTATATAATGAAAAAAAACAAAAAAAAAAAAAAAAAAACAGGATTATGTTTCAATCCAAAAGTAATTCAAGAGGAAGATATAAGTAAATCTAATTTGTCTGATTTTTTATATGAGACTTGATAGTTTGTATTATTTAATTTTTTCGGACAGTTTTCCTCATCTGTATTGTTATATATAAAAACGTTTCAGCCGATGTACCCTCTGGCCTTCTTCAGGCTTTTCTTGTCAAACCCAGGAACCTTCTTGTCGAACACCGGAGCCTTCATGCCGTAATAAAGGGTTCAGTACGAAATTCCGTTAAGGCTCCTGATTACGACATGAAGGCTCCCAAGTTCAACGTGAAGGTTCCCGAGTTCGACAAGAAAATCCTGAAGAAATTTGAAATATTGTGTATATAAAAGTAAAGATGAGTACAACTGTCCAAAACATCTAAATAATACGAATTATCAAGCTTAATTTCAAAAAATTTTCAAAAAAGTCGGTTTTAATGACTACAAAAGGGCATGAGTTCTTACGACTATAAAATAATTTTTTTAATCTCCGATTGATACGTTTATAGAGTTCACTTTAGGTTATCGGCACTTAGCTAATTCCATTTAGATAATGTTATTTGAGAAACAACTGAAGAAGGTCGGAGAACACATCGACCGAAACGTAATAAAGATGAGGACAACAGTTTGAAAAACGTAAATAATTCGCAAGTACGCCTGTGCATATTTTTCTTCGTTCGTTTCTAATAAAGGGCACTTTAGAAGGTTTCCGAGCTCGACAAGGAACATATGAATAAGGCCGGAGGGCACATCGGCCGAAACGTTCTGTATATAATAATAAAGACGAGGAAAAAACTCTGAACAATCTAAATAATACAAAAAAGCAGCAAAATCTGAAGATTCCATTCCCAGATTAACCTTTTACCGCGTAATAAATAGAATGGTCAGAATATTCCGACGCCTTTTTTGTTTCCTTACAAGATTGAACAACCAATTACTAAAAAGAATAACTATAAATACACGATATGTATTACTTCCTAACCGTTAGGCATGAAATAACCCCAGACGTGTTGATATGCCGTTAAATTCAATAAACAAACAAAATAAACAATACTACTAACGACTACAACCCGATTTGCGGCTCTATTCAACAGTTATAAAAGTTTGTCTTCAGTGCCTTATTTATTTCAATTAAATTTCCCTTTCTTCATATTTAATCTCTACATTAGAAATAAAATGCATAGCATTTAATAAGTGTTTTTATTGAATTTCAGGAAAAGTCAAATATAAAAGCGAATTTGAAATAAAACGAATAATTATATTGACAGTATTTTGATTTTGATGAACGAATTTTCTAAGAAACCTTATAGGGACGAAAATAAGCTGATCAACTTGTCATTTTTGGACAGTAAATCACAATTAATGAAACAGACAGAATTTATTCGATTTAGATTCTTAGAAGGATCTATAATTTGAGGATCGATACATCAACGTACGAACTAGTTTACTAAAGATAGATCATTTTTATATATGATTTTTTTCTTAACCAATATTCAAATCATGGGAAAATCAGACCCAAAACAAAATCCACGAAATACAAAAGCTATTGGAGATGGGCCGACAGGAAGTATTAGAAGAGAAGAAGTAATACTCGCAAGATTGTATATTGGGCACACCCACATTACCCATTCGCACCTGTTAAAAGGAGAGGATGCCCCAGTGTGCCCAACATGCAAAGTACAACTTACAACCAAACATATCCTTTTAAACTGTAACAGCCTTAAACATATCCGCACTAATTACTATCAAGCAAGAAACCCGAGGGACATCTTTAAGGATACAAACCCTGAAATATTTTTAATTTTCTTTAAAAAAAGCAACTTTTTCCACAAGATATAACAAAACATAACCGAATATCTCCATGAACCACTACTTTAAAGACTGAAATCCAAAATAAACTTTTTTGGCATTAAATGACTCACAGGTTGATATGCCGACCTGAAATCCAAAATAAACTTTTTGGCATTAAATTTGATATGCCGTTAAAGGAACCCCACTGCCGAAACCATTACTTTAAAGACTGAAATCCCAAAATAATTTTTTGGCATTAAATGACCCACAGAGGTTGATATGCCGTTAAACAAAATTCAGAACCACTACTTTAAGACTGAAATCCAAAATAACTTTTTTGGCATTAAATCAGAGGTTGATATGCCGACCACTACTTTAAAGACTGAAATCCAAAATAACCTTTTTTGGTATTAAATGACCCACATAGGTTGATATGCCGCTACTTTAAAGACTGAAATCCAAAATAAACTTTTTTGGCATTAAATGACCCACAGAGGTTGATATGCCGTTAAACAAAACTCAACCCCCATAAAACCACTACTTTAAAGACTGAAATCCAAAATAAACTTTTTTAAATGACCCACATAGGTTGATATGCCGTTAAACTCAACCCCATAAAACCACTACTTTAAAGACTGAAATCCAAAAAACTTTTTGGCATTAAATGACCCACAGAGGTTGATATGCCGTTAAAAAAACTCAACCCCCATAAACCACTACTTTAAAGACTGAAATCCAAAATAAACTTTTTTGGCATTAAATGACCCACAGAGGTTGATATGCCGTTAAACAAACTCAACCCCCATAAAACCACTACTTTAAAGACTGAAATCCAAAATAAAACTTTTTTGGCATTAAATGACCCCAGAGGTTGATATGCCATTAAACAAAACTCAACCCCATAAAACCACTACTTTAAAGACTGGAATCCAAAAATAAACTTTTTTTGGCATTAAATGACCCACAGAGCCTGATATGCCGTTAAACAAAACTCAAACTCAAACCCAACATTCAACTGTTTACACAGAATTCGGAATTTTCCTGGTAAACTTTGATTTATAATAATCAAGTAATTGAAAATAATAATATTAATATTATAACTAAATCTTCTAAATGTATAATTGTATTCAACGCCTTTACGACCAGACTTACAAATCACGATTCTCAATGTTTTGTCGATTTCAGTGCAATGAGTTGAATAGAATATATGTTATAGAAATGTAGACGGCGTCAGATTTCTGCTTTCTGCCTGGGAGGGCTAATATCCTGATTGTATTTTCCACTCCAAGGAAGCGTCACTGTCATTTGACTGACATTCGTTCATGAAACACTTTTAGTTTCTGCCAATCCGTTACAGCCGATTCACATTTCCATGGATCAAAGTGAAAAATTAACAGAAAATTTGTATCTAACTTTTAGAAATAGTGCTCTCTTCACACTTTTTAACCATAAAGATCCGGGTTCGAATCTACCCTAGTCTTTGGACCTTCTGACAGAAGTTCAATATTTAATATTTACGATTAAAAGGAAATTATTTAAGCAACCTGTAAGATAAATTATTTTGCTGTACAATCCGTGTTTACAAATATTTTTTTTTAAATACCAAAAATCAGGGAATTATCTGATTTTAATGAAATTTTAAGAATTGATTTATCAATGAATGAATTTTATAAGGCATCAGTTATTTTATTTTGAAAACTTTCTGATTTAATTGGGTATTTCTGCTATGATAAATGAAAATTCATTTAAAATTATTTCATGGACATTCACATTATTCAGTATGAAAGCGACAGATTTCCTCTGTGGAAATAAATCTTGTTTTACACGTGACACTCTGCGTTACTGCTGTTTATTTCCTCAGGTTATAAAAGGTAATCACAAACTGCCCACAAAATATTACATAAAATATCTATTCATGAGATTTGATTTTGGTTGTTGGTTGGATTTTACGATATGTCAAAACTTGGGTTATTTTATACCGAAGATGCTTTGTTTTATTCATTCTTGTGGGGATATTCAATTGTAACTAACTTTCAGAAATAGCGCTCTCTTCACACTTTTTAGCCATAAAGATCCGGAGCTCGATTCTGCCCCAATATCTGTACTTTCTGAGAGGGTCTTTCATTATGTTGGTTTGTTGGATTTTACGGCATGTCAACCCTTAGGTTATTTTATGCCTAAGACTTTTTATTTTATTTATTCTCGTTGGGTATTCAATTTTTTAAACACATTTTTAGACTCATTCTTGGCCTGTTATACCCATAGATGAACACTGTCATTACGAGTCAGAATGGACCTGAGAGTAATGGCGATGAAGGGGTACTCCACACTCTCCACAGCTTCCAGAATTGTAAGCTCTCCCCCTGTAGAATAAGTGGTGACCCGTAATGCTTAAGGACAAAATTCTGGTAGCTGAGCAGCCCATGATATACAAGACTCCACTTTGGCCCTTACTTAGGCTAGACGGGAGGTGGGGGAGACACTCTTCGATCAATCGGCTGGTAACATCAAGCCCTATCAGTTATATGAGTGTCCCGATCCTATTGTTCTTATAGCAAACTCCCAACCCTTTTCATCATATATGTGCTAGAAGGCGGTGGCTGATAGTATGGGTATGACGGTAAACTGCATCTAGGGGTGAAGTTCCAATTCTGAAGCTCTGGGGAGTGTGGAGTTTTCCTTTATCACCATTATTCGCTGTTTCACTTTGACCGGAGTGGTAGTACCTGTTAGGATTCCATCTATGTCTGATAGATCAAAATATGTATTTAAAAATTGAATACCCACCAAAAATGAATAAGATAAAATATTCGGTAAAAATTACCTCAGAGTTGATTTGGTTTGTTTTGTTTTACGGCATATCAATATCAGTGGGTCATTTAATGGCGATAAAGTTTTGAAATAAATCAATTCTTAATGGATAATACAATTTTTTTATAAATACATTTTTCTATTTAACCCATAGATGGGAACCTTACAGGTACTACCACTCCGGGTCAGAGTGGACCAGGGAGCAATGGCTTGACGTGACCAGCCGATTGATCGGAGGGAGCCTCTTCGACCGCCCGTCTAGCCCAAGATAGGGCCAAAGTGGAGTATTGCAGGTCATGAACTGCTCATCCACCTGGGCTCTAACCTTAAGCATCACGGGTCGCCACCTACGGCCAACAGGTGGCCCCATTGGGAGGGTCTTAACCCTCTGCAGAGGTGCAGTCGGTGCATTCTAACGCCCCAGCCGACAGGGCGGCCTAAGAGTTGACATGACATAAAATACAACCAGCTTAGATTATTCTAAATTCATAAGTTTTATTATCTTTCTGATCTCACATGTTTTTTCCCGGTTTTTAACATTGTTACAATTTATGTGGTAGCATGAATTGTTGACAGACCCTGTAGCAAGAATTCAAGGGAGCCAGTGAAAAACCACCAGGACTGTTGGTAACTTTGACCCCAGAGGCGTGAATTTCGTGCGTCACGGGATTAGTTAGTTAGATTTCAGTTTCAACCAGACTTTCATGCAGAGAGAACGTGTTTCTCTATGCTGAGGTTGGACCTCACCCACGCGACGAATAAGAACGGGCTAAATAAAATCTTGATCAAGAAAATAAAAGTCTTTTAGTTCATTCAATTAATTACAAAGACTAAAGTTATCCCTTTGAAGAAGCCCTTAGAAGAAGTAGTTGGAAGAACATAGCAGCCAGGCGACAAGATGACGACCAAAGAAGTAGAAGAGAAAACCTGACGACTAGAAGTAGTAAAGGAGAAATGAAGTAACAAAGTCTCAAATCTCAACAATATAAAAGTGTTGCATAATCTATGCGGTTGCATAGATTATTGTAAACCCTGTTTTCTGAAGGGATAGCCCCTTTTCATATCACGGCTGGGAATTTCCATGGAATATTATAGAAAGCCCGCGAAGTACATGAACTCACATGGGACCAATTAACCCGTATTACCTGCTTGGACGTCCGATGAGAAGCATGGACTCATTATACACACGTGTGTTGTGTTAGTTAGAAGAGGAATTTTAGTTAAGTAAATAAAAATTTGAATAAATAATATGGTGTTCTTGATTGATGAATGTCTTGGCAAAAGATTGACCAAGAAAAGGATTGCATCAAAGACGAACAGCCAACAAGAATCTAGAAATAGAATTCAACATGGAGAGAAAGAATAGAAACCACTGGAGATCACCAATGGCCAAAGAAGTAAGTTATGCATCTCTCTGTCTACCTGTGTCTATTCTCTCCCCTCTCTCCTGTAAAACAACACTTGTGTATGTACCCAACAGGGGTATATGTGTATGAGTATATAACAAAAGCATAAGCTACAATGCACGGAAATACATGTTGTCGAGTTTAGATATTGCGAGTTTCTTCTGTAGAGGTTATCATATTTTCATAAGTGTCAATAAATTTCACCTCTGAGATAAAGCAGGTGGTTTTTCACTGGCTCCAACAGCAAAGTAACTTTTGTAACTCCATTTTATATCCTACCATCGTCAAAGATTGACTAGTGACACTGTGCACATTGCCTGTTTGTAAAATGATGAATAAGCTCACTTGGAATATTTCTTGGCAAATAAAAAAATATTTCTAGACAATTATATACACTAAGTACTAAGATGAATTGAGGGTGCGTGGTGTAATGGTTAGATTCGTAGGAATTGGATTCGTCGACCCGAGTTCAAACCCTGGACGAGGCTGTTTGCATTTCACATAGCGCTAATATCCTCGTTTTAGAATGACCCTTCATTTCCATTACTTCTTTTTCTAATCTGATCCAAAGAGATAGTACCTATTAGAGACCCAACATTTTTAAAAATTATTTGTATTAGATCGGAATCTGACCGTGTTCAAATATTATTAAAAAGCTACAAGGAAACAGCTGTACGGTCACCTGCCCCCCATCTCACAAACTATCCGAGTGAGACGGACAAGGCATGCAGGACACTACTGGAGAATCAAGGAAGAACTCATAAGCGACGTTCTCCTGTGGAAGCCAACACATGGACATGCAAGTGTGGGGCGCCCAGCAAGGACCTACATTGACCAGCTATGTGAGGATGCTGGCTGCTCCGCAAAGGAGCTTCCAGGGGCAATGAATGATAGGGAAGGTTGGCGAAAGATTGTCATGCGCGACATGATGATGATGATGATGATGATGACACTAAAAATATAAATATAGACGTACAGGGATCCCATTCCCCTAAACTATTAGCATAAAATAACTATAGACGGATTGACGTGCCGCTAAATTAACCAATCAATCAGCCTATTCTTTCAATTTCTTTTCTTTATGTTAATATTGTCATTATTTTATTTTGGCAAGACAAACGTTTTCCATTAAAGAAACCAAATCCAAGCAAACCAAATATCGAAAAATGATCCAATCAAAAAATACATTTCGGATGTTAGTAATGTTTACGTTAAATAGTAGCATTACTGTTCCACTGGGATTTATTTTGCATTAGATAACCCTACAAAGGTTGATATGCCATTAAAAGAAGAAACTAAACCTTTAGTACCACATAAACTGCATATATTTATAATAAATCTTGGGAAAAAAAACGCACAAAAACAAAAAAAAGTTTATTATCAGTATGGGTATATCAAGAAGAAAATGTTTGCTAGCCTGATATCTGTCTATCAGTCTATATCAACCTGTTCATATCAATCTACCGTATTTGACGGCATATAAGATTCAGAAAAAAAGTTTTTAGTGTTTGATTATAACAATACCAGCAATAAGGATGAATGGAGTTTAGGGTAGGGAAAAATACTAAACGGAAGCTGGGTTAGTGAGCATCATAGAGAAGACATCTAAAAATTATTCGAATTCCAATCGTCCTTTTACATTCACTTTTGGACTAAGATCCTTGAAACTTTCGGTTAAATAGTACAACAGTTCTTCAAGAAAAAATTGATTTGGAATTGAATAACCCATGATGGTGGATATGCCGTTAATCAAAGAAACCAAATCAAGTCACCAGAACAAACCAGAAGATATTCTTTACAGGTTCTACAACTATTACCGCAAAGAAAACTGATGATGCAGGATCCATTTCTATTGAATCTAATAAAGAAAATACGGTTTTAAGCTGAGACAGAATCGAACGAATCGGAATGTCGGATATGATCAGCAAGGTAATCTCACTTCTTTGAAGATGAAGGGAATATCTAGTGATGTGCACGGTTTAAACCTGAATGTGCGCATCGCACCTTACTTACCAAATTCGTTCTGTTTGTCTAGCTGCCATTGCTCATAGCAGAAGCCGTCTTTTATTTCCAGTTTTAGACTACTTTGCTGATTTTTGTTGGCAAACAATACGACGGTGCTGTCAATCCGAATAATGTCGTTGTTGATTCTATTCAAATACAGGGAAACATTGAGTAAGTAGGAAAAACAGTAGATATTCGGTCTATTCATTTTCACACCACACGGTTGCCACAGATCTTCCAATTACATAAACCATCTATCTATACTACTTCCTTCTTTTAATATTGCAATATTCTACAACAGTTCAGAGCTAATCGGGAAAGTAGTAAGAAACAGTGAATATTCGGTATATTCATTTTCACACCACACACAGATCTCCCAATTACATGAATAACTATCTATACTCCGACTTTTTTTTATATTGTGATATTTTACAACTATTCACGTGTACGCCAGTTTTTTAACTCTTTAATGATATCAATGACGTGGTAATTGCATTTCACTTAGCGCTAATACCCTTGGGAAAGGTATCAATCCTACTCTCCCTCCAGCTATGGGTAAATAGTAGGTCAGACTGGGTTTCTTTAACCTTGGTTAGGCAATCGGTCTAGGAGAAGGAAAACTCTGAATTCAAACCTGTTGAACTCCGCTTAAAAAATTGACCTTGTGTCACATCCTGCTCGTGTGAGGGGTTGGTAAATAATAATGTAATCAATGAATTCTAGCTGAAGCTTCATTCCGAAATAGAAACAAATACCAAATAACAAATGAACGTTATTATGAAGCTGCAAATTAACATTTACATGAAATATTGCCGTAGTGGGAATACTTTGTTCTGATAGGAAATCACGAGAGACAGTTGTAATTTATTTATTCGACGATATATATTAATAGTTAGGAAGCGTTTGTTTGTTTGCCCTCTACAGACAGCAAGACAGTTTCATATAGAATTACTAACGTCTGGTCTCACTAAAAGTTTTTTTTCCATGCAAATAAAACGGTGAGGCAGATTCTAACAGTATATAATAACCCTCGAGAATATATTTTAAATTTTCAAGTTTCAAAATGTTGAACTGTCTGGTGGTTTAAGATGTACGCAAAATCGTCACTTCTATTTATGAACAGCAGGCACTACCGTTAAATAATTGGCCAATGAGAGACGAGTACAGAAATCATTTATGATCGTTTGTAACTGTCCTCTAATCAATTACTGGTTGAACTTTTTGTTATCAAGACATCTCTTTGTATTAACAACCACAGGAATACTATAGCATTGGACTTAAACATATACATACTAGAATTATCAATTCACTATAGACTTGTACTTATATATTACAGAGAAATCGTACAGACTAGGTTTAACCAACTGAATTCTGTGAAAAGAAGAGCTAGTGAGCCCCTACAACGGTGACAATGATTCTAACTCCCCAAAATAGAATTAACCTATTGTTTGTCTCACGAAAATAAATATTCACATTTAATTAAACATCACTGATTAAGTTTATAACTTTTGTTCAAGTTATAGATACAAAATAATTGTATAATATTGCTTCATTAGTTCTAACAATACGAT
>CM042149.1:83899466-83931966 GCA_023376005.1 Doryteuthis pealeii
GTGCCCTTAGAGCGTAAGTTTAATGTAAGGGGTGTAGTTTTTTTGTTGTTTTTGGTCTGTGTTTTGTTTTGTTTTGTTTACATATGATTTTTTTTTATTGGAAATGTGTTTGACGTGTCATACATTGAATTTAGTCTCTTTTATATAAATAGCAGATTAGATATTGGAATTGATTATACCGAATTATGTTGGTTTCCATGAAACTCTTCTACGAGTAGAAATATCTTTTTTTCCCAGTTTCTTCTTCTTCTTCTTTTTCTTTCGGATTGAAATAGTGGACAAACAAAAATTTGTAAAATTCTCTTGTGCAAAACAATTTTCTGAAGCTCTACTAAAGTTTTCATTTTATTGATTATTTCAGATATTTCTGGATCCATTAAAATCAGAGAATTGTCCTATTCTACAGAATTTTTTTTGTTCTACATCACTGGCATTTTCGCGTAATTTCTCTGAATAAAATTAGCACTAAGTGAAGCAATTATATTTTCACTGGGCAGAGCAGTAATAACTTGTTAAAAAAATAGAAACATCGTTAAAAAAAATCAAAATAAAATCTCAAGTTTATTTAGTTTTGTGTTATATTTTGTTCACATGTACGACTCTACATGTGTAGGTCTCTTCATTTTGACCTTTAAGTAAGAATAATTGAAATTCTGTCTTATTTTTAGAATATCTTACACGTACGCATCAAAATGAAAAATCTCACCTTTATTGTCATATGCAGAATGTGTCTAATGTAATTGTGTTTGAACATACAGAATAAGAAAATAAAATAGAATATATATATAAATTTACCAACCCCATCCGCACAAGTAGGATGTGACAGAAGGTCAATTTCTTAAGTGGAGTTTAACATGTTGGCATTCAGAGTTTTCTTTCTCCTAGATCAGTTGCCTAACCAAGTTTAAAGAGCGAGTATGCCCTTCTATTTACCGATACCTGGAGGGAGAATAGTTGAATTGATGCCTTTTCCAAGAGTATTAGCAGAACGGAAAATGAAAACAGCCTAGTCCAGTATTTGAACTTGATTCGCCGTATCATATTCATCGAGGGTAGCCATACACCATGCACCCCCAAACGAAACAGGATATATGTGAATTAAAGATTGCACAATTGTCAGTATTACATCTGTCTTTCTTGCACAACCCTTACATTTCAAGAATGTCTAAAAATGGTAAGTTGATTTGGTCGTGGTGGTACTACTTTATAGCGTGATTTCGGCAGGAATAGACGGCAGGGCCCACCGCAAGGTGCGTCAAGGGAATCCGTGCTATCAACATGACTTGATAATGATGATGATGATAGTGATGATGATAATGATGATGATTCTAAATAGTTCCTAAAAACTATATGCATCTTTGTCAAACAGTAATGAGAAATGATATAATTTGTGAATCAATTTGATACTATATATATTGCGAATTTCTGTATATATATATATATATATATATATATATATATATATGTGTGTGTGTGTGTGTGTGTGTGTGTGTGTGTGTGAAGAGAAAAATGGAAGTGAATTCGACGGTATGTAAAATGGGGAAACATTTTTGAAAAAAACACAGGATCAAATAAAATGAGAGATATTTATTCCGCCAACGCTGCAGTGTTTCAATCTGTTTAGTAGATCTTCTTCAGAGCTTTTATTGATATAAGGAAAAGGAAAATGTATCACAGAATAATAAAATTTGTCACTATTTTACACACATACACACAAACACAAACATATATATATGTGTGTGTGCGTGTGTGTCTAATTATGGGACTATAAAACTGTTACTTAAGTTTCATGTGTAATATACAATCCTCAGACGGGAGAATTTTCTGCCATCTGAGGATTGTGTATTACATATGAAACTTGAGTAATAATAATATAGGCCGATAATCTTATATTCTAGCTTTTAACCTGCGCTGCTATTATAGCATTGAGAACTTTCTTATACAAACATTTTTCTTATTTGCTGCCATTCATTACATTATACATATTAACAAAACGATATATATTATATATATATATATATATATATATATATATATAATTTGAAAATTTACTTTTCGGAGTATTGTTAAGTAAAGTATATTATTGTTTATATTTTTTGAAGGCAATTACAATGCGTATATCGTATAAAATTCAATAATTATTGAAAATAATCATGACAAGTAAACTCGTCGCGCACGATATTGGCCGAGTTTACTTGTCATGATTATTTTCAATTTCGATATACGCACTGTAATTGCCTTCAAAAATATAAACATATATATATATATATATATATATATATATATATATATTATTGTTTACATTTCATTTCGTCCTAATGCCCTTAAGACATCCATCGTTTTACCCAGTCTTAACTATGGGTAAATAGTTGGAGAGACTGGGTATTTTACACTTTGTTAGGCAACCAGATTAGGAGAAGGAAAACTCTGAATTTAAACCAGAACAAACCAAATGTACTCTCAAAAGCTCTAGTTTCTCAGACTCCAATTGGAATGTCCAACTTGGTAAATGATTTGATATAATGCTTAAAGTATTTCTTTGCAAGAGATTTTATTTTCAGTTACAAAGTCTTATATCCAAATACCCTTAAATTTATTAAGTTTTGGCGTTTGGTTTGAAGGCTATCACTCTGCGAGTGTAAAAATAAACGAGGTAACTATGGTAACAAAATATTTACCTCGGTTTTCATTACACTAACATTGTGATAGCCTTCAAAACCAACCACTAACCAATATAAACATAATGCTTCAAATAAATTATAAAACTATCATTAATTTTATAAAAGACATTTATATATAGTACAGTTTATACGCATAAATCTGCTTGCCATTGCGTGTATATCTGTGTATATATGGCATTTCTATGTATCTCTGTGTCTATCTGTCTATAGATTTATATATGTGTATATAGATGATGTTTATGTGTCCGTGTATACTAGTATTTATGTTGTTTTAACATTTTTTGTCAAAACATTATTTGCTCAATTATGTCTACCAGTTTTGTGAATATTCTTTTGAAGTCTTAAATGCCTGAGTTCAAAGTGATTTCCATCCAGTCATTACAGTCTGTCTAGATTAATTTTTGAAAATAAAAACAACAACAAAAATATTCCAAGGCGCCAATTTTAAATTGATTAGAATTTCTAAATACAAAAAAAACTATAAGAAAAAAAAAAATAAAGAAAACAAATGTTTTGACCGTACTAATCTGAGGTTATTTTATAGGTCGATTTTTTTTAAAGAACATTTCAACATTGTTGACGACAAGTTCTTTTTACAAAATAAAGTTAATTAAAAAATACTAGCAAAATAAAAAAAACACCCTCCGGGTGATGTAAAAATAAATATTTGAAAAATATTGTCTGAGGTGGATGGGAGTTAAAATTCAATGTCAATAACCCAATTTTATCCAGTTCAATTCTGTAGAAATTAATCGTTTAAAAATTATTTTCGATAAATAAAATCTATTTAAATTTTTTTTATACAATCAATGAATGAATGTAATATATGTTTTTACGCTCGAAATTCATTTTCTTAGAGATTTAAAAAAAATCCATATTTATTAAAGTAAGCATCTATTTATTAGATGTTTGTTGTTTTATTGATTTTAACGGCATATCAACCCGTTTGGGGGTATGTCATGACTAACGGTTAGGAACTAGAATATGTTGTGTATTTATATTTATACTTTTTAATAATTGGTTTTAACAGTGTGTTAGCACCATTGGGGATCATGTTGTATGGTATTGATTAAGTTCATGTCTATATTCTATGGTATAATGTAATTTCTTTCAAAAAGGACAAAATGTCTTTTTCAAATAGATCTTTTAAATTGTTTGCATTAAAATAATGGTTTCTGATGTGAGCAAAAACAAACTCCATTCCATGAATAAGTGCTTTACAGTCAAAGGTATTTGATATATTTCACATTATGGTTGTTGTTCTTGTTTGAGTATATAGGTTTATCTATTATAGTAAGCATTTGAATTAATTGATTAACTTTCCGATGCACCAGTTTTAAATTGATTAGAATTTCTAAATACAAACAAATGAAAGCAAAAAGCCGAATATTTGACCATTCGAATCTAAATTTTCTGTACCAGGTTGCTTTATATTTCTTTAAAAAAAAACATTTCCTAAACGTAACATTGTTGATGACATGTTTCTTTGTTACAAAATAAAGTGAATTTAAAGATATTATGAAAAAAGTTTTAACTTAATACTAAGTTTCCACAAAAATAAGACCTAGCGGCAAAATAAGACCTAACGTGATTTTTCAGGATGATTGTGATATAAACCCTCCCTTTGCAATAACCCCTAGTTGAGAGTGTAGACAGACGAAAGAGATTAATATTCTTCACAGTCACATTGACATCGTCTGAAAATAAGCCCTAGTGTTATATTTCGGAGTAAAAATGAATATACGGCCTGTCTTATTCTGGGGGAAACATGGTTTATTAATTCAATTTAAAACTTTAATTTCTTTGCTTCCTAAACTCTTTGCCTACTAAATTTCCCCCAATTTTCTTGGTATATTTTACTTGTGTTGTTCCCAATTGTAAATGAATCAAATATCAGTCTCAAGGCTGGTTAACATACAAAACAAAAGATGGCGGGTGTTCACGTAGGGATTTTTTCAGTGTAAACAAGTGACACGTACAATAGCCGTGACCAGTGGTTTATGGTAGGATCGCTGAGATGGCCACAATTAATTAACTGATTATATCTATTAATAATGGAGATTCGCTTCCGGTTTTTGTCTGTAACAAAAACTACGTCACTGCTTACGTCACTATACCCGAACTCGTCATAACATACATTCAAAATTTGAGCATGCAACATTAGACAGTCCTCATTGTTTTTTTTTAATATGTTTTAATACAAACCTCCCCAGTACCATGTATTTATATATAGTTTGTTTTATTTTGATAGATATTGAAAGTTAATAGAACTTAGTTTCGATTTCAAATTGTTTTATTTTTTTTTTTTTTTTTTTTTACTCTGTTAATACATTTGATGATTTCATGATTTATGGTTCAAACTCTCCGACATTTAATTTTTAACTTCCACCTACTCAAGCAATATCTTTCAAAATGTTTATTTTTACATCGCCCCGAGGGTGTTTTTTTTTTTGCTAGTTTGGATAATGGAAGAATAAGGAATTCTTTTTTAACTAAAACATTGTAAGAAAATAGGCACAAATTACTTCTACTAACAATTCATGAGTAAAATCAGAATTATATTTCTGTGGACAACAAGAAATGTATATTACTTGGTGACCTTTCTTCGGAAGGTTAAAATAAACATTGAAAATATAACAGCATTCTATAAATATTCTTTAACATTTCGCACATTATTTCGATAGAAAATGTTTTGTCTTAACTTAGCGTGTTAAAAAGTCTGATTAATTTCCTAAGAAATTTCAATGCAACATTTTTCATCGATTTTATATTAATAATTGGAAAGAGTTTGTTTTTTATTTTCCTTAGAAAGGAATGAACGATCTAATGAGGAACAACCAAATATGGTAAGTATATTTATAGGTATATTGAAAAATATTTTAAAGCAGAAATATAAAATGTCAACCAAGAATCAACTAATTATTGGATTTGAATAGAATTCTCTGTATTCTTAAAATAAAATATGAATTAAAAAAAAAATGTCCACTTAAAATTTGCGAGCTAAACTTTGGAATCCCAATTTGTTTTTATTTGTTTTATTTTAATTAAAAAATGCATTTCACAGTGTTTTTTACGTTCATTTTATTTATTTACTTATTTAATTTTTTTTAGATAATTTCAGAGTGAAATAAGTTTTGTTTACCTCTTTTAAAATTAAAATAAAATAGATAAAAATCGTCTTATTTTTGATTGTTTAAAAACTGAAAATAAATAGACATAAAATAAATATAAGATAGATAAATAGAGATAAATATTGTGCTCGGTATTTTTTTAGTGCTAAATATTAATGTATGTTTGAGCGATGCTCTAAGTAAAAAATTGGATGCAATCATGTTTAGTTTTTTAAAGATATTTCTAAATTGAAAACTCTTATTTACATTCTTTTTCTTACTGTTTGGCGCTGAAATTTTCTTATATAAATGTAAATAATTGATACGGGGAAATATTTACAATGATCTTTTTCTTTTTTTTTTTCTTTTTTTTCATTTTTTGAATGTTTTTTTGTATTGTGTTATATATTTGGTATGCTTGCAACTGTTTAAATACACCATTTCCTTATGCAGTTGTAGCTATTCATCCACGGAAAGAGAATTAACATGTCTGATTCTGTTTTTTACCAATTTCTTTCAGTATTAATCACACAATGTTTTGTTCTGTTATTTATTTCTTATCAATTCAATGAAACTTTATTCGAACCCATTACTCTTAGTTTTTTGCCATTTTATAAATTCTCTTGAGAAAAAGATGTCAATGCCAATTATAAGCGCTTTTCTGTGATTTTAAACTACATCTTGGTACAACAGTGTTTGCCGCCATGAAAAAAAAACTTATATTGATCAACTATGTGACATTGGATGCAGTGCTGAAGATTTACCGAGTGCGATGACCAATAGGGATGCTTGGCAGGAGATTGTCATGAGAACCGATGCTGTCAGCACAACTTGATGATGATGATGATGATGATTTTCCACACAGTTATATGGTATTGACTATTCCTATCTAATGCAAATATTTTGCACTTAGCTATATTGTTGCAAGTGTTCATATATAATACTTATTATTTATACACACTTATATGGTTTCAAGTAACTATTCATATTTGATAATAATAATAATAATAATAATAATAATAATAATAATAATAATAATAATACTGTGCGGTGACAGAGGTGAGACTGTAAACCATGTACTAAGCGAATGTAACAAACTAGCACAACGGGAATACAAAACTAGGAACGAATGGTTTGAGATGTTGCTCAGAGAGATAAATAACCGTCCAGAATTTGAATTTCCAAAATTCAAAGTAAAAATAATTTTTTTTAAATATTTATTTAAAAGCCCTCATATTTTTTCACGTCAGTTAACTTTGAACCACGTATCTTTGAGGCGTAACACAGATTCTCAAAGATCCGTGATTCAAAGTTAATTAACCTGAAAAAAAATCCTGGTTTATCGTATTTTTTTCTTTCGGCGGGGTGACATGCGATGGTGGAATTTAGATCCGTTAAGTTTGATTTAACCAAAAACTTACTAAAATAACTATTCATCACACTAATTAAGTTTATATATAAAATTATCTTTATCAAGCTGTAGATCTAAGAAAATAATAAAATATTATTGACAGGAAACAAAAATATTTAAGTCGATAAATCTCTTAATGTAGAATCATTTATATAAATTAATATTTCTCTAAACTGAATAATATTTGCTTCATAAAATAATATAAAAATATTTCGCGCAATTTTCTTTATTTTTTTATGTGGAGGTATATTTTATTTGTAGGTGCATTGTGTAATGTTTACTGTTGTAGTATATAGATGCGAGATGAGGCAATTCATTTAGCGCTGATAACTTTGGGAAAGGTATGAATTCAACTATTCCCTCTACAGCTATGGGTAAATAGTTGGATAGACTAAGCTCTTTAACCTTGGTTAGGCAACCAGTCTAGGAGAAGGAAAACTCTGAATTAAAATCTGTTAAACTTCGCTTAAGAAATTGACATTATGTCACCTCATATTCGTGTGCATGTGTTGGTATATATATATATATATATATATATATATATATATATATATATATATATATATATATATATATATATATATTATATATTATTATTATTATTATTATTATTGTTTATAACTGCTTCATTATTTTCTTTCTTGTAATTATCCAGAAATATCCTCAAATGAGCGGCTGTAATTTAAATCTTAACCTTTTAAAGTACGTTATATAGTTATTTCAGTTAAAGTAAGTAAAATCGTCGGGGTGGCCTAAAGTCTGTATCAGCCAATCAGCGAGGGAGTCTATCACCTTTTCACAAGCGCTAGACAAATGAGATTGTTTTTTGGCATCTGAGGTGGGGCGCCACACCTATCATCAGCTCCTTACTTTATCGCACAGATCCCTGTGCTACTCATCCGCTGAGTTGGCGAGGGCCGGTATTGAACTAGGAACCTTATGTTTTCTAGCCGAACGCTCTACCGACCGAGTAGTATTACACAAAAATCATCTCGGTAAACACTTGAAACTATATCTTGTTTATTTCAAAAATAAAAACACAAATTTGAACTATTTAAAAATAGTATTTAAAAAATGAAGCATTTAAAAGTAGAATATATATGCATGAAAAATTTGACCACGTGAGATTTCAAAAAATATATTTTATTTCTGAAAATACAGCTTCCTAAGTTGTATTCCATAAGGAAATGACATAATATCTAACAACATCTCGATTTAAATATTCTGTACTGCACAAGGGACTTTTGTATCAAAAAAGCTTCTCAATCGATTAAAACTGAACACACGCTGGGACATTGAAGTATTGAAATGCACAAAAAAACATAAAAAATGATACGAGAAAAATGTTTGTGAATAGGCGAATATACCCTACAGTTTATGGAAATCAGTGTCGTCTTCTTACGCACCATTAATTCAATGTTTATTTTAACCTTCACGTCTTCGTTTTTCTGACTTCTTCATTGTCTCACTTGTTTTAATCTCACTCCGCATTCATCTTTGTTAGTTCTTCTTAAATTCAGGAACACAGAGATTTAGATTATTTTTGAAGTATACATTTTAATTCATTTCCCGAGACTATATATCTTATCAAACGCACGGAGGAGAATTCAGAGGACGCCATGACGCGTCCAGATCCAAAGGACTCTCTCGCTAATTTCCTAAATTTATGGTAGATTTCCTCAACTAATGTAAGAATCCTGTCACAGGTCAACTAAGGTTTAACGCCTGTCTGTCATACTGTATGACTCTAACAATTAGAAGTTAATTTTTGAAATTACCACACTACATTACAAAACTGTGTAGGCGCGTGGTGTAATGGTTAGAGTCGTAGTTCGTCGACCTGAGTTCAAATCCTAGACGAAGCTGTCTACATTTCACATAGCTAATATCATTGGGAAAGGTGTGCACCAATTGATCTCCCCCCAGCTATGGGTAAATATCAGGGCAAACTGGACTCTTTAACCTTGGTTAGCAACCAGCCTAGGCAAAAGAAAACTCTGAATTCAAACCTGTTAAATTCTACCTAAAATAATTGACCTTGCGTCACATCCTTCTCGTGCGGATTGGTTGGTGAATATGTACATTAAAAAAACTAAGACTATTCTGTATATAAGACTAAAACTTCATAGTATTGTAATCAATGGTGGGGGGATGAAATGACTTTACTAACAAACATCACCAACTCTCGTGTGGGACAGTTTCTTCTACCCTTACGAGAGTTCCATAATTAACCATTTGTTGTCGATAACACAACTGGGCCCCAGGGTCGTTGGTAGTAGAAAATGGCCACTACATTACACATGTTTTGTGTGGTTGTTTCAATTGTGCAATTTCACTTTTGGTAACAGATATTTTTTTAATTCTATTGAGTTTAGTCATAGATAATGCATAATAATATTCGTTTTGCTTTTTTCCACCAAAAAAACATTATTTTTGTTTATACAAAAAACCGATGCAAAATGTGTTCTAAGGGTACTAATTGATAGAAGTTACAATATCTATCTATCTATCTATCTATTTATTATATATATATATATATATATTATATATATATATATATATATATAGTAAAATATGAGGAATGACCTATTGTCGGTATCAGCCTGACAGCAATGGAGTCTGTCTCCTTTTCACTAGCTGTACTACTCATGCGCTGAGTTTGCGCAGGAACGGTATCGAACTCAGAACCTTGTGGTTCCAAGCTGGGAGTTAAACCGGCCTATATATATATATATATATATATATATATATTATATATATATATATAGAGAGAGAGAGAGAGAGAGAGAGAGAGAGAGAGAGAGAACCTGTTCAAGAATATATGCGTATATGTGTATGCTATGTCAATATTTCCATAGTGTAATCATTATTTTAAAACGATTAACAGCTATTTAGATAAACAAAAGACAACTCAATATCTTTTAGATAAGGAATAAACATACAATTAGTGGTCACAAAAATGTTTACTCAGACAGTCGAATATGTTTCAGAAAAAAACAAAAACAACTATTTTATCTCTGGTTGTATTTGAGTGAAACAATATATTTTAGTTATAGATCATTCCGATAAGGTCTCTAGAAAATTGGAAAAACAAAAGTCTCTCTCTCTCTCTCTCTCTCTCTCTCTCTCTCTCTCTCTCTCTCTTCTCTCTCTCTCTCTCTCTCTCTCTCTCTCTCTCTCTCTCTCTCTCTCAAACACACACACACACACACACATATATATACACACTGTTAGAAATAAAAACAAGACAGCGACACAATTTATGTTTCCATTTTTCTTTTTTTTGTCGGGTTCAATCTCATATTTTCAAATTAAGCACAGTTTGACAGCTAGCTACTACTTGTGTAGGAGAACATCATCTCGCCACGCTGTAGAAATGAAAAATCTCAAGATTGACTTAACGAACTTAGAAATAAATAAACAGGTTTAGTTTCTTTGTTTAATGGCATATCATTCTTCCTGGGTTAATAAATGCAAAAGCCATCCTTATAGAAGATCAGTAGTGGTACTATCTAACTCATAGATGGAGTTCATACCTTTCCCAGGGTATTATTCTGAAAGTGAACGTAATAGCGCGACTGGGGTTAGAACCCGCTTACTTTGGTGATGCAGTTCAGCCCGCTTGCCACCACGCCATGTAGACTCCTCGCGAATGAAAACAGATTGATAAAGAAGACAGGATTCTGCATACTCGAATACTGTGCTTGCTTGACAGATCAAGCAGGTTATTGATCACAAAAATAACGCAAGGATTTAGAATTTTAAATACAACCGTGTACTTGTAAAAGTTTGGCATATCAATGACACAAATATATTTTATTTACTAGATTCATTTGAATCTATTAGTTTTTATAATCTATTTAGTTTAAATATAATCTATTTAGTTTAAATTTGAAAGAAACCATTCGCATATGCATTATCTAAGCGCTTTGTTTGAGTCCAAGTGGTGCAACCGTACGGTAGCACTGAAACGGCTTGAAATAATTTTTGCTTCATCTTATCACTGAGATCAGATTTCCTATGCGTACATTGATATTGATTTCTGTAGATGAGATATTACTACATAGGTAAGTGAAGTGGTCTATTATTATTATTAGAGTTTTACTATCCTGGTTGTAATCCTGTCGGCTGGGGCTGGAGAATACGCCGACTGTATCATTGCAGATGGCTAACACCCCCCACCCCCAATTGAGCCAGCTGTTGGCTGTGGGTGCCAACCCGTGAAGCTTAAATACGGTATCCTCGTGACTGAACATCTATGACATGCAAATCCACTTTGACGCTTACTTAGGCTAGACGGTCGGTCGGAGAGGCCCCCTTCTATCAGTCGGCTGGTAACGTCAAGCCATATTGCCTATATTATTATGCCAATCTATTGCCATTGTAACCCTTTTTATCATATGTGCTTGAAGGCCCTGGCTGAGGGTCTTAGAGTCCTGGATATGACGTTAAAATTCATCTAATGCTGAATTTCCAATTCATGAGCTCTGGGGAGTGTGGAGTTCACCTTCACCACCATTACTTCCAGGTCCACTCTAACCAGGAGTGATAGTACTTGTTAGGGTCTCATCTATGGGTTAACTAGAAAAAATGAGTTGAAAAAACGCGTTTAAAACAACTGAGTTCTAAAAATATTATATCCATCAAGAATGACTAAAACAAAATATCTTTGGCAAGCAGCCATCCTGTGTAGAGATGCTACCGTCTTGTTCAAAACATATAGAGGCCAATGACACTTGCCGTCTTCTCTAGGATCAATAAATATTTTACGTGTCATTCATACAGAGAAATAATCATTCCCTACAAAAACTCTGTTAGTTTCATAGAACAATCTAAACTCCATATGATTATATAAGACTACAATTTGCGTATCTCGTTTCTGTTATGGAAATTTATATTTTACTTGTTGACCGGTGAAACCCGTTGGGTTCCCACTGTAACAGTGGTCCATGAACACATTGATGATTTTATATGTGAGGTAATAAAGGATTTCATAAATCTCTCTCTATATATATATATATATATATATATATATATATATATATATATATATATATATATTAGTACAGCTGAATTTATATAGAATTTTAAAAGAAAACATACTTTATTGAACAGCAATGTTGAATAGTAAAAAGAAAAGGGAGCGAAAGAAACAAAAAGGAGAAACTTTAGGGTCCTTTCGACCAGTCGTTACTTTTGAAAAAGCACCTGTAGAAAGGGCCCTTAAGTTTCTCCTTTTTATTTTTATTTCGCTCCCTTTTCTTTTTACTATTCAAAATTGCTGATCAATAAAGTATGTTATTTTTTACATTATATCTATCTATCTCTCTCTCTCTCTCTCTCTCTCTCTCTCTCTCTATATCTATATATATATATATATATATATATATATATATATATATATATATACATATATATATGAACCAGCAATACTTCGCTTGAAATCTACCATGTGCCACATCCTTCTCCTTGTGGAGGGGGTGAGGGGGTGAGTAAATACAATTGTTTTTGTTTGTGTATATGTCGGTGCGCGTCTATTTTTGTACACATTCCTGTATATTTGTTTACATTAATTTACTTTTAAAGACACTGCCAAGGGAAAACGGGATAATTTACTCCCGTGTTGATGCAGATGTCTCTTGTCAGTATAACATAAGAATGTCTTTCATTCAAATTTCATCTGCAAGTCAATTATTTAAGCATAATAACACTTAATTCACAATTGCCTGGGGCATTCCTACAGTTTCTTCATTTCCAGTAAAATTATTGAAATTAGAAAATGAAATATTTATTTTATTCAAATAGAAAACACAGATCAGTGTAATGTTTGCATTTTTATTCTTCTTGTTTAAATAGATACGACGTCCTTATAATGAATATAAGACTCGAAAGAAAAGTTTAGCGTGTTATGTGCGTGAGATTTGTGATCAATACTTACACCTTTTAACATGGGTCAATCTAATAGACTTTATATTGCTTGAAAAATCATTATGATCATATCATAATGGACATCTGGGTTCAAGGAGTCTCTTTGGATTCATAACTTCATTGAATTAATCACCTCCATTCTGCTGTTCCGCTACTCTATCCAAAAGCCAAACTGACGGCTCCTTTGAATATTCATCACACTTTTGTCATTATGAGAGTCCAACCCCTACTCATCAGAGCAGGGTGGTGTAAACGTGGTAGTGTCAATGCTATGCCGTCGGGAACTTAACTCTTTGCCTACTAAATTTACCCCACGTCTGTACCAAATTTTCTTGGTATTTTGTAGCTGTATGATGGGATATTTCAAAATTCACAATGTATTTCTCTGTAGCATAACGATAGTCACGGTACAAGAACAGTGTTTTTCGCATAGACTCAATTCGTAGTAGTTACCGTTAATTCAGAAACAATACACGCAGTTTGTATAGTCACAAGGAGTTGTTTATTACTTGGATGCCCGTTGGCTCTTTTTCAGAGAGACGAGAGAGAGAGAGAGAGAGAGAGAGAGAGAAGAGAGAAAGAGAGAGGGGGTACGGTCAAAAAATCTTCTTACATAGTATCATGTTCCTTACTGCTGTGCCAGACTCATACGGGGACCGACCGACCGAAAAAAGAGGCAGATTTTCTTCTCTCCCGTTTCTCGTTTTGGCGTCACATCTTTTGCGGTCAAAGCCCGGAACTTCTGTTTTTATTTTTAAATCTATTTCCGGGGTCATTCGTCGGTCACATTACTGGCACCCCACGTAGTGTTTACTCTTCGAAATTTTAACCTTTCTTTATTCTTATTTCTTCTTCCTCTCTTTCCCTGTCAAACCCTAAATTCTCCGTAGCCATAATAATTACGCTATGGCCTTCAGACTTGATTCTATCCAAATAAATATGGAAATGGTATTCACGTGTGAGCGGCTTGAATTAGGTAAAGAGTTAAATGTCTGTTATGACCAACCTAGGCGGACAGGTCTAGGACCCAGTGCTATTAGGGCCACAACTTGACTAAAATGGTTCTAACGAAAAGAGATGTCTACACCGGAAACCGGAAGGTACATCTGGTCCTCTTGTCCATGCGTCTGCTGGATAATCTGCGACATACAAGTGTATCTGTGTGCAGGGTTTTGGGAATCAGTTCCGTACTTCCTATTCTTCTGATACTCCATCTGTGATTTTCAATGGATGGAGCCGGCTCAACAAAATGGAGGAAAAGTGGATAAACAACAGAGCAACTAAATTCAATTGATATTTCGCAGCAGTGTCTAGTAAAGCTTCTTCAGAATATATTGTGGTGACAAATGCTGCAGACTGTAAAAAGGATTTATCTCTAAAATAAATTCTGAGGAAGCTTCATTAGATACTGAGGCGAAATATCAATTGAATTTAGATGCTCTGTTGGTATATCAATTTTTCCTCTATTTTCAACAAAATTTTCTCGGATTTACTGAATCCTTCACTCATCATATATATATATATATATATATATATATATATATATATATATGGGTATCCTATATTTGCTTACATTTGTGTGTATACATATAAATGTATATATATATGTGTGTGTTTATGTGTGTTCATATATATTCGTATATCTATATGTGTATATATGAACATATATATGTGTGTATGCGTATTTTGTATATATGGATTTATATATATGTACTTATATATATTTACAAGTTTCTATAACTATTATATATATATATATATATATATATATATATATTCATATATACATATGTATATATGCATATATCAATATATATATATATATATATATATATATATATATCGCTCTCTCTCTCTCTCTCTCTCTCTCTTCTCTCTCTCTCTATATATATATATATGTATATATATATATTTCTCTCGCTTTCTCTCTCTCTCTCTCTCTCTCTCTCTCTCTCTCTCTCTCTCTCTCTCTCTCTCTCTCTCTCTCTCTATATATATATATATATATATATATATATATATATATATATATATATATATTTCTAATGAAGTTGTTGGAATGAAATAATAATTAAACTTGGTACACCTAATTTTCATTTGGATTAATTACCAGCCAATAACCCCATCGATAAATAACATTCGTCCCTAATAAACTCCAATAAAAAATTCAAAAATTCATTACTGCCAAATAAAGGAGAGATTAATCAGCTAAAAATCCACCGGGCTAATCTCATTCATCACAAGAAGTCGCCAGAATTTCTTGGAAGAAAAAAAGTATTAAATTATGCGATTGTAATCAAGCACTATCGACTCTAAAGTGATCGAAGGTGTTCACGGCTCTTTACCAAAACAAAAGCGTGCTGAGAAAGAGGAAGTATGATTTGCCTGCGCTTAAGACTTGATTACTGAAATTGATCAACCGAATCTCTGCCTGCTCCAATGTCAATATTCCAGAAATCGATATGCAATTGCGTTAGTTATGTTATCTGTTAAACGCACCGTGCCAACCAAGCAAGACGCACAACGTCTGACGATTGCTAATTAACTAAATAGGATGTAAAGGTGTTTCGGAATGAACACTGGCTTCTTTCATTATTAGACGTAACTAATTCATTGATATTCACATATCCATAGCAATACAAATGCTTAAGCACACACACACACACACACATATATACACACACATACACAAACATACACAAACACACACACAAACATATATATATATGAGGTAGGTAAAAGGATAGTGAACAAAAAATAATAACTCAAAAAATCTAAGAGTTGAAATATTTCGTCCGATTTATAAGGACATCTTCAGTCAAATGATTTTTATCAAAAGCAAAAATTGCGTACATGTGATTGGATGAGGGAGTGAGTTAGTAGCGGAAATGAAGGGTAGGGAGGTTAGGGTTGGAATAAGGGATGAGGATAACATGAATGAAGTGTAGGGAAAGTTTACAGGAAGCAGGGTGGAGGCTAGGAGCTAGATGGGCAAAGGGGTAGGTCGAGGGAGGAGGGTAAAGTTCATGGTAGTGGAGTTTTTGATGCCAGGGAAGATAAGGAGGAGGGGAGAGTTGAGTGACATTAGGTTACTGGGTCAGTTTTGTGGTACAGTAGGGGGGAGAATTTTTTTCCTTGTATGTGTGGGGGGAGAAACGGAAAGAAGTAGGGTCTATGTATGGGCAATTTTTTATTTATTTATTTATTTATCCACATATATATATATATATATATATATATATATATATATATATATATATATATATATAATGGGGGGGTAAAAATATCAGTTATTTCGCCATAACATATCTTTGTTATTTTCACCTTCCGTTCTGCGAAATACGTAGTTATAGTTGGCATTGTTGTTGTTATGTGATCGATATTTGAGCCTGATCACACCATTTGCTTGCTATTCTCAATGTAAACATGGCCCCTCTACTAACAACATGCAGCAATGAAGTAAACCATTTTCTCTGATCAGAAGGATTGTCAGGAGATGAAATTTGGTGGAGGCTTTAGCACAATACGGAGTGCAGGACACTGACACCTCCATCATTGATAATGAAATTCAGCAAGCTCGAGAAATAGTAATGGTGAACCGGCAAGTTATCATAAAATCCTCACAGTGGATCTCCCTGTTGGACGTGAGTGGCGACCTATGATGCTTAAGGATGGAGTTCTGTTGGCTGAGCAGGTCCATGACATGCAACACTCTACTTTGGTCTATAGTTTGTTAGAGGTGGTTGGGGAGGTTTTCTTCGATCAATAACCCTATCATCTTTATGATTACCCCGAAACTACGGCAAGCCCCACCCTTTTTTATCATATATGAGCTAGAAGGCTGTGGCTGAGGGACTTGTGTATGACGTTACACTACATCTAGTGGTGAAGTTCCAATTCTGGAGCTATGGGAATGTGGAGTACCCCTTCATCGCTATTACTCCCATGTTTACTTTGACCCAGAGTTGCTGTACCTGCTAGGGTCCCATCTATTTTTTAAGTAGATCATATACTGAGGGTTTTTTTTAAGTGGTTAAAAGAAATTGGGTTAAAAAATTGAATACCCAACAAAAATGAATAAAATAAAAACACATTCGGCATAAAATAACTCAAAGGTTGACATATCGTAAATCCATCTCACCAACAAGCATCCTATGGTGTGAATGGAACATACATTGGCATTTCAGTCTCGGAAGACTATAATAAAGTTTTTTTTATGTGCCCTGAAGTTACAGCGCCTCCTGTGACTGTGAAGTCCGATGTTTGAAAAACATTCTCGACCTCAGATTTAGATTTGAAGGCTGTCCCTGAAGATGTTGATGTTCCGATGCTTTATTGCCGCTGCTTTCTTCTGGACCTCTTAGCTTCATGGTGTTGTGTCAGGGTGACTTTTGACATGAACAGTCCTCGACGGAGATTCTGCCGCCATGGAGGGTGGTCCTGAGCCAAATTTTCCCAGCTGGAAGGGGCAATGCCAAAGCACCTGAGATCATTCTTGCAGAACATATACTCTATCATATATCTATGTTGCTAAGATGTCTTATAATATTTCATCTATATCTGCTTATTTCAACAGTGCGTTTATGACTTCTCAAGCCATTAAATGATTACGTCATATGCAAAACTTGTTTGATAACTTGGGAAAGGTAAGAATCCAATTCTCCCTCCAGCTATTGGCAAATAGTAGGACAGACTAGGCTCTTTAATAATGGGTAGGTAACGAATCTAGGAGAAGGAAAACACTGAATTCAAACATGTTAAACTTTGCTAAAGAGATTGACCTTGTGTTGTATCCTGCTCGTACGGAAGGGTTGGTAAATATACATAACATAATGTATTTATGACTTCTTATGCCACTAAATTATGAAATCTCTTTGATGATAAGTAATCGGTTTAAGAAATAAATCATTCATATTGATACGCAGATTCTGGCAGTGTTTTTAAACTCCGCGACATCATTGACGTCTATTTTATGTTTTACTTAGAAAGGTTTTACGGCAAGGTTAGACCATATTATTATATCATTGAAAATATTTCAGTTGAAATATTTCTTTTGCAAGTAAAATATAGTTTTCTCTCTCTCCATTCATCAAAGCTATGTCTATCTCCCAATAACATCAAAGCAGTCGGCTAAAAAGGCCTAAATGGTGTGATGGATTGTTATTATTTTTATTATTATTTTCGTTTTTATTTTTACGTTTTACTCAACTTAAAAGAAAATGGGGCTTGATGCCAGTAAAAGAAAACCATATTTCTATATCGCAATGTAAAAGGGTTTTCATATAGCTGAAAGGGTTTTTTTATCTATGAATGGATGGAAAGGCCATCCAGTGGGATAATTATTGGTGAAAATAACTCGTGTGGTCATTTTCAAACGCTTCTTCTTTTTAACCCTTTCACTTCAGCGAAGATCCATTCGATTTTTCTAAGCCTCTGTTCAAAACTTTGCTTCGAAATAAGAAAATCCAAAGATTCTTGGAAAGAAACGATGAGTAGGGAAAAATACGGGGACATTTTGGCAAGGCTTCTAGCAAAACGAAGAGTAGATGATAGAAAATAATATTGTCAATACGCCATGAACATAATCATTTCTCTTTGCTGAGAAAACTTATGGACTCAAGGTTTACAAGATTCAAAATAATATTTCGAAATCCTTATTAACAATTGCAACCTTACCTTTAAGAAAACGAAAAATAAACAAAAAAGAATACTATTTGTCTGAATTTTTTAGATGAGGCTTGATAATTGGTATTGGAGACATGGTGTAGTGGATATAGGCGTTGAGTTAATACAGTTCGAAGATACAGCCATCTTTAGGCTGCAGATTCAATCCTGCCAAGGGCGACAGTAACATAGAATAATAATTAACATAGCTTAACACTTGTACTAAGTCAGTGGAATGAGAATAGTATACTCCCGTGGATTGAATAACGGGTTGGGTTCAAAGTTCCGGCAAGGCTCCCAATTACGACAAGAAGATTCCCGAGTCCAACAAGAAATACCTGAAGAAGGCAGCTGTGCTCATCGATCGAAACATTGTATAGATAACAATAAAGATGCGGACAATAATACAAATAATACAAAAAAAAAGAATAACATAAGAAGATGATCTTTCGGGTTACGTCTCCAGATGATACAGTTCTCATTAACAACCATTGAATGATGATTATAGATGTATGGCGAGTAAAAACTAACATTTAAAGGGATTGGTCCAAGATTAAAGCCAACTACTTAAACAGGCATGTCACTTTGATTAGTATTTGAAAAATCGTATTGCATAATTTTGCCTTTCGTCAATATTTTTTAGATTTAATTTTTTCCCTCGCGTATGTGATCTTCAGACTTGGTCTGAAGATCACATAGGTGAGAAAATGTCAGTAACCAGGCGATGTTGAATCCATGTCTCCGCTATCTTAACAAATATAAATGCTTTGTTCATGATTTTGACAACTGTTTACTTTTGAATATAACACACACACACACACACACACACACACACACATATATATATATATATATATATATATATATATATATATATATATATGAGAATGAACAATATGGGATGAAAACACCACACAATGCTGTTAAAGAGAAAACAATTTATAACATAATCATAGCTGATATTGATCAATATTTCGATTTTACAAAAATCATCTTCAGAGCCCGTTTAGTCCGTGGTGTTTGGGATCGGAGATAAGAGTCAAATGAGTTCAAAAAAAAAAACCTTGATTTTGCAAAAAAGAGAACGAAAATTGTTACATTATTTTCCAATGTGGGCCTTCCCGCCGTGTTTTTGTCGGTCAACACGATATGTATATCTTTTTTGTCGGTCACACTTTATTGTAGCGGATTTTGAGATGTTGGCAACTTGACGAATTAACTTATTCAAAAAGGGGGGATGGGTATTAAACAGTGTAGTGTTTTCATTCCATCTTGTTCATTCTCATACTGTCGGATTCATTTCCTCTCTTTTAACTTTTAATCGAGTCACAATTAACATAGTTATTTACATCACACTCTCCATGATTTTATTTATATTTAAACCTCAATTATTAATAAAATTGCTTCACCTTTTTATTAGTGTTGTCCATATCTACATACAAATAACATGCAATTGTATTTATATATACAAAAAATAGCGGTTTGCAGTGTGAATGGGAAGGCTAATTAGCATATTGATATTAAAAATGTGATTTTATTAAATATGTGTTTAGTATTATTGATTTCTAACTGTTTCGTTTTATTTTAATGAATATAAGCAAAAATCTCTTCAATGAATCTTAAATGAAATCCATTAACAAGAAAAAATAACTGTCATTTTATTCTTTATTTCCTAATTTAACTAAATAGTTAAATAAGTAAAATTCAGCAATGAAAGACGGGAGTGATGGAAGAGTAAGTTTCATTTCTATTTTTCTATTATACCCCCACTCTGTTACATATCTTTTTGTCTGTCTATAATTTAATACGATATTTCATTACATTAAAACTTAAATACTTGCACCCGGAGGGTGCATATATTTGCTAGTATATATATATATATATATATATATATATATATATATATATATATATATATATATATATATATATGCCAACCCCGCTTCTTAGGAAAACCGATAGAGAGGATATTACTAAATGCAATGTTGCCTCTTAATAAAGTGATGGTTTGTGATTTTTTCTTATGAAATAGACAAATGTGTAAAAATATCACTAGATATTAAACCCTAAGTGAATGTACACATTTACAGATGCAGAGAAGAAGCAATGAGAAAGAGTTATAACAATGTTAATGAGAATAATTTATTGATATTTGATAAAATGTACCGACACTAAGTGTTTCGATTAAGATTCTCATTATCAAAACATTTTATTTAAAATAAAAATGGATTAGGTATGTGTTTTTAATCTTCCCCAGGGTATCAAATATCATGTTTTGACTTCAGTTTCATTTTAACGAATATTACGTATATTACCTCCTCGAATTATGCATTTGAAAATGAAATTGAAATCAGCAGATGATATATGTAATGCATGATACATATTTATTTTAATTATGCTTCGATACTGTGAATCTTCATCAAAACATTTAGTGTCGGTAGATTTTCTCAAATATCAATAAATCTTCCACATTTATTCTGTTTTTCAGTCTTATTTACTTCTCAACGTAATATTGGATTTATTTCTCCTTTTCTTTTCCACATACAAATGTTTCTAACCATATCCTCATTACGTAAACGAATAACAATATATAATATCTAAAAGATGTGTTTGTTGGATAATTGAATGTAAATTAATAAAGTAATGTCGGCGTGGTAGGTAACTGTCGGTATCAGCCTGATAGCTATGGATTATATCATTTTTTCATTAGCACTAGACCAGTGAGATTGTTTTTGCGTATAAAGTGGAGTACAACACGTACCATCAGCTCCTCACTTTACCACATGAATCCAAAGCTGTGTCGCCCATGCGTTGAATTAACTAGGACTGGATTCGAACATGAAACATTGTATTTCCTAGGCGGATGCTCTACCAACTGAGCTAAAATGGTAAAAAATCGACTGTTATAGTAACTAGGAAACTAGAAGTACACTTTCCACATTAATTTGAATCTGAGCACAAGAAAGCGCTTGCAAATAGGCACGTACACACGCTCGCACATATATGTAGGTACACACACAGACGCACAGGCCTCAGGAATACACACACACTTTTTTTTCTCTCTCTATCTCCCGCAGACATCTATCTATAATGAACAAAGTGACTTTTTCTGTCTTTTTTTGGCAGACAGTACGTAATGTCAACCTAGAATCAGAGCGTAGTATCCGACAGTTCACCCCCGGGGTATAATGTCACTCCCCAGTACCCCTGCTTATGATTAAAACTTTGATCTTCGTCCTTCTATCTAGGAATAAGGTGAAGTACATTTTCCTTTTCTCCTGTCACAGGGATGTTTCTATGGCATAGTGGCAAATGACATCATGGTTTCCGTGATATACTGGCTGCGACATCATAGTAAGTGAGTTCGAACTCCAGTCGCGATATTACGATCACATTCGGTCATTAACCCATATGAAAGGTGTAAACGTCAGCATCCACCCAGCTTGGGTTAAATAGTACAGCTACTGTTTTTCCTCAAAGATTGCTTTAGCATTAAATAACCGATGATGGTTGATATGCCATTAAACAAAGAAACCAAACTTTATTCAGTCGTACTTTCATCTTGGGTTGGTACGGTTTTCTTCTATTAAAACAAAAAGCAGGCATGAACACATGACGCAACGAATATATATATATATATAGCTCAGTCGGTAGAGGGTTCGGCTAGAAACAACAAGGTTCCTAGTTCAATACCGGTCCCCGCCAACTCAGCGTATGAGTAGCACAGGGATATGTGCGGTAAAGTAAGGAGCTGATGGTAGGTGTGGCGCTCCACCTCAGATGCTAAAACAATCTCCTTGGTCTAGCGCTATTGAAAAGGGGATAGACTCCCTCGCTGACTGGCTGATACCGACTTTAGGCCGCCCCGACTATATATATATATATATATATATATATATATAAAACTTTTACTTGAAGGCACTTACAACGCATGTATCGCATAAAATTCGATACTTTTTCTTATAGAAAATGAAATTGACAAGTGTAATCCCGGCAAAGGATCGCTCGGTGTGTAGAATGTCGTACAGACTGTTTCTACACACCGAGCGATCCTTTGCCGGGATTACACTTGTCAATTTCATTTTCTATAAGAAAAAGTATCGAATTTTATGCGATACATGCGTTGTAAGTGCCTTCAAGTAAAAGTTTTATATATATATATATATGAAGGAAGGGTGGATGGGTTTAGGATCCGACGATATGCTGTAGATAGAAGGAAAGTGGTCAAGAAATGATCAACTCAAAACAAGTCACAGGGTGGTACGTTTCGTCTGTATGCGCAGACTTTCTCAGCCGATCTGAGACTTTATTGAAGCAAAGCATACGTTTAAATACATGTGGTGGTGGCGGTGTCGGGGAGGTCAAGGGGGTGAGTGTGTAGTGATGTGAGCTAAGGAGGAGCGGGGAGTTGTGGGTAGGATCAGTTGAAATGGAGGGGTAGAGGATGTTTGTTAGAAGTGCTGGGGCGGTGGCAGTGGTTGAAGGGTCAATTAGTGTGGGTGTATATTGATTTATGTGAGTAAAGGGGAGGTCAAGGGGGTGAGTGTGTAGTGATGTGAGATAAGGAGGAGTGGGGAATTTTGGTGTGGGCTAAGGAGGAGCGGGGAATTTAGGGTAGGACGGGGACCCCGTCCTACCCTAAATTCCCCGCTCCTCCTTAGCTCACACCAAAAAATTTCCCTGCTCCCCCTTAGCTCACACCAAAATTCAACTGACCCAGCGACCCCGTCCTACCCTAAATTCCCCGCTCCTCCTTAGCTCACACCAAAAAATTTCCCTGCTCCCCCTTAGCTCACACCAAAATTCAACTGACCCAGCGACCCCGTCCTACCCAAAATTCCCCACTCCTCCTTAGCCCACACCAAAATTCCCCACTCCTCCTTATCTCACATCACTACACACTCACCCCCTTGACCTCCCCTTTACTCACATAAATCAATATACACCCACACTAATTGACCCTTCAACCACTGCCACCGCCCCAGCACTTCTAACAAACATCCTCTACCCCTCCATTTCAACTGATCCTACCCCCAACTCCCCGCTCCTCCTTAGCTCACATCACTACACACTCACCCCCTTGACCTCCCCGACACCGCCACCACCACATGTATTTAAACGTATGCTTTGCTTCAATAAAGTCTCAGATCGGCTGAGAAAGTCTGTGCATACAGACGAAACGTACCACCCTGTGACTTGTTTTGAGTTGATCATTTCTTGACCACTTTCCTTCTATCTACAGCATATATATATATATATATATATATATATATATATATATATATATATATTTACCAACTCATCCACACGAGCAGGATGTGATACAGGTCAATTTCTTAAGCGGAGTTGAACAGGTTTGAATTCAGAGTTTTTCTTCTCCTAGACCGGTTGCCTAACCAAGGTTAAAGAGCCAAGTCTACCCTACTATTTATCCATAGCCGAAGGAAGAGTAGGATTCATACCTTTCCCAAGGGTATTAGACGCAACGGATATAAGGGTTGAGTTAATACAGTTCTAAGTGACAATCATCTGGCGTTTTCAGGTTCAATCCTGGCTACAGCTGAAAATAACAAAGAATACTTATCATAGTGTAACCCTTTAACCCGATCATGGTTAACAGAATGAGAACAATCTACTCCAATGAATTGAATAAAGGGTTCGATTCGAAGCTCTTTGAAGGAGCATGATTATGACATGGAGGCTACCAATTTCGACAAGAAGCTTCTCACGGCGACAGAATCTCTGGGTAGCTTGCTGGCAAAGTGCGGCGAGCTCCAAAATCAGCTCGCTTAAGTAATAATCACCCAAATACAAGGTATGGTCAGACAGGGGAAGAAGCGTCTTCCTAATGTCAGTTTCTAATCAATTCGCATTTATCATTCCTTTGTTTAAATTCTCAAAATCTTGGAAAAATGCGACGTTGCCAAAATTCTAAGCACAACCCCTTTTCTCCAACCTTCTAAAATCCCTTTCTGTTACCATTACCTACAATGAGGATAACGGGAGGATAGCTTTGCCTCCTCCAAGAAATACTCAAAGAAGCCCAGAGGACACATTAACCGATAAGTTGTGTAAATAACACTTTTGACAAAGACAACACTCCGAAAAATGTAGATAATTAAGAAAGCAGCAAAATTCGAAGAATCATGACCAGCTTTGAGGATTCAATTCCCGGGTTTTTCTTTATACCCCGCAATAAATAGAATGGTCAGAATATTGTTTGTTGGTTTGTTGGTTGGATTTTACAGCATGTCAATCCTTGTTGGGTTTTTTATCAAAAATACGTTTTGTTTTATACATTCTTGATGGGTATCCAATTGTTGAACTCAATTTTGTAAAACAATTTTAAACTCATTCTTTTCTATTTAACACATAGATAGGTCCCTAACAGGTACTACCACTCCTGGTCAGAGTGAATCTGGGAGCAAAGGCCACGAAAGGGCACTCCAAACTCTCAGAGCTCCAAAACTGGGATTTCATCACTAGATGCAGTTTAACATCATCCAATTCTCTTTGTTATATCTTAACAAGTGGGAACAGGTGATGTTTTTTTCTTGGTCATAAGAATTCGTTCTTACTATTATTCTCATATATTACCTTATATTATAACTCAATCCATAGAGGTAGTTAATTCGAACATTTTATTTGAGGAAGATGGCAACAGGAAATATTGCGAGGAAAAGCAGGCTATAACTAGCGGAAATAAACGAACAGTAAATATCAGGAAATGTCTATCCACATACAATTATATCTCTATGAATGTGTGGCTTTTTACATACGTGGGTGTATAGAAAAGGATTGTGAATAGAAAAATGAGAAAATTACGAAAGAAAGAAGTGTGAAGAAAGAGGGGAAAGTAAATATATTTGAATTGTTACGGACAGGAATTGATTTTAGAGAATGATTGATGAAAAGGAATCAAGTGGATGTCTGTGGAAACGGCAATAAAAGGCAAACTAGCAGACCTAAGGGTATACGTTCTAAATATTTACCAGGGTCTATTGATATTGTGCCGACTTTTTAATGCTCAATTCGACCTTTTATTCACTAACTGCTGACAGAACAGGCAGAACGTTTCTTCGCCCTGTCGGCAGGGACGTTAGAATGCACCGACTACACCTCTGCAGAGGGGTAACACTCCCCTAATGAGGCCACCTGTTGGTCGTAGGTTGTGACTCGTGATGCTTACTGATAGAACCCAGGTGGATGAGCAGTCCATGACTTGCAATATTCCACTTTGGCCTTATCTTGGGCTATACGGGCGGTCGGAGAGCCCCCCTCCGATCAATCGGCTGGTCACGTCAAGCCCTAGCACCTATATGATTTTCCCAACCCTATTGCCCTTATGGCAAGCCCCAATCCTTCTTATCATATGGGTGCTAGAAGGCGGTGGCTGCGGGTCTACATGTCCTAGGAATGACGTTAAACTCTATCTGATGGTGAGGTTCCAGTTTTGGATGTTTGGGGAATGTGGAGCACCCCTTCATCACCATTGCTCCCTGGTCCACTCTGACCCGCAGTGGTAGTACCTGTTAGAGTCCCATCTATGGGTTAAATAGAAAACATGAGTTTATAAACGAAATTGTATTATCTATTAAAAATGAAATTATTTCAAAACTTTGTGGGCATTAAACATTTTTGAATATCAAATTACCAATAGAAGTATTCGGCATAAAATAACCCAAGGGTTGACATGCCGTAAAACCCAAACAAACAAACAAAGAACCAGTTTATGTTTATTCACAACAAATTGCACTTCTGTATAAACATATGTGCAGCCAAAACATTGAAAAAGGAAAGGAAAAAAAAAGAAAGAAATTATTCCAAGAAGCGTAGTGTTGTTTCCGATGAGAATGTAAAGATATTTCTCTGGATAATCGATGTGTCGATGGACAATAAAATCACCTTTTCACCAACTCTTCATTCTTCTTTCTGGTTTCACAACTTTCATATTGAGATTTAATGTAAGTTTCATGTAGAATTCTTGAGGCATTATCAAAATGACGTCAAAGAAGATGAATTCGCCAGCTTATTTATTGATTTTCATGATGAAATGTCAATGCTTTTTCAGGTGCAATCGATCTTTCCGGTTACTTGTCACTATCGATTGGCTTATACTCGCTCTGGTTAAGGTATCACTTTCAAATTCAAATCAAGCGACAACAATGCGTGCTCAATAGCAAATAAAGCTTCGGTTTCGGTTGGAGAGATTTACAGTAAGCGTAATTCTAGAAAGCCTCCTTTAATAAAAAAAAATACGTTTGATGCTTTAGTCACGGGAAAATACAAATCTCGAATCACAAGGGTCTACTCAAGTGAAATTGAAGTGTATAAATCTAAATAAAGAGTTCCAACGATATCGTACCAATTTCAAATATATTAAAGAACCTGGAGTTGGACAGATAAGCATCGGAATAATCTTAACATACACAATTTAACTCACCGCCCTGTCGGTTGCGCCGTTAGAATACACCGAAAGCACCTCTGCAAATCTCTCCAAATGGGGCCACCAGTGAGCCGTGGATGGTTACCCATGATGCTTAAGGATAGAACCCAGTTGGCTGAGCAGTCCATGACAAGAACACTCCACTTTCGCTCTTACTGGGGCTAGATGGGCGGTCGGAGAGGCTCTCTCTGATCAATCGGCTGGTCCCGTCCAGCCCTAGCACCTATATGATTGTCCCGAATCTATCGTTTTTATGGCCATCACTAACCCTTTTTATCATATGGGTGCTAGAATGCGGTGGTTGAGGCTCTTCTGGGAATGATGTTAAACTTTACCTGATGGTGAGGTTCCAGTTTTTGAGGTTTGGGGAATGTGGAACGCCCCTTCATCACCATTCCTTCCAGGTCTACTCTGACTCGAAGTAGTTGTACCTGTTAGGGTCCCATCTATGGGTTAAATAGTAAAATATGTTTATAAAAATATTGAGTACCCATTAAGAATTATTTCAAAACTTTATCGGCATTAAATGACCACCGAGGTTGATATACCGTAAAACAAAAACCAAACCAAACAATTTAATTCCAGTGGCAGAAAATATCTGAGACTGTTTTAAGCTGCAGAAGTTTATCAACCTTGCCAGATTCCACTCATTAATCGGAATCTGCCTTCGTGTAAAAGCACTACTATTTGTTTGGATGGTCAACACTGGCAACTATTCTATAAAACAACCAAACTATCTACAAAACAAGTGAGTAGGGTTTTAGGGTTTCTGTTTCTTCTTTACAATTGAGAGTTCGCTTTATCTTGTGTTAGTATAGCATTCAATTCTAAGGCTAATAACAACAAAAAAGGAATTAATACTTCCTTTAATTCAAGCAATTTATTGGCCAGCACATGAAACAACAAATAACAATATAAAGTCCTTCCTGTATATAAAGTTGATTTTAAGGGACATACCGGCGCGTTGGAGAAGATATCTTAGGGTGATTTCTTGGAGCCCTTCAAATCGCTGCCTTGTGGAACCGCTGGTGGAATCTGTCTGTTGGGATTTTGGATATTGCGCCTAAACTTTTGAGCTCATCACGTGATTGGTATATCCAATCACAGAGACCCTCTCCCTCACTCACTCTATATACAGGAATCACCATTTTACTGACCCAGCAGTTTTATGCAAAACTAGTTTTCCCCTTATTGCTCGAGAGCAAAGTTTGCTCGGCTATTTTACCCATATAGGTTTTACCCAACCCCTCCGTGCAAATAGTAATCGACACAATGTCAATTTCTTCAGCAGAGTTAAACAGCCTTGAATTCAAAGTTTTCCTTCTCCTACACTGGTTGCCTAACAGGGGTTAAAGAGCAGAATCTGCTCTAATAATCTAACCATAGCAGGTGGGTGAATAGTTGGGGGCATGTCTTTCGCAGGGGTATTATTGTTATGTGAAATGAAAATAGCATCTTCCCGGATTTGAACTCGGGTTGCTGAGTCCTTTTACAACGACATTAACCATTAAACCACGCGCTTTTAACTATTCAACTAAAAAGGAGTGATGAATGTCTCCTTTTTCTAAGGAGATTTGAATTTGGCTCACTGATTTCATTTACCGCGTCAAAAAAAAAAAAAAAAAAAAAAAAAAATTATTCAATTCATGTCTCCTTATTTAAATAAAGAAAATTCTCTGATTAGTTATCGATCGGAAAGGTGCATCTTTGCCGAAGTTATTTTTGATCACGTCGAATCTTTAACACTCTATCGACCTTTTTACAGTGCTAATTTGGAGCATATTGGGGGGGGGGGTTAAGATGATGATATATTTTAGAAAAGAGAAATCGCATCTTATTTCTCATTATATTGCTTTGCGTAATGCTCATATCATAACAATAAAAATTATGATCGAATTTGTAAAAGCGGCTTGATGCATCAGCATCAATGATATACACAATAAAACGCATAAAGATGCGTGGTGTAATGGGTACATCGTATGAAATGGATACGGCTAGATGAGTTCAAATACTTGTCGATGCTGTTTGCATTTCAATTAGCGCTAATACACTTTGGAAAGGTATAAATCCACCTATTCTCCCTCCAGCTATGGGTAAATTGTAGGCTGGATTAAGCTCTTTACCTCTGGTAATGCAACCAGTCTAGGAAAAAGGAAAACTCTGAATCCAAACCTGTTAAACTCTGCTTAAATATATGACCTTCAGACTCATACTACCCGTCAGGAGACATATTTAAGGGGTGAACAGAAAGCTCTGGAAGATTAATGTATTATTTACTCGTGAATCAAATTGATATTTTCAATTGATTTTAACGGCATGTCAACATCTAGGGTTATTTTATGACAAGGGATTAGGGAATCACGTTCATTGTATGTTTACATTTACATTTTTATCTAGTTATTTCTTAAGATCTTTTTCGCTTTCCTATCAAATGCAAATACCTTTTATAAATCTGTTTGAGTTAGAAGTAACTCTAACATGTACTACCACTCCGGGTCAGAGTTGACCAAGGAGTAATAGCAATGAAGGATACTCCCCAATTCCCAGATCTCCAGAACTGGAGCCTCATCATCAGGTTCTCTGTGCAGGTTCTTTTAGCGTCATGACCTTGACACCCACTTGTTGTGGGGGGGGAGGAGTCTTACCCCTCTGGGGTATATAGTCAACGTACTAAGCTGTATTCGGGGCTGTCGTGAATCAGTTATAAAAATGAAAAAAGTAAAATCGGAGAATTTGAACTTTGGTTCTAAGTGTTATATATTACCTAAAAGAGGACAATGGACCCGTTTGGTGAAATCTAGTACGTAGAACGAGCGAGACTTACAGGTATTTTTAATGCAACCTGTCAATTACTGATTCCTCATTTCACTTGTATCTTTGCTGAGTAAACCTTTTTCCTTACCTAAAATAATCGTTATGTTTTCTTTCTTTTTCTTTGTTAACTTGGATATACATTAACAGTAACAAAGAAACAAATTTTGATATAGAGTGTAATCAATTCAGTTTTAAGGAAAGAACACTGTTTGTGACACGTGTTGAGTCTTCTTCTAAACTGACTTTTTAAACCAATTATTCCGTTAGAATGCTGCCAGTGAAGATGATGAATGAACTAACTTTAATAAGGTATCAAGTTTTTAACGCTTTCTGAAATAACATTTTTATTCATTTTTATTTATTTATTTTTGTATTATTTAGATTTTTGGTTGTTTGGTTGAATTTTAACGGCATATCCACCCGTCTGGGGTTAATTTATGCCAAGAGGTTAGGAAATGATATATGTTGTATATCTATATTTACATTTTCTATAAAAAGTGAAACTTTGAACGGGAGGACGAATGAGATATAACAGACTTATGAATGTAAGCTGTCAATTACTGATTAGTCATTTCACTTGTATCTTTGCTTAGTAAACCTTTTTTCCTTACCTAAAATAATCGTTGTTTTCTTCCTACTTTTTATATTAAGTCGGATACACGAGTTACAGCACAAAGTAACGAAACTGAAGGAAGACTGATTAAAAAAGACTATTTTTTTTTAAATGCTGAAATGTTTAAGACACAACAGGAAAATCATGTCATTTGTAATTGGGTGCGTAATTTTTGTAATTTTTTAAATGTTATCTTCTTCGAATGGTAGTGATGTTTCTATAATTTAAAAAATGGTATTTATTTATTTATTCAAGCATTTATTTTATTTGCATTTGACAGCACTAATGAGTTGTCTCAGCATTTCAGATTCCTGATTGAAATCAGAAAATTATCTGTCAATATTTTTGTCAGTGAAAAGGGTATGATGCTACAAGTGATTATAATTCTCTCTGACTGAGATACAAGCTTTAAATGCTGGTCAAAATAAGGAATTAATCAAAGTTAGTTCAACGTAAAATCGTTTGAGAACCGCTTTGAAAATGACCAATTTATGATAAATAACACCAATTAAACATTTTAGAAAATAAAAAAATCTCCTTTCTCAAAAGAAGTAGATTCAATTGGACCATATGACCTTTAGGCACCCCTTCCGTGATCTCGACTCACAAGGACACTTTTCTCATTTACACCGTCAAAATCCGGTTGTTTGTTAGGGGTTAGCGTTAGGGGTTAGGGGTTAGTTTTATAATTAAAAAAAAACTCTAAAAATCCTCTGTTAACAATTAACCGGATTTTGAAAGAATGTCCCCACGAATCGAGATCGCAAAAGGGGTGCCTAAAGGTTATTGTTATACCGGCCGTTCTTACAGTGGAGAATATACAACGGTTCTCACTAGAAATAGTGAGACACCGAGTGAAAAGGTTGTACTGTTACCGTACTGTTACCCTACTGTTACTGTTTAGCGGCAAGCTAGCCGTTCTTGTACCTTATTGTAAATACACTTGTCTCTTTTTACCCTAACTCGACTTGACTTCTTTTTTTACTGTTGAACTAACATCACAACAGTTATATGGTCCATTCAATTTCTATTCACCTCAGAACTCATTCTATTCGAATAAAGTCCCATTATTATTGTAATCTGATTCCTTCTGGTCAATTATAATTAGCTGACCTACCAGCGGCATACGTCTAGGATCGCAGAGGTGGAGGAGCCGCTGTGAGCGGCTTAGTGTATGCAGAGAGTTAATATCCACAACGCTCTTTTCCACGAAAGATTTTATAGTAATTGTCAAGTCAAATTTAATCAAGATGAAAAAAAAATATCCCAATGAACTTGCTTTTCAAATGTTTGAAAAAATCAAAACAACTCTAAGAATACATTATTTGGATTTATCAGACTGTTGTTCTCATCTTCATTATTATATGCACAATGTTTCGGCGGATGTGCCCTCAGGCCTTCTTCAGATGTTTCTCGTTAAACTCGGGAACCTTCTTGTCGAACTCTGGAGCCTTAAACTGAACCCACAGCATAACGGATATAAGGGTTGAGTTAATACATTTCGAAGGTTGCAGGTTCAATCCTGATCACGGGCGATAATAACAGAAAATCTAGCATAACTGAGTTGACGGGGACCAATAATGAACCTGGCACCTTGCGATTCTTCGGCGAGTGTTCTACCGACTGAGCTCAACCGTTTCTCTGACCTTGTACCTGAACTCAAATAGTGGTCGCTGACAAAGTCTCATAGCCCCTCTACGAAACTCTGATACGCTTACTCCCGAAATTATGATACGGGGACTATGATAAAATGAATCGAAATTCTCCCTGTTCTAACAGTATCAGTGCTACTGTACAGCCGCACCACTTGAACTCAAAAGAAACGCTTGGAGT
>CM042149.1:83936966-83981743 GCA_023376005.1 Doryteuthis pealeii
GCTATGACTTTGAAGAAAAAAGTATACATTTTCTAAGCTGACTTCTGAAAATTAAAACGGAAAGTTTTTTGGTGGTACTCAATGACAGTTTAACTACAGTCTATGAATTGACATTTTGCGAATTGGGCTACGGTTTTAGGGGATTAAGGTTGTTTTTAATTACGTATTGCTTAAACAAATAAACAACAAAAAGCCCAAATTAACCCAAATTACTATACATTTAATGTTGAAAAATATTATTTTAAACTAAGTTTAATTGAAAGTATACATTGCAATACTAACACCAACAACTGTCTCAATAATAGATTCAATAATTAATTTCAATGGTTAATTAAATGTATAGTAATTTGGGTTTTTTGTTGATTATTTTTTAAGCAATACGTAATTAAAAACAACCTTAATCCCCTAAAACCGTAACCTAATTCGCAAAATGTTAATTCATAGACTTTAGAGTCAAACTGTCATTGGGGACCACCAAAAAACTTTCCGTTTTAATTTTTTACCTAAATCAGAAGTCAGCCATTTTCTATCATTTAAATCTATCAATATTTCATATTTACAAATCTTCGTGCCACACAAAGCCAAATGGGAGAACTAAGACTAGTTAAATAACGCTCCACAATCTTCCAAGAGGAAAATAATTTAATCAACTCTTGAAATTGATATTTGAAATGCTGGCCTAGTTATAAGTTAGCGGAGAGGCCTATTGTCAGTATTAGCCGGACAGCGAGGGAGTCTACCTCTTTTCGCTAGCGCTCGACCAGAGATTTTTTTTTTTTTCTTTGCTGAAGTTAAACAACACACCTACCGTCATCGCCTCACTTTACGGCACATATCAAATTGCGTAAGCAGTGTTACTTATGCGCTGAGTTGGTGAGGACCGGTATCGAACCTGGAATCTTGCGGATGTGCTACTTATTGACCTAAACCGGTCCCTGGCCTTGTTCCTGAACTCAAATATTGTTCTCATGCCCCACCCCATGCACGAATCTATGATACGCACCCCCACCCCCGAATCTATGATATGGGCCTCTGATGAAGCGAACATTCTTCCTATAACTGTATCAGTGCTACTGTATAACTGCACAACTTGAGCTCAAAAGAAACGCATGAGAGTAAAATCTAGATGGGAACAGTACAATTATCCAGGATATCTTGTTCCGCTTACCCTGATGGTTTGTATGATAGAAGGCATGTGACCGCACAGTTACATTTTGCGAGGTGCTGCTTCCAAGATTTTCTTCAAGACGGCTCGCAGCAATATTGAGTAGTTCCCATCAAGGTTCTTCTTCAAGCGTTTTGTTAAAGGTCTAAGTGGTGTATCCATACAGTAGTACTGATATGGTTTCAGCTTGGAATATTTATCACGTTATCTTAGAGATCAGATTGCAATCGAGTATGAAGATATCTTTATCTTGTTTAATACACATCAACTCTGTTTTATCCGAGTTCACATATAGGCCAATACCTCTTGCTTCCCTCACCAGGCTATGCAGTCGCGATTCGGATTGTACAGGGGTATTTGAGATGAACGCTAGGTCATCTGCGTAGTCTGAAGCTGAAATAGTTTCTGCATGAAATAATCTGCTTCATGCCTTTTTTCTTTTTTTTTCTTCTTTTTCTTTTTTTTTCTTTTTGTTTTGAAATTTTTCCTTCGTTAGATATAATGACATTCGAATTACGTAGCCTAGGTGTGACTGAGAACGACTACTACCGTACTCATTTAGAAAAAAGAGCAAGACATTATCTTGCCTGCCGGAGTCGAACCCGCGCCCTCCGGAATGCAAAGAAATGAGATTTAGGCGCTGGATGGACGCGAGGTGCAATTCAGGTGCCCGGATGTTAGGGCCTACACGCGTCCATCCGAATGCACGAGAATTGTGCACGGGTGCGAGGTTCGACTGATGTGCCCGGATGATAAGAGGAAACGGCAGTATAAGTAGAAGTGAAGTGACGGCAGGAAACAGTGTTGCGACTTCAGCTGCTGGTAGACGGCGATAGTGTTGTAGCCTGCGAATAAGGCGTTTGACTCGCTTCTTTTTGCCCCCCCCCCCTCAACATTTACTTTAAATATCTGTCCAAATGTAAGGTTAAACAAATCGAGAAAAAGTCAATCTCTGTAGAAATGTACATACAGAGATTGACTTTTTCTCGATTTTTTTAGCCTTAAATTTGGGCAGATATGCCCGCCTAATTCATTAATTATTAGTTAGGTATGACTTCAATTAAGCACATATTCTCCCCCCCCCCAAAAAAAAAAATATATTTGAACTCAGGTTGTCGAGTCCTTTTGCTAAAACGATAACCATTGCACGACGCGCCTCTTAATTATGTTTATATGTAGAAGATCAATAAAAACAGCAATGATCCACCGTTTGACCTCTTACCAGTTGTAGATACGAACTTTAACAAGTAATTTTATTACAACATACCTTTCTATATAAAGAAATGTTTCTCTAAATGCTCTGCTAGGCATATATTTATTCAAATTTAATTGTAATTCTAGCCGTGAGGATCTCTCATCTTTTCGGAAATCTAAAGCCTTTGACCTTATCTTGAAGGCTTTTTTTTCTGTTTAAATCAATAATAATGACTACATTTTTTGCTTAGTTAACAAAATTCCAGGAATATATCTGAAATTGATTTAAACTAATATGATTCTTATAAATATATATATATTCTTCTTTTTAAGAATTTCCTATAAAAAATATTGATTACGACTTTTTGTAGAAAACATCTTTGATAAAATATTTTCGAACATGAAAATGAAAGGTTTGCTTTGTCTCTTTTGATTTAAGGGTTGCTTATTTAAAAAGAAAAATCGACCATGTCATTTAGATATTTTCTCTTCAATGATCAGAATTAGAGTTCTAAAATTGCTCAGGGCAATTATATTCTTTGATAAATTTTGGAAGAAAATATCTTCCAAAAAATGACACACACACGTACACAGACACAAACACATACATTCATATATATAAATATATATATATAACTATATGTGTTTGTGTGTGCGTACGTCTGTGTGTGTGTGTGTGTGTATCAAATATAATATATGTGAAAAATAAGTGTTTTGAAGATGGTGTTTAACTCTTTGCCTACCAAATTTCCTCACGGCTGTAGTTTTTACGTGTATGATAGAATATTTCAGACTTTACTATCTGTTCAATTATCAAGTTATTTTATTCAAACAATGTCCTATCATTATGTATACTAGCAAATATATGCACCCTCCGTAGGGTGCAAGTATTTAAGTTTTAATGTAACAAAATATTGTATTAAATTAGAAAGGCTAATGAAACTAAATAAGAATACAGATAAAAAGATTTGAAACAGAGGGAGTATAATAAAAGATTTGAAACAGAGGGAGTATAATAAAAAAAATGGAACAACTGAAACTTACTCTTCCATCACTCTCGTCTTTCATTGCCATTTTTTCTAATTTAACTATTTAGTTAAAATAGGAAGTAAAGAATAAAATTACAGTTATTTTATCTTGTTAATGGATTTCATTTAAGATTCATTGAAGAGATTTTTGCTTATATTCATTAAAATAAAACCAAACAGTTAGAATCAATAATACTAAGCACATATTTATTAAATTCGATTTTTTAATATTAATATGCAAATTAGCCTTCCCGTTCACACTGTAAACCGCTATTTTGTTGTATATATAAATATAATTGCATGTTATCAGTACGTAGACATAGTTAACAGTATTAATAATGTAAGACAATTTTATCAATAATTGAGATTTAGATAAAAATAAAATCATAGAGAATGTGATGTAAATAACTAAGGGAATTGTGACTTGAGTAGGAATATAGTTTCGGTTACAGACAGACAAATGCACAATCTCCATTATAATAAGATATGAGTCCTACTGTATCCCCCTCTAGAGGAGTATACATACTCATACACATATACCCATGTTGGGTATATACACGTGTTCTTTTACTAGAGAGGGGAGAGAGATAGACATAGGTAGACAGAGAGATGCATATGCATTTTGAATTACTTACATCTTTGGCCATTTGGTGATCTCTAGTCGTTTCTATTCTTTCTCTCTATGCTGAATCCCACTTCTAGATTTTTGTTGGCTGTTCGTCTTTGATTCATTCCATCTTCTTGGTCAGTCTTTTTGCCAAGATATTCATCAAGCAAGAACACCATATTATTTCTTTAAACTTTTATTGCTTAAACTTCTTCTAACTAACACAACACGCGTGTGCATTTGATCCCAGCTAAGGCAGACATGCTTTCTGCCTGACGTCCAAGCTGGAACTGGGGTTAACTCGGTCCCACGTGACTTCACGTATTTCGCGGGCTTTCTGTAATATTCCAGGGAAACTCCCGCCCGTGATAAGAAAATACAGAAATACAGGGCGTTGACAATAATCTATACATAGATTATGTAACATAACAATTACCCCCCCCCAAAAAAAATTCTAGTTATGAAACTAAACTACATCTGATAGTGAGACTCCAGTTCTGGAGATCTGGAAAATGGGAAGTCCCCTTTTATTGCACTTGCTCCCAGGTAAACTCTGACCTGGACCAGTAGTACTTGTGTAGCGTTGTGGATTATCCAGTATCTAGTGAGCTAGTAGAAACAGCTTCTAAGGCCATCACTTGTGCGTGGACAGAGAATCAGATGAAATATCTGAAATCGTCTAGAAAACACGACGAGTTGTAGCAAATACAGTTATTCTTAGCAACGGCGGCGCTACAGATTAACACAGACTTGGGGTAGATAGGGGATGGTGAAATGTGTAGTGCAGGGACCCTGACAAGTCAGTACGCTTTGCTTGGTCGACATACGATCTTTAACCGAAATATGCCGTCTCTTTTATATGGATCTATTTCCCTTGTCCTTTCTTAATCACCCATGATTCATTAATCATAAGTAGGTGTCGCTTGACTGGGTTTTAAGCCAGTTCACTCAACATATGTTTGGTGTTGACGTTTCTCGGATTTCCACACACGTTAGGGTCCCATTTATGGGTCAAATAGATATATTTGTAAATTATTTATTTGGTTTGGTTTGGTTTGCTTTACGGCATATCAACCTCAATGGGTCATTTAATGCCGATAAAGTTTTGAAATGAATCAATTCTTAATGGATAATTCAATTTTTTATAAATACATTTTTCTATTTAACCCATAGATAGAACCCTAACAGGTACTACCACTCCGGGTCAGAGTGGACCAGGGAGCAATGGTGATGAAGAGCTGTTCCACATTCCCCAAACCTCTACAACTAGAACATCACCATCAGATAGAGTTTAACGTCATTCCCAGGACACGAAGACCCTCAGTCACCGCCTTCTAGCACCCATATGATAAAAAGGGGTTGGGGCTTGTCATAAGGGCAATATGGTTGGGAAAATCATATAGGTGCCAGGGCTTGACGTGACCAGCCGATTGATCGGAGGGGCCTCTCCAACCGCCCGTCTATCTCAAGTAAAGGCCAAAGTGGAGTATGAAAAGTTATGAACTGCTCATCCACCTGGGTTCTATCCTTAAGCATCACGGGTCGCCACCCATTGGGGCAGTTTTACCCCTCTGCAAAAGTGCAGTCGGTGCATTCTTACACCCCAGACGACAGTACGGGTAAATTATTTGTATTATATTGGAATCATCTTCATCATCATCATAATCATTATCATTATCAGGTCGTGCTAGCAACACGAATATCTAGACTCTCTCTCACTTACCGTCCATATCGGTCAGCATTTATTGTGGTCTTCTACGCAGTATCTAAAATACGAACATAACTGGTTTGATGGTCAGCGATGAGCCTGTTCAATACTCTGATAGGTGAACATTTAAGCAACAGCTCGTACTGTAATTAGCCACATATCAAAATGACTTGAAATTAAATGACATGAAAATGGTTTATATGCCGCAAAACAAAACAACCAATACATTTGCTGACCAAATACAGTAACTTTACATCCAACCGGTGAGCGTCTATAACGGACTGACAAACTCTCCTCAAATATTAATTCATAGATAAAGCTTATTTATTCAATGGCCAATGGTACCCACAGTTAAAACCTGCATTCTGTCTATAATGCCTAGCTGCAGGTAATTTAAAGAGTCGAGTTTCTACTGTTCGAACATTAATAAAATGGTCACCATGTTTCCGAGTGAAGATATTTCTGACCCATGCACACCTACCGTCGCCACAAGGGATAATAATTTTAGCGTCTAATACTTAGGTTGTCCAAATTTTGTAATTTATGTAGATATTAGCTACTGCAGTTAATCGCCTTATTTCACAGTCTACGTACTTTATCATGGACACATAAATAGGTACACATTACTTGGAATATAAAGATTTACAAGTTTTAACTTTATTTTCGCCCAGTCTACTTACACGTAATCCCCGTATATATATATATATATATATATATATATATATATATATATATATATCTGTGTGTGTTTCTGTCAGTGACTTTGTGTTGGTATATGTACATGTATATATTTGTATATATATATACATGTGTGTGTGTTTGTGTGCATATATATGTATATATATGTTAGTCTGTGTCACTGTATGTCTGTATATATATATATATATATATATATATATATATATATATATATTATTTTATATGAATATATATATGTATATGCATATATGTACATGCATGTGTGTATGTATGAATATGTATGTATATATATATATATATATATATGCATAGGAATATATATGCATATATGTATATACATATCTATATATATGTATCTATATACATGTATGTATATATATATATATATATATATATATATATGTATGTATATCTATATGTATGCATGTATGTATATGTATATATATGTATATATATATAAAGTAAAGTAAAGTTGTCGGGGTTGCCTAAGGTTGGTATCAGGCAATCAGCGAGGGAGTCTATCCCCTTTTCACTATCTCTAGACTGAGGAGATTATTTTAGCATCCTAGGTAGAGCGCCACACCTACCATCAGCTTCTCACTTTACCGCAAATATCCCTGTGCTACTCATTCGTTGAGTTTGCTGGGGTCGGTATCGAACCGAGAACCGTGTGATTCCTAGCCGAACACTCTACCGACTGAGCTAAACCGGCCCTATGTACGTATGTGTATGTACATATGTATGTGTATATGCATATATATGTATAAATTTATATATATATATATATGTATATGTATATATATATATATATATTATTGTATCGTATTATATTGTTAATATGTAAGTGAGATTAGCAGAAAACTCTTAAGAAGCTTTACATCTAAAATGCCCTTTGTATGTATGCCGAACAGCTGATGGTCTCAAGCTTCACATGGAAGTTCAAAACTGATCGTTATGTTTGCCAGATATGTTCTAAGATATGCAAGACTTTGGCAGGATTGAAAAGGCATTAACGAGCTCACAAACGGACAACGAATGAAAGATTGGCAGTCGCCTGACAAGACGTTGCCATCAATAATAATATGTATATCTATATATATGCATTTAGCGCATATATATATATATATATATATATATATATATATATATGTATATATAATATATATATATATGAAATTTAACATTTTTGAAAAAACATATGATGTTTGTTATGTAATTGCTGACAGATCTGTTTCGACCAAATCGATAAGTTGGTCTTCATCAACGAGCAACATAGACGGGAAGAAAGATATCCGTTAAAAGACAGTCTTTTAACGGATATCTTTCTTCCCGTCTATGTTGCTCGTACCACATTCCTTCTTCTTCCAACCACATTCCTTCTTTTGCCATGGATAGTTTCGCAGGCCAGGCACCGAGGACGCTTTGAGTCAGATAAGTTCGACTCGTTACTACAAAGTGTTTACGACGTTAACGAATTTTGTCACCTTACTGTAGTCATCTGAATAAAGAGATATGAAGACCATATTCGAGAGTATTTCGCAATTAAAATCGACTCATTGGCAATCATAACAAATGAAAACAATGAGACTAACCAGAAAATCATCTTAGTTAAACCGCTGAGATTTTTCGTATAAACCGATTCACAATTGCTGACGAAATCTCCTTAAAGCAATATTGATTATATTTTAGCGCGTCAATCCGGATTTGTCATGATATGCTTCAGTCGAGCGAATAACGTGATATTTCTGCTCGCGATGCCAATTCAGGAAATAATATCCAATCTTAAACATATTCCAAGCAGCAGACCTGCATCTGGTTGGAGATTTCAATTTTCAGTTGATTCTTTTTAGTAAGTATTTTCCTGACCTCCCACCAGACCAGGTTGGCACTGGGATATTTTAACGTGGGTAGCAACGCACAAACCGAAGCTCATGCAGTGCTCTGTGCAAAAAACGTGTGATCCTTTCGGCGTTCAAGTCTCTGTTGTGCACATCAGACACCGGGCAATAAATTCGGCCCTGGACCTTTTTATTGAGGTGACAGACGCTGCCTGGGGAGAAGGCCCCCAGGGATCACGTGATTAATTTTTCTGTTACTTTGAGATTCACAAGAAGAATCTTCTGAATCAGGTAAATTCATTCTTTTTAGTACTTGCCTTTTTTGAGACTGAATTGGTAAAAACTAAAAAAAGAAGGTAAATGTATATTCTATTAATAATGGAGATTCGTTTCCGGTTTTTGTCTGCAACAAAAAATTACGTCACTGCTTACGTCACATTACCCAAAATCGTCATAACAGAATAAATACACTCGAAATTTGAACATGCAACATTACACAGTCCTCATTGTTTTTTAAAATAAGTTTTAATAAATACATGACTGGTATTATATATCTATATATAGTTTGTTTTATTTTAATGCATATTTAAAATTTACATTTCAAATTGTTTTATTTTTTAATCATTTAATGAATTTGATGATTTTACTTACTTAGGGTACAAACTCGCTGACATTTAATTTTTTACTCACACCCCTCAGGCAATATGTTTCAAAAATCTATTTTACATCGCCCGGAGGGAGTTTTTTTGCACGTTCTGTTAATAGAATTACCAATCTACTGAATTATCAAAATGTAGATGGTAATGAGTTATTTTCCAATCTTTTTTGACACTTGAAAAAGTGTCACTAAATACAAGGGTGAGTTAAAAATGTTGCAATAATTTCGTAGTTGCTAGTTTGCAATACGTATTTCAGGTTGGTTGATCGGCTGGATTTTACGGCATATCAAAGCTAGTTGGGGTACTTTATGCCGAAGACGTTTTGTTTTATTTATTCTTGATGGTATTCAATTTTTAAAACTCATTTTTCTATTTAACCAATTGACGGGATCCTAACAGGTTCTAGCAATCCGGGTCAGAGTTGATCAAACTGTAATGGCGATGAAGGTGTACTCCACCTACCCCAGAGCTACAAAATTGTAACTTCACCATTAGATATAGTTTAACGTCCCACCCATGACACTGACCGTCAGCTAAGAGCCTTCTAGCACAAATCATCTACGATGATAAACGAACTTTTTTGCCAGATCCGGCTAAATTTTTTGTAGTTTATGTTTATATTTTTGGGTTTATAAGGTTTATATTTAGGGTAGAGCAATAAAGCATTTAAATTCCTCAGCCCCGCGCCATCCTGTTTATGCCAACCCTAAGAAATTTTAACACATTATAATTTAAGTTCACCTCTAATCCAACCCTCTCTCTCTCTCTCTCTCTCTCTCTCTCTCTCTCTCTCTCTCACTCTTTCTTGTTATATATATATATATATATATTATATATATATATATATTGTGTGTGTGTGTGTGTGTGTGTGTGTGTGTGTGTTAGTCTAGTATATATGTATATCTTATCATGTTGGAAATTCGGTGTCTGTTTGTACCGAGGACTATGTCACTGCTTACGTCAAAATACACTCAGAAATTCAAGACTCATTATCAAACATGAGTCTTGAATTTATATCCTAAATCATTAATACATACAATCATTTTTATCTATCAATGAGGTGTCTATGAAAATCTGAGTTAGATCTACATATTTAGATAAACAGCCCATGTTATTAGTGCGTTTAACATCCTGAAATGTGTCTTATATATCACTAAGAAACAAAGGGTTACATAATATGCTATGGTTGATTTACTTACTGGTTTTAACAAAACCGGTTTTAATAAATAATTACTTGGTGTTACTGATCTCTAATATTATTGTTCTATTCTCTAAAGTATTAGAATCGATTATATGAATGATCTTATATAGAAACCAATTAAAATTTAATGAGAATAAGTGGAATCTTTTTATATACGTTCTTACATCATTTCATTAGTCTTTGTAATTTAATATATTTCATTACATTAAACTTAAATACTTATGCTCGGGTGTCGCATATTCCTCGTGTGTATATATATATATATATATATCTTCCAGGCCGTTGTCGTGTCAGTGCTGCTGTATGGCTGCACCACCTCGACCTAAAGAAGCGACTAGAGAATAAACTAGATGGGAGCTGGACAAGAATGCTGCGGGTGATCCTGAACAAGACGTGGAAACTGCACCCACGAGAAAGCAGCTGCCACATATCACCCAAACCCTCCGAGTAAGACGGACAAGACACACGGGACGCTGCTGGAGAAGCAAGGACGAACTCATGAGTGACGTCCTCCTGTGGAAGCCAGCACATGGGCACGCCAGTGTGGGCCGACCAGCAAAGACGTCCTCACACTTTTGATCAGCTCTGCGCGGATACAGGATGCTGCACAGAGGACCTCTCGAGAATGATGAGCGATAGGGACGGATGGAGAGAGATCGTCATGGATATATATACACACATATATATCAGTCCAGTATATATATATATATATATATATATATATATATATATATATATATGTGTGTGTTAGTCCAGTATGTATACATATATCTATATATACGTGTGGGTGTATGTGTGTGTGTGATTGTACGTGTGTGTGGGGGGGGGGTGTATTAGTCCATGTTATATAAATGCGAATATAATTTCATAGCCTTAAAAAGAATAAAACCGTTCCACATTTATCATGCTTTGCCATTTTGATCATAGAAGTAGAAATACATTTTGGGACGGCTTCATATATTTATGTATAAAAACATAAACATGAAAAACAATGACATAACTATAGAACGGGTAAATATCATAGATATATAAAGGTAATTCACTTTTCTCCACCCCTCTCTCTCTCTCTCTCTCTCTCTCTCTCTCTCTCTTCTCTCTCTCTCTCTCTCTCTCTCTCTCTGTTCTATACCTTTGTTATTCTCTTTTTCTGTCAAGCAGCATGCACACACACGCACACACACAGAGTGACCCAAACACACACATAGACACACACACAGACACACACACACATCCACACACATACTTACACACACACACACACACATACACACATACAGACAGACACACAGACACACACACATACACACATACAGACACACAACAACACACACACACAACTACACACACACACACACACACACACAACACACACACACACACACACACCACACACACACAACACACACATACACTCACACTAACATACACAGACACACACACAGACACACACCCACAGACACACACACACACACACACACACATACACTCACAACACACACATACACACTCACACATACACACACAGACAGACACAATACAGGCACACACACACATACACACTCATACACAACACATACACACACACACACAACACACACACTCACACATACACAGACACACAGAGACACACAGACACGCACACACACAACACACACACTCACACACACACACAGACACACACACACACACAGACACACAGACACAGACTCACACACTAACACTCACACACAGACTCACAGACTCACATACACACACCTGCATAAGGTTCATTCGTGATTCTGCGCGTTGAATGTATTAAATTCTGTTTCAATGGGTCTCTATTTTCTTGTAGGCCGTATTATTTATGTAATATTTCTTTTTGCTCAAGGGAATTTCGAATGCGTGAGCATATTTTACCATTTCCTAATTTGATTATTTCCATTTTTGATGGGACACATTTCATTTCACTGACCGAACGCTGTCAAAATCCCGATTCCCTTAGATTTAATCTAGAAAGAATATCATATCTACAAAATATGTTGTCTTTCAATTCCACATGAGAAAGAATAGTATCTCTATTTTCATATTAGGAAAAGAAAAACCTTCGTAGGTAAATGTTTTTTTTCAATATATTTACAGTGATGCACCAAATCATTGATATACTCGTTATGCCGATCACTCTGTCAGCTGGGACAGAAGAATACGCCGACTGAACCTCTGCAGACAGGTAAAATCCTACCAATGGCACCACTTTTTGGCCATGCTGGTTAACCGTGATGCTTAATGACGGAACCCTGGTAGGTGAACAGTCCAAGATATGCAACACTCCACTTTAGCAATTATTTAGGATAGAGGGACGGTTGGAGTGCCCCTCTCCGATCAATAGGTTGGTCACCTCAAATCCTAGTATTTATGTAATTGTTCCAACCTTATTGCCCTTATGGCAAACCACCAAACTTTTTTTATCCTGTACGTGCTAGAAGGCGGTGGTTGAAGTTCTTAGTGTCCTGGGCATGACGTTAAATTACATCCAGAAGTGAAGTTTCAAATCCGTAGCTCTGTGGGGTAGGATTTTATAGTTTTATTGCCATTACTCCCAAGTCCACTCTGACCCGGAGTGGTAGTACCTGTCAGGTTCACATCTATTGGTTAAATTGAAAAAATAAGTTAAGATATGTTTAAAGAAATTAGTTTAAAAGAAAAATTCAGTACCTATAAAGAATGAATAAAACAATGTCTTCGGCATGAAATAACCCAACAAGGGTTGACATGCCGTCAAATTGAAGCAATCAACTCAAATCAGTAAACTAGACAAAAGTGCTGAAGGACATCACTAATGAAGTTCTGATTCCTTCCAAATGGATTTGGCTTAAGAGATCGGTGTCATGGAAAGGTAATTGAAAATTAGTTAAAAGGTCTACGCTCATTGGCTAGAGATGGTGTATTTCTATTTAATCGTTATTTGTCTGAGTTTTTGAGATGTGGCTTGATAATTTGTATTATTTTGATTTTTCGGACTGTTTGTTGCATACCTCTTCTTCTTCACTTACTTGGACATCTATTATTCTGCTGGCCGTCTTGTCTTCTGATCGTCTTTGGTATTTCTTCTATCATCTTGACTGGGTCTGGTCTCTTCTAAGGTCTGGACTTTCTTGGGGACTTCGGGTCTGGTTTTCTGTTAGGGATTTCTCCTTATCAGAAGCCCTGTGTCATTGTTAGTTTTTAGGTAATAAACACAAGACTTCGATTCACTTTTGATCTTATTTTACTATTAAATCCGCTCCAGACATCTGCTAACTAACATAGCGCGCGTATGCAGAGTGAGTCACAGTTCGGCAGTACATCTTCACTGCCTGACGTCTAACTGCAAACTGGGGACCGAATAGGTCCCACGTGACATCACGTATTTTAGCGGGCTTCTGTAATTTTCCATAGAAGGGCCCGGCCATGGTATGAAAACGGTCATCCCCTCAGAAATACAGGGGACTGACAATAATCTTATGCAACCGCATAGATTATGTAACACTGTGAACCTCATCTTTATTGTTATATGCACAACGTTTCAGTCGATGTGCTCTCGAGCCTTCTTCAAGTGGTGAATAAAGCATCACTTTGATTGTTTTTCTTAACAAATCTAGTAGGTATAATCGGTTCTACCAACGGTTTTCGGTTTCAGTGATTGGGGCTTTGGATCAGTGTGAAACGAAGCAACAAACCTTAGCAAAAAAAAAAACAAATAGAATTCTGGTCACCACCGTTGTTTCATGTTTGGTCTTAAGAGACTCTGAAAACCTGACATGGGGAAAACAGTCGATTCACACCATGTGCTCTTCTCGCACACACACAACACACACACACACAACACATGCATACATACATACATATAGAAAGAGAGAGAGAGAGAGAGAGAGAGAGATGATGATGATGAGGATGTATAGCTATATGTATATATATATATATATATATATATAATGGGTGTCATAAAAGTATCGAGATTTACGGTACTTTTTGACACACCTTGTATTCTGAAAAATTAACGCTCCAATTATTATTCATTTCTTTCTCAGTAAACACAGCTTTAAACTCTGTAATTATTGACACACCTGATATTCTGAAAAAATTAACGTTACATATTTTGTTCATTCCTATCAGCTTCAATCTTGATACTTTTTGCCATACCTTGTATATATATATATATATATATATATATATATATATATCCTCACACATTTATCCGCCAAAAGTTACAAAACTCAACGTACACTCGGATCTATTTCTTTTCTTTTTTTTATAGTTCATCGCAAAAATAAAAATAAAAAATATTCTTAAAAATGCCATAAAATACACAAGAAATGCACGAGTCCATCCAGGACCCTTTGACATACCAGAAAGGCTCATAATATGTGCGTTTTGTGACATCAAACTGTAAAAAGAACAACTACGTCCACTTCGTGTACCACATTACAATTCCTTCATTTTATTATTCTGATGGCGTCTAGTATACAGACGTAAAGAACAATGAAAGTATTAAAATGTACAGGAATAAAACTACAATAAGCTCCTGGGTCATTCAAAACATAAACAAAGATTGTATATTGTGTTTTTGTTTTCCGATGGAGATAATATTTCAGGCACAATAAAGAATGAATCTATTTACATTATAAATACTAGCAAATGTATACACCCTCAGGGTACAAGTATCTAAGTTTTAAGGTAATGAAATATCATATTAAATTAGAAAGACTAATGAAGCTAGATAAGAATGCTGATAAAAAGATTTGAAATAGAGAGGGATATAATTTAAAAATAGAACGACTGGTACTTACTTTTCCTTCACTCGCGTCTATCATTGCTAATTTTTAATTAATATGAATAGAATTACAATTATTTTTTCTTGTTGATGGATTTCTTTTAAGATTTATCCCCAATTTTTCTGCTCATATTCATCAACATAAAACCAAAAAATTAGAAACTAATAATACTTCGGACATATTAAAATCAATTTTTAATATCAATATGCAAATTAGCCTCCCCGTTTACACTGTAAACCGCTATTTTGTTGTATACATAAATACAATCGTATGTTATTATTATGTAGATATGGTCACCAGTATTAATAATGAAAACAATTTTATTAACGTTTAAATAGAAATAAATTCATGGAGAATGTGTCGTAAATAACTAAGGGAATTTGAGTAGTGACGTGAGTAGTAATATAGTTTCAGTTACAGATACACAAACACATAATCTCCATTATAATAAGATTTGTTCTATTTGTTTTTGTTACAATCTTTTGGGCCATCCTTAGGTCTTAAGCAAGAGCGCTTGTCCAGTGGAATTGGATCCTTGGTAATCCTCTGATAATGAGTCCTTTGGTTCTTCTGGTTAAAAATCCTCAGTTCCTTCGTCAATAGTCGTATGTTCCTCCTCAATGAAGTGAACTGTGGCGAGTATCAGTGTTTAAGTAGTGAATCAGCCAAGAATTATGATTGTTGATTGGCCGGAGGAGTAACCACGTGACCTTAGTTAGTCTATAAATTCAGGTTTCTTTTTGTTTCTTTTTGTAATGAAATATCAACGTTCATGTCTGATTTCATGCGAAAGCTATCCTTTTAGAAGAACAGAAGTGGTACTATTTAACCCTTACCAGAGGAGATGAGAAGTTTCATATTTTCCTGAAGGCTATTAGCCCGAAAGTGAACGTAATAGCCGGACTTGAGTTCGAACTCACTTACTACGATTTCGCAGTCTTGCGCGTTATCTACTACTTCCTCCTGTGTTTGTGAGAGTCGGTCTAAGTCTCAAAACAATTTAGTTTGAAAATTATACATCTCAGTCAAGTCTCATTTGTAATTACATTTTTATGCATTTTCGATATTAAATTCATACGTAGTATAGAGAAGACTTTCAGTGAAGCAAACCGTTTATCTGTTTATTTTTGTTTTGTTTATCAAAATAAAACAAATTAAAAATTAATGCATAGGATATTTTAGGCTTTAGAATAATAAGCTTAAAATATTCTGACAGTATTTTGTATTTGCTTCGAGTTATTTATTTATTTTTTGTAAGTAAACAATATATAAACAGAAGCACATTTCCCTGCATACATATGTATGTGAACCTAAGTATGTATGTTTGTGTGTAAAACACATATATATACATATATTCATATATAATATATATATATATATATATATATATATATATGTGTGTGTGTGTGTGTGTGTGTGTTTTGTGTGCGTGCGTGCGTTGTGTGTGTGTGTAAACTAGTTCTATGTATGTATTGAACACTATTTCTATATTCGTTATTATTTCGACTCATTCAGTTTCTTCATTTTTTTTTTTTTTTTTTTTCTGATAGTAAAAATTGTGACTCGCTCGATTCTTTTCTTTTTCCTTTTTGTTGAATCCTTTTACTTCAAAAGGACACACACACACACACACACACACACACACACATTATACAGGCACACATATACACACAAACACACATATATAAATAAGTGTGTATATGTGTGTGTTTGTATGTGTATGTGTATAAGTGTGTGGTGTTATGTCAGGGGTACATAAAAATGAAGTCAGATCATGTTTTAAATCACTATAAATATTTAGCATCAACCCATAAAAAATGATGAGGATGATGATGATGAGGTGGATGATGATGATGATGAGGATGATGATGATGATGAGGATGGGGATGAGGGTAATGATGAGGATGATAGGGATGAGGCTGATGATGAGGATGATGATGATGATGATTACTCGGCATAGTCATTGACATAAAGAAAAAACACAGAAACAACGATTATTTTACAATAATACTTTTTTATTGTTTATTTTCTTAGCAATTATTCATTTTGATGACTTTGAAATATGATGGCCTAAATATAAGATACAACCACTTGTTAAAACGTCATTCTGTTGTGAGTTCATGGTGAGGGCAAATCGTTTTGTCGATGGCCTAGGTTTCTTTTTGTTTATGTGGCTTGTCAAAAACTTTGAAAATTTCTTTTTTTTTTTAAACTTTCTAAAAACAATTTTTTTTCACAAGAATTTTCTCCTGACGATGACCTAAAGTTGAAACTAGTTGATAACATTTCAAAAAGAAAGAATAGGAAAGAAATATCCCCGTTTTTCTTATAACATTTTTTTCATCTTATATATATATATATATATATATATATATATATATATATATTATATATATAATCAATAATGATATTATGGATATTATAAACTCATAACTATAAGTTTCATGCTTACCAATCTTCAGATGAGTCAAATGGTTGAGATAGTTTTTGAGCGTTTATATAAACGTGAAGCGTGTTCACGCGACGGAACGTTATAATGATAAAGTTTGTTTTGTTTATATATATATATATATATATATATATATATATAGAGAGAGAGAGAGAGAGAGAGAGAGAGAGAGAGAGAGAGTTAGAAAGTAATAAAGGAAGAAAATGGTATTGTTGGAATGATATATATATATTATATATATGTGTGTGTGTGTGTGTGGTGTGTGTGGTGTGTGGTGTGTGTGGAGGGGGAGAGAGAGACCGAGCGAGAGAGACAGAAAGGAGATGTTGGGAATGAAAGGTTGTTAGAAGTTTTTATCTGTGCAAGAATATGTTATCCTTCAGAATCTCAAGCAAATCACTGCAGATGTTATAACGAAATAAGCTTTACATGTTTTATTGAGCGTGAATAATATATCAAGATTACATAAACGTTTTTTACTTGGATAATGATAACGTGATAAACGCCCACTTGTCTGCAAATTACGTGTTTATTGATATCTTTATATTCTTTATGATGGAAATATTTCTATTTTCTTTGTTTTCTTTTTTTAATTTTAGAAAAAAAAACAATGATTTTAATGATCACACTTTTCAAAATCAATGTAGATAATAATGTAAATATACATCGTATTCATCTGGTGACTGACTAGTATACGAAAAAGTGTAGCGTAACCCTTTATTAAGTTCTTTCTCGTTTTTCGATGGTAACCCCTGTTAAAAGGAATCGAACACCAACCGTATTAGATTACTCGCCTGTCAGTACCAAATTTATTTCCACCGTTGATTCGTTTTCTCGTAGTCGGCAAAACAAGGAGAGAGAGAGAGAGAGAGAGAGAGAGAGAGAGAGAGAGAGAGGAGACGGGGGGAAGGAATATGGAAATACTGTTTAGAGACAGAGAGAGAGAACCGAAAGAAAGAAAGAGAGAAGAGAACAGAAAGAAAGAGAAAGAAAAGAAGAGAGAAGAGAACACAAAGAAAGAAAGAAAGAAAGAAAGAAAGAAAGAAAGACGAATGTGTCAAACCACATTTTTACCGGCGTGTTGTTTGATGTCTGGCGAACTGTCTCTTTGATTCTTTTTCTTTTCTCTCATAACTCGATTTCACATAACTTAAAGATTTTCAGTTGACTAGTAATTTCCCCTAATCGACTCATTCCACATCAGTGTGGACCCACAAATATCAGCTGATTCTTTATCAGCTGATTCTTTATCAGCTGATTACTGACGTCGTAACGTGTAAACAACCGTTTTGTTCTCCGATGCTTGTATTCTAGTATATTTCTTTTGTTTTCATTCCCAAAATATATCTCTTGTATTCTTTCGAATACAACAAATTACAAATTACAAATAACTAAAATAATTAATTGAAATACTTGATTATTTTACAAAAACAATAACTTTTAATTACATTGAATGCAGTACGTGTTCAATAACGTTTTTGTAAAATCCTCAAAATCGTTTATTATTTTTTTCTGGTGGGTTTTTAAATGTTTTCCGAATTCTACTAATTTTGGTTAAGTCTTGTACATAATAAGGAAGCGGATCACATATTAAGGAAAGTTCCTATACAGACAAATGAAGGGACTAACTATCGTTGTACACCAAGAATTCTTCAAAATCTTTTTTCCTTAAAAGTTAAAAAATGTCTTTAAAAAAGGCATGATGCCTTGGTGAATTAATTTTTTATGATCAGTATCATTACTGATAATAAAAAAATCCTGTAAAACAAAATTTGACTCCTAGCGAAACAGATAATATTTGGCTTTGTTGTACGGCATATCAACATCACTGGATCATTTAATGCCGAAAAAGTTTTGAAATAAATTCATTCTTAATGGATACTCAATATTTTTATAAATACATTTTTCTATTTAGCCCATAGATGGGACCATAACAGGTACTACCACTCCGGGTCAGAGTGGACTAGGGAGCAATGGTGGTGAAGGGGTGCTCCACATTCCCCAGACCCCCAGAACTGGAACCTCGCCATCAGATAAAGTTTAATGTCATTCCCAGGACATGTAGACCCTCAGCCTACGCCTTCTAGCACTCATATGATAAAGACGGTTATGGATTGTCATAAGGGTTGGGGCAATTATATAATTGCTAGGGCTTGACGTGACCAGCCAATTGATCGGAGGAGGCCTCTCCAGTCGCCCGTCTAGCCCGAGAAAGGGCCAAAGTGGAGTACTGCAAGTCATGGACTGGTCAACCACCAACACTTGGGTTCTATCCAAAGCATCACGGATTGCCACCCACGGCCAACAGGTGGCCCCATTGGAGGAGCAGTCGGTGTATTCTAACGCCTCAGCAGACAGGGCGGACAGATAATGTATTAAATTCAATCCAGAATGATGATTCCAAATCTATAGAGATAATTTTATTTGTACATCTTTGCTTTACACGAATACTTAGTTTTGATTCAAAGAATATTTCTCTAGCATATTTTCGAATATACCCCCCCCCCAATTACAAATTAGAAATGACTAAATAATTCATTAAAATACTTGATTATTTTACAAAACCAACAACTTTTAATTACATTTAATTCAGTACGTGTTCAATAACTTTTACTTCGGTCAATGTTGCTTTACATGAATATTTAGATTATTTATGAAATAATTTGAAAGCTTCTCCAAGATTTGTTTCTTCTTCCTTGAACATAGGAAAATGACTAAGTAGTTTTGCATTATTTTGTTCTTGGAATTTTGTTGCGGCAAGAAATTCCTTGAAGATATCGGAAACCTACCCAGACAAGCCCAGCTGGCACTGATACAAGTTATTCGGGCTTCAGAACAGAATCTCGCCCCGTATTTACAGATGAAATGCCAGCCTAGAATATAGGAATAATCAAAGTCCGGAAATTAGATTTGTGGTATACCTCGTGGGTTGGGATGGAGGGTGAGTGTGCCAGGTCGACTTCAGGCAGCTCTACGTCGTGCTTGCTCGACCATTTTTATACACAATTCTTTTCTTGCTTAACAGAGAAACAACAAAAAAAGCATTCCATTTATTGAAAGTTTCAACACAATCATTTCGATATTTTTCTAGTATAGATTTTTAACACAAGAATACTCTTCTGAAAGATATAGTGAATACATTTTTAATGTACGTATTGTTGGTTTTCGTTTGCAGCGGTAAAAAAAAAACATACTAAAAAACTGTTTCATATCTCTCAAATGCAGTTTATATTTATCTTCTGTAAAAAAAAGAGGCGTGTCAAAAAAGTATCGAGATTTTCGGTACTTTTTGACACACCTTGTATTCTGAAAAATTAACATCCCATTCATTCTTCATTTCTATCTTGGTAAATACAGCTTTAAAATCTGTACTTTTTGACACACCTTTTATTCTGATGAAAATTAACATTCCATTCATTCTTCGTTTCTATCTTGGTAAATACAGCTTTAAAATCTGTACTTTTTGACATACGTTTTATTCTGAAGAAAATTAACGTTCCATTTATTGTTCATTTCTATCTTGGTAAATACAGCTTTAAAATCTGTACTTTTTGACACGCCTTTTATTCTGAAAAACTAACATTCCATCCATTCTTCATTTCTATCTCGATAAATACAGCTTTAAAATCTGTACTTTTTTACACACCTTTTATCCTGAAGAAAATTAACGTTATATTTATTGTTCATTTCTATATTGGTAAATACAGCTTCAATCTCGATACTTTTTATGACACATCTTGTATATCGTTAAAATGTTTACATATCTGTTATATAACGAGGTTATGAGTCGATTTTGTAAATGTGTGTTTATAGCAGACAAAGCAAACTGAATTGTGAACAAGGATGTTTATATTTGAAAGGAATTTTAAATAGAAAATATATAATTTGCCCGTTTTGATCAATACGTCAAAATGAACGACATGACAAGAAAGCTTCCACTTGATTAATTTAGGCTTAGAATGTGGCATAATATGCATTTACCCAACCCTTCCGCCATGTGAGCAGATGCTACAAGGTTAATTTTAATGAGAGTAAAGCTGGTTTAAATTTCCTATTCTGGGCGGTTACCTAATCAAGTCTAAAGAGCCCAACCTGCCCTACTAGTTATCCATAGCCCGTGAGGGTAAAACAAATGGATTCATACCTTTCCAAAGGATATTAGCTTGAAGTGAAACTCAACAAGCTTCGCCCAGGATTTGAAATCGAATTATCGATTTCATTTCCTACGACTAAAAGAATTGCGCTAATTCTTCCTTCTGGACAGAGTAGCAGTGTAGCCCCACGTAGATGTTACTCCCCCCTCTCTCCCCCTCTTTCTGTGTGTGTGTGTGTGTGTGTGTGTGTTAAGATGCTACTCTGTTTAAAAAGAACCACGGAAATATCTCACCACTTCACACCTGATGATGGCACAAAGTTGTCCCGAAAGTAATAGTGTAAGAAACTGTTGGTGGATTCATTCACCAATTCCACCCCTTCATAAAAAAAGAGGGCCACGCAATTGAAAAGTATAGAAAAAAAACTCTTCAGAAATGTCTGTCGAATTCAACAAAACATGCATAAAGGAAAAATACTGCCTGAATATATTTATTTTAATCTATCTGTCTAACTATCTATCTATCTGTCTGTCTCTGTCTCTGTCTCTCTCTCTCTCTCTATATATATATATATATATATATATATATATATATATATATAGAGAAAATATTTTACAAATATATAACAAACACAGGATGTTACGATCAGATGAAACAATACTTAAGTATGAAATACCGAATCGAACTAGGAATACTTAATTATAGACACATAACATCGTAACATCCTGTGTTTGTTATATCTTTTGAAAATATTTTCTTCACATATTGTCGGATTAATTTCCTCATCGTATTTCCATATATGTATATTTGTATCAAATGATTTGGTTTTTTGAAAGATGCTTCAAAATAAAGCCTATGTTTAAAAATATCAACGGTTGTTCTTGATTTGGTATAAACAAACAATCCCTACCGCTGTTTGTCTGATTCTGCCGAGAAGACACATTCGTCTGACGATCTCTGATAGGCATTATCATCAGTTACGCAATTAATTCGTTCTGATGTCGTGCAGCCCTGTAATCTATTTTGTCCTACGCCACATCTGCCATTCTCCAAGACTTTTCCTTTATCTCTTTTAGTTTGATTATTGATCATCTCGTTCTTTCTTATCTCGTCTTTTATTATTTCACCTTTTCACCAGGCTCATATTCTTTATCAGATACTTTTTTTTTTTTAGGAGACATCATGTTCACGACTACATGACTCTCGTGTCATTCGTAAAAAGAATGATTAGATATAATTCAGATATAAACGATATTCCTTTAGGTTTTTTTTTTTTAGTGTGTGCGTATTTGCGCATGCGCGTGTGTGTGTGTATGTGTGTGTATATGAAATGTTATTTACATTATATAAATCAGCATGACCTAATTTAATGAGAAAATACGAAGGCAACAAACAATTTTGAAATTCAACCAAAAATCACTCACCAATCAGAGCTCAATATGATTTTCTGTACTTATTCATTTAGGAATGAACTTATAAATAAAAATTGACATAACTCTCCAAATTTGGTTGGGTGGTCGCGAAAAATGGCAACTTTTTGTAAAGTAGAACTCATTTTACAGAGAAAAATGAGTTCTAGAGCTTCCCTACTACAAAAAAAATGGTTTCTAAAAGCATTTTACCCCAAGGAATCCAAAATTGCTGCCAAAAAAGTATTGAAGTTAATCAATTTTAAGTTATCAATGATTTCTGATTTGCGACATTTTAACTGATGTTGTAGCTTCGGTTCTGATCAAATATCAAACTATCTTTTTGATACAAATAATGTTTAATATATGTGAAATAATGATAGAAAATAAATTTTGTCATAGATGCAGTGCCAAATCGTAATATTGATCTTGCTAGGAAAAAAGCAGACATCATCAATAACTTAAAATTGGTTGACTTTAAGACTTTTTTTATAGTATTTTGGATTTCATGGGCAAAAATGCTTTCATAAACGAATTTTCAGTAGTAGGAAAGCTTTAGAACTCATTTTACAGAAAAAATTGGTTACAAAAAGTCGCCATTTTTCGCCAAACCCACCAAATTTGGAGAGCTAGAAATCGACAAATACTCCGCCAATTTGAGGATTGGAAGCTCAAATTTTGGGGATCGTCTAATGTTAACATAGTCCACATCTGGAAAAGATTTCAGAAAAATTTAAGGGGTGGTTGACAATTTTACTTTTTTCTTGATGATTTAACATGGAATTATTCATATACAAGACAGGTCAATCGTTGAAATATAATTTTTTAAAAACCCAGTAATAACCGAAACCTTGACAAGACCAAAAATTAAGATTTGAAATGAATAGCTTTTAAAATAAGGGGTTGATTTACGCGCATTTTTATTTTTCATCAATAAATGGCCAATTCCTATTTACATTTTTGTATGTATATCTCATGCCACATGAATTGATCAATATATAAAGCTAAAATATAATTGAATGCACTCAACAACATACCTTGAATTTCTGTTTTGCATCTTTCCACTTGCATCGTATGTGCAACAGAAACTTTGACGAATTTTATATTTTCCCTACTCTTAATAAAATATGCATTTGTTTTGATTTGCCCCCTCCCTACTTGAAGGCACTTACAACGCATGTATATAGAAAATGAACTTGACAAGTGTAATCCCAACAAAGGATACAGAAGATATTCTACACATAGAATACCGTACATACTTGTCAATATCTTATATATATATATATATATATATATATATATATATATATATATATCATATCAGTTTTCGCGTATGCTTCTAAATGATTTAGTTAAGAATTAATGGCAAAATGTATGAATGAATAAAATAAAAATGAATGAGATGAGTGGAATAAACGAAAAAAATCCTTTCCAAGGGACTCCTCTCAAAAGTTAAAAATAACAAAAAATAAAAAATAAAGGATAACACTTTTTTTAAAGAGAGATATCCCTAATGGAAAGTTTTCCTCATCTATTATTGGACTCTTTTGAAGCATCAAATCTATTAATAATGGAGATTCGCTTCCGGTTTTTGTCTGTAACAAAAACTGCGTCATTGCTTACGTCACACTACCTAAAACGTCATAACATAAAATAAATACACTCAAAATTTGAACATGCAATATTAGACAATCCTCATTTTTTTTTAAACAAGTTTTAATAAATACATACCTGGTATTATCTATCTATATATAGTTTGTTTTATTTTAATATATATTTAAAGTTATCAGAACTAAGTTTCCATTTCATTTTTTTTAAATATTTTTAACTCCTTTAATAAATTTATTTTATTTTTTACTCCTTTAATAAATTTGATGATTTTACTTTACTTGTGATACAAACTCTCTGATATTAAATTTTCAACTCCCATCCCCTCTGACAATATTTATTTTACGTCGCCCAGAGGGCGTTTTTTTATTTTGCTAGTTAATATAATTATTTTATAAGCTATTGGAGAAGATAAAATCGGTCTCATATATATATCGTTAATGACGTTCTATTTCAAAATATAGTGACACCAAACAAAAAATATAGTGAGGTCACTGAAATATAGTAACGTCAGTATATTTTTTGTGGTCAGATTATTTTTTAGGGATGTCACAAAAAATATTCGAACACAAGTGACGTCATTATATATTCATTTTTTTTATTGACGTCACTATTCATTGGCATTTCAGCCTCGAAAGACTATGAAAAGTTTTTATGTGCCCCTGAAGTTACAGCGCCTCCTGTGACTGGGAAGTCCAATGTTTGAGAAACATTCTCGACCACAGATTTTGCATTTGAAGGTTGTCCTGTAGATGATGATGTTCCGATGCTTTGTCGTCGCTGCTTTCTTCTGGACCTCTTAGCTTCAAGGTGTTGTGTAGGGTGATTTCTGACGTCACTATACTTTTATAACAATTGCTATTGCATTTACAATTCTTGCTTCTATTTATGGTACTCTCAGTGTACTTTTTTCTTAAGCCTAGATTTGTTTGGAAAAAGGATAGAAATATAGGAGCACCCATTAAGAATATCACTCATTACTGGTTGTCAAGCTCGTTGACCATTACACAGTGTCCTGTTCTCATTAACTCACTCGGTAGAAGATTCGCCTAGGAACTATAAGTTGCCGGGTTCAATACGGTCTCTCGACAACTTAGTGGATAAATAGCATAGTTTGGAGCCGACACTCACCCTAAGACGCAAAAACCAAATCCTGGTATAGCGCTAGTGTAAAGAGGATAGGCTCCCTCACATCCTGTCTGATACCGAGAATAGGGCACTCCGTCGACTTTATTTTATTAGCAATATTCAATATGGCTTTTATCGTATTTTCGAGGGGACCTTACCTAGTGTAATTGTTAGTAACTAAGGCTAACAGAGCATTAGTATTATCTCTCTCTCTCTCTCTCTCTCTCTCTTTCTCTCTCTCTCTCTCTCTCTCTCTCTCTCTCTCTCTCTCTCTCTCTGTTTCTCTCTCCACCCCTCTCTTACTTTTTCTCCTTCTCTCTTTCTCTTCTCTCTCACTCTTTCTCTCTCCCCCTCTCTTTCACTCCCCCCTCTCTCTCACTCTCTCTCTCTCTCTCTCGCTCTCTCTCTCTCTCTCTCTCCCTCGCTCCTCCTCTCTCTCGCGCGCGCGCTCTCTCTCTCTTTCTCTGTCTCTGTCTCTCTCTGTCTCTCTCTCCCTTCTCCTTCGCTCTCTCTCTCCTCTCTCTCTCTCTCTCCCCCTCTGTCTGTCTGTCTGTATCTGTCTCTCTCTCTCTGTCTCTGTCTCTGTCTCTGTCTCTTTCTCTGAGAGTCCAATACTTCTGAACTCGTGATAATGACGTCTTTTATCATCTTTCTTATTGCTGCAAAATATTTCCCAGTTCTTCTATTATTGTCGTTTTTTATTTCTTATTTTTTATTACTTTTATTTTTATTTTCCTTTTCCAATTATATTTTCTTCCAATGTCGTAACTTTTTTGTCTTCAACTCGTTTATTCATGGCCCCCACTTTGAAGCAATCTGTCTTTTCACCCCATAAGAATTCTTATTATCCTATCCAATGTGAATTCATTTTCGAAACACTTCATAATTGTCCTTTTACCTTGACGTAACAAAGAACGTAATTAGGTGATAATTTAATAGATTCTCTTATTGAATTTAACGCTTTCTGTTTTGTTTGCCCATTGAATAATCTCAGTTGATGGCAATGAACTATTTCCCTTCCTACGGATTCTTTCATTGGTTGTATCCTCGCTGTGTTGTTCATTTCAAACAGACACAAGATGCCGGCACTTTTAGCCGAGGAATCTGCTGGTTTCTTTTTATTGCAACAACCGACATTTTTTTAATGTTCAAATTTGAATCCTAGAAGTATAAATAATTCAGAGATTTCTAATAAAAAATTAATTCACTGAATTATTATTATTTTCATTATTATTTTGAGTTTTTCATACAGGCGTTAGCTGATTTTATTTCACTGAAGTCTGAATGAAAACAAGAATCCTAACGTCTTTAGGACTCTTCTGAGTATTCTAGCCGATTTCAGTAATGCAGTTGTCTCCATAGTCTCAGTTTTTGGACTGTTCCTTGTACACCAACTGCAATTCGTATCACTTTCACCTTCATACTCCACAGCCTTTTCAATTCTCTAGCAAGGTCCAGGTATTTGTCCATCTTTTTGTTTTCCTTCATCTTCACCCTGGGATCGGCTGGAACTGCAAAGTCTACCAATTGAAAAGTTCTCTTTTTTTTATTAATCAATGCTCGGTTTGGTATTTTGGCTGGGATGAGGTGATCCGTCTTTATTATTATTATTATTATTATTATTAGTAGTAGTAGTAGTAGTAGTAGTAGTAGTAGTAGCATTGGTTGGTGTCACGTGGTGCAATTTTTATGTCGCAGCAAATGGACACGGTGAGATGAGTTCAAAACCTGGAGGCAGCTGTTTGCATTTTACATAGAAAATACTCTTGGGAAAGGTAAGAATCTAACTATTCTCCCTCCGGCAATGGATAAATAGTAGGGCAGACTAGGTCCTTTCACTTTTGTATAGCAAACGGTTTAAGAGAAGGAAAACTATGAATTCAAACCAAACGAGGTATCTTCTCGTTAGTCAAAACTACTTTGAGAGCTCCTCCTCCTCCTCCTCTGACTATTACTACTTCTACTCCTACTCATCATCATCATTATCATTATCATCATACAATTTCTATTATGCTTGAAAAATAAAATAGAATTTATGGATCAAAATCTGTACTTAAGATCTATGTTAATTTATTGATTATTCCGTTGTTCTATGAGAAATACCACACTTACAATAATTCTCCTCTTTTAAAAATTGTTCATCTGTGAAAAGGTCATATGATTACTTCGGTTCTTGTGTGATATATAAGTGCGATAAGATTCAACACGGTCGTATGTTGTTAATCATTTATTATTTCAACTAGCAAAAATATGCACCCTCCGGGCACAGGTATTTAAGTTTTAATATAATCAAATATTATATTGAATTAGAAAGACTAATAAAATGTTAACAAGAACACATTTTTACTTTATTCTAATTGATTTCAATATAAAATCATATATAGGATTGATTTTACTATGTTGGAGAATAAAACAATAATATTTGAGTCCAATAATACCAAGTAATTATTTACTAAGCCCGATTTTCTTTAAACCAGTATACAAATTACACATACCAAATATTATGTAAACCTTTTATTTCATAGTGAAACATAAGACACATTGTAGAGTGTTAAACGTATTAATAACATGGGTAGTTTTGAGGCAAATTCAACACAGATTTTTATAGAAATATCGTTAATAAATAAGATTTATTCTATGTATTAATGATTTTAACTATAATTTAAATACACATTGATAATTTGAGGGTATTTTGACGTAAACATTGACATAGATTCGGTTTCAGACATACACCGTATCTCCATTATATTAAGATTATGTATTTATCACAATGCCCTGCTATTTAAATGTTTAGTTTTAATTTTTGTGGCGAGTAGTGTAATGGTTACCGTCATAGGAAAATGGACACGAGTTAAAATTTACCATTGCGCTAATACAATTGGAAAACGTATGCATCTAACTATTCTCCCTCCAGCTATGGATAAATACTCGCACTATTAAGTTTACCTTCCGACTAATACCCATGGGAAATGTATGAACACCTCAACCACCAAATCTACAACCTGAAGCATACACAGTAAAAGGTGACAAAGAATTTTTATTTACATAAAATAGAAGGAAAATAATGACTTGGAATAAGTCTTGGAAGTAAATGCTATGGGTTATATATTACATCCCTGTTTACTACAGGGATGGATTTGGCAGTAAATAATCCAACAACATTGATATGCCTTTAAACAAAGAAACGAAACCAACTCAAATTATTTTCTGAATGATGCGCTGTGTTATTTGAAGTCCTCGCCAAATTAAAAGATTTTCAAAATGATATAATGAAATTTTCTTATATTGCAGTCGCCAATTAATGTCTGTTAAAAGCCTCACAAGAATGTTAATTAGTTGTAATGGGAGTCATATTTTGCCCAGGTCTTGAAGTGACCAGATGACTAAAATTGAGTTCATATTCCAGAGTTTCTTATCCACTCAAAAATAGCGTGTATCCCAAATAATCTGAACCACGGATTAAAGTTTATCTCTATAACTCTGTGTTAACTTGTTAGATATTTATCGCCCAATTCCCTGAAGTTTCTCACACATTTTATCTTGACGTGTTTTTTAGAGCTAATTAATAAGATTCTGATAGGTAAATGTGGATTCTGGGATATAAATATGGATTCTCGGAGATAAACGTGGATTATGGGAGTAAATCATGGATTCTGGGAGGTAAACATGGACTCTGAGAAGTAAGCATGGATTCTTGTAGGTAAACATGATTTCTGAGAGGTAAAATTGAATTATGGGTAGCAAATATGGATTCTGGAATTTAAAAAACGGATTCTGAGAGACTGAAATTGATTCTGGGAGGCAAATATAGATTCTTTGAAGTAAACATGGTTTCTGTGTGGTAAATATGGATTCTGGGTGATAAAATTGGATTCTGTGAGGTAAACATGGATTCTGAGATGTAAAAATGGATTCTTAAAGGTAAACATGAATTTTGATAGGTAAGCTTGATGTGATTCATCATTTTTCAGCTGTTTTTTCAGTTGAGCTTGTCAACATTAATTTTCTTTTCAAAAAATCCATCTCATTACTTTCTAGACTAACGTTGAATAATAATTGTCAATATTAATAATAGTAGTCGTAGTTATATTCAAATCTACTGACTGAAGCATACACAGTAAAAGGTGACAAAGAATTTTCTATTTACATAAAATAGAAGAAAAATAATGACTTTATCGAGCAAATCCAATTAAAATACGACAGAATGGTGAACTTCTATGCAGAAGGGTAAACAGCTTTGACAGGACTTGTCAATATATATATAATTCAATCATAACACTGTACCGTCTCTTAGAAAAGAAATAATGAAATATCGTACTTAGTATAAATTCAAAGTTAAGTGTGAAGATTATGGCCCGAGGACAGTTGACTGACTACTGACATAAAATCATCGGGAATCTAGTTTTACTTTTGTTAATGCAGTTTGATAAGGTTAGACCATGGCAAAGTTCGAAATAAAATCGTTTTATACACTTATTGGGAATCGAATTTACTATGAATTGTATGCGAGATTAAAAGACATATGAAAATAGCGTTAGTAAAAGCTAATAAAAATGGAAGAAGAAATATTTATAAAATCAGTAGTCTTTTTCTTTTTTTTTTTTTTTTTAGAAATCACAGACTACATACTGGTTTTGCAAAATGGCCTGCAAAATGTATTGAGAATGAATCAACAGATTTATTCATGCTTGCACAATGTTGTGTTTCACCCTAAAAACAGGTTCATTGAAAAGTATTGAGAATTGGTACAGACTCATCAAATCCCAATCACTTTATTATATAAGTTTCTCAACTATACATTAGAATCAGGTCTGTACAAGTGTGGAAAGCTCCTAGTCATTCCTCTTTCGCCAACTGTCCCCATCGTTCAGACACCTGGTAGGTCTTCCATGCAGCATCCAGAATATGCACAGTTTTGATTGATTTTTTATTGGTGAACATTTTTGAACTTAGATATGAATACATGTGAGGCATGTAGTGTAATGGTTACCGATGTAGGGAAATTTCAACACAGTGATTAGTTCTTGCTTCAAAGGATGTCGTTCTCATACTCTGTCCTGAAGAAGGTATAACAAACCGAAATGTTATAACGTCGACATTACATCCATTCCAGTACAGCATCCGTGTTGTTACCTTTTTGGTGTGCGTATGTATATATATTTGTATCTAGAACTTTGTAGTTAAATCTTATTCCGTGAAGATTGGTATCACAGCTATTATAGTAACAATAAATTTTGAATATATTTTACTACATAGATCATGTAATAATCAATAGACTTTTTACTTATGCCAGTATATTCATACGGAAGACATGAATTAATATAAGCTATGAATAAATAATGACTCTTTAGACATGCTAAGGTAACAAGTTTAAGAGAAGGAGAAATAAATTCGCACCAGCTTTAATCTAATTAAGAATTGCTTCCGTGTAATGTCCTGCCCAATGCAGAGGGGTTCGAACACACTCACACGTACACTTGTCACTTATTTAAAATACTATAAAAACATTATAGTAATAAACAAAATTTTGATTAAAAAATACAATATAAACACCAAATAAAATCTATACATATTCGTTCTATTTCAACACCGAAGATGCCGTTTCTTTTAATAAATAGGATACACCAGTCCCGCTACAGCTGGCAGTGGGCGAGGGGATAAGATAGGCAAGCAAACAGCCTGTCTGAGTTCGACCCTACCCAAGGATAGTTGTTGTGCCTAGCCACACTGAAGAAGCGTGAAACACCGAAAAACATATATGTGGATGACTTAATTAGTATATATATATATATATATATATATATATATATTATTAATTATACAATAAAATTATTCAATGAAACACACACACACTCGTCACATATTTAAGATACTGAAAAAACATGTTAATAAAACAATTTTTAATTAAAAAATACAAAATAAACACCAAGTAAAATCCATATATATTTTTCTTTTACTAAATAGGATATATATACATACATAGCTTTCTATTTTGGAGATTACTGAATTACTTATTTGAATAGAAAACCTTCTTTGAGGAACATTTTTTATCACAGGTGCCTGGATTTAACAATAGTTTCTCGAAACACGAAAAGAATATTGATCTGTGAATGTATAAGACTGGGTTTTTTTTTGTTAGGTTTAATAGCTCCATGCTCGTATTTTCATTCTAAGATTTACATAATGGGAAGGAAAGTTGACAACGAAATTGAACTGTCTGGCAATATGACGAGCCTGAAAGAAACATTTCAGTCGAAAAGTGTCACTGTAGATTAAGTTATAATTTCTGCTATGACGTTGGGGACAATAGGTATTTGACTTTGATTTGCTCACAGATATACATACAGACACATATACATATACACACTTGGACACACACATACAACTTTATACACGTATACATCCACCCCCACCTCCGCACATATACTCACGCATCATGTCGCACACATACAGACTCTTGAACATATACATAGACGTGCCCCCACACACACAAGGACTTTGAATTTATACTAATAAACAGCCAAAGTTTTGTTAAATAAACTTGTTAAAATATCAAGCAAAATGATTTTAAAACTTTATATTTTCTCCGGTCAAATTTTAAACTGAAAATTACATGTGACATTTATTTACGCGGCAAGATATTTGCATTACATTTTGTGTTAAATTATTTGAAAATTGTTTTTATTTCGCATATAATAGCGAGTTATGTAAAAACCTGTTATTCTAAATCTATTATTAATGGAGATTTCTGTATTTCTGTTTGTAACAAAAACTACGTCATAGCTCTACGTCACAGTTTACTCACAATATTCTTAAGCTATATACATCCAACTCTAGTCCTTTTTTTTTTTTTACAGTAATAAGAAGTTAACTAAAAAAGTTTACAAATAAATAAATACCTACGATTTTGTGTAAAATTGATGTGGAAAATATTCAAAATAATTGTTTGATTATTACATGACCAACATTTTATTTGAGAGGACGGGCTCCAGTTTTCATTTCAAATTTTTATTTTTTTTTTACTCCTTTAATAAATATGTGGATTTTGCTTACTTATGATACAAACCCTCTGACATTGACTCCCATTGTCTTTCATTAACTTTTACGACGCCCGGAGGGTGTTTTCTGTTGCTAGTTTAGATAATAATTAAGTCAAAATGTTTAGGATGTTATTGAACTTTTAAAATCATGCATTACGCCTTTGTACAATTTAATTCAAACAACGACTTTAGTTTCCTTTCTTTCACCATTTGGTCAGTTTTAGACCCACTGGGGAGACAGTGTGTAATCGATTTCAACTTTCTCCGCAGATTAGGTCATTTGCAGTGGCGTTCAGTAATATGAATCTATTTTCGGGGTCTATAAAGACATTTGTTTATCCTTGAAAAATATTGCGTCATCCCCGATGCATCAGATTTTTATCATACACTTATTCTATTGCCTCAACTCTCAATTAATTGTCCTACCTCTTTGTCTGCGATAAACGTTACTCGAAGGAAGTGTACGAAAATTGTAACGCTGCACGAATACATAGGCAATCCTTATAGAGAGTTCGTGGTTATCTATTAATAAAGGAGATTTGCTTCCGCTTTTTGTCTGTAACAAAAACTACGTCACTGCTTACGTCACATTACCCAAAATCGTCATAAATACACTCAAAATTTGAACATGTAACATTAGACAGTCCTCATTGTTTTTTAAAACAAGTTTTAATAAATACATGACTGGTATTATATATCTATATATAAAAAGTAAAGTCGACGGAGCGGCCTAAATAGTCAGTCAGCGAGGGGGTCTATCCCTTTTTTAGTCTGAGGTACCTTTGCCGCACAGTCCCTGTGCTACTATATCGAACTAGGAACCTTATGTTTCTAGCGAACGCTCTACCGACTACATTTCAAATTGTTTATTTTTGTAATCCTTTAATGAATTTGATGATTTTACTTACTTAGGGTACAAACTTGCTGACATCGAATTTTTTACTCCCACCCCTCAGGCAATATGTTTCAAAAATCTAGTTTTCAATCGTCTGGAGGGTGTTTTTTTTATTTTGTACTAGTTATAATAATAACGGAATTATTCGTTTTGCTTCAATTAATTTGCGCAAAAGCGCATGACATCTCTGACTATGAATGTCGCCTAAGATAATTTGTGACCCATTTTCTATGCTGAAGACATTTTTATTCATTCTTGTTGGGTATTCAAAATATTTTTAAACACATTTTCAAACTCATATTCTGATCTATTTAACCCATATATGGGTCTTTAATAGGTACTACAACTCTATATTAGAGTGGAACTGGTATTAATGGCGATGAACGGTTACTTCCACATTCTCAAGATCTCCCCATTTTGTTCGACTCTCCAGTATGGCTTGCTTAATAGGAGGCAAGTACCAATATAGTTAATTTCTTGTGGGATAATGATACCATAATTTGTTTAAGGCAGCACGCATCATTTTCATGCAGCTCCCATCTAGTTTATTCTCCAAGCGTTTCTTTAGGGTCCACCTAGTGCTGCCACTGTTGATAATTATTTGTGGATAATTATTAACTAGAAAATAAGGGATTAATTAATTTGAACAAGTACATTTCCTTCTTTCAGGATATTTCTTCTGAAGAGTTTGGTTAATAAAAATAATTAAGTTGTTTGTCGTTGAGGAAAGGAGACATTCATTGATTATACAATTTTCTTGTTATCTATTTTCAGCGATCTTTTTGTCTTCAACTTCATTTTCATCGATCTTCTCAGCACAACTAATCGATTATTCTAATAAAATGGCGATCCGAATGAAACTGATCAATCAAAAAGATTAATTGGATTGAGATTCGATAAGGTTGCAACAAGAATGCCACTAATTCTTCAATATCGTGAAAATATTAGAATTATACGAACAAAATAGAATCTCGAAGATTTTGCACCATTGCTATTTCTAGATATTGACAAAGCCAAATCAGTTTTTGAGTTGCTGGCACGATATTCAAGCAAATGAATCATATGGTAACTGATTAAGATTTTATTAAGAAAGCCGTTTTGTGCCATTTTATTATTCAGGTGATGTCGTAAGTCGTGCTGTTCAGATGTTATAAAGAATAAACGTTGGAATTTCGACCCAATGTTGCATATTAAACACGGATTTCTTTATTATTTGGTGATAAATTTATTCGGATTTTATACGAAAGTTTTCTGTGTCCCTAATAAATATATGGAAATGAGAATTACCAATCAACATAGAATGTTACACATTTCTTGAAAATGGCGAAAATCATATTGCTCTCAAAGACTTGGATGATGACATTATTTTTTACTGGAATCTTCTGTCGTGGTAGATTTTATTTTTATTATTATCACGACACATGTCGTCAATCTGCAACATAGGGGAAGCCTTAATATACCTAAACAAATATATTTCAATCTCCCAGCTTCACAAACCCTTACAGACAGTAGTCAGCACATACTTATTATTACCAGACTACCAAATTTCCTCGATGGCAATAAATGACTCCATAAAATTACCATGCCCACAAATAAACCCATTCCCTTCTGCTTCACTTCCTCACTCTATACCACACATTCAACCTTCCTCTCTTTCCTCTCCTTTCGCCACACATTTCATCACTCGGTACGCCCCCTCAACTTCTATCCGCCCCAAAATTACCTTTTGAGCATTAAGTAGACTGCTGTAAAAATTTCGTCATCAGAAAAAAATTGACAAACCTTCGCAAAATACCGAGGCGAAATATCATTTAAATTTAGTTGTTGTGTAGTCTTATCCACATTTTCCCTCTATTTTCAACCACACACACACTCACACACACACACACACACACACACACACACACATATATATATATATATATATATATATATATATATATCACTGTCAGTGCGAATATATGTCTGCACCACTTGGATTTTGCAAGAAATCTTGGGCAAAATCTACATGGGAACTATATATATATATGAGGATAGGGTTGGAGTAAATCCGACAAAATTGGTTAAGAATAACGGAAAAGGTGGACAAAAAGAGAGCAAAACTCAACCAAGTAGATGTAGGAGATATGTTTCGTTCTGCATTGAGCAGAACTTCATCAGTCAATTTTCTGATGACCCATGAAGTCCTGTTCAATACAGAACGAAATATATCTCCTACATCTACTTGTTTGAGTTTTTCTCTCTTTTTGTCCACTTTTTCCTTTATTCCTTACCACACACACGCACACACACACGAACATATATATATATATATATATATATATATATATATATATATATATATATATATATATTATATATAAAATGTGTTTAATGTTGTAAGAGACAAACTGTTCCAGCATCAATTTTAGAATACTTAATTTGTTTTCATTTGCATATTGAAATTGATCTCAGACAAAATCTGATACCTACTGTGTCTAACTTCTCTTGTAATTGCTGAGCAACGAATAGGCAGAGACTTTAGCAGCGTATCAACTAAATGAGAATAGTAAGATAAATAGCTGTCTATCAAAAAGGAAAGATTAAATCGAGGTGTAAGCGAAAAGTTAAAAGATGCAGATGTTTATCGTTGTGTATAAGTTTCGCTGAATAATTGTCCTAAATTATGTTCTTGCAGATACACCGGCACAGGCTGAGTCACTACTACATAGTTTGGAGAAGGCAGCAAAGAATATCGGCCTCTATGTGAACTTTGATAAAACTGAGTTCATGAGTTTCAAAAAGAAAGAAGACATGTCCACACCTGACGGTAAGCCTCTTAAGTCAGTAGAACAATTCACATACCTAGGTAGTAATATCTCATCCACAGAAAGCAATGTTAATACACGAATAGGAAAGGCATGGTCGGTCACAAACAAATTATCAGTCATTTGGAAATCCGATCTTACTGACAAGCTAAAGCGACAATACTTCCAGGCTGTGGTTATATCAGTACTGTTGTATGGCTGCACTACTTGGTACCTAACGAAGCGCATTGAGAATAAGCTAGATGGGAGCTGCATAAGAATGCTGCGTGCTGTCTTGAAAAAGTCGTGGAAACAGCAGCCCACAAGGAAGCAAATATATGGCCACCTGCTCCCCATCTCACAAACCATCCGGGTGAGACGGACTAGACATGCAGGACACTGCTGGAGAAGCGGGGATGAGCTCATAAGTGACGTTTTTCTGTGAAAGCCAACACATGGACATGCTAGTGTGGGTCGCCTACCAAGGACCTACATTGACCAACTAGTCGAGGATGCTGGATGCTGCACAGAAAACCTCCCAGGGACAATGAGTTGTAGGGAATAATATCTGCTTAAATGATAACTTGCTAACAAAATACACATTATATATATATATATGTGTGTGTGTGTGTGTGTGTGTGTGTACACAAAATTGGGTAGAGAGGGGGAACAAAAAAGTTGGTGTAATGGTTAACAAGTTAGTCCTGCATATCCATTAATACTAAATAGCGAGCTGGATATATATATAAGTAAAGTAACGTCGTCGGGGCGGCTTAAAGTCGGTATCAGCCAGTCAGCGAAGGAGTCTATCCCCTTTTCAATAGCGCTAGACAAAGGAGATTGTTTTTTAGCATCTGAGGTGGAGCGCCACACCTACAATCAGCTCCTTACCTTACCGCACAGATCCCTGTACTACTCATACGCTGAGTTGGCGAGGACCGGTATCGAACTAGGAACCTTGTGGTTTCTAGCCGAACGCTCTACCGACTGAGCTAACCCGGCCCCCTGGATATATATATATATATATATATAGAGAGAGAGAGAGAGAGAGAGAGAGAGATGATGATGATGATGATGATGATGATTCTCTTTCCTTGTTGTCTATTAACACCCATGAGTGTTTAAAGAAGGAAGCGCCAACATCAATGCACATCTACTGGTACTGTTGGATATTGAGGTACCGGCCGTAGTTTAAATCGCATTTAGCATTCTGCATTCTATTGTGCTCTCCTTTCGATAGCAAAAGCAGATCAATGTCCTGCATTTTGGTAAGCAGGTGAAAGTTATTGGCGGCGACCGAGCCGTTTAGGCATGCGCACAAAGGCAACGTAGCTTATAACCGCATTCACCCCAGACCATACAAGGCAAAGCTATATGCCAAGATGTCTCCTTTAAATACAGCTTCGAGCACAGGATTTCCTGCAGCTCATATATATATATATATAATATATATATATATATATATATATATAGATAGATAGATAGATAGATATAGATATGAGTGTGCGTATGGGTAAATGCTCAAACATTAACGTTAATAGAAAAAAGATCCCAAAAAATATAGGGATATACGACGATTCCATTTCCTTTGACTCTAAACATTACAGCACGCACGCACGCACCTCTAATATATATATATATATATATATATATATATATATATATATATATATATAGAGAGAGAGAGAGAGAGAGAGAGAGAGACATACATACATACATACCTAGTCAGTTTTATAACCTATGTATTATAATATACATAACTGTATTAAATGATTCCATGATACCATAACATCTTAAAATTATTAAACTTCTAAAAAGATTTCCTTTGGCTATTTATTGTATAACTCAGTAGCTAGTGAACATTTTATATTTTACAAGAACAAAAGTAACTATTGAGGTGGAATGATTTTATTGGCTGAATTATATGATTTATTTTACTAAAGAAAAGGTCATGATTAGATATCTCACCTTTCTGCTATCAGGAAACCATACATTCTTTTCTTAATACCTTGTAGCTTTCACAAGCCTATCGATCAGAGGCATTTTTTTGTGGTTCCTGTTTGGAAGACAACTATTTTTTCTCGAATTTATTTGATTATTCTTAAAAACATTCATGCTAGAATGGACGTCCTTACTTTCTTGGCAAGAATATTGATTTTGTTAATCGGGCTGGATAGCGAGTTTTTTATTTTATTTTTTTTATTTTTATTTTACTCAGACAAAATATACGACAATCATCCTATTCTTATACCTGCAAAATCCTGCGCATGCGTGCAACATACACAGGATGTCACTCTTATTTCTTACATAGGGGATAGACATACACATTCATGTGCCTTGAGAAAATATACATACATTTTTTTTCAATATTCGAAGCCTCATATAGACACACAACTCACCAAGATAGACCAATATATTCCCATACTTAATAATGTGAGTACCACCACCAAAATGGCCTACACTTTAACGACCACAAGATATTTGTTCTTTTTAAAAATTTTTGTTTCTTTCTTTCTTTAATCATACAGCTACCGATTTAATTCTTTGGTTGAGACGTTGCTAAGCACATTCTTTTTTTTTTTTTTTTTTTTACTGAATTTCTTATAAAACTGAAAATGTTGTAGTTGAAAATAAAATCTATTTCTTACTCGTTTTTTATATTAAAACTAGATGAGCTGGAAACCTGCTTGTGACAGCGGTCTATGATGATATTGATACTTCTATTTAGGATACTACTTTCCTTCCCCTCGGGGGGTCCAGTGAGCTTCGGCCGCTGGACCGGTAAAGTAAAATTAATAGCGTCGATCCCGGGGGCTATCCCCCCAGGCAATACCTGCCCCCTCGATTTAAAGGGGTAGGGCTGGGTTTATTGCACAGCGCCTGAGGCGCCCCCTTGAGAGGGAATGCCGATGGGATCGACGCATTTTTTGTGCTTACCACCCATGAGCTTTGGCTTGTGGGTGGGCCCACATAAAAATGTCCTTGTGTCACGCCCTTATAAGTGGGATGAGAGGCAAATACCTACTTCTATTTAGGAAGGCGTGAAGAATTTTAATTACTATTTCATATTTATCTCCTTTACGTATATACCTAACCACCTGGTGTACGTAGGATGTGACACAATGTCATTTTAAAGAGGGATTTAACAGGTTTTTATTCAGGCTTATTCTTCTCCTAGACCGGTTGCTATACTGGGGTTAAAGTGCCCCGTCAGTTCGACAGCTATAGCAATTATTTGTAAGACTAAGAATGAAGATCAGCGTGATACAATATTATCATACACTAATAGATTTGTATTATTTAGATTGTTTGGACTGTTGGTCTTATCTTTTTTGTTATGTTGCATACTGAGGTTTTCACGGTACCAAATCAGCATATATGTTGTATACCCTTTCTTACTTCTTACTTCTAGTCGTCTTTTCTTCTGGGCCAGCTTTGCTATTCTGATCGTCTATCTTGGTCTGGTCTCTTCTAAGGTCTGGATTTTCTTGGGGACTTCGGGTCTGGTTTCTGTTAGGGATTTCTCCTTATCAGAAACCCTGTGTCATTGTTAGTTTTTAGGTAATAAACACAAGACTTCGATTTACTTTGATGTTACTTTATTTTCAATCCCCAACCCAGACATCTGCGCAGATCGACTTACCCTATCGGGCTCCTACCTTCTAACTGACTGCGTTACTTACTATCCTTAAACCGAAAGACAGGGTCTACTATGCCTTCCGGTTCTCACGATTTATCCCCGGAAGGCAAGGTGAGAGTGAGGTCAAGCGTTGTCACTCATCCTTCAAGGCCGTGGGCTGCACTAATCGCCATTATATTTCTACACTACCTATATAAGTATTAGGGATCCAATAATTATGTAACAGTTATATATACAATGTTTCGGTTGATGTGCACTCCGGCCTTCTTCATGTGTTCATTGTTGAACTCGGAAACCTTCTTGTCGAAATTGGAGGCCTTTAATGAATTTCAAGTCTAACATTTTATTTAATTCATTGGGTGGTTATTTCCTTGTAGAGTAGCAGTAGTGTCTCAGGCGTTGCTGGGTAGTCCTGGATTTCAGCATCACGTCACCTTAGGGCAGTTATTATTGTTTGTTTGTTTGTTTTGTTTTACGGCATATCAACCTCAGTGGGTCATTTAATGCCGATAAAGTTTTGAAATAAATCAATTCTTAATGGATAATACAATTTTTTTATAAATACATTTTTCTATTTAACCCATAGATGGGATCCTAACAGGTACTACCACTCCGGGTCAGAGTGGACCAGGGAGCAATGGTGATGAATGGGGTGCTCCACATCCCCCAAACCTCCAAAACTGGAACCTCACCATCAGATAGAGTAACGTCATTCCCAGGACATGTAGACCCGCAGCCACCGCCTTCTAGCACCCATATGATAAAAAGGGTTTGGGGCTTGCCATAAGGGCAATAGGGTTGGGAAAATCATATAGGTGCTAGGGCTTGACGTGACCAGCCGATTGATCGGAGGGGCCTCTCCGACCGCCCGTCTAGCCCAAGATAGGGCCAAAGTGGAGCATTGCATGTCATGAATTGCTCATCCACCTGGGCTCTATCCTTAAGCAGGCAGTTTTTAGTTATCAGACATAAAGAAAAGTAAATTATTCTTTTTTTCATCCTCATCCTCAAGAACCTAACATTGCGAACGTCTTACTGTCTATTCGATTTTAAAATCCCTTAATGTAATCTCCTTTCAACCTCTAAGGAATCATTGTGTTAGTGTTTATATTGCTTCAGACTAATAGGTCAATGAAAATATTATTTCAGCTCACAATTCTTGATTGATATCCATAAACGAATCAACTAGAAATAATTTAATGCAACATCTATGACTGTGAATATTTAGACTCATCAAATCAATGATTAGATGTCGAAAGATATTATTGATATCCGATAGAATACTGCCCGGACAACTTTAGTATAAGAAATATTTTGAAAGGATTTCTTTTTTCATCTAATAGCATTTAAACATTATAATGAAGATAAATCATTTTAACAATCATATATATATATATATATATATATATAATATATATATATATATATATTTATATATATCCTCTATATTTTGTGGATACTGATTACGCTAAGATTGGAAAAGCTCTCCTGGACGGAGGGGACACCGCTGGCAGTCTTATATGATTATTTCATTAACATTTAATTTCTTAAGTGGGTTGTGAAGGTGGTAGGTGGGTAGGACTGGTGACAAATCTGTCGAGTTTCGATCCCGGCCGATGCAGCCTGCAAGTCTAGCCACACTGATGAACCGTGATACAGCCAAAACGACCTGTATATGGTTGACTATATATATGTATATATATAATTTGGTTTGCTTCCTTGATTATATGCTTGTTACCTTATCATCTAAGTTAAAGATTCAATCCTGATGAAAATTATGTACTTCTTTCACCTCAAGGAGTGTTTTGAAACTGACATCCACAGAAGTGTTCTTCTTGCCAGAATTAGAGGTAAAAAATTACTCAAAAATTATTTATAAGATTATATTGATGAAACATGAATTATTAACACCTTTCACCTTACATAGGTCTAATTTGTCTAGGAAGGAAATAAAATTGCAATATACTGGAGCACCTCTCCGCCACACAGGAGGAATGGGATCTTTGGAAGAAAATTAATACGCTAACTGCTCGTCTGCTAAAGAAATGGGGTCACCTGTTGACAGTGGATGCGTACCCATGTTGCTCAAGGACGGAATCCTGTTGGCTGAGCAGTCCATGTCATGCAATATTCCACTTTGACCCTTACTGGGGCTAAAACGGATGGTCGGAGAGGCCTTTTCAATCAATTGGCTGGTCAAGTCAAGCCCTAGAACCTATATGATTATCCCTACCTTATTGCTCTTATGGCAAACCCCAACCCTGATTATTATATAAGCGAGAAGGTGGTGGCTGAGGTTCTTAGTGTCCTGGGTATGACGATAAACTGCATCTAGTGGTGAGGTTCCAATTCTGGAGCTCTGAGATGTGTAGAGTACCCCTTCATTGCCATTACTTTAAGTCCCACCTCAGTAGAGTCTCATCTATGGCTCAAATAGATCAAAAGATGATTTTTTAAAATGAATACACAACGGGAAGGTATTTGACTCTCATCCCACTTATGAGGGCGTGACACAAATACATTGTTATATGGGTCCACCCACAAGCCGAAGCTCATGGGGGGTAGGTACAAAAAATGCGTTGATTACGTCGGCATCCCCCTTCAATGGAGGCGCTTTAGTCACTGGGCAATAAATCCAGTCCTGTCCCTTTGAATCAAGGGTGCAGGTATTACCTGAGGGGGGGGGTAGCCCCTTGGATTCAACGCTGTTAATTTTACTTCGCCGAAGCATTCTGAAGCAGGCTCAAGCAATCACACTCAAGCAAGATTACACAACAGGAATGAATAAAACAAAAACGTATTCGGCATAAAATAACCGTATAAAACAACTAATCAAACCACCAATCAATGATTAAATACTGAAATATATCATGAACAGCGATATTTCTATTGATAATTCCATTTACCTATTTCATATATAGATAATTGAGAGGAGACGCGTGGTCTAATGATTAGAGTCGTAGGAAATGAACTCGTCAACTCGAGTTCAATTCCTAGTCGAAGCGTTAGTATTTCATATGACGCTAATACCCTGAGAAAGGTATGAATCCAGTTCTCCCTCCAGTTACGAGGGAATAGCAGGGTAGACTGGTCTCTTTAACCATGGCTAGGTAACCAGTATAGGAGAAGGAAAAACTCTGAATTCAAACCTGTTAAACTCCGCTTAAGAAATTGACCATGTGTTGCATCCTGCTCGTAAGGAGGGGTTGGTAAATATATATAGAGATAATCGAGTGCTATGTCTAATGACTATTTTTCCTGGATTTGTTTTGCTGTTTGAAATCTTCGTGAAAGATTACACAAGTGTTGCTAACAGTCAAAGAAACTGCCAGCAGCTTCGTCCAGGAATTGAACTCGCGTTGACGAGTCCATTTCCTACGACTCTAACCATTATACCTCGACTCTCTCTCTCTCTTCTCTCTCCTCTAGTATATATATATATATATATAGTATATTGATATATAGTATAGCATTGCACTTTACGGATTTTTCGCACAACTATATATATATATATATATATATATATATATATATATACAAGGATGGTGTGTCAAATGTATCGAGATGTAGCCTAATGACTATTTTTCCTTTGCGGGTGTGCTTTTGCTGTGGTGAAATCTTGCGCATTGTCTCTGTGAAGATGGCACAAGTGGTTGCATGAACAGTCTATAGACTGTTGAATGAAGGATTCTCTATGATCCAGTAAAATAATCTTTGATTTTATTATCAATAGTTCCGCAGAAATGCATTATGTTCAATTGAAAAATCTTAAGTGACATATAGACAAACCTCTCTGTTGATGAAATCATAGTTTTCGTTGTGGATATCAAGTGATATAAATTTATTTCTTTGTATTTTTTGATGAGTCTGTGATAATTTGTAGTTGAATTTTGAATTATTCGGCACTTTTGTCGTCATATGTATTAATCTTTACAACGTTTCGGCGGATGTACGCCCTCCGGCCTTATTCGGGGTATTTTTGTCGGGCTCTGGAACTTTTGCTAAGAACTCGGATCATACCTTCTTGAACTTGGGAATTTTCCCTTCGAACTGTCGGAACCTTCTTGTCGTAATCGGAAGCCTTAAGAACTTTGAACTTCAAACCTAACCATGTATTCAATCTACGGGGGTAGACTGTTCTCATTCCTTTAAGCATGACTGGTTATAAATGTTAAGCTGTGTTAATTATTCTATGTTACTGTAACCCTTGACCAGAACTTAACCTGTAGCCTAGTGATAACTGTCACTTAGAACTGTATTAAATCAACGCCTATATCCACTACGCCATGTGTCCAATGATATAAAATTGTAACCGATGCTTTCCCTTCTCGTTATTTACACAAAAGTAGACACGTTTCATCAATAATTTGATGCAACATATAGGATTGTGAATATCTATACTCACCAGACCGATGATTAAAAGTTGATTAAATGTCAAAAGATATTATTGATATCCGATATAATAGTCGTGTATATCTCGAGGAACTATTTCTATTAATAATTTCCTTAATTTCTTTAATGAAATCAAATCTGAATCAAATGGTTTTCATTTTGATTTTTTCGGACTGCTGTCCTCAATTTTATCGTTACATATAGAAATACAAACGTTTCCATCGTTACCTCGAGCCTGCGCATTCTTCAGGAGCACCTTGTCTGTCCGTGGATAGCAATATTGATCGTGGCCCAATGGGATCATTTTAATAGTTTTATGAAGCAAACAGGTGTAGTAGAACTTATGTTGTATTCATATATATATAGTGATTATATATATATCTATATATATATATGTGAGTATAGTATAATGTATATATGTGTGTGGATGATAATATCTACTGAGAT
>CM042149.1:83981843-84001843 GCA_023376005.1 Doryteuthis pealeii
GATAGATACCAAGAGAGGAGATAAACACGATGTGCACCACTGCGTACTCACAATATTTTAACGATACTGAAATAAATACAATTGTTTAATAAACAAATTTTTAATTAAAATACAATAATTAAACACCTCAAGTAAATCCATATATTGTTTTCTTTTACTAAATATGGATACTATTATACTATTATATGACATACTAGCTTTCTATTTTGAGAGACTTACTGGAATTACTTAGTTTGAAATAGAAAACCTTCTTTGAGGAAACATTTTTATCACAGGCGCCTGGATTTAACAATAGTTTCTCGAAACACGAAAAGAATTGATACTGTGAATGTATAAGCGCTGGGCTTTTTTTGTTAGGTTTAATAGCTCCATGCTGTATTTCATTCTAAGATTTACATAATGGGAAGGAAAGTTGACAAAACGAAAATTTGAAGCTGTCTGGCAATATGAGAGCCTGAAAAAACATTTCAGTCGAAAAGAGTGTCACTGTAGATTAAGTTATAATTTCTGCTATGACGTTGGGGACAATAGGTATTTTGACTCTTTGATTTGCTCACAGATATACATACAGACACATATAGATATACACACTTGGACCCCACACATACAACTTCATACACTCGTATACATCACCACCCCCCCACCTCCGCACATATACTCACGCATCATGTCGCACACATACAGACTCTTGAACATATACACAGACGTTGCCCACACACACACAAGTATTTGAATTTATACTAATAACAGCTAAGTTTTGTTAAATAAACTTGTTAAAATATCAAGCAAAATGGATTTTAAAACTTTATTTTTCTCCGGTCAAATTTTAAAACTGAAAATTACATGTGACATTTATTTACGCGGCAGGATATTTGCCATTACTTTTGTGTTAAATTACTCAAAAATTGTTTTTATTTCGCATATAATAGCGAGCTATGTAAAAACCTGTTATTCTAAATCTATTAATAATGGAGATTTCTATATTTCTGTTTGTAACAAAAACTACGTCATAGCTCTACGTCACAGCTTACCTCACAATATTCTTATACTATATACACCCAAAATTTGAGTATGCAATTTTAAAAATTGTTTTTTACTCTCGTCCTTTGTTTTTACAGTAACAAGAAGTTAACTAAAAAGTTTAAATAAATACCTACGATTTTGTAGAAAATTGATGTGGAAAATATTCAAAATAATTGTTTGATTATTACATGGACGTAACATTTTATTTGAGAGGGACGGGGCTCAATTTTCATTTCAAATTGTTTTATTTTTTTTACTCCTTTAATAAATATGAGGATTTTGCTTGCTTACTTATGATACAAACCATCTGACATTGAATTTTTACGACGCCCGGAGGGTGTTTTCTGTTGCTAGTTTAGATAATAATTAAGTCAAAATGTTTAGGATGTTATTGAACTTTTAAAATCATGCATTACGCCTTTGTACAATTCAATTCAAACAACGACTTTAGTCTCCTTTCTTTCACCATTTGGTCAGTTTAGACCCCACTGGAGAGACAGTGTGTAATCGATTTCAAACTTTCTCCGCGCAGATTAGGTTTATTTGCAGTGGCATGCAGTAAATATGAATCTATTTTCGTGGTCTATAAAGACATTTTGTTTATCCTTGAAAAATATTGCGTCATCCCCGATGCATCAGATTTTTATCATACACTTATGCTATTGCCTCGACTGTCAATTATTTGTCCTATCCTCTTTGTCTGCGATGAACGTTACTCGAAGGAAGCGTATGAAAATTGTAACGCTGCACGAATACATAGGCAATCCTTACAGAGAGTTCGTGGATATCTATTAATAATGGAGATTCGCTTCCGGTTTGTGTCTGTAACAAAAACTACGTCTCTTCTTACGTCACATTACCCAAAATGGTCATAACATAAAATAATACATTCAAAAATTTGAACATGGCAACATGACAGTCCTCATTGTTTTTTTAAACAAGTTTTAATAAATACATGACTGGTATTATATATCTATATATAGTTTGTTTTATTTTAATACATATTTAAAGTTTACATTTCAAATTGTTTTATTTTTTAATCCTTTAATGAATTTGATGATTTTACTTACTTAGACTACAAACTCGCTGACATTGAATTTTTTACTCCCACCCCTCAGGCAATATGCTTCAAAAATTTATTTTTACATCGCCCGGAGGGTGTTTTTTATTTTGCACTAGTTATAATAATAACGGAATTATTCGTTTTTGTTTCAATTAATTTGCGCAAAAATGTATGACATCTCTGACTATGGATGTCGCCTAAGATAATTTGGTGACCCATTTTCTATGCTGAAGACATTTTTTATTCATTCTTGTTGGCTATTCAAAATATTTTTAAACACATTTTCAAACTCATATTTTGATCTATTTAACCCATATATGGGTCTTTAATAGGTACTACAACACTCTATATTAGAGTGGAAACTGGTATTAATGGCGATGAACGAGTACTTCTAATTCCCAGAGCGCCCCATCTTGTTCGACTCTCCAGTATGGCTTGCTTAATAGGAGGCAAGTACCAATATATTAATTTTTGTGGGATATGATAGTTTTGTTTAAGGCAGCACGCATCATTTTCATGCAGCTCCCATCTAGTTTATTCTCCAAGCGTTTTCTTTAGGGTCCACCAAGTGCTGCTACTGTTGTTAATTATTTGGGGATAATTTATTAACTAGAAAATAAGGGCTTAATTAATTTGAACAAGTACATTTCCTTCTTTCAGGATATTTCTTCTGAAAGAGTTTGGTTAATAAAAATTAAGTTTTGTTTGTCGTTGAGGAAAGGAAGACATTCATTGATTATAACAATTTTCTTGTTATCTATTTTCAGCGATCTTTTTGTCTTCAACTTCATTTTCATCGATCTTCTCAGCACAACTAAATCGATTATTCTAATAAAAATGGCGATCCGAATGAACTGATCATCAAAAAGATTAATTGGATTGAGATTCGATAAGGTTGCAACAAGAATGCCACTAATTCTTCATATATCGTGAAAAATATTAGAATTATACGAACAAAATAGAATCTCGAAGATTTTGCACCATTGCTATTTCTAGATATTGACAAAGCCAATCAGTTTTTGAGTTGCTGGCACGATATTCAAGCAAATGAATCATATGGTAACTGATTAAGATTTTATTAAGAGAGCCGTTTTGTGCCATTTTATTATTCAGGTGATGTCGTAAGTCGTGCTGTTCAGATGGTATAAAGAATAAACGTTGGAATTTCGACCCGATGTTGCATATTAAACACGGATTTCTTTATTATTTGGGGATAAATTTATTCGGATTTTATACGAAAGTTTTCTGTGTCCCTAATAAATATATGGAAATGAGAATTACCAATCAACATAGAATGTTACACATTTCTTGAAAATGGCGAAAATCATATTGCTCTCAAAGACTTGGATGATGACATTATTTTTTACTGGAATCTTCTGTCGTGGTAGACTTTATTTTTCTTATTATCACGAAACATGTCGTCAATCTGCAACATAGGGGAAGCCTTAATATACCTAAAAGAATATATTTCAATCTCCCAGCTTTACAAACCCTTACAGACAGTAGTCAGCACACACTTATTATTACCAGACTACCAAATTTCTTCAATGGCAATAAATGACTCCATAAAATTACAATGCCCTACAAATAAGCCCATTCCCTTCTGCTTCACTTCCTCACTCTATACCACACATTCAACCTTCCTCTCTTTCTCTCCTTTTACCGCACATTTCATCACTCGGTACGCCCCCTCAACTTCTATCCGCCCGCAAAAATTACTTTTGAGCATTAAGTAGACTGCTGTAAAATTTCGTCATCAGAAAAAATTGACAAACCTTCGCAAAATACCGAGGCGAAATATCATTTAAATTTAGTTGTTGTGTAGTCTTATCCACATTTCCTCTATTTTCAACCACACACACACTCACACACACACACACACACACACACACACACACAACAATATATATATATATATATATATAATATATATATATATATATATATATATATATATATATATATATATATCCTGTCAGTGCGAATATATGTCTGCACCACTTGGATTTTGAAAGAAATCTTGGGCAAAACTACATGGGAACTATATATATATATGAGGATAGGGTTGGAGTAAATCCGACAAAATTGGTTAAGAATAACGGAAAAGGTGGACAAAAAGAGAGCAAAACTCAACCAAGTAGATGTAGGAGATATTTTTCGTTCTGCATTTTCCGTTATTCTTAACCAATTTTGTCGGATTCATCAGTCAATTTTCTGATGACCCATGAAGTCCTGTTCAATACAGAACGAAATATATATCCTACATCTACTTGTTTGAGTTTTTTCTCTCTTTTTGTCCACTTTTTCCTTTATTCCTTACCACACACCACGCATACACACACGAACATATATATTATATATATATATATATATATATATATATATATATATATATTATATATATAATGTGTTTAATGTTGTAAGAGACAAAACTGTTCCAGCATCAATTTTAGAATACTTAATTTGTTTTCATTTGCATATTGAAATTGATCTCAGACAAAATCTGATACCTACTGTGTCTAACTTCTCTTGTAATTGCCGAGCAACGAATAGGCAGAGACTTTAGCAGCGTATCAACTAAATGAGAATAGTAAGATAAATAGCTGTCTATCAAAAAGGAGAGATTAAATCGAGGTGTAAGCGAAAAGTTAAAAGATGCAGATGTTTATCGTTGTGTATAAGTTTCGCTGCATAATTGTGCTAAATTCTGCTCTTGCAGATACACCAGCACAGGCTGAGTCACTACTACAAAGTTTGGAGGAGGCAGCAAAGAATATCGGCCTCTATGTGAACTTTGATAAAACTGAGTTCATGAGTTTCAAAAAGAAAGAAGACATGTCCACACTTGACGGCAAGCCTCTTAAGTCAGTAGAACAATTCACATACCTAGGTAGCAATATCTCATCCACAGAAAGCAATGTTAATACACGAATAGGAAAGGCATGGTCGGCCACAAACAAATTATCAGTCATATGGAAATCCGATCTTACTGACAAGCTAAAGCGAGAATTCATCCAGGCTGTGGTTATATCAGTACTGCTGTATGGCTGCACTACTTGGAACCTAACGAAGCGCCTTGAGAATAAGCTAGATGGGAGCTGCATAAGAATGCCGCGTGCAGTCTTGAACAAGTCGTGGAAACAGCACCCCACAAGGAAGTAACTATATCGCCACCTGCCCCCCATCTCACAAGCCATCCGGGTGGGACGGACTAGACATGCAGGACACTACAGGAGAAGCGGGGATGAGCTCATAAGCGACGTTCTTCTGTGGAAGCCAACACATGGACATGCTAATGTAGGACACCACTAAGGACCTACATTGACCAACTATGCGAGATGCTAGATGCTGCACAGAAAACCTCTCAGGGACAATGAGTTATAGGGAATAATATCTGCTTAAATGATAACTTGCTAACAAAATACACATTTTATATATATATATATATATTATATATATATATATATATATGTGTGTGTGTGTGTGTGTGTGTGTGTGTGTGTACACACAAAATTGGGTAGAGAGGGGGAACAAAAAAGGTGGTGTAATGGTTAACAAGTTAGTCCTGCATATCCATTAATACTAAATAGCGAGCTGGATATATATATAAGTAAAGTAAAGTCGTCGGTTCGGCCTAAAGTCGGTATCAGCCAGTCAGCGAAGGAGTCTATCCCCTTTTCAATTGCGCTAGACCAAGGAGACTGTTTTTAGCATCTGAGGTGGAGCGCCACACCTACCATCAGCTCCTTACCTCACCGCACTGATCCCTGTGCTACTCATACGCTGAGTTGGCGAGGACCGGTATCGAACTAGGAACCTTGTGGTTTCTAGCCGAACGCTCTACCGACTGAGCTAACCCGGCCCCCTGGATATATATATTAATATATATATATATATATATATATAGAGAGAGAGAGAGAGAGAGAGAGAGAGATGATGATGATGATGGTGATGATGATGATTCTCTTTCTTGTTGTCTATTAACACCCATGAGTGTTTAAAGAAGGAAGCGCCAACATCAATGCACATCTACTGGTACTGTTGGATATTGAGGTATCGGCCGTAGTTTAAATCGCATTCAGCATTCTGCATTCTATTGTGCTCTCGTTTCGATAGCAAAAGCAGATCAATGTCCTGCATTTTGGTAAGCAGGTGAAAGTTATTGGCGGCAACCGAGCCGTTTAGGCATGCGCACAAAGGCAACGTAGCTTATAACCGCATTCACCCCAGACCATACAAGGCAAAGCTATATGCCAAGATGTCTCCTTTAAATACTGCTTCGAGCACAGGATTTTCCTGAAGCTATATATATATATATATTATATATATATATATATATATATATATGTGTGTGTGTGTGTGTGTGTGTGTGTGTGTGTGTGCGTATGGGTAAATGCTCAAACATTAACGTTAATAGAAAAAAGATCCCCAAAAATATAGGGATATACGACGATTCCATTTCCTTTGACTCTAAACATTACAAGCACGCACGCACGCACCCCAATATATATATAGAGCCTGACAGGTAGGGTTCGAATCACGCACAAAGCACTGCCCTATCTATAGCTCTGCTGATTAGGCCTAATGGGCTGAAATGTACATACAGAGATGACTTTTTCTCGATTTGTTTACGCTTTACATTTAAACCGATATGCACGCCTAATTCATTTAGTTATAATTAATTAATTAACAAAATTAGGTATGACTTTGATTAAGCATATATTCTCCCACAAATTGTCGGCCTTCGCCATTTTCAAACACACTGTTTGACTACTTCATATATATATATATATATATATATATATATATATATATATAAAAGGTGTGTCATAAAAGTATCGTGATTGAAGTTGTATTTACCAAGATAGAAATTAACAATGAATTGAACCTTAATGTTTTTTCAGAATACAAGGTGTGTCAAAAAGTTTTTAAAAATCACGATACTTTTTTGACACACCATATATATTGTTATAGGTGATACAATCTATTGACATAAATGGAATGCGCCGACGGCTACTATAAGTACCATGAACAATTGTGGCTTGACACGAAGCAAATGCGAGTCAGCTCGTAACTGTATTGGTCGGACGCAATCTCCACTCTCTTTGCTGTAAATTTCTACTCTTTTTGTTCAATACATTTGTAAACATTGTTACCAGTCGTCTGTCTTATGTTTTACCCTTAAAACCCCACAACATATATACATATATATATATATATATATATATTGTGTGTGTGTGTGTGTGTGTGTGTGGTAGAGAAATATATATATATATATATATATATATATTATATATATATATATAGTCAGTTCTATAACTATGTATTATAATATACATAACTGTATTAAATGATTCCATGATACCATAACATTTTAAAATTATTAACCTTTTAAAAAATTTTCCTTTAGCTATTTATTGTATAACTCAGTAGCTAGTGAACATTTTATATTTTACAAGAACAAAAGTAACTATTGAGGTGGAATGATTTTATTGGCTGAATTATATGATTTCGTTTACTAAAGAAAAGGTCATGATTAGATATCTCACCTTTCTGCTATCAGGAAACCATACATTCTTTTCTTCTTATTACCTTGTAGCTTTCACAAGCCTATCGATCAGAGGCATTTTTTTGTGGTTCCTGTTTGGAAGACAACTATTTTTTCTCGAATTTATTTGATTATTCTTAAAAACATTCATGCTAGAATGGACGTCCTTACTTTCTTGGCAAGAATATTGATTTTGTTAATCGGGCTGGATAGCGAGTTTTTTATTTTATTTTTTTTATTTTTATTTTACTCAGACAAAATATACGACAATCATCCTATTCTTATACCTGCAAAATCCTGCGCATGCGTGCAACATACACAGGATGTCACTCTTATTTCTTACATAGGGGATAGACATACACATTCATGTGCCTTGAGAAAATATACATACATTTTTTTCCAATATTCGAAGCCTCATATAGACACACAACTCACCAAGATAGACCAATATATTCCCATACTTAATAATGTGAGTACCACCACCAAAATGGCCTACACTTTAACGACCACAAGATATTTGTTCTTTTTTAAAAAAATTTGTTTCTTTCTTTCTTTAATCATATAGCTACCGATTTAATTCTTTGGTTGAGACGTTGCTAAGCACATTTTTTTTTTTTTTTTTTTTTTTTACTGAATTTCTTATAAAACTGAAAATGTTGTAGTTGAAAATAAAATCTATTTCTTACTCGTTTTTTATATTAAAAACTAGATGAGCTGGAAACTGCTTGTGACAGCGGTCTATGATGATATTGATACTTCTATTTAGGATACCTACTTTCCTTCCCCTTGGGGGTCCAGTGAGCTTCGGCCGCTGGACCGGTAAAGTAAATTAATAGGCGTCGATCCGGGGCTATCCCCCAGGCAATACTTGCCCCCTCGATTTAAAGGGGTAGGGCTGGGTTTATTGCACAGCGCCTGAGGCGCCCCCTTGAGAGGGAATGCCGATGGGATCGACGCATTTATTGTGCCTACCATCCATGAGCTTCGGCTTGTGGGTGGGCCCACATAAAAATGTCCTTGTGTCACACCCTCATAAGTGGGATGAGAGGCAAATACCTACTTCTATTTTGGAAGGCGTGAAGAATTTTAATTACTATTTCATATTTATCTCCTTTACGTATATACCTAACCACTAGGTGTAAGTAGGATGTGAGACAAGGTCATTTTAGAGAGGCATTTGACATGTTTTTATTCAGACTTATTCTTCTCCTAGACCGGTTGCTATACTGGGGTTAAAGTGCCCCCGTCAGTTCGACAGCTATAGCAATTATTTGTAAGACTAAGAATGAACGATCAGCGTGATACAATATTATATACACTTATAGATTTGTATTATTTAGATTGTTTGGACTGTTGGTCTTATCTTTTTTGGTTATGTTGCATACTGAGGTTTTCACGGTCACCAAATGAGCATATATGTTGTATACCCTTTCTTACTTCTTACTTCTAGTCGTCTTTTCTTCTGGCCGGCTTTGCTATTCTGATCGTCTATCTTGGTCTGGTCCCTTTCTAAGGGTCTGGACTTTCTTGGGGACTTCAGGTCTGGTTTTCTGTTAGGGATTTCCCTTATCAGAAGCCCTGTGTCATTGTTAGTTTTTAGGTAATAAAACACAAGACTTCGATTTACTTTGATGTTACTTTATTTTCAACTCCCCAACTCCAGACATCTGCGCAGATCGACTTACCCTATCGGGCTCCTACTTCCTAACTGACTGCGTTACTTACTATCCTTAAACCGGAAGACAGGGTCTTCTATGCCTTCCGGTTCTCAAACGATTTATCCCCGAGGCAAGGTGAGAGTGAGGTGAAGCGTTGTATCATCCTTCAAGGCCGTGGGCTGCACTAATCGCCATTATGTTTCTACACTACTTATATAAGTATTTAGGGATCCCAATAATTATGTAACAGTTTATATACCAATGTTCGGTTGATGTGCGCACTCTGGGCTTCTTTCATGTGTTAAACCCTCGAAACCTTCTTGTCGAACTAGGGGGCCTTTAATAAATTTCAAGTTTAATTTTATTTAAACCTAATCGGCTATTTCCTAGTTGAGTAGCAGTAGTGTCTCAGACGTTGCCTGGGTAGTCCTAGATTTCAGCATCAACGTCATACCTTAGGGCAGTTTTTATTGTGTTGTTTGTTTGTTTTGTTTTCACGGCATATCAACTCAGTGGGTCATTTAATGCCGATAAAGTTTTGAATAAATCAACTTCTTAATGGATAATACAATTTTTTTATAAATACATTTTTCTATTTAACCATAGATGGGACCTAACAGGTACTACCACTCCGGGTCAGAGTGGACCAGGGAGCAATGGTGATGAATGGGTGCTCCACATTCCCCAACACCTCCAAAAACTGGAACCTCACCATCAGATAGGAGTAACGGTCATTCCCAGGACATGTAGACCCGCAGCCACCGCTTATAAGCACCCATTATGATAAAAAGGGTCTGGGGCTTGCCATAAGGGCAATAGGGTTGGGAATCATATAGGTGCTAGGGCTTGACGTGACCAGCCCGATTGATCGGAGGGGAGCCTCTCCGACCGCTCCGTCTAGCCCAAGATAGGGCCAAAGTGGAGTATTGCATGTCATGATTGCTCATCCACTGGGCTCTATCCTTAAGCAGGCAGTTTTTTAGTTATCAGACATAAAGAAAAGTAAATTATTCTTTTTTTATTTCATCCCTCATCCTCAAGAACCTACACATTGTGAACGTCTTACTGTCTATTCGATTTTAAAATTCCCTTAATGTAATCTCCTTTCAACCTCTAAGGAACCATTGTGTTAGTGTTTATATTGCTTCAGACTAATAGGTCAATGAAACAATATTATTTCAGCTCACAATTCTTGATTGATATCCACTAAACGAATCAACTAGAAATAATTTAATGCAACATCTATGACTGTGAATATTTAAGACTCATACAAATCAATGATTAGATGTCGAGAGATTTATTGATATCCGATAGAATACTGCCCGGACAACTTTAGTATAAGAAAATATTTTGAAAGGATTTCTTTTTTTCATCTAATAGATTTAAACATTATAATGAAGATTAATCATTTTTATATATAATATAATATATATATATATATATAACTATAATTGTATGTGTATAATATAATTGTATTTGTATATATATTATATATTATATAATATAATATATATATATATTATATATATATATATATATATAATATATAAGCGAATGGTTTAAATATTCCGACTGCAGTTTCACGCAGTAGGGAATCTTCTGGAAAATTTAATAAGATAAATCTTAATAAAATTCCCTGAAGATTCACTACTGCGTGGAAACTGCAGTCGGAATATTTTAAACTAATCGCTTTTTAAAACGTAATATTTAGTGCTCTTTTTTATTGAGCACTTTTATTGGAATCGAGATTTTAATTAATCCAGAAGTAAATAATATTTTTTTGGCTTCGTGGATTGGCAAATATTGCTGTGATATATTCTTATTATAATGGAGATTGTTGTGTTTTTCTGTCTGTAACCGAAACTATATTCCTACTCAAGTCACATTCTCTTAAGTTATTGACATCACACGTTCTCCATGATTTTTATTTTTATTTAACCTCAATTATTAATAAATTGTCTTACATTATTAAATACTGTTAACTATGTCAACCATACTGACAATGATGCAATTAATATTTATATATATACCTACACAAAAAATAGCGGTTTACAGTGTAAACGGTTTAAGGCTAATTGCATATCATATTAAAAAAAATTCAAATTTAATAAATATGTGCTTTTAGTATTATTGATTTCTAACTGTTTGGTTTTTATTTTAATGAATATAAGCAAAAATCTCTTCAATATGAATCTTAAACTGAAATCCATTAACAAGAAAAAAAATAACTGTCATTTTATTCTTTACTTCCTCTTATAACTAAATATCTTAAAATTAGAAAAAATAACAATGAAAGGACGAGAGTGATGGAAGAGTAAGTTTCAGTTGTTCCATTTTTTATTATACTTCCCTCTGTTTCAAATCTTTTATTATCTCCTCTGTTTCAAATCTTTTTATCTGTATTCTTATTTAGGTTTCATTAGCCTTTCTAATTTATTACAATATTTTATTACATTAAAACTTAAATACTTGCACCCGGAGGGTGCATATATTTGCTAGTATATATATATATATATATATATATATATATATATTTCCTCCTCACAAGAGGAATTTTTGTGGATACTGATTACGCTAAGATTGGAAAAGCTCTACTGAACGGAGGGGACACCGCTGGCAGCCTTATATGATTATATCATTAAAATTTCATTTCTTAAGTGGGTTGGGAAGGTGGTAGGTGGGTAGCAAATATCTGTCGAGTTTCGATCCCGGACCAATGCAGCCTGCAAGTATAGCAACACTGATGAATCGTGATACAGCCAAATGGACCTGTATATGGTTGACTATATATATGATATATTATATTATAATTATATATATATATATATATAATATAATTTGGTTTTGCTTCTTGATTATATGCTTGTTACCCTTTATTCCTATGGAATCCTAATTTCTATGTGCTTGTTACATTATTATCTATGGACTCCTAAGTTAAAGATTCAATCCTGATGAAAATTATGTACTCCTTTCACCTCAAGGAGTGTTTTGAAACTGACATCCACAGAAGTGTTCTTCTTGCCACAATTAGAGGTAGAAAATTACTCAAAAATTATTTATAAGATAATATTGATGAAACTTTAATTATTAACACCTTTCACCTTACATAGGTCTAATTTGGAGGAAAAGCCTGAATTCAAATCTGTTAAACTCCGCTTAAGAAATTGACCTTGTGTTGCATCCTGCTCGTGCGGAGGGGTTAGTAAATATATATATAGATAATCGAGTGCTATGTCTAATAAGTATTTTTCCTGGATTTGAAATCTTGCATTGTCTCTGTGAAAGATACACAAGTGTTGCTAACAGTCAAAGTCTGTGATGATGGATTCTCTCTGATCCAGTAAATAATCTTAGATTTTAATTATCTTATTTCCCAGAATGCATTATGTTCAATTGGAAAATACTTAATGATTTATAACAAACCTCTATGTTGATGAAATCATAGTTTTCCTTGTGGATATCAAGTGATATAAAATTATTTCTTTGTATTTTTTAGATGAGTCTTGATAATTTGTATTATTTGAATTATTCGGACTTTTGTCGTCATATGTATTATCTTTACGTTTCGGCCGATGTACCCTCCGGCCTTATTCGGGTATTTTTGTCGGGCTCTGGAACTTTCTAGAACTCGGGAATACCTTCCTTGAACTTGGGAATCTTCTCTTCGAACTCGGGAACCTTCTTGTCGTAATCGGAAGCCTTTAAAGAACTTCGAACCATGTATTCAATCTACGGGGGTAGACTGTTCTCATTCCGTTAACCATGACTGGTTATAAATGTTAAGCTATGTTGATTATTTTATGTTACTGTGACCCTTGGCTAGGATTGAACATGTAGCCTAGTGATAACTGTCACTTAGAACTGTATTAAATCAACGCCTATATCCACTACGCCATGTGTCCAATGATATAAAATTGTAACCGATGCTTTCTCTTCTCGTTATTTACACAAAAGTAGACACGTTTCATCAATAATTTGATGCAACATATAGGATTGTGAATATCTATACTCACCAGACCGATGATTAAAAGTTGATTAAATGTCAAAAGATATTATTGATATCCGATATAATAGTCGTGTATATCTCGAGGAACTATTTCTATTAATAATTTCCTTAATTTCTTTAATGAAATCAAATCTGATCAATGGTATCATTTTGATTTTTTCGGACTGCTGTCCTCAATTTTATCGTTACATATAGAAATACAACGTTTCCATCGTTATACCCTGCGGCATTCTTCAGGAGCACCTTGTCTGTCCGTGGATAGAAATGATTCAACCAATGGGATCATTTTGAATAGTTTATGAAGCAAACAAGGTGTAGTAGAACTTATGTTGTATTCATATATATATATATATATATATATATATTATATATATATATATATATATATATATATATATATATGTTGTTCTGGTTCCAACGGGAGAAAATTCAATATTTTAAAAAAGAAGGTCCGCAAAATGTATTATGTTTTCAAAAAAAAATGTTTTTATTCTTTTTATCTTACATATGCAACACGTGTTTCAGATCTTCTGGTATCTTCTTCAGGCTTTGATTGATAATATGAAAATGAATTCTTACATGCGTGTATATGTTAATATACATGAGTATTTCACTTCCCTCTTCCTGTTTGGTGGGAGTGGAATATAAAGGAATTTCATTTTTAACATTAGTTTTTTAAACAGGTGGTTTTTGTTTTCTGGGTGGCTTGGTAATAAATTCATTAACTGAGCTTTATTACTATTTTATATTCATCAGATGTTCATTTGATATGTTAGGTGTGTGTGTTTGAAATTTGTTTTTTGTTCAGAGAATTTCTGTGTTTTTCTACTTAAGTTTATACTTTTTGTGGTGTGTGTATGTGTGTGTCTATGTATATGTGCTTATGTTTACTTTTATACTTTATATATATATATATATATATATATATATATATATATATATATATATATATATATATAACAACATAAGTTCTCCATGCCTTGTTTGCGTAAAACAAACAAATTATTCAAAATTGTTCACAAACGTTTTCATTGTAGTAGCATTAGGAGTTGATCCAAAATGTGCACCTCATAGTTCGTAAAATATAGATCATTTATAGTTGTAGAAAAGTTTTTCTCTCTACCCGGTTTCTTGAAGAAACCGCTACTCTCCCTGACAAGCTAAAGAGACGATTCTTCCAGGCTGTGGTTATATCGGTACTGTTGTATGGCTGTACCACCTGGACCCTAACGAAGCGCCTTGAGAATAAGCTAGATGGGAGCTGCATTAGAATGCTGCGAGCGGTCCTGAATAAGTCGTGGAAGCAGCACTCACAAAGAAGCAACTGTATGGCCACCTGCCTCCCATCTCACAAACCATACGAGTAAGAAGGGCTATGCATGCAGGACACTGCTGGAGAAGCAAGGAGGAGCTCGTAAGCGACGTACTACTGTAGAAGCCAGCACATGGGCACGCTAATGTGGGCCGCCCAGCCAGGACCTACATTGACCAACTATGTAAGCATGCTGGCTGCTGCGCGGAGAAGCTCCCAGAGTCGCTGAACGATAGGGAAGGTTGGCGAGAGATCGTCATGGATATCCGTGCAAATTGCGTGACACGATGATGATATATATATATGTGTGTGTGTGTGTGTGTGTGTGTGTGTCTACGCATCACCACAATATTTAAAATGATATCCCAGGTTGAATCATTGCTATGCTCGGATAGACAAGGTAGACCTAAAGAAGTACAAACGAGGGTACAACGACCGAAAACATTGTGTTTATATTTATCACGATAAATTTGAGTACAACAGCCAAAAAATCCAAAAAATACATATCAATCCACATCTAAAAATTCAAATAATCTTCATTTTAATACGGCAACTTGTCATAGATAACAGCAACGATGGGATTGACAGATACATCCGGTTTAAAACGAACTGATCACGGAATTTATGCAATGAAAATGTTTGATTTGTTTTAACCTTTTCACTGTAATTGATGAGATTACTCGTTTAGACTAATCTTTCTATAATGGATAAATAATGTTGCATACGGCCACTGGACTTTGACAAACAACGAGGAACAAGATTATATAAAAATATAAGCTTATATTTTTATACTTCGATTAAGACGTTTATGTGGATGAGACGTGGATTACTTAATTTACTCTAATAATCAGTAGTAAATTACAGGCAGAAATCAGTGAATTTTACACTTGTTATTATATAGGTTCGATGTTATCATCAAACTTTATGCTACATACAGGGATGCTACTAATACAACAGGCTAGGTTGCACTACAAAATTTTAAATTAACTAATTCATTGTTCATGGCATAAAAAGGGCAACACCTGGAGACAGAGGTTCACTAACACAGCAGTTCGAGAGAGAGAGAGAGAGAGCTCAACTTCTCAGCTTGTGTTCTCTACTGAGACAGCATCGTCTTTGCTGTCTGGGCCATGTACGCCGGATGGATGATGGATGAATCCCGAAGGACATACTCTATCGTCTGGCAAGAGACAGTTTGGTCGCCCACAGCTGCGATTTATGGATGTTTGCAAGAATGATTTAAGGTGCGTTGGCATTACCCTTTCCATCTGGGAAAATTTCGCTCAGGACTGCTCACGGCAAAGGCAGGATCTCCGCAGTAGACTATTCATGTCTGAAGTAGCTGTCGGGATTTTGAAGAGCAAATGAAAACTGAAAATTCACCAAAATTCTAGACTTTACATAAACTCCATGAAATTCTAAGCTTCTGGTTTTATCTATTCATTTTGGCCTAATTACTGATAGCCATTAACCCGTGACTAGCTGACATAGAGGCAAGTTGCTCTGACCTGATTCCCCCAGGTGTAAATTTTCAAAAGGCTATCCTGACTCTCTGTCTTCTAAAAACATGGTTTACTTTTTCATTTTTTCTCTCTTTCTCTTTCCCCAGAAATTAGGTAACTTTTTTTTATTTCTATTGAATTTAAATTTACTCTATGCTATTCATTAGATCATACCATATAGCCTTCTTGAGAAATCTTATAAAATTGAAGTAAAGCAAAAGACGGTGATTATTCCCAGTTAACTTTTTCTGGAATTCGGTGCAAATATAAAACAATGGGGGCAAGATGCTTTAACATGGAAAATACTGTTAAAAAGAAATCTATGCTTCAAGATAGAAAACTGAAATCAGAAAATGTACACGATAAGAGATGAAAAACAAATTGATCGAATCAGGAGACATTGTTTCTTTCAGAATTTGTTTAATAATAAAGTGTATGGAAGTCAATGTGTGACGTCAGTGGTAGTTTGACGTGTTACGAATGTGGAAAAATTAAAATACTTTAATAACGAAAAAAAAACAAACTCGGAATTTAAATGACGTGTATATACATGACCTTGGTTTTTTATTGGACAGAACAAGGAGGGAAAGGGAGTGAGGGTGAAATATAGAGTGAGAAGAAGGTTTATCGCAAAGGTATTCGAAGGAGACGGACGAAAGAGTTGAGGAGTCTGCCTGAGGTGTTCGAATGAGACTCATCGTAATGACGGTGTGTCCATTGAGACCAACATCTTCAAGAGATAAATTAAATAACCTCTGAAAAAACATCTTATGTTTGTTATTAAGAACTGTTAACGGACGAAAGGGAGAGACAGGACACAAGGAGAATCCAAGTAGTTCTAGACCCGGAAGATAGAGAAAATGCCGGCCCAACAACAGACCGAGCTAACCAGATCCAGCTCATACTTCTTAATTAGATGCTACTTCATATATATAAAAATAGATGCCCAATTTCAGCATACGACTTCTTCATTGAGTTCGCCACGTAACAAAATCTTAGAAAACGGCTGAATGAAATGGAGCTTACATGCGTACAGAAAAGACTAACGAAACCAGTCGTAATAAATAAACAGAAGAAAATGAGGTTAAAGTTAACTAAAGAGAAACAATTCTGGCGTGTTGGGCAATTGATTGAAAAGTGATATTCAATCATGAATAAACAATCTACATTGAACGAAAAGACATTCAGGGGAATCAAAGTGTATACACACAGGAAAATGTTTCTGTGTTGTTCTATAAGAAAACAAAAGAGCAAGATGAAAAGCAGAGAGAGAGAGAGACAATCCATGGACAGAGAGAAATAAGCAACCTAATATAAAGAAGAAACCTCGAACAAAGAGAGAGAGGGGAGAGGGAAGAGAGAGAGAGAGAGAGAGAGAGAGAGAGAGAGAGAGGCTGAAGCCCAAAATACAACCAGGTAAACGTGGATATGGGAAGATCATTATGCTACATGATAAAATAAATGTTGAAAATAAAAAGATATCTTATTTCTAATAAACAAAAACTTTAGATGATGTTGGGACTTTTTCCAGGTACCTTTCAAATGAAACATTGAATATGAATGTCTAAAGAAAACAAGTTAATTTTTAAAATCATTAATGGTAACCCGTTTTCCATGGATAGGATCTGACACATGGTCAGAAATATCGGTCTTCTAGCGAGGATCGAATTCGCAATTCAGTTCTAATGGATAGCGAGTCTAGCTTGCTAACCATTACACAAGATAAGTCGCCCTTCTACTCTACCCATTCGCAACGAGTAGGATGTGAGAGAAGGTCGCATGTATGGGGTATCCAGTGAGGATCAAACTCGCAATTCAGTTATAATGGATAGGAGAGACTAGCTTGCTAATAATCACACAACGATAGGATATTCATGGTATGGGACTGATGCAACTCATTATTCCAACAATCAATGCACCTTTGTATATTGAAATCCTGTATAATTTTATCGTTCAATTGACAGAAAAATGCTTTGGCAATGAGGAAAGCAATTTTTCAGGACGATAATGCAGATAATAATGTATTTAAACAATTTTTTCTGATAAAAGAGAGGGGAATCAATTAAAATGTTAAATGTTATTAAAATACTCTTGATTGGAAATATATTGTTTAGTTTATTTGATTTTTTTATATTATGCTCATAATTATTTTATAAGGGAATTACAGGCATTTTATTAATTCAAGTCAAACTAAAAAAGTGTCCTGATTTTTTTCTATAAACTATTTTTTGATAAACGTATTATTTCCTGTTAATTTTTTTTACACATTAAAATGGATTTAGAATATCATTATGATGATTTTTAATATTTCTAATTTATTTATTATCTAATCCAAGTATAAATTTGGATTGCAAAGAAAATGGTAACCGCTTCACGTCTGATTCTTTAGAAAGCTTACTTCAACACAAATCGGAGTACAGGGAATTCAAGTTTTCCTTCAGGAAAAATATATAAAATCCATTACATCACCAGCGGACAGTCGAATTTAAATCCCATAGAAAATCTCTGGTAGCCATTTTTAAATCGTCCAAAGTCAAATCTAAATCCAATTAAACATTTATGGTGGCCATTTTTTAAATGATTTATGAGAATACTCCTATCTAATAAAGGAGATCCATTATTAGCCATTCAGAAAAATTGGAACCATTTTGATAAGGATTATTGTTTTAAAACAAAACAATGACTGAAAGAATTAATGCTGACATAATTCTTGAGGTGTATTTACTATTAATTCTCATAATTTTGTCTCGATGAATTCTTTTTTTTTTTTTTTCAGTATTGTGTGTCATTCTCTTATTGTCCAAGGTAGATTTTTAAAAATATAAAATAAATCAAAATAATTTAATCAAGTTTGTTTAATTTTTTATAAAGCTATTAATTCTTTGTATACATTATGCCGCTCACGGCGCCTCTCTCACCACCAACAGATTCTACACATACCACCCCCAAGAAAAGTACAAAACCTGATTGTTAGTGCATTATAGTTGAGCAGAAGGACTAGGATTACAATATCAATAATACATTATTTGAATAGAGTAAGTTCTGATGTGAGTATATAATGAACTTTGAAATATCACATCATACAGGTAAATATAATTGGTACATCCGTTAGGGAAATTTGATAGGGAAATAGTTAAATAAAAAAGGTTTTATGTCTTATCTGTTATTAGTTTATTTACTGCTAAATAAAAAAAGTGTGCTAATTCCATTATTCTTGCAAGGTTTTATTATACTTATCGGAGTATAACATTTTTTTTTATATAAAAGGAAATGCAATAAGATATTGAGGTGTGGGAACGTAAACATTCTATATCTTTGAACAACAACAAATATGATTGTGTGTCTCGACGAACGGGCATGAATGAGTGTATACATTAGTGTTAGCACTTGAGAGTATTTTTGCAATTAGACGTAGTTAAAAAAAAAATATACGTTGCTTTTTGAAAGCTGGTATTAATATAATTTTGAAATAGTTATTTGGACAAGATTGTACCAGAATATATATATATATATATATATATATATATATATATATACATAATATATGTATGTGTGTGTGTGTGTGTGTGTGTGTGTGTGTGTGTGTGTGTGTGTGGAGAAAGGTAGACAAACACGAGATGAACAAAATGGATGTATATTGTTGGTAGTGATGTCGACATTATAACGTTTCGGTCAGTTAGACCGTCTTCAGGACGGTAGATTGAGTTTTTGCTTCAACGGGGAACATTTTCATACTGGAGAGTTAGGAGGTCGTGAATAGGGCAGGGGCTGTCAATTGTTAATATTAGCAGGAGTGTTAAAACAGGTAGTTGAAGTTCCATTTATTTATTTATTTTATTGCTTCTGATGGGTGGTGTAGCTAGTGAGTCCTTTTAACGATGCCACAGG
>CM042149.1:84006843-84011843 GCA_023376005.1 Doryteuthis pealeii
GCTAATACAGATCTTTGCAAAATGATCGCACGCTATTCACACGGCAGTTAAGTAATCATTTCATGTACAAAACCCACAATGACAAACGGTGCTCATATCTAAATTGGTAAGGTCTGTTAACGATACTCGTACCCGACAAACAAATCGAAATATTTCAGTCTTTACCTATGTAAACCATAAGTAAGTTTCACAGCCGCTTATGCACTCTCTATTTATCACCTCATATACAATGAACTCCCACCAAAATGAACACACACACACACACACACACAAACACACACACACAAACACACACGCACGCACACACACATCTGTCTGTGTACATCAACACTGTTGGATTCGTTCAACTAAACAAACAATGGCAGAAAGTCGTCCAAATGTAGATTGTAAATATACATAGGAATGTCTACGAAGACAAGTCCGTCAGATGAGATGGTATCTATTATATAAGAAATCAACTTATTCAAATAAATTCGACGTTTTCTTGGTTTTATGCGTCTTACGGTCGGCCGGCTGAACCCCAACAGCTGGAAATTTTGTCTATGAGGGTAAATAGACATGAGGATAAACACAAAGTAGGTGGCGCTAATTTTCAGGATCACTAGAGAACAACAAAGGTCACTTTAACGTCAACACTTCAGTTTCCGAACAAATGGAAATACATACTGAGTTTACTATGAAATGCTTTGTCCCGAACTAGGATATAAAAATGTATATTTTTGCCCTATGAGAAAAGACTGTTAATATTGTTTATCCAGAAGCTTTGTCAATGGACGAGGGGATTAGATATCAGGCTGCCAAACGCTCAGTCTGAGTTCGACGCTAGCCAAAGATAGTTGTGTCTAGCTACACTGAAGAGACGTGAAACGTCGAAACACGTGTCTGTGGATGACGTATTAATATATTTATATGTATTTTTCGGTTGAGCACTCTATTTAGGAGGTATATAATTGCAGATTCACCGTATTCGGCTCAGACAAATCTCACTTTGTTTACAAAGTTTGAGAACTCTAGGTGAAGGTCATTTCCCCTTAGAAATATAGCAATTAAATAGCCTGCTATACTTGGCGACTGACTGTGGATGTGTGGGTAAGAGGCTTGGCGAGCGTAAGTTCGTTCGGGTCTCGAACCCAGCCAGAGGCAGCTGCTAAAACCGTATAACTATACTGATGAGAGGTGATACCTCGAAACACGTGTCTATAGTTTACCCTATTATATATATATATATATATATATATATATATATATATATATGAAGAGAAAGTGGAAGTGAACCCGACAGTATGTAAATTAATGAAAAATTGAAAAAAACACAAGTTCATAAAAAACGTGATGTTTATTTTGCCTATGCTGCAGTGTTTCGGCCTGTTTCAATAGATCTTCATCAGGGCTTTTTGTTAATGTGAGGAAAAATAAATTTATCACAGAATAAGAAGACTGTGAGAGTCTTTTGATTTGTCGGTCAGTCTATTTAAAAATAAATTTTATTCGTCTTTCATTGATCAATTTTTAAATAGAGTGACCGACAAAGCAAAAGACTCTCACAGTCTGTTTATTCTCTGTGATAAATTTATTTTTCCTCAAATTAACAAAAAGCCCTGATGAAGATCTATTGAAATAAATCGAAACACTGCAGCGTTGGCGAAATAAACATCACTCGTTTTATAAACTTGTGTTTTTTCAATTTTTCATTAATTTTACACACACACACACACACACACACACATACACACACACACACACACACATACATGTATATTGGTTTGGAGGTTGTTTTTGAAGGCTATCACAATGCAGGTGTAAAGAAAAAATAATAAGGTAACAATGGTGTTGTTTGTTAACCTGTAATTTATTCTTGATATTTCGAGATAAAATCTCTTTTTCAGAAGAACACTGGAACTAAAGTAGTTGTCTTGTTATGGCATTTTTTAGTTAAATTTTTTTTTTTTTTGAAATGTTACACATGGTATTTTTTTTTTTACAGCTGTATTCTCGTTACAGTTATGGAAAAAATATGAGTGTGTGTGGGGGGGGGATTAAAAATTGAGGAATAATGGATAAAAACACAGGCAACTTTATTCAATTGATATTTCTGTTTTATCCGTTATTCCTCAATTTTTTATTTCTCTGATTTTTGAAATCAGAGAAATAAATCAAGTTTTATTTGTCATCACACCAATGCTGCAAGATCATTTAACCGTACTTAAAACACTTTATATTTGTACTTCCAAAAAGAAGCATGTGATCATTTTTCCAATGGCCCCATATTTTCCAACTATTATGCCTTTTTTTTTCCAAAGAAATTGCCCGCTATTTTGACTCCAAATTCAACTATTTTTACATCATTTTCAATCGGATTGTTTCCATGGAAACTAGAAGAAAAAAAAACGATATCAGCCACTTCGTATTGAGCAGGTTTTGGAAGAAAAAAAAGGTTTTGAGGATATAATACATTGTCTGAAGAAAACATCACGTTCTTATCATTTTTCCAGACACGAAATACAAACCTAAGTGTATTGTGTGCCTTAACATCCTATCCTTTTCAAATAGAAAGCAAAGGAAGAATTACTGTTTGAATAATAAAGATGGGAATGGTACTATTCGCCGATGTGTCTCCCGGGATTTTTTACGATACACGGCAAGATTTAATTACCTTAATTCTAGAGAAAAAAATGCAGAAAAAAAATAAGATTGTGAGAAGATTACTGATTTTAGTCGAAAAACTTTTACTTCAAAGTTCGAATACTAATGCGTAACTTATACATTAATTAATTAACACTAGCAGTGGTAGGGTTTATTTTATTAGGTCCCATATTCTTACTAACATCCAGCTTGAATAATTTATATATTAAATTTGTTTCGGCCGATGTGCCCTCCGGCCTTCTTCAGGTTCCAGAGTCCGAAAAGATGGTTAGCGAGTCCGAGAAAATTCCAGAGTTCAACAAGAAATACCTGAAGAAGGCCGAAGTGCACATCAGCCGAAACGTTGTACAGATAACAATGAAGATGGGGACAATAGTCTGAAAGAATAATCCAAATAATACTAAAAGAATCAGGTTGTTTACAATACCTGCTGTCGCTTAAGTGATCGCTCACTTGCGTATTAAAAGGGTTCATTGCTGCTTTTTTACTGTAATAAGCTAAACTGAGGAAATATCTACAGTTATTCATGAGCTTAATCTATGCAAACTGAAATAGACAAACAAAATTGTGCATCACAGATTCCTAGGGAATAGTGAGACCCAGATAACGTTCATACCAAAATAAACATCAGGCTGCACTTGATGGTTTTCTTGCGTGAAAATAACACGGTTATGTCAACTTAGTAAGAAGTTTGCGAAGGCAGAAACTCTAATGTGTGTATTAAAGACGTAGGCAATGTGATTATATCGCTTTGCAGCCTTGCCATGTATTCATAATAACATCGCTGTTGGGGAATAAGGCATTTCAAAATGGCGAAAATTAGCATAGATTCTCATGGCTATAATCTTAACTGCAATGTATAAACACCATCCATTAACTGCATGTACCTTATTATGCAAATTGAAGGCATATGCACAATTTGTAATACCTGAACTTTACACATATCTAGTATTATCAGAAATTTAGAGCGTGTCCCTGATACTGTTTTCACATCAAATATCCATTATATATAAAACATGGTGTTAATATATATATAATATATATATAATATATAAATATATATATATATATATATATATAAGTAAAGTAAAGTAAAGTCGACACGGTGGCCTAAAGTCGGTATCAGCCAATCAGCGAGGGAGTCTATCCCCTTTTCAATAGCGCTAGACCAAGGAGATTGTTTTAGCATCTGAGGTGGAGCGCTACGCCTACCATCAGCTCCTTACTTTACCGCACAGATCCCTGTGCTACTCATACGCTGAGTTGGCGGGGACCGGTATCGAACTAGGAACCTTGTGGTTTCTAGCCGAACGCTCTACCGACTGAGGTGTGTGTATGTGCGTGTGTGTGTCTGTGTGTCTGTGTGTGTGTGTGTATGTATGAGTGTGTGTGTGTGTGTGTGTGTGTGTGTGTGAGAGAGAGAGAGAGAGAGAGAGAGAGAGAGAGAGAGTGAGTTGAAAAATGGAAATGAATCCGACAATATGTTGAAAGGATAAATAGATAAAGGAAAGAAAATGTTGATTGGATAAATTTGGTTTAATGAAATTATAACACGTGTTTCGGCCGAGAGTGTGTCCATGTACACAGTGTATTCTATTTATTATTATGTTAAATATGAAATGAAATAATAATAATAGAAAAATAGAAAAAAATTAAGTATACAAAGAAAGAATACGGCATTCTTCAGGGCAAATATCAAATATCTTGCCCTTAAGTTGTCGGCCCTGTCAGCTGGAGCTATAAAATACACCGACTGCTCGTCAACGGGGCTAACTGTTGGCTGTGTGTAGCGACCCCTGATGCTTAAGGATGGAATCACAATTAGCAGTCATTGACATGCAACACTACACTTTACTTAGGCTAAACGGGCAGTAGGAGAGGACCCCTCCGATTAATCGGCTGGCCACGACAAGCCCTAGCCTCTATATGATCGTCCCGACCCTATTGACCTTATGCAGACCTCGATACTTTTAATCATATATGCGCTAAAAGGCGGTGGCTGAGGGTGTTAGTGTCCTGGGTTTGACATTAAGCTGCATCTAATGGTGAAATTCCAGTTCTGAAGCCTTTGGGAAGTGTAGAGTAACGTTTCATCGCCATTACTCCCAGGCTCACTCTGACCTGGTAGTATCTCCTAGCTTCCCATCTATGAGTTAAAAGAAAAAAATGAGTTTAAAATGTATTTAGAAATTGACTTTAAAGAGATTTTTCAATTTCAATAATTTTCAATAACCATCAAGATGAATAACAAAATGTTTTTGGAATAAAATAACCCAACAAGGATTGATGTGCTGTAAAATCCAACCAGCCAACCAACTTGTAGTTGTTGGCCAAATTCAAAGCTCTTCTATTCCCAT
>CM042149.1:84016843-84031843 GCA_023376005.1 Doryteuthis pealeii
ATAATTTTTCCTCAGTATTGGGTTATTTGATATTTTCCATATCATGACTTGGAAAACATCATTCTATTGATTCAATTAATCTAGTTTTTTTAAGGTATATTATATGAAATCGGAAAGTCCGACTATTACATAAAAAGCATTTCCTATCATCTGTAATTAATTTATTTACTGCTAAATAAGAAAGCAATATTAATATTTTCTAAGCGTGTTGATTCAATAATGCCGATAATAATTCAGACAGGAAACCGACTGTCTGCTAAAAAATGTTGGAAATGTGAATTCACTGACAGTACCAAAAAGACTCCAGTGTTCTATTGGCGATGTTTTCTGACCCAGATGAGGTGCAGTGAGCATAATAGTGTCCTTCCTAGATCGACATCTACAACAAAATCGTATAAAGCCGAATTTGCCGTACAGTGTGTTAACTCAATGGCAAAAGCATTGAATTGAGGATTTGATGCATTATTCTTATTTGTTGCGTGGTTACCATTTCTATTAATTGTCTGTGGTCCTCTTTTTGGCTAACCTTAGGCGCCCATATTCACGAGTCACTGGTTTCTGGGCTGAAATTCTCATATGCCTGGTATATTTTTGCCACAATCCCGTGTGGGAAATTATTCATAGTTTTTGTATTTCTTATTGAAAATTATGCTTTTTTGAAAGGCCATACCTGGCATGAGATAAAATTAATCACAACTTACATGAACTGATATAAACACACAAAATAGCAGTTAAGTGTGCTTCCTCACATTCTGGTATATAAATATGCATATTTACAGGCCTCCTCACGGGCAGGATGTGACACAAGGTCAATTATTTCTTTACCTACCGAAATTTTCCTTATGACTGTAACAATTTTCGTGGAATCTTTTTACTAGTATGATGGGGATTTTTCAAAGTTCCTATCTATTCCCCTCAGAACTCATCCTATTCAAATAAATTCCTATTATTCAGTGTATACAAGTTATGCACATCTATTACCGCCCCCGCAAGAGCGGAGGCGACACCAGGTCAATTTTTAAGCGGGGTTCTAAAAGTTTTAAAATTATTTTAAAAAATGAGATTATAAAATGGTTTAAATACACAAGAATGCAACAACAAAAATTTATATATTAATATATATATAATAATCCCCGTCTGAAGATATTGTTTAAGTACATTAAACAACTTGTGTAACAAATATAATATTGATATTTTTGGGTTTCATAACTGCTCTGCTATTATAGCATTGCGCACTCTTTCAATGCAAACACTTTTCTTACTTGCATTCTTTTACGCGCGTGCGCGCACGCACACACACACACACACCCTGTTACTCTCTGTCTGTCTGTCTCTCTCTTTCTTTTCTTCTCTATATATATATATATAGTAAATATATATAATGTGTGTGTGTGGGTGTGTGTGTGTGGTGTGTGTGTACGTGTGCGTATATATATATATTATATATATATTATATATATACTGTATTTGCACCTACAACAAAATTAAATATAGTCTTACATTATTTTAATTTTTTTATTTTTCATTTCTCCTACAACAAACTATATATATATATATTACACACATATATAATATATTTGTGTGGTGTGTTGTGGTGTGTGTGTGTGTGTGTGTGTGTCTTTTCTTCTCTCTGTGTCTGTGTGTAAGTGTTCCCAAACAAATCATTTCCTCATGCGGTCTAGATAAAACTTATTAGCCACAGACCAAATCCATAAAATTGTAATTACCTAAACACACCATATATGAAATGCTTTAGAGATCTCTGTAAAGATGTGCATATACTTTGCAATCATATATCGATTAGTTGATATAAATAGGTCTCAGTATAATTGACGCCGAAATGTTCATTACATTATTTTATGCACATATAAATGAATAAATATATATATATATATATATATAATATATATATATATATATATATATTATATATATTATATATATATATATATTATAGGTAATTTGTTATGCATATGTAAATATATTATATTTACCAGTATATACATTTGAATATATAAGGATGAAAACAATAAATTATGGAACTATGAATAATTGTGTACACACACGTATATATATATATATATATATATATATATATATATATATATATATTATATATACCACCCTCCGTATATATATATATATATATATATATATTAATACTATATATATATATATATTGGCATAATGCACACAAGTCTTATATTAATATAATATATATATATATATATATATAGCACTTGTGTGCAAATATGCAATATATTATATAATAACGGAGGGGTTGGTATTATATATTATATATATTATATATTATAATATATATATTCAATATAATTATTGCATATATATATTGTATATATAATATATATATATATTATTAATTAATTATTTTAATATTACCGAAGCCGCCTTCACAAACGATAAGGATTTGGCGTCACAAGATCAATTTTATTAAGCGAAGTTTAACAGGTTTGAATTTTCCTTCTTCTGTACTAGTTACCTAGCCATGGTTTAAAGAGCCCAGTCTGCCCCTGCTATTACACTAGCTGGTGAGAGAATTGAATTCATACCTTTCCCAAGGGTATTAGCGCTATGTGAAAATGCAAAACAGCTTCGTCCAGAAATTGACTCGTGTCGACGAGTCCATTTCATACGAATTAAGCATTACACCCGCGCTTCCAATAGTATATATGTGCATGCATAATTATTCAGTACCATATGTTTGGTGTACATATGCATATGCATAGCTTATATATCGATATACATAAATTATTGTAATACATGGGCATCTCACGTGGTGTAATGGTTAGCAAGCTAAATGGTTAGCAAACAATTGTTATTTGAGTTTGATTTTCAATGGGCGCCCCATATTTCTGGCTTATGCCACATCTATTTTAAGCTTTGTAAATATATTGAATATATAATTATATATATATGTGTGGTGTGTGTGTGTGTGTGTGTGTGTGTGTGTGTGCGAGGCCCGCCTGTCCTGTATACATAACCTGATACACTGTCCATAACGCACATACACATTCAAAACAACACCACATACGTACGTATAACATTTCATTCAATCATACACATCTTATGTCTATGATCTCTTTTGTAATTTTTATAATTTTCCGATTTTCCTTGCATCTGAAACAACGTCACCTGAAGATTTCTGACGCATGAAACAAAATGGTTGTGACTATTCCTTTGTCATCAAATAAATAGATATTAACCTTTATATACTTTTATTTATATTTTATATTATATATACAGCAATATATGCACCCTTACGGGTGACAAGTATTTAAAGTTTTTAATATAATAAAATATATATTAAATAGAAAGGCTAATGAAACTGTAAGAATTCAGATTAAAATATTTGGAACAGAGGGGGTATGATTGAAAAATAGAACAACTTTGAAACACTCTTCCATCATTTTCCCTTACTCCGTTTCACATTGGTAAATTTTCTAATTTAACTATTTAGTTAAAATAGGAAGTAAAGAATAATATTACAGTTATTTCTTCTTGTTAATGGATTTTTTTAGATTTATAACCGAGATTTTGCTCATATTCATTAATATAAAAACCAAAACAAATTAGAAATCAAATAATACTAAGCATATATTTTAAAATCAAAATTTCTAATATCATATGCAAAATTAGCCTTCCATTCACACTGTAACCGCTATTTTCTTTGTTATATAAAACATTATTGCATGTTATAGTATGTAGATTATGTTCAACAGTCTTAATGATGTAAAAACAATTTTATTAATAATTGAAGGTTTAAATAAAAATAAAATCATGGAGATGTGATGTAAATAACTAAGGGAATTGTGACTTGAATAGTAATATAGTTTCGGTTACAGATAGACAAACACACAATCCATTTAATAAGATATATATATATATATATATATATATATATATATATATATATATATATATACTATAATATAATACTCATAGACAAGACAGAGCAAACCCCATATATATATGTGTGTATGTGTGTGTGTGTGTAGAACATACTTAGTGTTATATTCTGGTTCAATTCGTCTTCATCATATATATATATATTATATATATAATAATCTTTCTGTTTCCTTTACTTTTGATAACACACTGATGAGTCTTTCATTAGCTAAAACACCTGAACTAGGTCGTTGATTAGTTATTATTTGCTAACACTTTCATTATTTTTCTTTTCTATTTTCTAGTTAATCAACTTAACACATCTATTCTCGTTATTAACCCAGATTTTTTTCCCCATTCACTAATCAAACTCATTCAAAAGAAACATAAATCTGTCTACATAAGAAACTCTACGAATAAGAGATTGATTTGATTATTTTGATAAAATCATCTTCGAATACGTAATCAACTAAAATGCATACTTCGATACGTAATCATAATTTTACATAGATTTTCTTTACATTTCCGCTTGCACTTATTTGTCTCTTTTTTTATATAATTGGTTATTAAATCAAGTGTAACTTTGTGTAGCCCACCACTTCCGTTTGTTTGGGTTTATCTGGTTTGTGATTTTAAATGGCATATCAACCGTCTGGGGTTTATGTTGATGCCTAACGGTCGGAAGTAACATATGTATGTTTTATATTTATACGTTAGGTAACTGGTTTTACATGTGTTAGCAACCATTATGATCACGTTGTATGTAATTGATAGTTCAATGTCTATATTCTAGTGGTATCAATTTTTTTCCCATCAAAAAAGGACAGAGATGTTTTATTTTGGCGTTTTTCAAATAAATCTATCATATTGTTTGTATTAAATAATGTTTCTGATGTGATCAAAACCTGCCATTCCTTTTAGCAGTCAAAGGTGTTTGAACAGTTTTCTGTTTGAGAATTTTTGGGTATTATAAGATGTGTGCTTAGATATCCGCTCCACTTATAGACTCGCGAGAACTCTTGTCCAATCACTGGCAGTACTCTGCTGCTGATACAATCTTAAACTGGACCCTACCTGCCATAACTACTTGACAACTCTTTGACTACGGACATAGGATTGACCACTGGACTTTTACCAATTCGCAGGATAGGATTATACGCTTACCAAGGATTCCATAAACTCAGGACTTTCTTTATAGCCTTTTCACCGGCTAAGGTGGCAATTTAAAAACTTTACAGTTTCACATTTTGGTTGTTCTTGTTTGAGTATATAGGAGTGCGTTAATCTAGTGTGCCAAAGCGAAATTGGGAACATCAATGACCTGTCTTTCTAGACTTTCTTAAAGTTGGTCTCATTTGGCTTGGTTGGCTTATTTGTTTAATGGCATGTCAATCTTCATCGGGTATTTGAGCCAAAGACATCCTTGTAGAAGAAGAGTAGTGGTACTATTTGACCATAATCGAAAGGATGAGTAGGTTTTGTACTTCCCAAGAGTATTAGCCCGGATTGAACGTAATAGCGAGACTGCTGTTCGAACTAATTGCTACGATGTCGCCGAGCAGCAACGTTTTAGCCACTACACTAACATGGATCCCGCGCAACTTTCTGGATCCAGCCTAAGAACAAATATGCATTTTGTAATCAAGAAATTTCTCTACATATATATTTTTCCACCCGCGTAGATGATGGTCTTTCAACAAGAAGTGACAACAGTACCTCAGATCTTCAGACTCTCTATATTATTATTATTATTATATTATTTATATTTATTATTATTTACTCCTTTTGAGTTTTCACACCAACTGTTTACTGATGGTCCTTTTCACTGGAGTCTGGGGGAAGCAGTCTCCTCACGGTCTCCAGGACTCTTCTGAAAGTCCTGGCAGATAGAAGCAGTGCAGTGTTACGGATGATTCAATTCTTCTCTGATTTCCAGGCTTCCAAACCCTTTTCAATCCTTTTGGACCCGTTCAATATGCACGCAATACATGGTACCTTTCACTTCCATATTCATAACTTTTTAGTTCTCTGGCAAAGTCCACGTAATTGTCCCATTTTCCTTTAGCTTTACCCTGTGATGCTGCCTAGAACTACAAAAATCCACCAGTGAACAATTCTTTATATTATTATTATTATTATTATTATTATTATTATTATTATTATTATTATTATTATTATTATTCCTACTTGGGTATCTTACTGCATTCTTTACCATCAATATTTAACGATTTTTTAAACGAAAATTGGAAAGAACCGTAGTTGAGAGAACATAGTACACTCCATAATTCAATATATATATATATATATATATTATATATATATATATATATTATGTATGTTGTATGTATGTATATGGGGGCTATACAGATTAAGTTTTGCTAAATCATTATCTTATAGTTCTAAAAAAAAACCTCTTCATTTGTTTTTGTTTTACCTTTTTTTTTCTGAATTTCCAATTAATTTTGTTCGCTAATCGCTTTGTTTTGGATCTGATAAGTTTAATTTGCTCCAAAACACTAACTATATAGCAAAAGGACATGTAATTTTATTATCAATCATTAATAGACTTTCTTTTAATCTGCCTCGATAGTTTCTGTTTCTGTTCGAGGGAAATATTAAAACCTCTCTACCCAAGTAGAAATTCCATTTAAATGAATTTTGATTATTTCTTAGAAAAGTTGTTAATTCTAATGTCTCTAATCTTCTCCATGTAACTATAGATTTTTACTCTTTTTTATTTTTTGTCGCTCTTCTTTTTATTCGCTCCCATCTCAATATTACACTCCTAATTTCCATATCTTTTAGAACAACAAGGGGACCAGGTCGCCCTGCATTATATCTAGCCAGGGAAAAACTTAACACGATTACCTGTAAAGCGTTGTTCTAAAGCGCAATTTATTTGATACATCCAAAGGACCTGCAGAGTTCACTGGGGCCGAACTGGCAAAGAAATAGTGGAATTTCCCTATTGAAAAGAATCAAATATTTGTTACCTCTGCGTAACGTATGATTCCTTATTTCTCTGGTGATGGAGAGGTTTCTGTTATTGTGAAGCCAGCTTTAAATGTCGAGATGTTAAACTGTTTAATAAGGATTGTTCTCTGCTCTTTACGTGGCAAAATAAAGCAGACTTTGAGATCCTTTTGCTGAATTAGCTTAGATGATCGGGCTGTTTATCATTTAGTCGTCGGATTCTCCCTTATTACTCTATTTTTTTTTTAAGGTTAGGGCTAAACATCCCCATACTTAAAATTTTACCGTGCGCTCTTTCTCGTTTTTTTATTGGAAAAATTATTTAGAGATTTTACAAAGTGATCGGTACTAGGCAAAAACGCATTATTATTACCAATCTCACACCTATACCTAATATTTTAAACACCGCACCTTGGTTCTGTATCCCATTGCGCCATTTTGAAATCAGATATGAAAAAAGCAGGAATACTCGATCTAAATTTATTTTTTGAGAACGGCAACCTTTAATGATAATTATCCCATTCTCTGTATGCTACATTTCGGCCTGATGATATATATATAGATTTATATAATATATATACTAGTATGAATACAGAGAGCTTGATAGGTACGCATCACGCCGTCCCTGACGCAGAAAAATCTAAATGGATTACAGTAAAAATGTATCCATGCGTCCCCTCTTTTTCTTTTTTTCTTCCTTTCCATTTCAAAATGGCAAAGGGATCAGACAAGGCTGCGGTTGTAAAATATTTAGGGGTATAGGGGTGTGAGATGTAATTGAATAATTGCCGTTTTGCTAGTACCGATCAACTTTGTAAAGGCTTAAATAATTTTCCAATAAAAAAACGGAGAAAGAGGCACGGTAATATTTAAGATGGAGTGTTTAACGCTCTACCTTAAAAAACATAGAGTAAATAAGGGAAGGAATCCAGGACGGACTAAATGAAACAGCACGAATCTAAGCCTAATTCATGCAAAAGGTATCTCAAGTCTGGCTTTATTTTGCCACGTAAAGAGACGGAAGACATCCTTATTAAACGTTTACATTCTCGACCATTTAAAGCTGGCTTCACAAATAAACAGACTCTCATCACCCAGAGAATATAAGAGAATCATACGTACGCAGGGTAAAATAATATTGATTCTTTAATAGGGAAATTCCACGTAATTCTTTGCAAGTTCGCGCCCGAGTGGAAACTCTGCAGGTTCTTGATCGTATCAAATAAATTACAGCTTAGAACAAACGCTTACAGTTATCGTGTTAGTTGTTTCCCCTGCTAGATATAATGCAGACTGGTCCCTGTGTATAAGATATGGAATTAGAGTGTAAATGAAGATGGCCGGGATAAAAAGAAGAGCGACAAATATAAAAGAGTAAACATTATAGTTAACATGAGAATTAGAGACATTAAGAATTAAACAACTTTTTCTAGAAAATAAATCAAAATTTCAAATTATAAATGGTATTTAGAAGATGTTTTTAATTATTCCCCTCGAACAGAAACAGAACTATCGAGGCAGATTTAAAAGAAAGTCTATTAAATGATGTGATAATATAAATTACATGTCTTTTGCTAATGATAGTTTATGTGTTTTGGGCAAATTACACTTATCAGATCAACAACAGCGATAGCGACAAAATTAATTTGGAGATTTCACGAACACAAAAAGGTAAAACAAAAAAAAAATGAGAGGGTTTTTTTTAGGACTAATAAGATGAATTATTAGCAAAACTTAATCTGGTATAGCCCCATATACAATACATACATACATACATATATATAATATATATATAATATATTATATATATATATATATATTGAATTAATAGTGTTATGTTCTCTGCAACTAACGTTCTTTCCAATTTCGTTAAATTCGTTAAATTTGTGTAGAAATGCGTAGATGACCCAATAGGAATAATAATAAATAAATAATAATAATAATAATAATAATAATAATAATATATAATATTAAAGAACTTGTCAACTGGTGGTTTTGTAGTTCTAGCGATCACAGGTAAAAGCTAAAAAGAAATGGACAAATACGTGACTTTGCCAGAGAACTGAAAAGTTATGGAATAGAAAGTGAAAGTGTACAATTGTTGGTGCATATTGAACGGTCCCCAAAAGGATTAGAAAGGGTTTGGAAAGCCTGGAACATCGAGGAAATTGAATCATCCGTAACACTGCACTGCTTTCTCTGAGAACTACTCAGAAGAGTCGGAGACCTGAGGAGACTTGCTGTCCCCCAGACTCCAGTGAAAGACCATCAGTTAACAGTGGTGTGAAAACTCAAAAGGAGTAATAATAATAATAATAATATAAATAATATAATAATAATGAAAGAGAGTCCTGAAGATCTGAGGTGACTTGTTGTCACTTCTTGTGAAAAGACCATCATCTAACGCGGGTGGAGAAAAATATAATAAATTGTAGAGAAATTTCTTGATTACAAAATGCAATATTTGTTTTCTTTAGGGCTGGATCCAGAAGTGTGCGGCGGAGTCCATGTAGTGTAAGTGGCTAACGTGCTGCTCGGCGACACGTAGCAAATTAGTTCGAAACAGCAGTCCTCGCTAATTACGTTCAATCTCGGGCTAATACTCTTTGGGAAGGTACAAACCTACCTCACCTTCGATTGTATGGGTCAAATAGTACCACTACTCTTTCTTCTACAAGATGTCTTTTGGCATCATTACCCGATGAAGATTGACATGCCATTTAACAAATAAGCCCAACCAAGCCAAAATTGAGACCAACTTTTAAGAAAGTCTAGAAAGGAAAAGGTCATTGTGTCCCAATTACGCTTTGGTCCACTAGATTAACGCACTCCTATAATACTCAAACAAGAACAACCAAAATGTGAACTGTAAATTTTAAATGCCATCCTTAAGCCGTTGAAAGGGGCTTAAACGAAAGTCCTGAGTTATGGAATCTTTTTGGTAAGCGTATAAGTCCTATCCTGCGAATTGGTAAAGTCGCAGTGTTTCAATCCTATTCCGTAGTCAAAGAGTGTCAACGTAGTTATGGCCAGTAGGGTCAGTTTAAGTATTGTATCAGCAGCAGAGTACTGCCAGTGATTGACCAAGAGTTCTCGCCGAGTCTATAAGTAGAGCGGATATCTCAGCACACATCTTATATACCAAAATATCTCAACAGAAACATGTCAAACACCTTTGACTGCTAAACAGAATGCAGGTTTTTGATCCACATCAAGAAACCATTATTTTAATACAAACAATAATGATAGATTTATTTGAAAAAGCCAAAATAGAAGACATTCTGTCCTTTTTGAGGGAAAAATATACCATAGAATAAGACATGAACTTAATCAATACCATACAACGTGATCCATAATGGTGCTAACACATTGTTAAAACCAGTTACTAAACGTATAATATAAATACATAACATTGTTACTTCCGAACGTTAGGCATCACATAACCCAGACGTTTGATATGCCATTAAAATCAAACAACCAATCAACCAAACCAACCGAAGTGTGTGCTACTACAAAGTACACTTGAATTAATAATTATATAAAAAAGAGAAAATAAGTGAAGCGGAATGTAAGAGAATCTATGTAAATTATGATTACGTACGAAGTATGATTTTGGATTACGTATCGAAGTATGATTTTTATCAAAATAAATCAATCAATCTCTTATTGTAGAGTTCTTATGTAGACAGATTAATGTGTTCTTTTTGAATGAGTTTTGTTTGTGAATGGGGAAAAAAGGTGTTAATAGAACGAGATAGATTGGTGTTAATTTTGTTAACTAGAAAATAGAAAAGAAATAATGAAAGTGTTAGCAAATAATAACTAATCAACGACCTAGTTCAGGTGTTTAGCTAATGAAAGACTTCATCAGTGGTGTTTATCAAAGAAAGGAAACAGAAAGATATATATATATATATATATTTATACTATATGATGAAGACGAATTGACCAGATATAACACTAAGGTATGTTGTACACACACACACCATACACACATATATATATGGGTTTGTCTGTGTCTGTGTCTATGAGTATATATTATAGTAATATATATATATAATATATATATATATATATATATATATATATATATAATCTTATTATAATGGAGATTGTGTGTTTGTCTATCTGTCCGAAACTTATATTACTATTCAAAGTCACAATTCCCTTAGTTATTTACATCACATTCTCCATGATTTTATTTTTTATTTAAACCTCATTATTAATAAAATGTTTTACATCATTAAGACTGTTGAACATATCTACATACTAATAACATGCCAATTGTATTTATATATACAAGAAAAATAGCGGTTTACAGTGTGAATTGGAAGCTAATTTGCATATTGATATTAGAAATTTGATTTTAATAATATATGCTTAGTATTATTGATTTCTAATTGTTTGGTTTTTATATTAATGAATATGAGCAAAATCTCGGTTATAAATCTTAAAAGAAATCCATTAACAAGAAGAAATAACTGTAATATTATTCTTTACTTCCTATTTTTAACTAAATAGTTAAATTAGGAAAATTTACAAATGAAAGACGGGAGTAGGGAAAATGATGGAAGAGTTTAGTTTCAAAGTTGTCTATTTTTCAATCATACCCCTCTGTTCCAAATATTCTTATCTGAATTCTTAGTCAGTTTTCATTAGCCTTTCTAATTTAATATGATATTTTATTATATTAAAAACTTTATATATTGCTGTATATATAATATAATATAATAAATAAATATATAAAGGTTTTACATATCTATTTATTTGATGACAAAGGAATAGTCACAACCATTTTGGTTTCATGCGTCAGAAATCTTCAGGTGACGTTGTTTCAGATGCAAGGAAAATCGAAAATTATAAAAATTACAAGAGATCAATAGACATAAGATGTTATGATTGAATGAAATGTTATACGTACGTATGTGGTGTTGTTTTGAATGTGTATGTGCGTTTATGGACAGTGTACAGGTTATGTATACAGGACAGCGGGCCTCGCACACACAACACACACACACACACACACACACCACACACACATATTAATATATATATATTTCAATATTATTTACAAAGCTTAAAATAGATGTGGCATAAGGCCAGAAATATGGGGCGCCATTGAAAATCAACTCAATAACAATTGTTTGCTAACCATTTAGCTTGCTAAACCATTACACGTGAGATGCCCATGTATTACAATATATTTATGTATATGAATATATAGCTATGCATATGCATATACACACACATATGTACATGAAATAATTTGCATGCACATATATACATATGGAAGCGCGTGGTGTAATGCTTAGATTCGTATGAAATGGACTCGTCGACACGAGTTCAATTTCTGGACGAAGCTGTTGCATTTCACATAGCGCTAATACCCTTGGGAAGGTATGAATCCAATTCTCTCACCAGCTATGTGTAAATAGCAGGGCAGACTGGGCTCTTTAACCATGGCTAGATAACTAGTACAGAAGAAGGAAAATTCAAACCTGTTAAACTTCGCTTAATAATTGATCTTGTGACGCATCCTACTCTGTGGAGGGGCTGGTATATATATATATATATATATATATATATATATATGCAATATTATATGCAATATATTATGCAATATATTATATATATATATATATTATATATATATACCAACCCCCTCCGTATATAATATATATTGCATATGCACAATGCTTATATATATATATATATATATATATATATAAGCACTTGTCATAATGCATATATTATATATATATATATATATATTATATATATATAATATATATATATATATATATTATATATATATTATATATATATATATATATATATACGTGTTGTACACAATTATTCATAGTTTCCATAATTATTGTTTCATCTTTATATTTCAATTGTATATACTCGTAAATATAATTATATTTACATATGCATAACAAATACCTATATATATATATATATATATATATATATATATATATATATATATATATATATATATATATATATATATATATTATATTCATTATATGTGCATAAAATAATTGTAATGAACATTTCGGTCAATTATACTGAGACCTATTTTTATATCAACTAATCGATATATGATTGCAAAGTATATGCACATATCTTTACATGAGTCTCTAAAGCATTCATAATAGGTGTTGTTAGGTATTTACAATTTTTATGGATTTGTTCTGTGCTAAGTATAGTTTTATCTAGACCGCATGAGAAATGATTTTGTTTAGGGAACACTTACACACAGACACAGAGAGAAGAAAAGACACACCACACACAACACACACACACACACACACACACATATATATATATATGTGTGTATATATATATATTATAGGTATTTTGTATAGGAGAAATGAAAATAAAAAAAATTAAAAATAGATGTAAGGACTATATTTATTTGTTTGTAGTGTAAAATACAGTATATATATATATATATATATATATATATATATACGCACACGTACACACCACAACAACACACACACCACACACATATAATATATATATATATATATATATATATAGAGAGAGAGAGAGAGAGAGACAGACAGACAGAGAGTAACAGGTGTGTGTGTGTGTGGTGCTGGCGCGCACGCGCGTAAAAGATGCAAGTAAGAAAAGTGTTTGCATTGAAGAGTGGCGCAATGCTATAATAGCAGAGCAGGTATGAAAACCCAAAATATCAATATTATATTTGTTTACACAAGTTTGTTTAATGTACTTAACAATATCTTCAGACGGGATATATATATATATATATATATATATAATTTTTGTTTGTTGCATTCTTGTGTATTTAACATTTGTATAATCTCATTTTTTAAGAATAAATTTTAAACTTTTAGAACCCCGCTTAAGAAATTGACCTGGTGTCGCCTCCTGCTCTTGCGGGGGGGGGGTAATAGATGTGCATAACTTGTATACACTGAATAATAGGAATTTATTTGAATAGGATGAGTTCTGAGGTGAATAGATAGGGAACTTTGAAATATCCCATCATACTAGTAAAAGATTCCACGAAAATTTGGTACAGTCATAAGGAAAATTTGGTAGGTAAAGAGTTAATAATTGACCTTGTGTCACATCCTGCCCGTGAGGAGGGCCTGGTAAATATGCATATTTATATACCAGAATGTGAGGAAGCACACTACTCTATTTTGTGTGTTTATATCAGTTCATGTAAGTTGTGATTAATTTATCTCATGGCCAGGTATGGCTTTCAAAAAAGCATAATTTTCCAATAGGAAATAAACTATGAATAATTCCCACAGGGATGTGGCAAAATATACCAGGCATATGAGAATTTCAGCAGAAACCAGTGACTCGTGAAATATAGGGGCGCCTAAAGTTAGCCAAAAAGAGGACCACAGACAATTAATAGAAATGGTAACCACGCAACAAATAAGAATAATGCATCAAATCCTCAATTCAATGCTTTTGCCATTGAGTTAACACACTGTACGGCAAATTCGCTTTATACGATTGTTGTAGATGTCGATCTAGGAAGGACACTATTATGCTCACTGCACCTCATCTGGTCAGAAAACATCGCCAAAGAACACTGGAGTCTTTTGGTACTGTCAGTGAATTCACATTTCCAACATTTTTTAGCAGACAGTCGTTTTCCTGTCTGAATTATTATCGCATTATTGAATCAACACGCTTAGAAATATTAATATTGCTTTCTTATTTAGCAGTAATAAATTAATTACAGATGATAGGAAATGCTTTTTATGTAATAGTCGGACTTTCCGATTTCATATAATCTATACCTTAAAAAATAGATTAATTGAATCAATAGAATGATGTTTCCAAGTCATGATATGGAAAATATCAAATAACCCAATACTGAGGAAAAATTATTGAATTCATTAGAAAAAAATAAAAATAAAGAATTATTCCTTAATTCCTTCTCCCATAACGTTTATGACGTCCTTAATTCTGTCAGGTATCTTTGTTATTAATCTAAAGCTGTATCCTTTAAAAGAAAAATGGTTCTAACCCTCCCGATTACTAGTCACTTTGATGGACGAAGCCATATTAACAATTAAAACAAATCCACCATGAATTTTTAATTTGATTATTGGAAGATTA
>CM042149.1:84036843-84047211 GCA_023376005.1 Doryteuthis pealeii
TACTACCAGGTCAGAGTGAGCCTGGGAGTAATGGCGATGAAACGTTACTCTACACTTCCAAAGGCTTCAGAACTGGAATTTCACCATTAGATGCAGCTTAATGTTCAACCCAGGACACTAACACCCTCAGCCACCGCCTTTTAGCGCATATATGAATTAAAGTATCGAGGTCTGCATAAGGTCAATAGGGTCGGGACGATCATATAGAGGCTAGGGCTTGTCGTGGCCAGCCGATTAATCGGAGGGTCCTCTCCTACTGCCGTTTAGCCTAAGTAAAGTGTAGTGTTGCATGTCAATGACTGCTAATTGTGATTCCATCCTTAAGCATCAGGGTCGCTACACACAGCCAACAGTTAGCCCCGTTGACGAGCAGTCGGTGTATTTTATAGCTCCAGCTGACAGGGCCGACAACTTAAGGGCAAGATATTTGATATTTGCCCTGAAGAATGCCGTATTCTTTCTTTGTATACTTAATTTTTTCTATTTTCTATTATTATTATTTCATTTCATATTTACATAAATAATAAATAGAATACACTGTGTACATGGACACACTCTCGGCCGAAACACGTGTTATAATTTCATTAAACCAAATTTATCAATCAACTTTTCTTTCCTTTATCTATTTCCTTTCAACATATTGTCGGATTCATTTCCATTTTTCAACTCACTCTCTCTCTCTCTCTCTCTCTTCTCTCTCTCTCTCTCACACACCACCACACCACACACACACACACTCATACATCACACACACACACAGACACACAGACACACACACGCACATACACACCCTCAGTCGGTAGAGCGTTCGGCTAGAAACCACAAGGTTCCTAGTTCGATACCGGTCCCCGCCAACTCAGCGTATGAGTAGCACAGGGATCTGTGCGGTAAAGTAAGGAGCTGATGGTAGGCGTAGCGCTCCACCTCAGATGCTAAAACAATCTCCTTGGTCTAGCGCTATTTGAAAAGGGGATAGATCCTCGCTGATTGGCTGATACCGACTTTAGGCCACCGTGTCGACTTTACTTTACTTTACTTAATATATATATATATATATATATATTTATATATATATATATATATATTATATATATTAACCATGTTTATATATAATGGATATTTGATGTGACAGTATCAGGACACGCTCTAAATTTCTGATAATACTATATGTGTAAAGTTCAGGTATTACAAATTGTGCATATGCCTTCAATTTGCATAATAAGGTACATGCAGTTAATGGATGGTGTTTATACATTGCAGTTAAGATTATAGCCATGAGAATCTATGCTAATTTTCGCCATTTTGAAATGCCTTATTCCCCAACAGCGATGTTATTATGAATACATGGCAAGGCTGCAAAGCGATATAATCACATTGCCTACGTCTTTAATACACCCATTAGAGTTTCTGCCTTCGCAAACTTCTTACTAAGTTGACATAACCGTGTTATTTCACGCAAAGAAACCATCAAGTGGCAGCCTGATGTTTATTTTGGTATGAACGTTATCTGGGTCTCACTATTCCCCTAGGAATCTGTGATGCACAATTTTGTTTGTCTATTTCAGTTTGCATAGATTAAGCTCATGAATAACTGTAGATATTTTCCTCAGTTTAGCTTATTACAGTAAAAAAGCAGCAATGAACCCTTTTAATACGCAAGTGAGCGATCACTTAAGCGACAGCAGGTATTGTAACAACCTGATTCTTTTAGTATTATTTGGATTATTCTTTCAGACTATTTGTCCCCATCTTCATTGTTATCTGTACAACGTTTCGGCTGATGTGCACTTCGGCCTTCTCAGGTATTCTTGTTGAACTCTGGAATTTCTCGGACTCGCTAACATCTTTTTCGGACTCTGGAACCTGAAGAAGGCCGGAGGGCACATCGGCCCGAAACAAATTTAATATATAAATTATCAAGCTGGATGTTTAGTAAGAATATGGGACCCTAATAAAAAAACCCTACCACTGCTAGTGTTAATTAATTAATGTATAAGTTACGCATTAGTATTCGAACTTGAAGTAAAGTTTTTTCGACTAAAATCAGTAATCTTCTCACAATCTTATTTTTTTCTGCATTTTTTCTCTAGAATTAAGGTAATTAAATTTGCCGTGTATCGTAAAAAATCCCGGAGACACATCGGCGAATAGTACCATTCCCATCTTATTATTCAAACAGTAATTCTTCTTTGCTTTCTATTTGAAAAGGATAGGATGTTAAGGCACACAATACACTTAGGTTTGTATTTCGTGTCCTGGAAATGATAAGAAACGTGATGTTTTCTTCAGACAATGTATTAATCCTCAAAACCTTTTTTTCTTCAAAACCTGCTCAATACGAAGTGGCTGATATCGTTTTTTTCTTCTAGTTTCCATGGAAACAATCCGATTGAAAATGATGTAAAAATAGTTTGAATTTGGAGTCAAAATAGCGGGCAATTTCTTGGAAAAAAAGGCATAATAGTTGGAAAATATGGGGCCATTGGAAAAATGATCACATGCTTCTTTTTGGAAGTACAAATATAAAGTGTTTTAAGTACGGTTAAATGATCTTGCAGCATTGGTGTGATGACAAATAAAAACTTGATTTATTTCTCTGATTCAAAAATCAGAGAAATAAAAAAATTGAGGAATAACGGATAAACAGAAATACAATTGAATAAAGTTGCCTGTGTTTTATCCATTATTCCTCAATTTTAATCCCCCCCCCCACACACACTCATATTTTTTTCCAATAACTGTAACGAGAATACAGCTGTAAAAAAAAAAAAAAAATATGTGTACATTTTCAAAAAAAAAAAATTTAACTAAAAAATGCCATAACAGACAACTACTTTAGTTCCAGTGTTCTTCTGAAAAAGAGATTTTATCTCGAAATATCAAAAATAAATTACAGGTTAACAAACAACACCAATTGTTACCTTATTATTTTTTCTTTTACACCTGCATTGTGATAGCCTTCAAAAAGCAACCTCCAAACCAATATACATGTTATGTGTGTGTGTGTGTGGTGTATGTGTGTGTGTTGTGTGTGTGTGTGTGTAAAATTAATGAAAATTGAAAAAACACAGTTTATAAACGAGTGATGTTTATTTCGCCAACGCTGCAGTGTTTCGATTTATTTCAATAGAATCTTCATCAGGGCTTTTTGTTAATTTGAGGAAAATAAATTTATCAAGAAGAATAAACAGACTGTGAGAGTCTTTTGCTTTGTCGGTCACTCTATTTAAAAAATTGATCAATGAAAGACGATAAAATTTATTTTTAAATAGACTGCCGACAAATCAAAAGACTCTCACAGTCTTCTTATTCTGTGATAAATTTATTTTTCCTCACATTAACAAAAAGCCCTGATGAAGATCTATTGAAACAGGCCGAAACACTGCAGCATAGGCCAAAATAAACATCACGTTTTTATGAACTTGTGTTTTTTTTTCAATTTTCATTATTTACATACTGTCGGTTCACTTCCACTTTCTCTTCATATATATATATATATATATATATATATATATATATATAATAGGGTAAACTATAGACACGTGTTTCGAGTATCACCTCTCATCAGTATAGTTATACGGTTTTAGCAGCTGCCTCTGGCTGGGTTCGAGACCCGAACGAACTTACGCTCGCCAGCCTTTACCCACAACATCCACAGTCAGTCGCCAAGTATAGCAGGCTATTAAATTGCTATATTTTCTAAGGGAAATGACCTTCACCTAGAGTTCTCAAACTTTGTAAACAAAGTGAGATTTGTCTGAGCCGAATACGGTGAATCTGCATTATATATCCTCCTAAATAGAGTGCTCAATACGAAAAATACATATAAATATATTAACGTCATCCACAGACACGTGTTTCGACGTTTCACGTCTCTTCAGTGTAGCTAGACACAACTATCTTTGGCTAGCAAGTCGAACTCAGACTGAGCGTTTGGCAGCCTGAATATCTAATCCCTCGTCCATTGACAAAGCTTCTGGATAAACAATATTAACAGTCTTTTCTCCCATAGGCAAAAATATACATTTTTATATCCTAGTTCGGGACAAAGCAATTTTCATAGTAAAACTCAGTATGTATTTCCATTTGTTCGGAAACTGAAGTGTTGACGTTAAAAGACCTGTTGTTCTCTAGTGATCCTGAAAATTAGCGCCACCTACTTTGTGTTTATCCTCATGTCTATTTACCCCATAGACAAAAATTTCCAGCTGTTGGGGTTCAGCCGGCCGACCGTAAGACGCATAAAACCAAGAAAACGTCGAATTTATTTGAAATATGTTGATTTCTTATATAATAGTACCATCTCATAATGACGGACTTTGTCTTCGTAGACATTCCATGTATATTTACAATCTCATTTTGGACGACTTTCTGCCATTGTTGTTTAGTTGAACGAATCCAACAGTGTTGATGTACACGACAGATGTGTTGTGCGTGCGTGTGTGTTTGTGTGTGTGTGTTTGTGGTGTGTTGTGTGTGTGTTCATTTTGGTGGGAGTCATTGTAATGAGTGATAAATAGAGAGTGCATAAGCGGCTGGTGAAACTTACTTATGGTTTACATAGGGTAGACCTGAAAATACTTCGATTGTTTTCGGTACGAGTATCGTTAACAGACCTTACCAATTTAATTAGCAACCGTTTGTCATTGGGGTTTGTACATGAAATGATTACTAACTGCCGTGTAAAAGCGTGCGATCATTTTGCGCAAAGATCTGTATTAGCACTCGTCTACCATGCTCACGGAAAAATCAAATAATCAGAAAATCTATTACGTGGAAAGAATTCAGTTTCCAGCCTTATATATATATATAATAATATATTATATTTACCCCTCCACAACAAGCAGGATGTGACCACAAGTCGATCTAAGGGATTTTTTTTAACAGGTTGAATTCAGTTTTCCTTCTTCTAGAACTAGTTGCCTACCCAAAGTTTAAAGAGTCCAGTCACCATACTTTACCCATAGTGGAGGAGAATAGTTGGATTCATCCTGTCCCAAGGGTTTAGCGCAATGTGAATGCAAACAGTCTAATCCTGGATTTGAACTCGTATATCATGCCCATTTCTATACGGAACCACACCGCGCTTGATGATTTTTATCAACTTTGTACATTAATATATATATATATATTATTATATATATATATATATATTTGTGTGTGTGTGTGTGTTGTTGTGTCATTAACCGTTGCAGAGTGGCCTATTTTCGGTATCAGAGAACAGACAAGGAATCCATCCACTTTTTCGCTTAACCCAAGGGAGATTTTTTATGAGCTGGTGCGCCAACCCACTGTCCCAGCCTTTTCACTTGACCATACAGATAGATTACCCAATCTGTGGCCATTTCTTTGTAACTGATTGGCGGAGTCCGGTACACCCAACCCGAAACCTTGCCGTATTTCCTACGCGATGTATATATATAATATAAATATTCGGCCTAGAACCCACCAAGGTCCTCAGTTCGATACGGTTCCCGCCAACTCAAGCCGTAATGAGTAGCACAGTCATCTGTGCGGTAAGTAAGGGAAGCTGATGGTAGGGTGGCGCTCCAACCTCAGATGCTCAAAAAACAATCTCCTTGGTCTTAGCGCAATTGAAAAGGGGATGACTCCCTCGCTGCTGGCTGAATACTGACTTTAGGCCGCCCGTTACTTTATTACTTTTACTTATAATTATATATATATATATTATATATTATACCAATTCTCTGGCCGAGTAGGATGTGCACTTTGGGTTCAAGTTATTAGCGCAGGTTTGCAAATGAGAATTACATTCCATTGGACTGTTACCTTACCAAGTTTAAAAGATCTAGACATCCTACATTTACCCATCGGCTGGGGGAGGGGAGAATGTTGTACATACATTCCCAAGATGATACCGCTATGTCAGTGTAACATCCTCGCCCAGGATTTGACTCGTAGTCATCTCTCCAACGCAGACCATGACACGCGCCTCCCTTATTAATATCAGATACAGTTCTCGAAACGTGTTAACTGTAATTGCGAGCCTGTAATGTGTGGGGACTTTACGTGTTTGTTTTATTCGACGTCAATTTTCTCTGACTCTTCTTGTATATCGTTGTATGTATACATCTTTACAAAGAAAAGTAAAACACTCTTTGGTAATACACCGAATTAATATATAGAAGTTATGGACGGTGCATTTGGTATGTGTTTCGGTTCATTCATGTTGTCTTGTGATCTCAAATCAATTGCCTGAGAGTCCCCTGTTCACAGAAGCCTTATGCAGCGTGAAAAACTTGTAAGTACCGAATGATACATAAGAAGATTTGTAAATTAATGATCTGGCTTCGTTTTTCCTGTGGCTGAATATGTCCAACAGAATGTAACGTTATGAGTTTATAAAAGGGTCAGTATTGCCGCCATAAACTTATCACTTTTCTCTCATACAACATAAAAAACGAAGGTTTATCGAGGAGAACATCTACAGACTATGATTCTAGAGTTTGACTCCTATCATGGCTGGAATATTCTATGTGCTTTGGTTTTCCCAACACGAAAGAAATATATATATATATATATATATATATATATATATAAATATATAATATTATATATAATTATATATTATTATTATTTTATTATTATTATTATATTATTATTATTATTATTATTATTATATTATTATTATTATTTATTAACGACAAGCTAGTTTATCAACTTTTGCTTCCAAAGGGTTTTTTACTGTTAGTTTAATGGCATGAATATACTAATTTTCCTTACTTTTAGCATTGAATTTTTTAATTGTTTTTTTTTTGTAAAAAAAAAAAGTTTTTCATGGGTTTCTAAATTAGTCTTAATTTTGCAATTAGGTAAAAAAAAGACTAACTCTTACTTACATTGTGTGTGTTGTGTGTGTGTGTGTGGTGTGTGTGTGTGGTGGTGTGTGAGGAGAGAGAGAGAGGAGAGAGAGAGAGAGAGCAGAGAGAGAGAGCAGACACAGACAGCAGCCAGAGCAGAAGACAGAGAGACAGATTGACGACAACACACAATACAAAGAAAAGAGAATTGAGTGCAGGAGTTCTGAAAAGATTGCCTTATGTTTCGCCTAAAATACACATGAATTATCCACATCACAGATATATGTATTATATATGATATATATATATATATATATATATATATTATATATATATATGTGGTGTGTGGTGTGTGGTGCTGTGTGTGTGGTGTATATACATATTAATATAAGTAAATATACACAATATATATAGTATTTGCCAACACATGCAAAAAAACACACACACAACACACAACACACACACGATATATTATATTGTATATTTATTTTTATTAATAATTATATATATTACAATGACAGTGGCAAATTTGAGGACATGGGTAATAGTGCCCAAAAATTTGATACATAGATTGGGCAGGGTTTTACCTCACATCAAGACACATAAAAGTTACATATATATTATATATATATATATATATATATATAATTATATATATATTAATAACATATACATACCTCTCATTACACTAATATATATATAATATAATATAATATATAATATATATTATAATCTATATATTTATGAGGCTTTTACACAGACAAAAACAGGTGCTTACAGCAACAGCTGCGTATTCTTGATTTAGTTTATTGTTATTTCCACAGATCAAAGTGGCAAATCTAAAATGTTTCATATTTAAAAGTCTAGAGCTTGTTAAACACAACGTGTAATAAGGGAGATAATCAACTAAATATATGCTCCCTTTTAAAGGGATAAATGTTTTGTTTATTTACTTGAAGACGATCATTCAGTCTGCAGATCAACCAATACGTCTTTCTTGATCCGCTCTCTTTGTTGTATGTGTTTGCCCTTCCGATTGTAAGACGTAGAAGCAGACACAATGCCAAGTGTTACAACAGGTGCAATGAGTAATGACACCGGATGCGTTAAGGGGTGATAGTTTGCAATATTTCAAGCATCAAAAATATTGTACAGTATATTTTCTATCATTAGAAAAAGTTTCAATATATATCAGTGTTTTTTAAGAAACAGAAGAAATTATATGGGATTGTTAAAAGGAAAAAAACGGATAATATACATAATTATTATTATATATATATATTTATATATATATATATTATTTTATATAATATTATATATATTTGGTTGTAACCAGGTAATGTTTGATGGCTTTTTTTGCCGACAATTTTTGGGAGAATCATGTTGCTTAACATTGGAGTCGTAACCAAATTTTGAAATTAATTAATTAATAATGAATGTAGGCGGAAGCTATTTATAATGTTAGGCCTAAAATCGAGAAAAATCATTCTTGATTACATTTCGGCTATTATGCCTCATCCGCGAGCTATAGATAGGAAAGGCCGCCTGTCGTGATTTGAAACCGGACTGCCAACTGCAGGCCGATCCCAACCCTACACCAAACGGCTTTCTAGATTTTACGATTTGTTTGAGTAGGTTAATATTCTCTTCTAGTGACTTTTATTAACGACATATGAATAAGTTGTAAACAAGGTTATGTTTGGAATGGCTTTTTTGCCGACATTTTGGGAGAATATGTGCTTAATTGGAGTCGTAGCCTAATTTTGTAAAATTGTGTGTAGGGGTTATGGAATCGGCCTGTCAGCTTGCAGTCGTTTCAAATCACGCACAGGGCGGGCCTTCCTATCTAATAGGTACTCTGCTTGAGAAGCATAAATACGGCTCGAATGGTCATCAGAGATTGATTTTTCTCCGATTTGTTTAGCATACATTCAATAGGCATTCCGCCTAATTCATTATTAAATTATTAATTTTCAAAATTAGGGTACGACTCCAATTAGCACATATTCTCCATTATGTATGTATGTATGTATGTAAATATATATAAGAACATATATGTATGTATAATATAAGAAACTAAAAAAAAACTACAGAGTTTTCCTGATATTTATTCCCTTAACTAACATGATTATGGTAAAACATTATGATAAATATGTACGTTAATGCTTCATATCTATGCCACCTGTATATATATTCCGACACGGAATACAGATAGAAAAAACAAATCTTCAAATATATATTTATTATAATATATATATATATATATATATATATATATATATAATATACTGTATATCTCCTACCTACATATGATCTCGACTTTTAGTATTGTATAAGTTCATTTCCTGTACCAGAAATGCTATTCATATTATATATATCTTATATATATATATATATATATATATGTGTGTGTGGTGTTTGTGTGTGTATGTGTGGTGGTGTAATGTGCTGTGTGTGTGTACAATTTATGAAGATATAACAAGAGTGTTCATAAAAGTTAACGGGATGAATGTAATTTATCAAGATAGAAAGAAAAATGAATGGACGTCTTTTTTATTTTTTAATTCGCACCATGAGCAATACACAAATGAAATTATAGACCGGAAAAAATGTAAATCCGGAGAGAGAAAACCTAAAAAAAACTACCCCCCCGCCTTAAAAACAACAACAAACACAAAAAAAAACATAATAATCTGAAACATAACACACCACACATTATAACAAACTACTTACATTGCACACTTATAAAATATCCTACTACCATTCATCATGTCACCATTGTCAATGACTTTACCAAACCAGGGGCCGCGATATGACCCACCCACGACATTTTCCGCCAAACTAACACCTGTGGGCATCGTTAAAAGGACACTAGCTACACACCCCACTCAGAAGTCAATAAAATAAATAATAAATTGGAACTTCACTCCTGTTTTACACTCCTGCTTAATATTAACAATGATCAGCCCCCTGCCTATTCACTGACCTCCTACTCTCCAGTATGAAAATGTTCCCGTTGAAGCAAAACTCAATCTAACCGTCCTGAAGAACGGGTCTAACTGACCGGAAAACGTTATACATGTGACTACTACCAACCAATATACATCCATTTTTGTTCAGTCTCGTGTTTGTCTACCTTTCTTGCAACACACACAACAACCACCACACACACCCAACATAATATAATATATGTATATAATATATTATATTATATATCATATATATATCATTCTGGGTACAATCTGTCCAACAATATTCAAATTATATTAATACAGCTTTCAAAAAGCAACGTAATATTTTTTTTTAACTACGTCTAATTGCAAAATACTCCAAGTCTAACACTAATGTATACCTCATTCATGCCCGTTCGTCGAGACACACAATCAATTTGTGTTTTCAAAGAATAGATGTTTACGTTTCCCACACCTCAAATACTTATTGCACTCTTTTATAAAAAAAATGTTATCTCCGATAAGTATAAAAAACCTTGCAAGAAAATGGATTAGCACCACTTTTTTTATTTAGCAAGTAAATAAACTAATACAGT
>CM042149.1:84047311-84054811 GCA_023376005.1 Doryteuthis pealeii
TATATTCTATACATAAATTTTAAATACATGCCGCATCCACGTGGGTAATGTTAGCAAGCTTAAATGGTTAGCAAACAATTGTTATTGAGTTGATTTCAATGGGCGGCCCCATATCTGGCCTTATGCCCACATCTATTAAGCTTTGTAAATAATGATTGAAATATATATATATATAAATATGTGTGTTGTGTGTGTGGTGTGTGTGTGTGTGTGTGTGTGTGCGAGGCGCTGTCCGTATTACATAACCTGTACACTGTCCATAAAACGCACATACACATTCAAAACAACACCACATACGTACGTTATAAATTTCATTCAATCATACACATCTTATGTCTATTGATTCTCTTTGTAATTTTTATAATTTTCGATTTCCTTGCCATCTGAAACAACGTCACTGAGATTTCACGCATGGAAACCAAAATGGTTGTGACTATTCCTTTGTCATCAAATAAATAGATATGTAAAACCTTATATATTTATTATTTATTATATTATATATACTAGCAAATATATGCCTCACCCTACGGGTGCAAGTATTTAAGTTTTAATAATAATAAAATATCATATTAATTAGAAAGGCTATGAAACTGACTAAGAATTCAGAATAAGAATATTTGGAACAGAGGGGGTATTGATTGAAAAATAGAACAATTTGAAACTAACCTTTCCATCATTTCCCTTACTCCCGTCTTTCATGCGTAAATTTTTAATTTAACTATTTAGTTAAAATAGGAAGTAAAGAATAATATTACAGTTATTTTCTTCTTGTTAATGGATTTCTTTAAGATTTATAACCGAGATTTTTGCTCATATTCATTATATAAAAACCAAACAAATTAAAATCAAATACTAAGCATATATTTATTAAAATCAAATTTCTAATATCAATATGCAAAATTAGCCTTCCAATTCACACTGTAAACCGCTATTTCTTGTATATATAAATACAATTGCATGTTATTAGTATGTAGATATGTTCAACAGTCTTAATGATGTAAAACAATTTTATTAATAATGAGTTTAAATAAAAAAATAAAATCATGGAGAATGTGATGTAAATAACTAAGGAATTGTGACTTGAATAGTAATATAGTTTCGGTTACAGATAGACAAACACACAATCTCCATTATAATAAGATATAATATATATATATATATATATATATATATATATATATATATATATACTATATAATACTCATAGACACAGACACAGACAAACCCCATATTATATGTGGTATGTGTGGTGTGTACAACATACCTTAGTGTTATATCTGGTTCAATTTCGTCTTCATCATATATATATATATATATATATATATTATCTTTCTTGTTTCCTTTACTTTTGATAACACACTGATGAAGTCTTTCATTAGCTAACACCGAACTAGGTCGTTGATTATTATTATTTGCTAACACTTTCATTATTCTTTTCTATTTTCTAGTTTATCAAATTAACACAATCTATTTCTCGTTCTATTAACACATTTTTTTCCCATTCACAAACAAACTCATTCAAAAGAACACATAAATCCTGTCTACATAAGAAACTCTACGAATAAGAGATTGATTTGATTATTTTTGATAAAAATCATACTTCGATACGTAATCAAAAAATCATACTTCGATACGTAATCATAATTTACATAGATTCTTCTTTACATTCCGCTCACTTATTTGTCTCTTTTTTATATAATTATTAAATCAAGTGTACTTTGTAGTAGCACACACTATCGTTTGGTTTGGTTGATTGTTGTTGATTTTAATGCATTATCAAACCGTCTGGGGTTATGTGATGCCAACGTCGGAAGTAACATATGTTATGTATTTATATTTATACGTTTAGGTAACTGGTTTTTAACAATGTGTTAGCACCATTATGGATCACGTTGTATGGTATTGATTAAGTTCATGTCTATATTCTATGGTATAATTTTTTTCCCTCAAAAAGGACAGAATGTCTTCTATTTTGGCTTTTTCAAATAAATCTATCATTTGTTTGTATTAAAATAATGGTTTCTGATGTGATCAAAAACCTGCATTCTGTTTAGGCCAGTCAAAGGTGTTTGACATGTTTCTGTTGAGAATTTTGGGCTATATAAGATGTTGTCTAGATATCCGCTCCTACTTATAGACTCGGCGAGAACTCTTGGTCAATCACTGGCAGTACTCTGCTGCTGATACAATACTTAAACTGACCCTACTGGCCATAACTACGTTGACACTCTTTGACTACGGACATAGGATTGAAACACTGGACTTTTACCAATTCGCAGGATAGGACTTATACGCTTACCAAAAGATTCCATAACTCAGGACTTTCTTTAAGCCCTTTTCAACCGGCTAAGGATGGCATTTAAAAACTTTACAGTTTCACATTTTGGTTGTCTTGTTTGAGTATATAGGAGTTGCGTTAATCTAGTGTGACCAAAGCGTAATTGGGACACAATGACCTGTTCCTTTCTAGACTTTTCTTAAGTTGGTCTCATTTGGCTTGGTTGGGCTTATTTGTTAAATGGCATGTCAATCTTCATCGGGTATTTGATGCCAAAGACATCCTTGTAGAGAAGAGTAGTGGTACTATTTGACCCATACATCGAAGGATGAGTAGGTTTGTACCTTTCCCAAGAGTATTAGCCCGAGATTGAACGTAATAGCGAGACTGCTGTTCGAACTAATTTGCTACGATGTCGCCGAGCAGCACGTTAGCCACACACTACATGGACTCCCGCCGCACACTTCTGGATCCAGCCTAAAGAAAACAAATATTGCATTGTTGTAATCAAGAAATTTCTCTACATTTTAATTTTTCTCACCCGCGTTAGATGATGGTCTTTCACAGAAGTGACACACAAGTCACCTCAGATCTTCAGGACTCTCTATTATTATTATTATTATTATTATTATTATTATTATTATTTACTCCTTTTGAGTTTTCACACCACTGTTAACTGATGGTCTTTTCACTGGAGTCTGGGGGACAGCAGTCTCCTCAGGTCTCCAGGACTCTTCTGAGTAGTCTGGCAGATAGAAGCAGTGCAGTGTTACGGATGATTTCAATTCTTCTCTGATTTCCAGGCTTTCCAAACCCTTTTCTAATCCTTTTGGGACCGTTCCAATATGCACCAAATACAATTGGTATCACTTTCACTTTCATATTCCATAACTTTTTCAGTTCTCTGGCAAAGTCCACGTATTTGTCCATTTTCTTTTAGCTTTACCCTGTGATCTGCTAGAACTACAAAATCCACCAGTTGACAAGTTCTTTATTATTATTATTATTATTATTATTATTATTATTATTATTATTATTATTATTATTATTATTATTCCTACTTGGGTATCTTACGCATTTCTTACATCAATATTTAACGAATTTTAACGAAATTGGAAAGAACGTAGTTTGCAGAGAACATAGACACTATTAATTCATATAATATATATATATATATATATATATATATATATATATATATAATAATGTATGTATGTATGTATATATGGGGGCTATACAGATTAAGTTTTGCTAAATAATTCATCTTATAGTTCCTAAAAAAAAACCCTCTTCATTTTTTTTTGTTTTACCTTTTTTTCTGAAATCTTCCAAATTAATTTTGTTCGCTATCGCTGTTTTGATCTGATAAGTTAATTTGCCTCCAAAAACACATAACTATATTAGCAAAAAGACATGTAATTATATTATCAATCATTAATAGACTTTCTTTTAAATCTGCCTCGATAGTTCTGTTTTCTGTTGGGAAATATTAAAACATCTCTACCCAAGTAGAAATTCCATTTATTAATTTGAAATTTTGATTATTTTCTAGAAAGTTGTTAATTCTAATGTCTCTAATCTCTCCATGTAACTATAATTTTTACTCTTTTTATTATTTTGTCGCTCTTCTTTTTATTCCCTCCCATCTCAATATTACACTCTAATTTCCATATCTTAGACACAGGGACCAGGTCTGCATTATATCTAGCCAGGGAACAACTAACACGATACTGTAAGCGTTGTTCTAAAGCGAATTTATTTGATACGATCAAGACCTGCAGAGTTCCACTGGGGCCGAACTGGCAAAGAATACGTGGAATTTCCCTATTGAAAAGAATCAATATTTGTTACCCTGCGTACGTATGATTCTTTATATCTCTGGTGATGGAGAGGTTTCTGTTTATTGTGAAGCCAGCTTTAAATGGTCGAGATGTAAACTGTTAATAAGGATGTTCTTCCTGCTTTTTACGTGGCAAAATAAAGCAGACTTTGGAGATCCTTTTGCATGAATTAGCTTAGATATCGGTGCTGTTATCATTTAGTCGTCCTGGATTCCTTCCCTTATTTACTCTATGTTTTTTTTTAAGGTTAGAGGCGTAAACACTCCCCATCTTAAATATTTACCGTGCGCTCTTTCTCGTTTTTTTATTGGAAAAATTATTTAGAGATTTTTACAAAGTGATCGGTACTAGGCAAAACGCATATATTCAATTACCATTCTCACACCCTATACCCCTAATATTTTAACACCGCACCTTGGTCTGTATCCCTTGCACATTTTGAAATCAGATATGAAAAAAGCAGGATACTGAAATAAATTTATATTTGAGAACGGCAACCTTTATATATATATCAATCTCTGTATGTACATTTCGGCCTGATGAATATATATATATATAATATATAATATATATATATACAGAGATGCTGATAGGTACGCATCACGCGTCCCTGACGCAGAAAAATCTAAATGGATACAGTAAAAATGTATCCATGCGTCCCTGTGTTTTTCTTTTTTCTTCCTTACCATTTCAAGTTAACTGTAATACATTTCAAATTTTCTTAGAAATGAATTACACAGGATAGGTTACAAGGTAGGAGTTAACCTATCAGCATCACTTATATATATATATATATATATATAATATATATATATATATATATATATATATATATATATATATTGGTTTGGAGGTTGATTTTGAAGTCTATCACAATGCAGGTGTAAAAAAAAAATAAGGTAACAATGGTGTTGTTTGTTAACCTGTGATTTATTCTTAAAATGTTACAGATGGTATTTTTTTAGAACTGTATTCTCGTGTTGCATTTTTACGTATCCACGTGCGTATGTGTGTATGAAAGAGCGTATTTGTGTTGGTGGCCATGATGATGTATAATATTTCGTGTTGGATGTAATATAGCTTATTTATTCATTTATTATCATTATTCATTTATTATTATTATTATATTATTTATTATTTATTGTTTATTTACTTATTTATATTTAATTTAATTTAATTTTATTTTTAAATTTTTATAAAACCCTTTTCATAAAATTTTAAAATTTTATAAAACTTTAAGATTTTTATAAATTGATTGTGTATAAACTTTCTATATGTGTAGGAACAGTTTTCCTGCGTCGCCAAGTGCTTTAGAGACCTTACTTTTGGGACTACCCTCGTAAATTCAGTAAATAGGATGAAATTTAACATAACGCTTACATTTTAATGGCGATCTTTAGTATATTAAATTTAGACATGATTAGATCCACAAATATCATTATGCGTTCATTGTTTATCATCTAAACATTAAACATTTTTGTTTACTTGAAATGATTCTATAAAGAAATGTATATGAAATTCCTTCACTATTCTAGACATTCCCATCTAAACTCATATTAATCCACTGTTACACACTAGCGATGATATTTCCCAAGAGGGATCAATAAATCTTTTTCCTGTTCCATTTATGTGAGAAGAGTTACAACGATGAACCTCTTCTTATCACCTGTTTCATATTATCTATATTGTCTTTCTTATTTCTATAAACTCACATTCTTCGATATACAAATCTTCTTATCCTCCTACGATGTCTCAACATTCAGTTCTTTATCTCTGTATATAATAAGTTTGTCTATCAAAATACATTTTTATTGGAAATGATATGTCTCTATATTGCTGCAACTGATAAAGTTCGGATTGATTGGTTGGTTGGTTGGTTCGCTGGTTGGTTGTGTTATACAGCATGTCAACCATTGAGGGTTATTTCATGTCGAGGACATTCTGTTTTATTCATTCTTGATTTAGAGTCAATTTTTTAACTAAATTTTATACACATTTTTAAACACTTTTTTTATTTAAAACTTAGATGACACCCTAACAGATACTACCCATCCCTGTCAAAGTGTATTTCTGAAGGGATGGCCTCTTTTATATCACGGGCGGGATTTTCCATGGAATATTACAGAAAGCCGCGAAATACGTGAAGTCACGTGGGACCGAGTTAACCCATCAGTACTTGCTTGGACGTCCGATGAGAAGCATGGGCTCATTATGCACACGCGCGTTGCGTTCGCTAGAAGAAGAATTTTAGTTAAGTAAATAAAAGTTTAAATAAATAAGATGGTGTTCTTGTTTGATGAATGTTTTGGCAAAAAAGACTGACCAAGAAGAAGGAATGAATAAAAGACGAACAGCCAACAGGAATCTAGAAATAGAATTCAACATGAAGAGGAAGAATAGAAACGACTAGAGATCACCAAATGGCCAAAGAAGTAAGTTATGCATCCCTCTGTTACCTGTGTCTATCTCACCCTATCCAGTATGAAACAAAAGTAGATCTGAAATTTGATTATTTCTATCAACATACGGTTTAGCATTTTTATTCTATTTGTATTTTATTTGCTTTTTATTATGTTTTATCGTTTATTAATGTGTTTTATGTTTTAATCATTTTTAATTAACTTGTTAATTTGTCATGCTTTTATAACCATCATCATCATCATCATGTCGCGCAGTTTGCACGGATATCCATAACTATCTCTCGCCAACCTTCCCTATCATTCATCGACTCTGGTAGCTCCTCTGCGCTGCAGCCAGCATCCATACATAGTTGGTCAATGTAGGTCCTGGCTGGGCGGCCCACACTAGCATGCCCATGTGTTGGCTTCCACAGTAGTACGTCGCTTACGAGCTCGTCCTTGCTTCTCCAGCAGTGCCCCGCATGCCTAGCCCGTCTTACTCGTATGGTTTGTGAGATGGGGAAAGTGGCCATACAGTTTGCTTTGTTGTGGGGTGCTGCTTCCACGACTTATTCAGGACCGCTCGCAGCATTCTGGTGCAGCTCCCATCCAGCTTATTTTCAAGGCGCTTTGTTAGGGTCCAGGTGGTACAGCCATATAGCAGTACCGACACAACCACAGCCTGGAAGAAACGTCTCTTTAGCTTGTCGGGGAGATCGGATTTCCATATGACTGATAATTTGTTGGTGGCCACCCATGCCTTTCCTATTCGAGTGTTAACATCGCTTTCTGTGGATGAGATATTACTACCTAGGTATATCATATTTTTATTCCGCTTTCTTAAGTAAATAAGAGGTAAAACGTTTTCCCCTCTCCCGGACAAAAATAAGATGTGGATTTTATAGAACGTTGGTCTTTGATTGTATCCAACAATTTTTCTTAATAAAAGGACGAGCGTTCAGTCATTTACCAACAAATATAA
>CM042149.1:84062311-84091333 GCA_023376005.1 Doryteuthis pealeii
TCGGTCCCACGTGACTTCACGTATTTCGCGGGCTTTCTGTAATATTCCATGGAAAATCCCGCCCGTGATATAAAAAGAGGCCATCCCTTCAGAAATACACTTTGACAGGGATGGGTAGTATCTGTTAGGGTGTCATCTAAGTTTTAAATAAAAAAAGTGTTTAAAAATGTGTATAAAAATTTAGTTAAAAAAATTGACTCTAAATCAAGAATGAATAAAACAGAATGTCCTCGACATGAAATAACCCTCAATGGTTGACATGCTGTATAACACAACCAACCAGCGAACCAACCAACCAACCAATCAATCCGAACTTTATCAGTTGCAGCAATATAGAGACATATCATTTCCAATAAAAATGTATTTTGATAGACAAACTTATTATATACAGAGATAAAGAACTGAATGTTGAGACATCGTAGGAGGATAAGAAGATTTGTATATCGAAGAATGTGAGTTTATAGAAATAAGAAAGACAATATAGATAATATGAAACAGGTGATAAGAAGAGGTTCATCGTTGTAACTCTTCTCACATAAATGGAACAGGAAAAAGATTTATTGATCCCTCTTGGGGAAATATCATCGCTAGTGTGTAACAGTGGATTAATATGAGTTTAGATGGGAATGTCTAGAATAGTGAAGGAATTTCATATCATTTCTTTATAGAATCATTTCAAGTAAACAAAAATGTTTAATGTTTAGATGATAAACAATGAACGCATAATGATATTTGTGGATCTAATCATGTCTAAATTTAATATACTAAAGATCGCCATTAAAATGTAAGCGTTATGTTAAATTTCATCCTATTTACTGAATTTACGAGGGTAGTCCCAAAAGTAAGGTCTCTAAAGCACTTGGCGACGCAGGAAAACTGTTCCTACACATATAGAAAGTTTATACACAATCAATTTATAAAAAATCTTAAAGTTTTATAAAATTTTAAAAATTTTATGAAAAGGGTTTTATAAAACATTTAAAAATAAATTAAATTAAATTAAATATAAATAAGTAAATAAACAAATAAATAATAATAATAATAATAATAATAATAATAAATGAATAATGATAATAAATGAATAAATAAGCTATATTACATCCAACACGAAATATTATACATCATCATGGCCACCAAACACAAATACGCTCTTTCATACACACATACGCACGTGGATACGTAAAAATGCAACACGAGAATACAGTTCTAAAAAAATACCATCTGTAACATTTTAAGAATAAATCACAGGTTAACAAACAACACCATTGTTACCTTATTTTTTCTTTACACCTGCATTGTGATAGACTTCAAAATCAACCTCCAAACCAATATATATATATATATATATATATATTATATATATATATATATATATATATATATATATATATAGTGATGCTGATAGGTTAACTCCTACCTTGTAACCTATCCTGTAATTCATTTCTAAGAAAATATTGAAATGTAATTACAGTTAACTTGAAATGGTAAAGGAAGAAAAAAGAAAAACACAGGGACGCATGGATACATTTTTACTGTATCCATTTAGATTTTTCTGCGTCAGGGACGCGTGATGCGTACCTATCAGCATCTCTGTATATATATATATATATATATATATATATATATATATCATCAGGCCGAAATGTACATACAGAGATTGATATATATATATAAAGGTTGCCGTTCTCAAATATAAATTTATTTCAGTATCCTGCTTTTTTCATATCTGATTTCAAAATGTGCAAGGGATACAGACCAAGGTGCGGTGTTAAAATATTAGGGGTATAGGGTGTGAGATGGTAATTGAATATATGCGTTTTGCCTAGTACCGATCACTTTGTAAAATCTCTAAATAATTTTTCCAATAAAAAAACGAGAAAGAGCGCACGGTAAATATTTAAGATGGGGAGTGTTTACGCCTCTAACCTTAAAAAAAAACATAGAGTAAATAAGGGAAGGAATCCAGGACGACTAAATGATAACAGCACCGATATCTAAGCTAATTCATGCAAAAGGATCTCCAAAGTCTGCTTTATTTTGCCACGTAAAAGAGCAGGAAGAACATCCTTATTAAACAGTTTACATCTCGACCATTTAAAGCTGGCTTCACAATAAACAGAAACCTCTCCATCACCAGAGAATATAAAGAATCATACGTACGCAGGGTAACAAATATTGATTCTTTTCAATAGGGAAATTCCACGTATTCTTTGCCAGTTCGGCCCCAGTGGAACTCTGCAGGTCTTGATCGTATCAAATAAATTCGCTTTAGAACAACGCTTACAGTATCGTGTTAGTTGTTCCCTGGCTAGATATAATGCAGACCTGGTCCCCTGTGTCTAAGATATGGAAATTAGAGTGTAATATTGAGATGGGAGGGAATAAAAAGAAGAGCGACAAAAATAATAAAAAGAGTAAAAAATTATAGTTACATGGAGAGATTAGAGACATTAGAATTAACAACTTTTCTAGAAAATAATCAAAATTTCAAATTAATAAATGGAATTTCTACTTGGGTAGAGATGTTTTAATATTTCCCCTCGAACAGAAACAGAACTATCGAGGCAGATTTAAAAGAAAGTCTATTAAATGATTGATAATATAATTACATGTCTTTTTGCTAATATAGTTATGTGTTTTTGGAGCAAATTAACTTATCAGATCAAAAACAGCGATAGCGAACAAAATTAATTTGGAAGATTTCAGAAAAAAAAGGTAAAACAAAAAAAAATGAAGAGGGTTTTTTTTAGGAACTATAAGATGAATTATTTAGCAAAACTTAATCTGTATAGCCCCATATACATACATACATACATACATATTATATATATATATATATAATATATATATATAATAATAATATATTGAATTAATAGTGTCTATGTTCTCTGCAACTACGTTCTTTCCAATTTCGTTAAAATTCGTTAAATATTGATGTAAGAATGCGTAAGAAACCCAAGTAGGAATAATAATAATAATAATAATAAATAATAATTAATAATAATAATAATAATAATAATAAAGAACTTGTCAACTGGTGGATTTTGTAGTTCTAGCAGATCACAGGGTAAAGCTAAAAGAAAATGGACAAATACGTGGACTTTGCCAGAGAACTGAAAAAGTTATGGAATATGAAAGTGAAAGTGATACCAATTGTATTTGGTGCATATTGGAACGGTCCCAAAAGGATTAGAAAAGGGTTTGGAAAGCCTGGAAATCAGAGGAAGAATTGAAATCATCCGTAACACTGCACTGCTTCTATCTGCCAGACTACTCAGAAGAGTCCTGGAGACCTGAGGAGACTTGCTGTCCCCCAGACTCCAGTGAAAGACCATCAGTTAACAGTGGTGTGAAAACTCAAAAGGAGTAAATAATAATAATAATAATAATAATAATAATAATAATAATAATAGAGAGTCCTGAAGATCTGAGGTGACTTGTTGTCACTTCTTGTGAAAGACCATCATCTAACGCGGGTGAGAAAAAATATAATAATGTAGAGAAATTTCTTGATTACAACAATGCAATATTTGTTTTCTTTAGGCTGGATCCAGAAGTGTGCGGCGGGAGTCCATGTAGTGTAGTGGCTAACGTGCTGCTCGGCGACATCGTAGCAAATTAGTTCGAACAGCAGTCTCGCTATTACGTTCAATCTCGGGCTAATACTCTTGGGAAAGGTACAAACCTACTCATCCTTCGATGTATGGGTCAAATAGTACCACTACTCTTCTTCTACAAGGATGTCTTTGGCATCAAATACCCGATGAAGATTGACATGCCATTTAACAAATAAGCCCAACCAAGCCAAATGAGACCAACTTTAAGAAAGTCTAGAAAGGAACAGGTCATTGTGTCCCAATTACGCTTTGGTCACACTAGATTAACGCACTCCTATATACTCAAACAAGAACAACCAAAATGTGAAACTGTAAAGTTTTTAAATGCCATCCTTAGCCGGTTGAAAAGGGCTTAAAGAAAGTCCTGAGTTATGGAATCTTTTGGTAAGCGTATAAGTCCTATCCTGCGAATTGGTAAAAGTCCAGTGTTTCAATCCTATGTCCGTAGTCAAAGAGTGTCAACGTAGTTATGGCCAGTAGGGTCAGTTTAAGTATTGTATCAGCAGCAGAGTACTGCCAGTGATTGACCAAGAGTTCTCGCCGAGTCTATAAGTAGGAGCGGATATCTAGCACACATCTTATATACCCAAAATTCTCAACAGAAACATGTCAAACACCTTTGACTGCTAAACAGAATGCAGGTTTTTGATCACATCAGAAACCATTATTTTAATACAAACAATATGATAGATTTATTTGAAAAAGCCAAAATAGAAGACATTCTGTCCTTTTTGAGGGAAAAAAATTATACCATAGAATATAGACATGAACTTAATCAATACCATACAACGTGATCCATAATGGTGCTAACACATTGTTAAAACCAGTTACCTAAACGTATAAATATAAATACATAACATATGTTACTTCCGAACCGTTAGGCATCACATAACCCCAGACGGTTTGATATGCCATTAAAATCAACAAACCAATCAACCAAACCAAACGATAGTGTGTGCTACTACAAAGTACACTTGATTAATAATTATATAAAAAAAAAGAGAGAGATAGCCCCGCCACAATCTCCATTATAATAAGATATATATTTCAATATTATTTACAAGCTTAATAGATGTGGCATAAGGCCAGAAATATGGGGCGCCATTGAAAATCAAACTCAATAACATTGTTTGCTAAACCAATGTTAGCTTGCTAACGCATTACACCACGTGAGATGCCCATAGTTTAAATATATTTATGTGATATGATCTATATAGCTATGCATATGCATATGTACAACACACAATATGTACATGAATAAATTTATGCATGCACATATATACACATGGAAGCGCGTGGTGTAATGCTTAGATTCGTGGTGAAATGGACTCGTCGACACCGATTAATTTCTGGACGAAGCTGTTTGCATTTCACATAGCGCTAATTACCCTTGGAAAGGTATGAATTATTCTCTACACCAGCTATGTTAAACGCCTTCCGTATATATATTATATTGCATATGCAGCACAAGTGCTTATATATATATCATAGTATATATATTATATATATATATATAGTGTGTGTACACAAGTATTCATAGTTCCATAATTTATTGTTTCACATCTTTATATATTCAATTGTAATATACTCCGTAAAATATAATTTATTACATATGCATAACAAATTACTATATATATACTATATATATATGATATATATATATATATATATTATATATAATATTTTATTCATTTATATGTGGGCATAAAATTAATTGTAAGTGAACATTTCGGGTCAATTATACTGAGACCCACTTTTTCATATCAACTTTAACTTAGACGTATAGATGGATGCGTGGCCAGAAGTATAGATGCACATATCTTTTCAGGAGATCTCTAAGCATTCATATATGGTGTTGTTAGGTAATTACAATTTTGTATGGTTTGGTTCTGTGCTAAGTATAGTTTTATCTAGACCGGCATGAGAAAATGATTTTTGTTTAGGGAACACTTACACACAGACACAGAGAGAAGAAAAGACACACACACACACATCACAACAACAAACACACCACCACACACACACACATTGATATACTATAATGTATATTATATAGGTAATTTTGTATAGGAGAAATGAAATAAATTATGGAAAATAGATGTGAGGACTATATTTATTTGTTGTAGTGTAAAATAAGTATATATATATATATATAAATATATATATATATAATATATATAGTACGCAACGTAACAACAAACCACACACACACATATATATTAGAGAGAGAGAAGAGAGTGAGAGACAGACAGAGAGGAACAGTGGTGTGTGTGTGTGTGCACGTGCCGCTCGCGCCGTAAAAGAATGTAATAAGAAAAGTTGTTTGCTTGAAAGAGTGCGCAATGCTATAAAGGCAGAGCAGGTATTTTTAATATCAATAATTGTGTGTTACACAAGTTTGTTTAATGTCTTAAAATATCTTCAGGAACGGATCATATATAGGTATATTATAAGTATAATATATAATATATTATAATAATATATATAGTAGTATATATATCTAAGTATAATTCTTGTTTGAAACGGTGTATTTTTAGAATATTTTAACTTTTAGAACACCGGCTTAAGAGCAAATTGACCTGGTGTCGCCTCCTGCTCTTTTACGGGGCGGCGGGGGTGTAATAGATGTGCATAACTTGTATACACTAGATACTCGCGCACACTCTCTCACTCTTGAAAAGTAGGATTGAGTTGTTGAGGTGAATAGATTACGTGGACTTTGACACACCATCCCATCATAATATGTAAAAGAATAACCAAGAAAATTTGGTAGGTAAAGTTAATAATTGACCTTGGTCCACATCCCTCCCGTCGAGCACGGCGCTGTAATATGCAATATTTATATACCGAAATGTGAGGAGCCAACTACTCAACTTTTGTGTGTTTATATATGCAGTTCATGTAAAGTTGCTGATTACATTTTATCTCATGGCCAGCGTATGGCTTTTCAAAACAAGCATAATTTTCATAAGGAATACAATATGAATAATTTCCCACATCGCCATTCGTCCCGTCCGTCACACGGGATGTGGCAAATTTACCAGGCAATATGAGAATTTCGGCCAGAAACCAAGTGACTCGTGAAATATAGGGGCGCCTAAAAGTTTGCCAAAAAAGAGGACCACAGACAATTATGAGAAATGGTAACCACGCCACAAATAAGAGATATGCATAATTCAACTCTCCACTCGCTTTCGCATTCGAGTTAACACACTGTACGGCCAAATTCGGCTTTACATTCGATTTTGTTGTAGATGTCGATCTAGGAAGGACACTATTATGCTCACTGCACCTCATCTGGGTCAGAAAACATCGCCAATAGAACACTGGAGTCCTTTTTGGTCTTCAGTGGATTCACATTCCCAACATTTTTTTAGCGACAGTCGGTTTCATGTTGAATTATTTCGCATTATTGAATCAACCACGCTTTAAAGAAAATATTAATCTTGCTTTCTTATTTAGCATAAATAAATTAATCACAGAGATAGGCATGATTTTTATGTAATAGTCGAACTTTCTGAACTTCATATAATATACCTTAAAAAAACTAGATTAATTGAATCATAGAAATGATTTTTTTTCCAAGCCAATGATATGGAAAATATCAAATACCCAATACTGAGGAAAATTATTGAATTCCATTAGAAAAAAAAAAAAAGAATTATTCTTATCCTTCTGCCTAACGTTTATGACGTTTAATTCTGTCAGGTATCTTTGTTTATTTATCTAAAGCAGTATCCTTTAAAAGAAAAATGGTTCTAACCTCCGATTACTAGTCACTTTGGTGGATCGAAGCATATTAAATTAAAACAAATCCACCATGAATTTTTAATTTGATTATCGGAAGAATTAATTATATAGTTTTTGCGTTCCTGAAGTTACACATCGCCTCCTTACTGGTGAAGTCTAATGTTTGAAAACTGTTAGATATATAAGGTCAGTGAGTATTGGAGGAGAGTCGCGTTCGGTCTAGTACTTTCAAGTGTTTTCTCCACAGAGGTGAAATATGTGTGTTCTTAAATGGTGGTTAGACCAATCGCCACTGTTGAGTACGGGGGAGATGGGTCATTCGCATTATATCAAAAAACATTCTGACACAGATGTCGCATGTGGAAGGCTGTCCCTGAAACGATAGTTGTGGTGCCGGTGCTTTGCTGTCGCTAACTTTCTTCTGGACTCTTGAGGCTTTCATGGTGTTGCGTCAGGTGACTTCATAAGAAATGAACAGTCCCTCTACGGAGAGCCTGCCGCCACCGAGGAAGGTCCTGAACCAATTTTCCCAGCTGGAAAGGAGCAATGCAGACACCTGAGGATCATTCTTTGGCAAGACATCTTAAAATGCAGCTGGGGCGATTAATCTGTCTCTTACCAGACGCAAGTTCTGAAAGCCTAATCGAGGATTCACGGTCTTGCAACAATATTTTTTGTATATACTAGCAACAGAAACGTCGTAAAAATAATTTTGGAAGACATCGCTTGAGATGGGTGGGAGTTAAAAAATTCAATGTCAGCGGTTTTTGTCATCATAGTAAGAACACATCTCATATTTTATTAAAGGGTAAAATAAAATAAAACAATTTGAAATGAAACTGAGCCCCGTCCCTCTCAAATAAAATTGCGTGGCATGTAATAATCAAACAATCATTTTGAATATTTTTCCACATCAATTTTAGCCAACAAAATCGTATGTGTTTATTTATTTTTAAGACTTTTTAGTTAACTTCTTGTTATTGTTAAAAAAAAAGGACGAGAAGTAAAAACATTTGTTAAAAATTGCTTTCTCAATTTTGGGTGTATATAGCATAATAATATTGGTGACTGTAAGCTGTGACGTAGAGACTTTTTACGTAGTTTTTTGTGTGGCTCAGCAGAAATACAGACGAACTCTCCATTTTAATAGATATAGTTACGCGTCCTTAATCACAAAATCACACAGAGTTAGACGACAAACAGTTGTGAATCATGATCGAAGATAAGTGCACGTTATTTTTATGTGGACAGTCCTTCAAACCAGTGTGATCGAATAGGCGGCAAAAACCTACATCAGTCCTATCTCGGAGGGGATTTTGGATGACATATCTGAGGACCTTCCAATAGGCTTATGAGCGATAGAGGTTGATTAGAGAGAGAGAGAGAGAGAGAGAGGTAGAAGAGAGAGAGAAAGAGAGAGAGAGAGAGAGAGAGAGAGAGAGGAGAGAGAGAGAGAGAGATGTTCTGCAGCCACGATCTTGTGATCTATAGGGTTCGTTTCCTGTAAAATTGTTCACAGCTAAGTAGCGTAAAACTACGTCATACAAGCCGGTTGACATAAAGACAATTGCAGAAATTTCAGTTGACTTTGAAATAAGCCATTGGACACTATTCGACTAACCATATTTGAAACTATGTTAAACATATTGAGTCTACTGTGATCTCGTCGAATTAACGCTGCTACACACAAGTTACAGAGTTTAAAACATTCCCAGTATATAATGTATCCAAATGAATGTCATTGTCCACTTGGGGTGCAGATGTAGTTTCGGGTTGGTTCACAAAGTTCTAAGACTCATACAGAAATAAGAGCATAACTGAACATATTTGTTTGTGTAAAAACACAACCCCTATTATATTATATATAATATTATATTATACTATAATATAGTATATCTCATATTATTTATATATCGTGTTTGTGTTGTGTGTGTGTGTGTGTGTGTGTGTTTTCGATTGTGAAGCAACGTATGCTTCTTTGTTTGGTAATACGCTGGTGAGTCTTTATTAAGATTATCTTGATACAGGCAAGGTCATGCTTTCGTATACGGAATGAAATAAAATGAAAACTTTAACAATTAACATCCAACGGAGTTTCTTATTCATTTCAAATTACCTCGGTTCGACACAAAGTCTCCGATTATAGCATATATATATTATAGACACAGGACACACACACACACACCACACACACACACACATATATATATTATATATATATATAAAGAAATTATATATTATAGACACACACATACACATAAGCCACGTAATATATATATATACGTATATTATTATATAGTAGTATATAATATATGATATATAGATAATGATATATATATATATAATATTACATATATGCACATATAAAATATTTCACTCGATGCTAACATAGTACTCACCAGATATATTATATATTATATATATATAATATATATATATATATAGTATATATGTATGCATCCTTTATTACTTTCAATAGTTGATTTTGTGAATTTATATATATACTATATATAGTATATATATATATTATATATTACTTATTATTTATGTTATATATATTTAATTTATCTATGTTATAACCGGACACATACAGCTACCTATATCATATATATACTTATTATATATATATATAATATAATATAGTAACAGAATAAAGGATGTTGATTGGAAATGAAATAACGACAAGATATCTACGAATAAAAGAGATTCGGAACTGGCAATTTTCTCTTCATTGACTGATTTCATCTCTTCTTTAAGCAAACGCATCAATTCGGAATACATTCAATGATGTGACTTTTCTGAACTCATTGAAGATGTGAACTGAGGTTCACGAACCGGAGATTGACTCATTATCAGTCCAGAAGCCCAAAATTTGTTGCAAGATTTTCTTTTTAGGCATTAAAACATTTTTAATGCTTCCTTACCAACCAACAATTCCAATTGGAATATTTTGACTTTATCTTACTTTTCAAATTCTTTTTTCTTCTTCACACTCCTCATCATTCATTACTCTCATATCTAAATGCTTTTTTAGACACTTTTGAATCTCAACTTTTAATTACACCAGAGCTCATATGAATATAATGTGTCGTCTCAAAAATGACTACGATTGTTCAGATTCATGCTTTGCTTAATTTGTAAATTAATGGCAAAGACTATTGATTGGCGCAAATTTCAAATGAACCGGCATTATAAATTACTCCCGGCACCAAAGTTCTATCTTGCACGTAGTTTCTAATGCAATCGAAGTTTTTTTTTTCTATCAGGCAATAAACTAAATAAAATAAAGAAATGATTTACTCAAAAGAAAAGAAAAGAATATTACATATATAACAGTTTGGTCAGCCTCAAATTTTTAGATAACTTATATCATACTGTTCAATTTAAATAATGTTTTTTATTATTATTTCAGAAACGAATTATATACGTATTTTTCTCTACAGCTAATGCTTATATATATGGTCACATTTGGAGGACGCATTCAACCGGGGCAGTCTAATTTTTGCAATACCCTGAATTATTCATAAGTCATATTGATTTGAGAGATTTCATGAGGGATGATTACTCTTCCTGGTGTTGATCTTAAAAAAATACAACTCTTCTATATTTCAGTCCTCTAGGGTCTTATCCTTAAAAATAGAAACAGTTTATATTCGCTAATGGCCTTTTCTTAAAAGCCTCACCTAATAAAATCCATTATCTTAATGGGAATAGAGAGCTTTCGAATTTGCGCCACACCAACTACAGCCTTCAGGTTGGCTGTTGGATTTACAGCAACATCAATCCTTGGTTGGGCTATTTTTATTCAAAACATTTTGTTTTAAATTCATTCTTCGACTGGTTATTGAAAATTGATTTGAAATTGAAATTCTCTTTTAAAGTCAATTTCTAAATACATTTTAAACTCATTTTTTTTTTTTTTCTAACTTCATCAGATGGAACTAGGAGTCTAACAGGTCAGAGTGAGGCCCTGGGAGTAACTGGCGATGAACGTTTTACTCCTACATCCACTTCCCAAAGGCTTCAGAACTGGAATTCTCCACCTTAGATGCAGACTTCACTCGTCACACCCAGGACACTAACACCTCAGTCACCGCCTTTTAGCGCATATATGATTAAAAGTAATCGATGTCTGCATAAGGTCAATAGGGTCGGGACGATCATACTAGTGGCCTCAGGGCTTGTCGTGGCCAGCCGATTAATCAGAGGGGTCCTCTCTACTGCCGTTAGCCTAAGTAGGCCAAAGTGTAGTGTTGCATGTCAATGACTGCTATTGGGATTCGCAGTCCTTAAGCATCGGTGGTGCTACATACACAGCCACAGTTAGCCCCGTTGACGGAGCAGTCGGTTGTATTATTATAGCTTCCAGCTGACAGGGCCGAACTTAAGGGCAAGATATTTGCATCACTTTCGCTCGAAGCAATGCCGTATTCTTTTTTGTATACTTAATTTTTTTCTATTTTTCTATTTATTATGATTTTCATTTCATACTTTAACATAATAAATAATAGAATACACTGGTGTACATGGACACATCTCTCTCGGCCCGAGAAACACGTGTTTATAAGTTCATTAACCAAATTTATCCTTCACATTTTCTTTCCTTTCTATTTCCTTTCACACATTTGTCCGGATTTCTTTTCCCATTTTTCAACTCTCTCGCTCTCTCTCTCTCTCCTCTCTTCTCTCTCACACACACATAACACACATACACACACACCACAGAACACTAGACCACACACACGCCAGCATACCACCCCTCAGGTCGGGTAGAGCGTTCGGCTACGGACCACAAGGTTCTAGTTCGATACCGGTCCCCGCCAAACTCAGCGTAATGAGTAGCAACAGGGGATCTGTGAGGTAAAGTAAGCGAGCTGATGGTAGGCGTGGCTCTCCACCTCAGATGCTAAAAACAATCTCCTTGTTTCTAGCGCTATTGAAAAGGGGATAGACTTCCCTCGCTGATTGGGCAGATACCGACTTTAGGCCTTGTCGACTTTACTTTACTTTACTTATATATATATATATATATTATATATTATATAATATAATTAATTCACACCATGTTTTTTAATATTATAATGGTATTTGATGTGAAAACAGTATCAGGGGACAGCGCTCTAAATTTCTGATAATACTAGATATGTGTAAGTTCAGGTATTACAAATTGTGCATATGCCTTCGATTTGCATAATAAGGTACATGCAGTTAATGGATGGTGTTTATACATTGCAGTTAAGATTATAGCCATGAGGAATCTAAATGTAGTTTTCTGCCATTTGAAATGCTTATTACCCCAACACGATGTTATTTGAAACATGGCAAGGCTGCAAAGCGATATAATCACATTCGCCTACGTCTTTAATACAACACATTAGAGGTTTCTGCTTCGCAAACTTCTTAACTAAGTTGACATAACGTGTTTATTTTCACGCAAGAAACCATAAGTGCAACTGATTTTTATTTTGTTTATGGAACGGTATCTGGGTCTCACTATTCCCTAGGAATCTGTGATGCACAAATTTTGTTTGATCTATTTCCAGTTTTGCATAGATTAAGCTCATGAATAACTGTAGAGTATTTCCTCAGTTTGGCTATTAAGTAAAAGCAGCATTGAAACCTTTTAATACGCAGTTGGAGCGATCAACTTAAGCGACAGCAGGTATTGTAAACAACCTGATTTCTTTTAAGTATTATTTGGATTATTCTTTTCAGACTATTGTCCCATCTTTCATTGTTTTATCTGTAACACCGTTTCGGCTGATGTGCACTTCGCCTTCTTCAAAGGTATTCTTGTTGAACTCTGGAATTTTCTCGGACATCGCAAACCATCTTTTCGGACTCTGGAACCTGAAGAAGGCGGAGGGCACATCGGCGAAAACAAATTTTAATATATAAAATTATTCCAGCTGGATGTTAGTAAGAAATAATGGGAACCTAATAAATATAAACCCTTCCACTGCTAGTGTTAATTAATTATGTAATAAGTTACGCATTGTATTCGAACTTTGAAGTAAAACAGTTTTTCGACTAAAATCAGTAATCTTCTCAGCAAATCTTTTTTTTTTTCTGCATTTTTTTTCTCTAGATTAAGGTAATTAAAATCTTGACGTTATCGTAAGAATCCGGGAGACACATCGGCGAATAGTACCATTCCCATCTTTATTATCCAAACGTAATTCTTTCCTTTTGCTTTCTATATTTGAAAAGGATAGGATGTTTAAGGCCACAATACATTAGGTTTTGTATTTCGTGTCTGGAAAAGATGATAAGAACGTGAATGTTTTTCTTCAGACAATGTATTATATCCTCAAAACCTTTTTTTCCAAACCTGCTCAATACGAATGGCTGATATCGGTTTTTTTTTTCTTCTAGTTTCCATGGACAACAATCCGATTGACAATGAATGTAAAAATAGTTGAATTGGGAGTCCAAAAATAGCGGGCAACTTCTTTGGAAAAAAAAAGGCATAATAGTTGGAAAATGGGGCATTGGGAAAAATGATCACTGCTTCTTTTTGGAAGTACAAAATATAAAGTGTTTTAAGTATGGTTAAATGATCTTGCCAGCATTGGTGTGATGACAAATAAAACTTGATTTATTTCTTCTGATTTCAAAAATTCAGCAAGAAATAAAAAATTGAGGAATAACGATTAAACAGAATATCAATTGAATAAAGTTGCCTGTGTTTTTATCCATTTCTCATTTTTAATCCCCCCCCAACACAACACTCATTATTTTTTCGCATAACTGTAACGAGAATACAGCTGTAAAAAAAAATACCAATGTTGTAACATTTTCAAAAAAAAAAAAAATTTAAACTAAAAAATGCCATAACAAGACAACTACTTTAAGTTCCAGTGTTCTTCTGAAAAAGAGATTTATCTTCGAAATATCAAGAATAAATTACAGGTTAACAAACGAACCATATGTTAACTTATATTTTTTCTTTTACCTGCATTGGTGATAGCCTTCAAAACAACCTCCATAACCAATTACATGTAATGTGTGTGTGTGTGTGGTGTGTGTATGTGTGTGTTTGGTGTGTGTGTGTGTAAAATTAATGGAAAATTGAAAAAACACAAGTTTATAAAACGAGTGATGTTTATTTTCGCCAACGCTGCAAGTGTTTCGATTTAATTTCAATAGAATCTTCATCAGGGCTTTTTTGTTAATTTGAGGAAAAATAAATTTTATCACAGAGAATAACAGACTGTGGAGTTCTTTTGCTTTTGTCGGTCACTCTATTTAAAAATTGATTCATGAAAGACGAATAAAATTTATTGTTTAAATAGACTGACGACAATCAAAGACTCTCAGCAGTCTTTCTATTCTGTGATAAATTTATTTTTCCTCACATTAACAAAAAGCCCTGATGAAGATCTATTGAAACGGCCGGGAAACACCTGCAGACGTAGGCCAAAATAAACATCACGTGTTTTATGAACTTGTGTTTTTTTCAATTTTCATTAATTTACATACTGTCGGGTTTCACTTCCACTTTCTCTTATATATATATATAATATATCATATATATATATATATATATATATTATATATATATATATTGTTGTACTGGCCGTTCCTAAACAGTGGGAATTACACCGGTTTCTCACTATAAATAGTGAGACCGCGAGTGAAAGGTTGTACTATTAGCCGTTTTAGCGGCAAGCTAGCCGTTCTTGTACCTCTTGTAAATACACTTGTTCTATTTTACCTACGCTCGACTTGACTTCTTTTTTTATCTTGAACTAACATCACAAACATATATATTAATACGTCATTCCACAGACACGTGGGTTTTCGAACGTTTCACGTCTCTTCAGTGTAGCTAGACACCAAGTATGCTTTGGCTAGCGTCGACTCAGACTGAGCGTTTTGGCGCGAATATCTAATCCGCCTCGTCCATTGTGACAAAAGCTTCTGGATAACAATATTGACAGTCTTTTCTCATAGGGCAAAAATAATCATTTTTATATCCTACTTCGGGACAAACATTTCATAGGTAAACTTCAGTTATGTATTTCATTTGTTCGGGAAACTGAAGTGTTTGACGTTAAAGTGACCTTTGTTGTTCTCTAGTGATTCCTGAAAATTAGCGCCCCTACTTTGTGTTTATCCTCATGTCTATTTTACCCTCATAGACACAGATTTCCAGCTGTTTGGGGTTCAGCCGGCCGACCGTAAGAACGCATACAAACAGAAACGTCGAATTTATTGAATAAGTTTGGATTTCTTATATAATAGATACCATCCTCATCTGACGGACTTGTCTTCGTAGACATTCTATTGTATATTTAACAATTACATATTTTTGGACGACTTTCTGCCATTGTTGTTTAGTTGAACGAATTTCCAACAGTGTTGATGTACAGCAGACAGATGTGTGTATGTGTGGTATGTGTGTGTGTGGTATGTGGTGTGGTGTGTGTGTGTGTTCATTTTGGTGGGAGTCCATTGTATATGGGGTGAGTAAATAGAGAGTGGCATAAGCGGCTGTAAAATTCCTTTATAGGTTGTACATCTGTAAAGACTGAAAATATTTCGATTTGTTTTGTCGGGTAGCGAGTAATCGTTAACAGACCTTACCAATTTAGATATGACAACCGTTTGTCATTGTGGGTTTTGTACATGAATGATTACTTAACTGCGTGTGCATAGCGTGCATCATTTTTGCAAAGATCTGTATTAGCAGCTCGTCACCATGCTCCACGGAAAAATCCCAAATAAACCAGAAAATCTATATCACGTGGAAAGAATTAGTTTTTCCTGCCTTAATATATATATATATATATATATATACTATATTATATATATATATACACTAAAGTGTGAGACTGGTCATATTTCAGCTTTTGCCTGGAATGGTGTACCAAAGGCAGTATTAATTGGTAGAGTTGCTCAATATAAATGAGGCTAGTTATATAAATAATAAGAAAAATATATATGGTTTTACATATCTATTTATTTGGGTGACAAAGGAACATTTCACAACCATATTGGTTTCAAAATGCGAGATTGCATTCCATCAGGTAAAACTATATATTTATCTTATTTATATTATATATAATAATATACCAACACTCCACATTACACAAGCAGGATTGTTGACACAAGGCCGATTTTAAGGCGGGGTTTTTAACAGGTTTGAATTCAGTTTTCCTTCTTCTAGACTAGTGCCTACCAAAGTTAAGAGCCCAGTCAACCATACTATTTACCGCCATAGCTGAGGGAGAATAGTTGGATTCATACCTTTCCCAGGGTATTAGCGCAATTGTGAAATGCAAACAGTCTAATCCTGGATTTGAACTCGTATCATTATGTCCATTTCCTATGACGGTAACCACAACGCGCTTGAGATTTTTTATACTTTGTTGACATTTTTATATTATATATATATATATATATATATTATATATATATATCTGTGTGGTGTGTGTGTGTGTGTTGGTGTGGTTGTTGTGTCATTAACGTTGGCAAGATGCCTATTTTCGGTATCAGCAGAACAGCAAGGGAATCTATCCACTTTTTCGCTTGACCAGGGAGATTTTTTAATGAGCTGTGCGGCCACACACCTCTGTCAGCTGTTCACTTGACCATACAGATCACGATTACCCAATCTGTGCCACTCGTGTACTGATTCGGCGGCAGTCCGGTACCAAACCCGAAAACCTTGAGCGATTCTACGCGAATGTCATATATATATAATAATAATATATATATATAAATTATATATATATATATATTATTCGCCAGAAACCACAAGGTTCCTAGTTCGATACGGTTCCCGCCAACTCAGCGTATGAGTAGCACATCTCTGTGCGGTAAAGTAAGGAGCTGATGGTAGGTGTGGCGCTTCCACTCAGATGCTAAAAAAACAATTTCCTTGGTCTAGCGCTATTGAAAAGGGGATAGACTCCATCGCTGATTGGCTGATACCGATTTAGGCCGCCCGTTGACTTTAACTTTACTTTTACTTATAATATATATATATATTATATATATAAGTTAAGTCCCATTGCCAAAGGGCATCGTCTTTAACACCTAGATTAATCGTAACTCGATTACATTTAAAGTAACCCTGAAGAATCATATCGATGAACTCGGTAGGTTTACTCCCTTTCCATTCTTAAATAAATAATATTATATATATATATATATATATATATATATATATACCAATTTCTCTGCCCGAGTAGGATGTGTCACTTGGTCAAATTAATTAGCGCAGGTTTGAAATGGGGTTTTTCTTTCCTGGACTGTTTACTACCAAGTTTAACGAGTCTAGACTATCCCTACCATTTACCCTGGGCTTGGGGGAGGGGAAGAATAGTTTGGACTACATATTTCCCCAAGATGACTACCGCTATGTGAAGTGTAAAACATCCTCGCCCAGGATTTTGAACTCGTAGTGTCAATCTACTCCACCGGTAACCATTACATCACGCGCTTCCTTAATTAAAATCAGATTAGTTCTCGAAACGAGTATATGTATTGAGCCTGTAAATTGTTGGTGGAAGACTTACGTGTTTGTTTTTTCGACGTCATTTTTCTCTGACCTCTTCTTGTATATCAATTGTATGTATACTCTTTACAAAAGAAAGTAAAAAACATACTTGTAATGACAACCGGATTAATATATAGACAGTTATGGACTCGGTGCATTTTGTAAATGTTGTCGGTTCATTCATGTTTGTCTAAATGTGATCTTAAATCAATTGCCTGAGAAAGCCACCCTGTCACCAGAAAGCTTATGCATGCGTGAAAACTTGTAGCTTAACCGAATAGATACACATAAGAGATTGTAAATTATTTGATCTGGCTTGTTTTTTCTGTTGGCTGAATTGTCCAAGCAGAAATGTAACGTTATGAGCTTTATAAAGTGGTAAGTATTGCCGCCATAACTTATCAGCTTTCTCTCAATAAACAATCATAAAAAAACGAAGGTTTATCGAGGAGGAACATCGTACAGACGATGACTTCTAGGAGTAATTTTACATCTATTCAGCGCTGGAAATACGTTCTATATGCCTTATGGTTTTCCCCAATTACAGCGAAAGAAATACGACATACTATATCAATAATAGTAATATCATTATAGTATATATATATAGTATCGTATCTTCACACTATTATTATTTTATTATATTATTTTATACGAAAGCTGAGTTAATCACTTTGCTTCTAAGGCTTTGTTACTGTTTAGTTTTAAGTGACATGAAATTATACTATACATTATTCTTACTTTGACGCATTGAATATGTTTGAAAAATGTTTTTTCATTGGTTTTAATTAGTCTATTTGCAATTAGAGTAAAAAAAAAAACTAATCTCATTATCGTTTATTGTCTAGTCATTCTTGGCGTTTGTGTGTGTCGTGTGTGTGAGTGTGTGAGAGAGTGAAGCTGGAGATGAGAAGAGGAGAGAGAGAGAGAGAGAGGAGAGCACGGGAGAAATTTGAAATTATATCTCTATGCTAATTTGCCCAACGACAGCCAACTCCTGCTAGCTTAAATTAGACCAAACGACATACAAAATGATTTTAGGTGTTTAGCGTCCTGGTGTAAAGTCTTCTTTTGTTAAATTTTTCGCTTTCTAACTTCCTTTTCGCATTAAATCTCAATCATCTACTCCGAGCTGAAATGTGTGACCAAACGGTTCACGTTTTTGTCTAATCATATTATTATATTATACGCATTTCTAGAGCATACTTATTACTCCATGAGTTGACGTCCGATTATATTATTCATTATATTATACTAATATACACACATTAAGTGATAAATTTTTGTGACTTCAGTTTGCATGTTTTATTTAACGCATTAATCAGACAGAGCCTTGGTTCACGCAGACAATTCACCGCCGAGGGGCTATCAAATCTCTTTGTGGGCTTTTGATATAAAGATCTTTTTTGTGATACTTGATCACATATGTATTAATAAAATTCGTAGAGATTTGTTTTTATGTTAAATTTATTCCATGCGCATTAATATATTGGTAGAGATAATTTTTTTAACTTAATTTTTTTATAAGTAAAAATAATGTTGGATGCTCGCTTTTTCATTAACTTCATGTGTATTTAATAAAATAGTAATATAACCATTTTTTGCGCTTGTTTTTGAGGGTTTGTGTATGTGGGTGTGTGGTGTGTGTGGTGTGAGAGAGAGAGAGGAGGAGAGAGAGAAAGGCGGAGAGAGATAGAGTTAGAGAGGAGTCTAGCAGAGAGGAGATGAAGAGAGAGAGAGAGAGAGACAAGTCAGGCAGAACAGAATCAGACGGCTAGAGAAGACAGAGAGACAGATTGACAGAACAACACACATACAAAAGACAGAGAATTGAGTGACAGGGGAGTTGCTGAATAGATTGCCATGATGTTTCCCTAAAAATACACACATAGAATTATCACTCAAGATATATTATATATGATATATATAATATATATATAGTATATATATAATATGTGTGTGTGTGTGTGAGTGGTGTGTGTTATGCTGTGTCCTGTATATATTACATCATATATTATTATATTATTAGTTATTTATACATATATATATATATATTGGCACAAACATAGCAAATCAAACACAAAACTCACACACACACCCCACCAAATATATATATATAGTGTAGATATATTATATATATGATATTATATACTATATACGTATATCTCATGACCGAGAGCATAATTGTACAAGAGAGGTTGGGCATGGGGTTTACCTCAAATCGACACATAAAGTTCATATGTATATATTATATATATATAATATTATAATAGTATAGTATAAAGATATACAACATATACACTAACCGCCTTCCTCATTAATATATAATATATTTATTATAGGAGTAAGTATATATATATAAGGTAATAAATATGTATATGAGAGTTGTATGGGCTTTACACATAGGCAAAAGAGCAGGCGCTATCACAGAAAGGACACCTGCCGTATTCTTTGATTTAGTGTTTATCTAGTTATTTCCACGGATCAAAGTGCAGTCTAAATGTATTCATATTTAAAAAGTCTAAAGTCTGTTAAACCACAACGCTGGTAATTAAGGGAGATAATCAACTAAATATAATGCGTCTTTTAAAAGGGAGTAATTTGATATATATATTGTACTATGAAGACGATCAATTCAGTCTGCAGACTCAACCATTATCGATCTTTTCCTTGATCCGCTTTCTTTGTGTGTAAGTGTGTTTGCCTTCCATTGTAAGACGTAGAAGCAGACACAATGCCAATGTGTTAACCACAGCAGGTGAATGTGAGAATGCTCGATGCGTATAGAATAAGTTTTGCATATTTCAAGATACACACAAAATAAATAATTTGGTAAACCAGATATATTTTTCTATCATTATGAAAGTTTCATATATATCAAGTGTTTTTTTAAGAAAGAAGAATTAATAGTGGATTGTAATAGAAAAGCGAAGTAGAAAACGGATTATTGGATATATATATCATATATATAATATATATTATAATATAGTATAAATATAATACAATATAGTGAGTATAGTATATAATATAACGAAACTATTATGTATTGTGAGTATAATATAAAAACTAAAAAAAAAAAACTACAGAGTTTTCTGATATGTATTGCCTCTAACAAACTATTACTGGTAACAACATTAGCATAATATAGTACGTTCAAATGCTTACACCTATGCCCAAAACCTGGTATATGAGTATTTCCGACCACGGAATACAGATACAAAATACCAATCTCAAATATATCAAGTATAATGATATATATAGTACTTAATATATATAGGGATATAGAGTAATATACATATAATATTATAAACTGATGATTCCCCTACATACATATGATTCTTCCATTTACTTTTAGTTATTATATAAGTTTCTCCTTACCAAACAATCTATTCATATATATATATATATATATATAATATAATATATTTGTGTGGTGTGGGTGTGTGTGTGTGTGTGTGTACATTTATGTAAGATATACAGATGTGTCAATAAAATAACGGGAATTGACAAGCTGCTATCTATTCAGAGTACGAAATGAAAAATGAATGGATTCGTCTTTTTTTTAAAAATTCACGCACATGAGCAATCACAACAATGTTAATTATAAACTCGCGAAAAAAATGTAGATCCGGAGACGTCCTCCCGCAAAAAACATATATAATAATAAACATATACACACACACAGCACAGTATCTTATACAAGAAGCTACTACCATTCACATTATAAAATATCCTTAACATCATCATTCAGCATTTCGTACATGACCTCTACCAACCCGGCGCATATGACCCCCCACGAACCTTATTTTCAAACATCTAACAGCCTGCCTGGGCATTGTTGAGAACAGGACATCACTTCTGACAGCTAGGCCTAACGGCATAGAAGCAATAAGAATAAATACAATAAAATGGAAAATTCAACTACGCGGTTTTAACCACTACTCGGCTAACACCAAACATTGACACTCACCCTGACCCTTAGGTCTCTGTTACCCCTATCCCTCAGTGTTGAAAATGTTCTACCGTTGAAGCAAGAACTCACATCGAGACGTTCCTGATGGAACGGGTACTAGACTGACCGAAACGTTATAATGTCGCATCGACTACCAATCAATCATACACTCATTTTGTTCATCTCGTTGTTTGGCTTACCTTTCTCGCACACACAGCCAGCACCACAACACAGCAACACACCCGACGCACACACACACATATATATATATATGTATATAAATAATTGGTAATAGTTGCTTGAAGCAATTGTTAAGGTATGTTATAATATATGTACTAATGTTGAAGGCATTGCAATTGGCGTAATGAAAAGAATAAAAGTTAAAACAATACATGTTTTTTTATGTCTTATCGGATTTCAAAGTAAACTTGTAATTTCAGGAGACGAAACATCAGAAATGAAACGTACTTTAAAATTTTTTTTATACGGCATTGTAATGGCCTTCAAATTATTAATATATATATATAATACTATATATATATATTCTAGTACAACTTTGTCAGATAACTATTTCAAAATTATATTAATAGGCAGCTTTCAAAAAGCAACGTATATTTTTTTTTAACTACGTCTAATTGCAAAACACTCTCAAGTGCTCACACTAATGTGATAGGACACATCATTCATTGCCCGTATCGTCGAGACACCACAATATATTTGTTGTTGTTCAAGAATATAGAATGTTTACGTTCCCACACCGTCAATATCTTCATGCATTTCCTTTTGAATATAAAAAAAATGTTTACTTCGTAAGTATATAAAAACCTTGGCAAGATAATGGATAGCATACTTTTTTAAATTAGGCAGTAAATAACTAATAGATAGACAATAAACCTTGTTTTATTTAACGACTATTTCCCGCATCAAATTTCCCTAACGGACTGTACAATTATATTTTACCTGTATGATGTGAATGTTCAAAGTTCTTTATATACTCACATAGAGAACTTACTCATTTCTAAATAATGTATTAAGTTGATATTGTAATCCAGTCCTTCTGCTAAACTTAATGCACGTACAATCAAGGTTTGTGTACTTTTCCTTGGGGGTGGTATGTGTAGAATCTGTTTGGTGGTAGCGAGAGGGCGCTGTGAGCGGCAAATGTATACAAAGAATTAATGCTTATAAATATAAACAAACTTGATTAAGATTATTTTGATTTATTATTTATTTTTTAAGAAATCTATCCTTGGACAATAAGAGAATGACACATATATTGAAAAGAAAAAAAAAGAAGAATTCATCGAGACAAAATTATGAGAAATTAATAGTAAATACACCTAAGAATTATGTCAGCATTAATTCTTGTCAGTCATTGTTTTTGTTTGTAAAACAATAATGCCTTAATTCAAAATGGTTCCAGATTTTTCTGATGGCTAATAATGGATCTCCTTTATTAGAGTAGAGTATTGCTCATAAATCATTTAAAAAAATGGCCAACCATAAATGTTTAATGATTTAATTTGAACTTGGCGAATTTAAAAATGGCTACCAGAAGAGTTTTTCTAGGGATTTATTCGACTGTCCATGGTCATGTGATTGATTTTTATATATTTTTCCTGAAGGAAAACTTGAAGTTCCCGTACTCCGATTTTGTGTTGAAGTAGCTGTGCTAAAGAATCAGAACGTGAAGGCGGTACGATTGTTCTTTGCACTCCAAATTTATATTTGGTATAGATTAATAACATAAATTAGAAATTTAAAAATACATCATATGATATTCTAAATCCATTTTGAATGTGTAAAAAAAATTAACAAGGAAATAATACCTGTTTTATCAAAAAATAGTGTTATAGAAAAAATCAGGACACTTTTTAGTTCTGGACTTAAATTAATAAATGCCTGTAATCCTTTAATAATAATTATGGAAGCATAATACAAAAAAATAAAATAAACTAACAATATTTTCCAATCAAGAGGTATTTTCATAACATTAACATTTTAATTGTTCCCCCTCTTTTATCAGCAAAAAATTGTTTAAAATACATTTTATCTGCATTATCGTCCTGAAAAATGTGCTTTCCTCTTTGCGCAAGAACATTTTTCTGTCAATTGAACGATACAATTTATACAGGATTTCAATATACACAGGTGCATTGATTGTTGGAATAAGGAGTCTGCATCGCCTACCCTGAATATCCTATCATTTGTGTGATTATTAGCAAGCGAGTCTCTCCTATCCATTATAACTGAATTGCGAAGTTGTCCTCATGGGATACCCCATACATGCGAGGCCTTCTCTACACATCCTACCCTTCGAAATGGAGTAAGGAATAGAAGGTGCTTATCTTGTGTATATGGTTTAGCAGAGCTAAAGCTCGCCCTATCATTAGAACTGAATTGCGAATATTCGATCTCGCTGGAAAGCGCGCGATATTGTCTGACAATGTGGCTCAGTCCTATCCATGGAAAACGGGTTACCGATTAATGATGTTTAAAAGTTAACTGTTGTTCTTTAGACATGTCATACAATTCAAGAGTTTCAATTTGAAAAGTACCTTGAAAAAGTCCCGACATCATCTAAAGTTTTTGTTTATTAAAAATAAGATATCTTTTTAATTTTAAATATTTTATCATGTAGCATAATGATCTTCCATATCACGTCTACCTGGTTGAATTTTCGGCGTTTCAGCCTCTGCTAACCACCCTCTTCTCTCGTCCTCTCTCTCTCTCTCTCTCTCTCGTCTTTCTCTCTCTTTCGAGGTTTCATCTTTAATATTAGGTTTGCTTATACTTCTCTCTGTCCAGGGCGTTGTTTCTCTTTGCTCTCTGCTGTTCATCTTGCTCTCTTTTTTTTATCTATAGACATTAGCACAGAACATTTTCCTGTGTGTATAACACTTTTATTCCCGCTGAATGACCTTTTTCGTTCAAATGTTTTTTCTGGTGTTGTTCTATGAAAAAAAAAAGAGCAAGAATGAAACAAAGCATGAAGAGTGAAAGAGAAGCAACCCTGGACAGAGAGAAATAAAGGCAACTCCTAATATAAAGATGAAACCTCGAACAGAGAGGAAAGAGAGAGAGAGAGAGAGGAGGAGAGAGAGAGAGAGAGAGGGGGGGTAGAAGGAGGCTGAACCCAAAATTCAACCGGTAGACCGTGGATATGGGAAGATTCATTATGCTACATGATAAAATTATGTTAGAAAATATAAGAAGATATCTTATTTTTAATAAACAAAAACTTTAGATGAGTTTTGGGGTACTTTTTCCTCAGGTACTTCAAATGCAACTTTGAATATGAATGTCCTAAACCGAAAACAAGTTTAAATTTTTAAAATCGATTAATCTTTTTATAGGAAGTTGTTTTCATTGGTACCCTCCGACGTCCCCACCGTTTTTCCATGGATAGGATCTGGACACATGGTCAGAATATGGGCTTCCAGCGAGGATCCGAATTCGCCAATTCAGTTCTAATGGATAGGCGAATTTAGCTTTGCTAACCATCAAAGATAAGTCACCCTTCTATCTACTCATTCGCAACGGGTAGGAATGTGAGAGAAGGTCCGCATGTATGGGGTATCCAGTGAGGAAATCAAACTCGCAATTCAGTTATAATGATAGGAGAGACTAAGCTTGCTAATAATCAACAATGATAGGATATTCATGGTATGGGGCTGATGCAACTCATTAATTCCAACAATCAATGCACCTGTGTATATTGAAATCCTGTATAATTGTATCGTTCAATTGACAGAAAAATGGTTTTGGCAATGAGGAAAGCAATTTTTCAGGACGATAATGCGATAATTGTATTTTAACAATTTTTTTCTGATAAAGAGAGGGGAGATCAAATTTAAAATGTTAAATGTTAGTTAAAATACTCTTGATTGGAAATATTTGTGTTAGTTTATTTGATTTTTTTGTATTATGCTCATAATTATTTTATAAGGGAATTACAGGCATTTTAATATTTAAGTTTCAAACTAAAAAGTGTCCTGATTTTTTTCTATTAATACTATTTTTTGTAACGTTTATTTTCCTGTTAATTTTTTTTACACATTAAAATGGATTTAGAATAATCATTATGGAATGATTTTTAATATTTCTAATTTATTTAATTTATCTAATCCAAATATAAATTGGATTGCAAAGAAAAATGGTAAGCCGCTTCACGTCTGATTCTTTGAAAGCTTACTTCAACTACAAAATCGGAGTACAGGGAACTCAAGTTTTCCTTCAGGAAAAATATTATAAAATCAATACCATGACCAGTGGACAGTCGAATTTAAATCCCATAAGAAAAATCTCTGGTAGCCATTTTTAAATCGCCCAAAGTCAAAAATTTAAAATCCATAATTAAACATTTAATGGTGGCATTTTTTAAATGTATCTTATGAGAATACTCTAATCTAATAAAGGAGATCCATTATTAGCCATTCAGAAATTGAACCATTTTGATAAGGATTATTGTTTTTAAAAAACAAACATGACTGAAAAGAATTAATGCTGACATAATCTTGAGGTGTATTTCTAATTAATTTCATAATTTTGTCTCGATGAATTCTTTTTTTTTTTTTTTCAATATTGTGTCATTCTCTTATTGTCAAGGTAGATTTTAAAAATATAAAATAAAATCAATAATTTTATTCAAAGTTTTGTTTAATTTTTTATAAAGCTATTAATTCTTTGATATACATTAATGCCGCTCACAGCGCCTCTTCACCACCAACAGATTCACACATACGCACCCCCAGAAAAGTAAAAACCTGAATTTGTTAGTGCATTATAGTTTAGCAGTAAGGATAGAGTTAACAATATCAATAATACATTATTTGGAATAGAGTAAAGTTCTGATGTGAGTAATATAAATGAACTTTGACATATCACATCATACAGGTAAATATAATTGGTACATCCGTTGGGAAATTTGATGGGGAAAATAGTTAAATAAAAAAAGGTTTTATGTTATCTGTTTATTAGTTTATTTGACTGCTAAATAAAAAAAGTGTGGCTAAATTCCATCTATTCTTGCAGGTTTTATTATAACTTATCGGAGTATAACACATTTTTTTTTTATATAAAGGAAAATGGCAATAAGATATTGAGGTGTGGGACGTAAACATTCTATATTCTTTGAACAACAACAAATATGATTTGGTGTGTAATAGAGAGGGATGTAGAGTGTATATCATAGTGTGAGCACTTAGAGAGATGATATATTATGATATAGATAAGTTAAAAAAAAATATACCGTTGCTTTTGAAAGCTGCTTTAATATAATTTTGAAATTAGTTATCTGGACAAGATGTATGAATATAATATATATATTATTATATATATATTAAATATTTGAAGGCAATTACAATGGTTATAAAAAAAAAATTAAAAGTACGTTCATTTTCTGTTATTTTTCGTCTTTTGAAGATTAAGTTTACTTTGAAATGTAGACAAAAAAAAACATATTTTTGCTTTTATTTTTTATACGCATTGTAAGTTAGCCTTCAAATTAGTAATATATTATAACATACTTAAACAATGGCTCAAGCAAATTACCAATTACTTTTATATACTATATATATATATATGTGGTGTGTGTGTGTGTGTGTGTGTGTGTGTGTGTGTGTGTGTGTGGTGTGGGAGAAAGGTAGACAAAGCACGAGATGAACAAATGGATTATTTGTTGGTAGTGATGTCGACATTAACGTTTCGGTCAGTTAGACCTTCTCAGGACGTTAGATTGAGTTCTTGCTTCACGGTGAACATTTTCATACTGGAGAGTTTAGGACGGTCGTGAATAGGGGAGGGGAGGTCAATTGTTGGGTGTTAGCACGAGTGTTTAAAAACGGTAGTTGAATTTCCATTTATTTATTTATTTATTGCTTCTGATGGGGTGGTGTACTAGTGAGTCTTTTAACAATGCCACAGGTGTTAGATGTTGTGGAAAGGTCGTGGGTGGGTCATATTGCGCCGGGTTTGGTAAGTCATGTACAAATGCTGAATGATGATGTTTTTAGGATTCATTTTATAAGTTGTGAATGGTATAGTAGCTTTTTGTTATAGATAAGTGTGTGTGGTGTGTGTATATGTTTATTAATTATTATGTTTTTTTGCGGGGGAGGGATCTCTTCCGGATCTACATTTTTTTTCCGGGTTTATATTAAACATTTGGTGTATTGCTCTTGGTGCTGAATGTTTAAAAAAAAGCGAATCCATTCATTTTTTCCATTTCTATCTTGATAGATACGCTTTCAATTCCCGTTCTTTTTATGACACATCTTGTTATCTTCATAAATGTACACACACACACACCACACACACACAGCACACATATATATATATATATATATATATATATATATATATGAATAGATTTTAGGTCGGAGAAATTAATATAATACTAAAAGTGGAAGAATCATATGTATGTTAGGATAAGTCATACAGTTTTATATATATATATATAATATATATATATATATATATATATTAATGTATATATATATTATATATTTTGTGTATTTTTGTATCTGTATCCGTTGTCGGAAATACATATACCAGGTTTGGGCAAGGTGTGAAGCAATGAACGTAACTATATTATGCTAATGTTTGTTACCATAATATTTTGTTAAGGAATACATTCAGAAAACTCTGTAGTTTTTTTTTTTTAAGTTCTTATATTATACATACATATATAGTTTCTTATATTATATATATATATAATATATTATATATATATAATTATATATATATATATACTATATATATCCAATATCGTTTTTATTCCTTTTATACAATCCATAATAATTTCTTCTTTCTTAAAAAACACTTGATATATATTGAACTTTTCATAACTGATAGAAAATATATCTGTACAATATATTTTTTGATATGCTTGAAATATGCAAAACTATTCATAACGCATCGAGCATTCTCATTCACCTGTTGGTAACACATTGGCATTGTGTCTTGCTTCTACGTCTTACAATGGAGGGCAAACACACTTACACAAAGAGAAAGCCGGTCAGAAAAGATCGATAATTGGTTGAGTCTGGCAAAGACTGAATGAATCGTCTTTCAAGTAATAACACATTTACCTCCTTTAAAAGACGCATATATTTAGTTGATTATTCCTTATTAAAGGCGTTGGTGGTTTAACAAGACTTAGACTTTTAAATATGAATACATTTAGGATGCACTTTTGA
>CM042149.1:84096343-84128843 GCA_023376005.1 Doryteuthis pealeii
AGTAAAAAAAGAAGTCAAGTCGAGGTAGGGTAAAATGAGACAAGTGTATTTACAATGAGGTACAAGAACGGCTAGCTTGCCGCTAAACGGTAATAGTACAACCTTTTCACTCGGTGTCTCACTATTTATAGTGAGAACCGGTGTATATTCTCCACTGTTGGAACGGCCAGTAAAATATATATATATATATATATATATATATATATTATATATATATATATATATATATATGAAGAGAGAAAGTGGAAGTGAACCCGACAGTATGTAAATTAATGAAAAATTGAAAAAAACACAAGTTCATAAAACACGTGATGTTTATTTTGCCTACGCTGCAGTGTTTCGGCCTGTTTCAATAGATCTTCATCAGGGCTTTTTGTTAATGTGAGGAAAAATAAATTTATCACAGAATAAGAAGACTGTGAGAGTCTTTTGATTTGTCGGTCAGTCTATTTAAAAATAAATTTTATTCGTCTTTCATGATCAATTTTTAAATAGAGTGACCGACAAGCAAAAGACTCTCACAGTCTGTTTATTCTCTGTGATAAATTTATTTTTCCTCAAATTAACAAAAAGCCCTGATGAAGATCTATTGAAATAAATCGAAACACTGCAGCGTTGGCGAAATAAACATCACTCGTTTTATAAACTTTGTGTTTTTTCAATTTTTCATTAATTTTACACACACACACACACACACACACACACACAACACACACACACACACATACATGTATATTGGTTTGGAGGTTGTTTTTGAAGGCTATCACAATGCAGGTGTAAAGAAAAAATAATAAGGTAACAATGGTGTTGTTTGTTAACCTGTAATTTATTCTTGATATTTCGAGATAAATCTCTTTTTCAGAAGAACACTGGAACTAAAGTAGTTGTCTTGTTATGGCATTTTTTAGTTAAATTTTTTTTTTTTTGAAAATGTTACACACATTTTTTTTTTTTACAGCTGTATTCTCGTTACAGTTATGGAAAAATATGAGTGTGTGTGTGGGGGGGGATTAAAAATTGAGGAATAATGATAAAACACAGGCAACTTTATTCAATTGATATTTCTGTTTTATCCGTTATTCCTCAATTTTTTATTTCTCTGATTTTTGAAATCAGAGAAATAAATCAAGTTTTATTTGTCATCACACCAATGCTGCAAGATCATTTAACCATACTTAAAACACTTTATATTTTGTACTTCCAAAAAGAAGCACGTGATCATTTTTCCAATGGCCCCATATTTTCCAACTATTATGCCTTTTTTTTTCCAAAGAAGTTGCCCGCTATTTTGACTCCAAATTCAACTATTTTTACATCATTTTCAATCGGATTGTTTCCATGGAAACTAGAAGAAAAAAAACGATATCAGCCACTTCGTATTGAGCAGGTTTGGGAAAAAAAGGTTTTGAGGATATAATACATTGTCTGAAGAAAACATCACGTTCTTATCATTTTTCCAGACACGAAATACAAACCTAAGTGTATTGTGTGCCTTAACATCCTATCCTTTTCAAATAGAAAGCAAAGGAAGAATTACTGTTTGAATAATAAAGATGGGAATGGTACTATTCGCCGATGTGTCTCCCGGGATTTTTTACGATACACGTCAAGATTTAATTACCTTAATTCTAGAGAAAAAAATGCAGAAAAAAAAATAAGATTGTGAGAAGATTACTGATTTTAGTCGAAAAACTTTTACTTCAAAGTTCGAATACTAATGCGTAACTTATACATTAATTAATTAACACTAGCAGTGGAAGGGTTTATTTTATTAGGTCCCATATTCTTACTAACATCCAGCTTGAATAATTTATATATTAAATTTGTTTCGGCCGATGTGCCCTCCGGCCTTCTTCAGGTTCCAGAGTCCGAAAAGATGGTTAGCGAGTCCGAGAAAATTCCAGAGTTCAACAAGAAATACCTGAAGAAGGCCGAAGTGCACATCAGCCGAAACGTTGTACAGATAACAATGAAGATGGGGACAATAGTCTGAAAGAAATATCCAAATAATACTAAAAGAATCAGGTTGTTTACAATACCTGCTGTCGCTTAAGTGATCGCTCACTTGCGTATTTAAAAGGGTTTCATTGCTGCTTTTTACTGTAATAAGCTAAACTGAGGAAATATCTACAGTTATTCATGAGCTTAATCTATGCAAACTGAAATAGACAAACAAAATTGTGCATCACAGATTCCTAGGGAATAGTGAGACCCAGATAACGTTCATACCAAAATAAACATCAGTTGCACTTGATGGTTTTCTTGCGTGAAAATAACACGGTTATGTCAACTTAGTAAGAAGTTTGCGAAGGCAGAAACTCTAATGTGTGTATTAAAGACGTAGGCAATGTGATTATATCGCTTTGCAGCCTTGCCATGTATTCATAATAACATCGCTGTTGGGGAATAAGGCATTTCAAAATGGCGAAAATTAGCATAGATTCTCATGGCTATAATCTTAACTGCAATGTATAAACACCATCCATTAACTGCATGTACCTTATTATGCAAATCGAAGGCATATGCACAATTTGTAATACCTGAACTTTACACATATCTAGTATTATCAGAAATTTAGAGCGTGTCCCTGATACTGTTTTCACATCAAATATCCATTATATATAAAACATGGTGTGAATATATATATATATATATATATATATATATATATATAAGTAAAGTAAAGTAAAGTCGACAAGGTGGCCTAAAGTCGGTATCTGCCAATCAGCGAGGGAGTCTATCCCCTTTTCAATAGCGCTAGACCAAGGAGATTGTTTTAGCATCTGAGGTGGAGAGCCACGCCTACCATCAGCTCCTTACTTTACCGCACAGATCCCTGTGCTACTCATACGCTGAGTTGGCGGGGACCGGTATCGAACTAGGAACCTTGTGGTTTCTAGCCGAACGCTCTACCGACTGAGGTGTGTGTATGTGCGTGTGTGTGTCTGTGTGTCTGTGTGTGTGTGTGTATGTGTGTGTATGTGTGTGTGAGAGAGAAAGAGAGAGAGAGAGAGAGAGCGAGAGAGTTGAAAAATGGAAATGAATCCGACAATATGTTGAAAGGATAAATAGATAAAGGAAAGAAAATGTTGAATGGATAAATTTGGTTTAATGAAATTATAACACGTGTTTCGGCCGAGAGTGTGTCCATGTACACAGTGTATTCTATTTATTATTATGTTAAATATGAAATGAAATAATAATAATAGAAAAATAGAAAAAAATTAAGTATACAAAGAAAGAATACGGCATTCTTCAGGGCAAATATCAAATATCTTGCCCTTAAGTTGTCGGCCCTGTCAGCTGGAGCTATAAAATACACCGACTGCTCGTCAACGGGGCTAACTGTTGGCTGTGTGTAGCGACCCCTGATGCTTAAGGATGGAATCCCAATTAGCAGTCATTGACATGCAACACTACACTTTGGCCTTTACTTAGGCTAAACGGGCAGTAGGAGAGGACCCCTCTGATTAATCGGCTGGCCACGACAAGCCCTAGCCCCTATATGATCGTCCCGACCCTATTGACCTTATGCAGACATCGATACTTTTAATCATATATGCGCTAAAAGGCGGTGACTGAGGGTGTTAGTGTCCTGGGTTTGACATTAATCTGCATCTAATGGTGAAATTCCAGTTCTGAAGCCTTTGGGAAGTGTAGAGTAACGTTTCATCGCCATTACTCCCAGGCTCACTCTGACCTGTTAGTACCTCCTAGGTTCCCATCTATGAGTTAAAAAGAAAAAAAATGAGTTTAAAATGTATTTAGAAATTGACTTTAAAGAGAATTTTCAATTTCAATAATTTTCAATAACCATCAAGAATGAATAAAACAAAATGTTTTTGGAATAAAATAACCCAACAAGGATTGATGTGCTGTAAAATCCAACCAGCCAACCAACTTGTAGTTGTTGGCCAAATTCAAAGCTCTTCTATTCCCATTAAGATTAATGGATTTTATTATGTGAGGCTTTTAAAAAGGCCATTACGAATATAAACTGGCTTTCTATTTTTAAGGATAAGATCCCCTGAGGACTGAATATAGAAGAGTTGTATTTTTTTAAAATCAACACCAGAAATAATCAGTCCCTATGAAATCTCTCAAATCAATATGACTTATGAATAATTCAGGTATTGCAAAAATTAGACTCCCGTTGAATGCGTCCTCCAAAGTGACCATATATTATAAGCATTAGCTTAGAGAAAAATACGTATATAATTCGTTTCTTGAATAATAATAAAAAACATTATTTAAATTGACAGTACTGAATATAATTATCTGAAAAATTTTGAGGCTGACCAAACTTATATATGTAATATTCTTTCTTTTTCTTTTGAGTGAAAATATTGATTTTTTATTTATTTATTTATTGCTGATAAAAAAAAAAACTTCGATTGCATTAGAACTATCAAATAAACTTTGTGAGTATTTATAAATGCCGTTCATTTGAAATTCGCCAATCAATAGTCTTTTGCCATAAATTTACAAATAAGCAAGCATGAATTGATACAATCGTAGTCATTTTTGAGACGACACATATATTCATAGGAGGCTCTGTGTAATAAAGTTAGATCAAAAGTGTCTAAAAAGCATTTAGATATGAGAGTATGAATGTATGAGAGTGTGAAGAAAAAAAGGAATTTGAAAAGTAAGATAAAGTCAAAATATCAATTGGAATTGTGGTGGTAAGGAAGATTAAAATGTGTAATGCTAAAAAGAAAATCTTGCAACAAATTTTGGGCTTCTGGACTGATATTGAGTCACGTTCGTGAACTTAGTTCACATCTTCAGATTCAGAAAAGTACATCATTCATTGAATTGTATTCGAATTGAGTGGTTTGCTAAAAGAAGAGAGTGAAATCAGTCGAATGAAGAAAAATCCAGTTTCCAGAAAATCTTTTATTTAGATATGTTGTCGTTTATTTTCATTTCCAATCACATCCTTTCTATATATATATATATATATATATATATATATATATATATATATGTAGCTGTGTGTCCGGTTTATATACATAGATAAATAAATATATATACATAAATAATAAGTATATATATATATATATATATATATATATATATATATATAAATTCACAAAATAACTTTATTGAAAGTAATAAAGGATGCATATATATATATATATATATATATATATATATATATATATATATATATATATATATATCTGGTGAGTCTAGTTCTCAGTGTAAATATTTTATATTTGCATATATGTTTTATATATATATATATATATATATATATATATATATATATATATATATATATATATATACGTATATATATATACGTTGTGTGTATGTGTGTGTCTATAATATATATATCTTATATATATATATATATATATGTGTGTGTGTGTGGTGTGTGTGTGTGTGTGTGTGTGTGTATATAATATATATGTATATATTTCGGACTTTGTGTGAACCATGGTATTTGAAATGAATAAGAAACTCCGTTGGATGTTAATTGTAAAGTTTCATTTTATTTCATTCCGTATATCGAAAGCATGACCTTCCTTTATCAAGATAATCTAATAAAGACTCACCAGCTATACCAACAAAGAAGCATACGTTGACTTCACAATGACAACACACACACACACACACACACACACACAAACACGTATATAAATATATATATATATATATATATATATATATATATATATATATATATATATATAGGGGTTGTGTTTTTACACAACAAATATGTTCAGTTATGGCTCTTATTTCTGTATGAGTCTTAGAACTTTGTGAACCACCCGAACTACATCTCACCCCAAGTGGACTAATGACATCATTTGGATACATATATACTGGAATGTTTTAACTCTGTAACTTGTGTGTAGCAGCGTTAATTCGACGAGATCACAGTAGCTCATATATGTTTAACATAGTTCAAATATGGTTAGTGAATAGTCCAATGGCTTATTTCAAAGTCAACTGAATATTTCTGCAATTGTCTTTATGTCACCAGTGTATGACGGAGTTTTACGCTACTTAGCTGGAACAATTTTACAGGAAACCTGGAACCTATAATCACAAGATCGTGCTGGCAGAACATCTCTCTCTCTCTCTCTCTCTCTCTCTCTCTCTCTCTCTCTCTCTTCTCTCTCTCTCTCTCTCTCTCTCTCTCTCTCTCTCTCTAATCACCTCTATCGCTCATAGCCTATTGAAGGTCCTCAGTATGTCATCCAAAATCCCCTCCGAGATGACTGATGTAGGTTTTTGCCGCCGATCGATCTACACTGGTTTGAAGGAGTCCACATAAAAAACGTCACTTATGAATTCGATACTGATTCTACAACTGTTTTGTTAGTCTAACTCGTGTGATTTTTGTGATAAGGGACGGTAATATATCTATTAATAATGGAGATTGTCTGTATTTCTGTCTGTAACAAAAACTACGTAATAGCTCTACGTCACAGCTTACGTCACAATATTATTATGCTATATACACCCAAAATTTGAGAAAGCAATTTTAAAAATTGTTTTTTACTCTCGTCCTTTTTTTTTACAATAACAAGAAGTTAACTAAAAAGTTTACAAATAAATAAATACTTACGATTTTGTGTAAAATTGATGTGGAAAATATTCAAAATGATTGTTTGATTATTACATGCACGCAATTTTATTTGAGAGGGACGGGGCTCAGTTTTCATTTCAAATTGTTTTATTTTATTTTACCCCTTTAATAAATATGAGGATGTGTCTTACTTATGATACAAAACCTCTGACATTGAATTTTTAACTCCCACCCTCTCAAGCGATGTCTTCCAAAAATTATTTTTACGACGTTTTCTGTTGCTAGTATATACAAAAAATATTGTTGCAAGACCGTGAATCCTTCCGATAGGCTTTCAGAACTTGCGTCTGGTAAGAGACAGATTAATCGCCCCAGCTGCATTTCAAGGATGTCTGCAAGAATGATCTCAGGTGCTTTGGCATTGCTCCTTCCAGCTGGGAAAATTTGGTTCAGGACCTTCCTCGGTGGCGGCAGGCTCTCCGTAGAGGACTGTTCATTTCTGAAGTCACCCTGACGCAACACCATGAAGCTAAGAGGTCCAGAAGAAAGTAGCGACAGCAAAGCACCGGCACATCAACATCTTCAGGGACAGCCTTCACATGCGACATCTGTGGTCGAGAATGTTTTTGATATAATGGAATGACCCATCTCCCCCGTACATCAACAGTGGCGATGGTTCTAACCACCATTTAAGAACACACATATTACTCTGTGGAGAAACACTTGAAGTACTTAGACGACGGACTCTCCTCCTAATACTCACGTGACCTTACTATATAACAGTTTTTCAAACATTAGACTTCACAGTCACAGGAGGCGATGTAACTTCAGGGACGCAAAAACTATATAATAATCTTCCGATAATCAAATTAAAAATTCATGGTGGATTTGTTTTTAATTGTTAATATGGCTTCGTCCACCAAAGTGACTAGTAATCGGGAGGGTTAGAACCATTTTTCTTTTAAAGGATACTGCTTTAGATAAATAACAAAGATACCTGACAGAATTAAAGACGTCATAAACGTTATGGGAGAAGGAATTAAGGAATAATTCTTTTTTTTTTTTTTCTAATGAATTCAATAATTTTTCCTCAGTATTGGGTTATTTGATATTTTCCATATCATGGCTTGGAAAAAAATCATTCTATTGATTCAATTAATCTAGTTTTTTTAAGGTATATTATATGAAGTCAGAAAGTTCGACTATTACATAAAATCATTGCCTATCATCTGTGATTAATTTATTTACTGCTAAATAAGAAAGCAAGATTAATATTTTCTAAGCGTGTTGATTCAATAATGCCGATAATAATTCAGACATGAAACCGACTGTCTGCTAAAAAATGTTGGGAATGTGAATTCACTGACAGTACCAAAAAGACTCCAGTGTTCTATTGGCGATGTTTTCTGACCCAGATGAGGTGCAGTGAGCATAATAGTGTCCTTCCTAGATCGACATCTACAACAAAATCGTGTAAAGCCGAATTTGCCGTACAGTGTGTTAACTCAATGGCAAAAGCATTGAATTGAGGATTTGATGCATTATTCTTATTTGTTGCGTGGTTACCATTTCTATTAATTGTCTGTGGTCCTCTTTTTGGCAAACCTTTAGGCGCCCCTATATTTCACGAGTCACTGGTTTCTGGCCGAAATTCTCATATGCCTGGTATATTTTTGCCACATCCCGTGTGGGAAATTATTCATAGTTTGTATTTCCTTATTGGAAAATTATGCTTTTTTGAAAGCCATACCTGGCCATGAGATAAAATTAATCACAACTTACATGAACTGATATAAACACACAAAATTGAGTAGTGTGCTTCCTCACATTCGGGTATATAAATATGCATATTTACCAGGCCCTCCTCACGGGCAGGATGTGACACAAGGTCAATTATTAACTCTTTACCTACCAAATTTTCTTGGTATTCTTTTACAAGTATGATGGGATGTGTCAAAGTTCACTATCTATTCACCTCAAAACTCATCCTATTCAAATAAATTCCTATTATTCAGTGTATACAAGTTATGCACATCTATTACACCCCCCCCCCCGTAAGAGCAGGAGGCGACACCAGGTCAATTTCTTAAGCGGGGTTCTAAAAGTTTAAAATTATTCTTAAAAAATGAGCTTATACAAATGTTAAATACACAAGAATGTTTCAAACAAAAATTTATATAATATATATATATATATATATATATATATATATATATATATATATATATATATATATATATCCCGTCTGAAGATATTGTTAAGCACATTAAACAAACTTGTGTAAACAAAATATAATATTGATATTTGGGTTTCATACCTGCTCTGCTATTATAGCATTGCGCACTCTTTCAATGCAAACACTTTTCTTATTAGCATTCTTTTACGCGCGTGCGCGCACGTGCACACACACACACACACTGTTCCTCTCTGTCTGTCTCTCACTCTCTCTCTCTCTCTATATATATATGTGTGTGTGTGTGTGTGTGTGTACGTGTGCGTATATATATATATATATATATATATATATATATATATATATATACTGTATTTTACACTACAACAAATAAATATAGTCCTCACATCTATTTTCATAATTTTATTTTCATTTCTCCTATACAAAATACCTATATATATATACATATATATATATATGTGTGTGTGTGTGTGTGTGTGTGTGTGTGTGTGTGTGTGTGTGTCTTTTCTTCTCTCTGTGTCTGTGTGTAAGTGTTCCCTAAACAAAATCATTTTCTCATGCGGTCTAGATAAAACTATACTTAGCACAGAACCAAATCCATAAAAATTGTAATTACCTAACAACACCATATTATGAATGCTTTAGAGATCTCCTGTAAAGATATGTGCATATACTTTGCAATCATATATCGATTAGTTGATATAAAAATAGGTCTCAGTATAATTGACCCGAAATGTTCATTACAATTATTTTATGCACATATAAATGAATAAATATATATATATATATATATATATATATATATAATATATATATATATATATATAGGTAATTTGTTATGCATATGTAAATATAATTATATTTTACGAGTATATACAATTTGAATATATAAAGATGAAACAATAAATTATGGAACTATGAATACTTGTGTACACACACGTATATATATATATATATATATATATATATATATATATATAAGCACTTGTGTGCATATGCAATATATATATATATACGGAGGCGGTTTACACATAGCTGGTGAGAGAATTAGATTCATACCTTTCCCAAGGGTATTAGCGCTATGTGAAATGCAAACAGCTTCGTCCAGAAATTGAACTCGGGTCGACGAGTCCATTTCATACGAATCTAAGCATTACACCACGCGCTTCCATGTGTATATATGTGCATGCATAAATTATTCATGTACATATGTGTGTGTACATATGCATATGCATAGCTTATATATCATATACATAAATATATTGTAATACATGGGCATCTCACGTGGTGTAATGGTTAGCAAGCTAAATGGTTAGCAAACAATTGTTATTGAGTTTGATTTTCAATGGGCGCCCCATATTTCTGGCCTTATGCCACATCTATTTTAAGCTTTGTAAATAATATTGAATATATATCTTATTATAATGGAGATTGTGGGTTTGTATGTCTGTAACCGAAACTATATTACTATTCAAGTCACAATTCCCTTTGTTATTTACATCACATTCTCCATGATTTTATTTTTTATTTAAACCTCAATTATTAGTAAAATTGTTTTACATCATTAAGACTGTTAACAATATCTACATACTAATAACATGCAATTATATTTATATATTCAACGAAATAGCGGTTTACAGTGTTAATGGGAAGGCTAATTTGCATATTGATCTTAAAAAATTTGATTTTAATAAATATATGCTTAGTATTATTGATTTCTAATTGTTTGGTTTTATCTTAATAATATGAGCAAAAATCTCGGGGATAAATCTTAACAGAAATCTATTAACATAAAGAAATAACTGTAATTTTATTCTTTTCTTCCTATTTTAACTAAATAGTTAAATTAGTGAAATTTACCACTGAAAGACGGGAGTAAGGGAAAATGGTGGAACAGTTAGTTTCAAAGTTGTTCTATTTTCCGATTATACCCCCTCTGTTCCAAATATTTTTATCTGAATTCTTATTCAGTTTCATTAGCCTTTCTAATTTAACATGATATTTTATTATATTAAAACTTAAATACTTGCACCCGGAGGGTGCATATATTTGCTAGTATATATAAATATGTGTGTGTGTGTGTGTGTGTGTGTGTGTGTGTGTGTGTGCGAGAACCGTTGTCCCGTATACATAACCTGTACACTGTCCATAAACGCACATACACATTCAAAACAACACCACATACATACGCATAACATTTCATCCAATCATACACATCCCATGTCTATTGATCTCTTTGTAATTTTTATAATTTTCGATTTTCCTTGCATCTGAAACAACGTCACCTGAAGATTTCTGACGCATGAAACCAAAATGGTTGTGACTATTCCTTTGTCATCAAATAAATAGATATGTAAAACCTTTATATATTTATTTATTATATTATATTATATATACTAGCAAATATATGCACCCTACGGGTGCAAGTATTTAAGTTTTGATATAATAAAATATCATATTAAATTAGAAAGGCTAATGAAACTGACTAAGAATTCAGATAAGAATGTTTGGAACAGAGGAGGTATGATTGAAAAATAGAACAACTTTGAAACTAACTCTTCCATCATTTTCCCTTACTCCCGTCTTTCATTGGTAAATTTTCCTAATTTAACTATTTAGTTAAAATAGGAAGTAAAGAATAATATTACAGTTATTTCTTCTTGTTAATGGATTTCCTTTAAGATTTATACCCGAGATTTTTGCTCATATTCATTAATATAAAACCAAACAATTAGAAATCAATAATACTAAGCATATATTTATTAAAATCAAATTTCTAATATCAATATGCAAATTAGCCTTCCAATTCACACTGTAAACCGCTATTTTCTTGTATATATAAATACAATTGCACGTCATTAGTATGTAGATATGTTCAACAGTCTTAATGATGTAAAACAATTTTATTAATAATTGAGGTTTAAATAAAAAATAAAATCATGGAGAATGTGATGTAAATAACTAAGGGAATTGTGACTTGAATAGTAATATAGTTTCGGTTACAGACAGACAAACACACAATCTCCATTATAATAAGATATATATATATATATATATATACTATATATATACTCATAGACACAGACACAGACAAACCCCATATATATGTGTGTATGTGTGTCTGTGTGTACAACATACCTTAGTGTTATATCTGGTTCGATTCGTCTTCATCATATATATATATATATATATATATATATAATATATATATATATATATATATCTTTCTGTTTCCTTTACTTTTGATAACACACTGATGAAGTCTTTCATTAGCTAAACACCTGAACTAGGTCGTTGATTAGTTATTATTTGCTAACACTTTCATTATTTTTCTTTTCTATTTTCTAGTTAATCAAATTAACACCAATCTATTCTCGTTCTATTAACACCATTTTTTCCCCATTCACAAACAAACTCATTCAAAAGAATACATAAATCTGTCTACATAAGAAACTCTACGAATAAGAGATTGATTTGATTTATTTTGATAAAAATCATACTTCGATACGTAATCAAAAAATCATACTTCGATACGTAATCATAATTTACATAGATTCTTCTTTACATTCCGCTTCACTTCTTTGTCTCTTTTTTATATAATTATTAATCAAGTGTGCTTTGTAGTAGCACACACTATCGTTTGGTTTGGTTGGTGGGTTGGTGTGTTGATTTTAACGGCATATCAAACCGTCTGGGGTTATGTGATGCCTAACGGTTCGGAAGTAACATATGTTATGTATTTATATTTATACGTTTTAGTAACTGGTTTTAACAATGTGTTAGCACCATTATGGATCATGTTGTATGGTATTGATCAAGTTCATGTCTATATTCTATGGTATAATTTTTTCCCTCAGAAAGGACAGAATGTCTTCTATTTTGGCTTTTTCAAATAAATCTATCATATTGTTTGTATTAAAATAACGGTTTCTGATGTGATCAAAAACCTGCATTCTGTTTAGCAGTCAAAGGTGTTTGACATGATTCTGTTGAGAATTTAGGGTATATAAGATGTGTGCTAGATATCCGCTCCTACTTATAGACTCGGCGAGAACTCTTGGTCAATCACTGGCAGTAATCTGCTGCTGATACAATACTTAAACTGACCCTACTGGCCATAACTACGTTGACACTCTTTGACTACGGACATAGGATTGAAACACTGGACTTTTACCAATTCGCAGGATAGGACTTCTACGCTTACCAAAGGACTCCATAACACAGGACTTTCTTTAAGCCCTTTTCAACCGGCTAAGAATGGCATTTAAAAACTTTACAGTTTCACATTTTGGTTGTTCTTGTTTGAGTATATAGGAGTGCGTTAGTCTAGTGTGACCAAAGCGTAATTGGAACACAATGACCTGTTCCTTTCTAGACTTTCTTAAAGTTGGTCTCGTTTGGCTTGGTTGGGCTTATTTGTTAAATGGCATGTCAATCTTCATCGGGTATTTGATGCCAAAGACATCCTTGTAGAAGAAGAGTAGTGGTACTATTTGACCCATACATCGAAGGATGAGTAGGTTCGTACCTTTCCCAAGAGTATTAGCCCGAGATTGAACGTAATAGCGAGACTGCTGTTCGAACTAATTTGCTACGATGTCGCCGAGCAGCACGTTAGCCACTACACTACATGGACTCCCGCCGCACACTTCTGGATGCAGCCTAAAGAAAACAAATATTGCATTGTTGTAATCAAGAAATTTCTCTACATTATTATATTTTTTCTCACCAGCGTTAGATGATGGTCTTTCACAAGAAGTGACAACAAGTCACCTCAGATCTTCAGGACTCTCTATTATTATTATTATTATTATTTACTCCTTTTGAGTTTTCACACCACTGTTAACTGATGGTCTTTCACTGGAGTCTGAGGGACAGCAAGTCTCCTCAGGTCTCCATGACTCTTCTGAGTAGTCTGGCAGATAGCAGCAGTGCAGTGTTACGGATGATTTCAATTCTTCCTCTGATTTCCAGGCTTTCCAAACCCTTTTCTAATCCTTTTGGGACCGTTCCAAGTGCACCAACTACAATTGGTATCACTTTCACTTTCATATTCCATAACTTTTTCAGTTCTCTGGCAAAGTCCACGTATTTGTCCATTTTCTTTTAGCTTTACCCTGTGATCTGCTAGAACTACAAAATCCACCAGTTGACAAGTTCTTTATTATTATTATTATTATTATTATTATTATTATTATTATTATTATTATTATTATTATTATTATTATTCCTACTTGGGTATCTTACGCATTTCTTACATCAATATTTAACGAATTTTAACGAAATTGAAAAGAACGTATTTGCAGAGGACATAGACACAATTAATTCAATATATAATATATATATATATATATATATATATAATATATATGTAATTTTTTTTTTTTTTTTTTTTTTTTGTAGAGAGAAATTTTATTTATATAATTTTAATTAATCATGACAAGCAAATTCGGCGAATACCATGTGCGACCAAAATTAGGTCGAAACAGCTGTACAGTGTTCCTCACGTCGCACATGGTATTCGCCGAATTTGCTTGTCATGATTAATTAAAATTTATATATAATATATATATATATATATATATGTATGCATGTATGTATGTATGTATATGGGGGTATACAGATTAAGTTTGCTAAATAATTCATCTTATAGTTCCTAAAAAAAACACTCTTCATTTTTTTTTTGCTTTACCTTTTTTTTTCTGAAATCTTCCAAATTAATTTTGTTCGCTATCGCTGTTTTTGATCTGATAAGATAATTTGCTCCAAAAACACATAACTATATTAGCAAAAAGACATATAATTATATTATCAATCATTTAATAGACTTTTTTTAAATCTGCCTCGATAGTTCTTTTCTGTTTCGAGGGGAGGGAAATATTAAAACATCTCTACCCAAGTAGAAATTCCATTTATTAATTTGAAATTTTGATTATTTTCTAGAAAGTTTGTTAATTCTAATGTCTCTAATCTCTCCATGTAACTATAATTTTTTACTCTTTTTATTATTTTTGTCACTCTTCTTTTATTCCCTCCAATCTCAATATTACACTCTAATTTCCATATCTTAGACACAGGGGACCAGTCTGCATTATATCTAGCCAGGAACAACTAACACGATACTGTAAGCGTTGTTCTAAGCGAATTTATTTGATACGATCAAGACCTGCAGAGTTCCACTGGGGCCGAACTGGCAAAGAATACGTGGAATTTTCCCTATTGAAAAGAATCAATATTTGTTACCCTGCGTACATATGATTCTTTATATTCTCTGGTGATGGAGAGGTTTCTGTTTATAGTAAAGCCAGCTTTAAATGGTCGAGATGTGAATTGTTTAATAAGGATTTTCTTCCTGGTCTCTTATGTTGCAAAATAAAGCAGACTTTGGAGATCCTTTTGCATCAATTAGATATCGGTGCTGTTATCATTTAGTCGTCCCGGATTCCTTCCCTTATTTACTGTATGTTTTTTCTTTGAATGTTAGAGGCGTAAACACTCCCCATCATAAATATTTCTTTCTCGTTTTTTTATTGGAAAAATTATTTAGAGATTTTACAAAGTGATCGGTACTAGGCAAAACGCATATATTCAATTACCATCTCACACCCAAAACCCCTAATATTTTAACACCACACCTTGGTCTGTATCCCTTGCACATTTTGAAATCAGATATGAAAAAAGCAGGAGACTGAAATAAATTTATATTTGAGAACGACAACCTATATATATATATATATATATAATATATATATATATATAGAGAGAGAGAGAGAGAGAGAGAGAGAGAGAGAATTGATAGAGAATAAATGAGAAAAGTATTTTTTTTTTTTTTTTTACTTGTTTAAATCGAAAGTTACGTCAAGGAAATTTTTTCATTTTTTTTTTGAATTGGTTTTTAAAATCTCAACCATTTGACTCATCTGAAGATTGCGTAAGCATGAAACTTAAAGTTATGAATTTAAATCATCCCTGATATCATTACTATTGATTGTATATATATATATATAATATATATATATATATATATTATAAAAAAAGAAGGTCCGCAAAATGTATTTTGTTCTCAGAAAAAATGTTTAATTCTTTTTGTTTACATATGTAAAACAAAAGAATAAAAAATTTTTTTCTGAGAACAAAATACATTGCGGACCTTTTTTTATAAAATATTGAATTTTCTCCCGTTGGAACCAGAACAATATATATATATATATATATATATATATATATATACAGACATGCTGATAGGTATGCGTCCCGCGTCCCTGATGCACAAAAATCTAAAGGGATACAGTAAAATCCTATCCATGCGTCCCAGTGTTTTTCTTTTTTCTTCCTTCTGCATTTCAAGTTAACTGTAATCAGATTTCAATAGTTTCTTAGAAAGGAATTACACAGGATAGGTTACAAGGTAGGAGTTAGACGGCTTTAGCCGTTTCCCCAGATTATAAATAAAAAAAACCTACAATCTATTAAGAGACTTTAGTTGGTATCCATTAATCGTCCTGGAAACTCATTCAAAGCAAATATGTACGTCCCAACACGCACTAAATCAAAAAGCTATCAGCATCACTGTATATATATATATATATATATATATATATATATATATATATATATATATATATTGGTTTGGAGGTTGCAGGTGCAAAGCAAAAATAAGATAACAATGGTGTTGTTTGTTAACCTTTGATTTATTCCTAATATTAATATTTCTAGATAAAATCTCTTCTTCAGAAGAACACTGGAACTGAAGTAGTTGTCGTTTTGTTATGGCATTTTTAGTTAAATGAATTTATTTTTGGGAAAATGTTACAGATGGTATTTTTTTAGAACTGTATTCTCGTGATGCGTTTTTACGTATCCACGTGCGTATGTGTGTATGAAAGAGCGTATTTGTGTTTGGTGGCCATGGTGATGTATAATATTTCGTGTTGGATGTAAATAAGCTTATTTATTCATTTATTATTATTATTATTATTATTATTATTATTATTATTATTATTATTATTATTTATTTGTTTATTTACTTATTTATATTTAATTTAATTTAATTTATTTTTAAATGTTTTATAAAACCCTTTTCATAAAATTTTTAAAATTTTATAAAATTTTAAGATTTTTTATAAATTGATTGTGTATAAACTTTCTATATGTGTAGGAACAGTTTTCCTGCGTCGCCAGGTGCTTTAGATACCTTACTTTTGGGACTACCCTCGTAAATTCAGTAAATAGGATGAAATTTAACATAACGCTTACATTTTAATGGCGATCTTTAGTATATTAAATTTAGACATGATTAGATCCACAAATATTATTATGCGTTCATTGTTTATCATTTAAACATTAAACATTTTTGTTTACTTGAAATGATTCTATAAAGAAATGTGAAATTCCTTCACTATTCTAGACATTTCCATCTAAACTCATATTAATCCAATGTTACACACTATGTAACTTGCGATGATATTTCCCAAGAGGGATCAATAAATCTTTTTCCTGTTCCATTTATGTGAGAAGAGTTACAACGATGAACCTCTTCTTATCATCTGTTTCGTATTATCTATATTGTCTTTCTTATTTCTATAAACTCACATTCTTCGATATACAAATCTTCTTATCCTCCTACGATGTCTCAACATTCAGTTCTTTATCTCTGTATATAATAAGTTTGTCTATCAAAATACATTTTTATTGGAAATGATATGTCTCTATATTGCTGCAACTGATAAAATTCGGATTGATTGGTTGGTTGGTTGGTTCGCTGGTTGGTTGTGTTATACAGCATGTCAACCCTTGAGGGTTATTTCATGTCGAGGACATTTTGTTTTATTCATTCTTGATTTAGAGTCAATTTTTTTAAACTCAATTTTTATACACATTTTTAAACGCTTTTTCTATTTAAAACATAGATGCCACCCTAACAGATACTACCCATCCCTGTCAAAGTGTATTTTTGAAGGGATGGTCTCTTTTCATATCACGGGCGAGACTTTCCATGGAATATTACAGAAAGTCCGCGAAATACATGAAGTCACGTGGAACACAGTTAACCCATCAGTACCTGTTTGGACGTCCGATGAGAAGCTTGGGCTCATTATGCACACGCGCGTTGTGTTAGTTAGAAGAAGAATTTTAGTTAAGTAAATAAAAGTTTAAAGAAATAATACGGTGTTCTTGTTTGATGAATGTTTTGGCAAAAAGACTGACCAAGAAGAAGGAATGCATCAAAGACGAACATCCAACAGAAATCTAGAAATAGAATTCAGCATGGAGAGGAAGAATAGAAACGACTAGAGATCACCAAATGGCCAAAGAAGTAAGTTATGCATCTCTCTGTCTACCTGTGTCCATCTCACCCCTCTCCAGTATGTAACAAAAGTAGATCTGAAAGTTGATTATTTTTATCAACATCCGGTTTAGCATTTTTATTCTATTTGTATTTTATTTGCTTTTTATTATGTTTTATCGTTTATTAATGTGTTTTATGTTTTAATCATTTTTTTAATTAACTTGTTAATTTGTCATGCTTTTGTAACAATATCATATTTTATTCCGCTTTTCTTAAGGTAAATAAGAGGTAAAACGTTCCCCCCCTCCCGGACAAAAATAACATGTGGATTTTATAGAACGTTGGTCTTTGATTGTATCCAACAATTTTTCTTAATAAAAGGACGAGCGTTCAGTCATTGTACCAACAAATATAAACACATGTAAAGGGACATACAGAATATTCCTTTATATATATATATTATATTATATATATAATATATATATATATATATATATATATATATATATATATATATATGGGAGTAAATATGGAAATAAATCCAACTATATATATATATATACTAGCAAATATATGCACCCTCCGGGTGCAAGTATTTAAGTTTTAATGTAATGAAATATCGTATTAGATTAGAAAGTCTAATAAGAATGCAGATAAAAAGATCTGAAACAGAGTGGGGTTATAATAGAAAATAGAAATGAAACTTACTCTTCCATCACTGCCGTCTTTCATTGCTGAATTTTACTTATTTAACTATTTAGTTAAATTAGAAAATAAAGAATAAAATTACACTTATTTTTTCTTGTTAATGGATTTCATTTAAGATTCATTGGCGAGATTTTTGCTTATATTCATTAAAATAAAACCAAACAGTTAGAAATCAATAATACTAAGCACATATTTAATAAAATCACATTTTTAATATCAATATGCAAATTAGCCTTCCCATTCACACTGCAAACCGCTATTTTTTGTATATGTAAATACAATAGCATGTTATTAGTATGTAGATATGGACAACACTAATAAAAAGGTGAAGCAATTTTATTAATAATTGAGATTTAAATATAAATAAAATCATGAAGATTGTGATGAAAATAACTATGTTAATTGTGACTCGATTAGTAATATAGTTTCGGTTACAGACAGAAAAACACACAATCTCCATTATAATAAGATATGGGAGTAAATATGGAAAATAAATCCAACTATATAAAGAAAATTTTGAAAAAACAAGTGTTCCGAAAATGGGATGAATTCAATTATCGATGTTTAAACATTTCGATTACATTGAACCTTCATCAGGATGAATCTTAGGGTGAAGAAAATGATGGATGTTTTTATGTGACAGGAGATGAAAATCACATAACTAAAAAGATTTTCATCTCCTGTCACATATAAAGATACCCATCATTTTCTTCACCCCAAGATACATCCTGATGAAGGTTCAATGTAACCGAAATGTTTAAACATCGATAATTAAATTCATCCCATTTTCGGAACACTTGTTTTTTCAAAATTTCCTTATATATATATATATATATATATATATAATATATATAATATATATAATATATATATATATATATATAATATATATATATATAAAGAAAAGGTGACTTACCGGTGAATTTGGTCACGATGGTTAGTAAGAGGAATTCAGGGGGTAAGTCAGCGATATAACAAATACAAAGTGCTCAATACTAAGTAGAGCAAATTTATTATAAATTTATAATATATATATATATATATATATATATATATATATATATATATATATATATATATATCATTACTCCCAAGTCTACTCTGACCTGGAATGTTAGTTCCTGTTAGGGTTTTATGTCTGGGTTACATAGAACAAAATACGTTCTAAAAATTGTCTTTCAAACAATTGAGTTAAATCAATGAGTACACGAATGAATAAAAAAAATTACCTTCGGCATAAAATAACCCCACGTGTTGACTGTAAAATCTAACCAACCAACCAACAGCGGAACGCAAAAGGGATAATGTTAAAAATAATCCTCATTTGATCACATTATCTAGGAGTATATTGGTCAATCTCGGAACTTTTCACGCAACCCCCGTTTATTTATTGAACTGTACACGATGCCAAAACAATAATTTAGAAAGTCATAATGGCCATTTTAATTTAGACTAAATAACAGACACAGACTCAAATGTCTGGATTAAAACAAATTAATACTTGTAGAACAATACTTCCGCTTAAACGGTCATGATTTTAGCACAGATTCAAAATTCACCATCATACAAAAAAAAAAAAAAAAAGAAAGATGAACATAAAATCAATTATTGAAAAACAAGAAAACAAATGGATTACATGTCTGCAAACATGTATAATTTTAATTACACTGCCTTTAGAAACATCATATAAACAAATAAACTTGCTGGTCGAACACGGATCATTTTAAACACACGCCTCCCCACCCCTTATTTAAAGGTGATTATCCAGGTGCCTTCACCACAGATATATGTAAATGATCAATTGAAGCCATTTGAACTAGAAGAAAGTTTTCATTCAACAAATGGATATGATTCTTCATGAATACATTTTTCAGTGTTTCTCCTGTGATATATCCACTACTGTAAACACTTTATTTAAAACATTTCACACACACACACACACACACACACACACACACATATATATATATATATATATATATATATATATATATATATATATATATATATATATATATATGTAGAATTAAACAAAAGACACATCTCCTGTTTAACAATTTTATATTTTATATTTTTGAGTTTTCTGGCCAACTTTTTAATGTTTGGGTGGAATTCGGGGATAAGTACACCAAAGTTCTGATTATTGCACTTCGAAGTTCCGAAATTACTCGGGACTTGAACTTTGGTGGACTTATCCACGAATTCCACCCAAACATTAAAAAGTTGGCCAGAAAACTCGAAAAGATCAAAAATAAAATTGTTAAACAGGAAACGTGTCTTTTGTTTAATTCTACATGTATAAATGAAAAAATGCTGCCCAAATACACACACACACACACACACACACACAGAGACACAGACACACACACACACACCACACACATATATATATATATATATATATATATATATATATATATATATATAGTATAATGTCTTAAGGTTTATCATGGATTGTTTACTGCTGAGATCACAAGCTGGTACTTGATCTACACCAGCTGGGGCACCCAGTTGAAGATGTATGATGTTGTAAGACCCGAATCAACTAATCATCCCGGGATAACATTACTGACGATGTGGTTAGATGCACCTTTAGGGTGTATTTCTTGATAGAAAAAAGAGACAATTTTCATGATACAATCAGTTTTGAAGTTTCCTTATTTCTTGTGCAGACAACCGAAAAATAATGTGTTATGCGAATCACATCTCTATCTAAAAAGGATTATGGCTTTCCTTAAATAGAAGGTAATCTAAGTGTGAAATAATGCAATAATGAAAATCAAATTACACAATATCTTCTGGTTGGCGACGTGAATGGAAAATATCAACTGCGAATTATGAAAGACAAAAAGAAATCTCAAAATACGTAATAATTTGCAAGTGACACATTCCGACACTTTCCAGCTATCCTAAATGCGTATTTCAAAATTCATTCAATTTTTTCCGTTTTTTTTTTCTTCATAGCAAAATCTATCATCTGTTTTAGTCAATTTCATGAAATCTAATTTTTTCACTTTAACAAAATTCAAACATGAACAACACATCGTGAGAAAGTAGTTAATTTATATTCAGATTAAATTACCCACCTGTAAAATTTGATGTATTTTTTTTTACAGAAAAAGGAGAAAAATTAAATTCAATTTTGTATGTTTGCTATTCTCAAAGCAATCTCTAAAAAGCGTTTTTGTTTTATTTCTTATACTCTAATAATAAATATTTTTATAACTTTTTTTTTTTTGACTTTGGGTATAACTTGTTTTTTTTTTTTCCAAAATTTTAATATTTCTTCTTGTATAAACAAACTTCCTACCATTTTTCATGGACCACTCAAATGTTATTCATATATATAATTGTCATCATTTCTGACAGTATTATTTACACTTTGTCTAGGATCAGAATAGTATCTGTATATGTGGAAATCCCCATTTTTTTAGATTATAAGCTATAATAATAAAATAATAGTAAAAAATATAGAATATAAAATTAAGAAACTTGATTTGTAAAATTTATAACTATTTAAAAATACTTATACAGCCTCAAATTGATCAAATTTGGACCAAAGATTAATTATAATATACAGTATGGGGGAGGGGATACAGCTTGCATAAATTCTTATTAAGACAATTGGTGTAGTTTATGATCACATAATATTTCTTAGGGTATCTATTAGAATTAGTTACTGCCTGACATTGTCTATGACAGCATCTGATCATCATTTCCGTAAGTGATCGACAAAGATCATTTAATTTTTGAGGAAAACATCAATTGATGAATGATGGTGAATCAATTTCTTTATAAGATCATCAATTTTAAATGGTGTATATTCAACTATGTGTAATGATATAAGTCCACATTTACAAATAAATAAATACTGTGGTACCTTGACTTACAAAGCTAATTCATTCTGCACGTTTCTCAATTTCCTCGAATAGTAAATTAATTTACCCCATTGAAATCAACTGAAACTAAGCCCTTCTTGACTTCACAAAATAGCCTATTTATATTATTTCTTTAATAGGAAATTTAACACTGTATTGTATAAAACATAATAAAATATGAATTATGTGCAGTAATATGTTTTAACATTTATTCTTTTTATTTTAACATGTTTCTTTAGTGTAATAAATGTGTAAACTTATACGTTTTTAGTAAACTTATTATATAATCGTATCTTACATCAAATTTAGCACTCAACCCCTAAAAAAATAATCACCGCATGTGATTCGAAAAAATCGTACGTTGGAGAACTCCAAAGTCAAGGTACCATTGAATATAATAACGTAAATGCATATTTTTCTCTTAAGCTTCAACGCACATACATCAAAGTGCAATGTGCATGAATGTGGAACTCCCAAAATCCATCGACCAGAACAGATTTCTGTTTGCACCACATTATTGAATATATATTTCTCTTTGCTTCCATGATTTCTTGAATGTAATAATATAAATATATATATTTATATAAATATATAATATATATATATATATATATATATATATATATATATATATATATATATATATTGTATATATACATATATATATATATTTATAATTGTGTGTATATATATATATCTTTATAGATATTGTGTATATATATATAAATATTGTATATATATATGTATATATGTATATGTATATATATATATATATATATATATATATATATATATGTATGTGTGTGTGTGTGTGTGTGTGTGTGTGTTTTGGCGTATGATGAGGAAGGATATCACTCATGCTATCACATGGAGTATGATGAAAAAGATAAATGATATAATATATATATGTATATATGAATATATATTTATAAATGTATTAATGTATATATATATATATATATATATATATATATATGGACATATCAATGTATATGTTAATACATATATATGTATATATTATGTATATTATATATATGTATATATACATATATATATATATATATAGAAATACACATTTATGAATATATTAATGTATATAATTATATATATATATATATATATATATATATATATATAGAGAGAGAGAGAGAGAGAGAGAGAGAGATTTATATATATATGTATGAATATGCATAAATAAATAAATATATATGAATATATATGAATATATATATATAAATAAATAAATGAATATATATATAATATATATATATATATATATATATCCATCCTAATATGAAGGAATCTTCTACAGCTATATTCTATCTTTCGCACATTACAACAATATTTCTTAAGCATAGCTGGTTCTATATAGAGTCACATGTTTTAATCACATCATACAATGATGTCTTTAAATGCATCGACCTTGACTTCTGTATAACTTTCGAAAAGAAGGAAACCTGAATGGAAACATATATTACAGCTGGAAGATTTGCCAAAACCACCATGTTGATTTGAACATTTTCATTTCGTGTTCAACTACAGTCATAGTTGTGCACAACGAACCTTCAAGTCTGTCTTTCCTTGAACCTCTGTTTAAACCACAACTAACTTACAAATCAGCGAGGCAGTAGTTTTATTCTTCAGCTCCTGATTCTAAGTCCTGGTTTATCTTTCTTTCATATATGTTACTCATCCACGGCTGAAGAGTTCATTCTGCCATATGCTTTTTACGTGTGGTTGAAGCGAGAGGGACGAGACGAGACGAATTTTATCATTCTCAAGGGTTTATTTTCCCAGTACCCCACTCGTACCGTGTCAGGCACGAAGGCCCTATTTATGTGGGACCACCAACAAGCAGAGACTCATGGGTGGCGGGTAGAAAAATTGCGTCGATCCCGTCGGCATTGCCCCTCAAAGGGGGCGCCTCAGGCGCTGGGCAATAAACCCAGCCCTGTCCCTTTAAGTCAAGGGGGCAGGTATTGCCTGGAGGATGGCCCTCTGGGAACGACGCTATTAATTTACCATTCACCGGCCAGTGGCGAGCACCTGAGCGGGTGAGGATTCCCAAGGGAATTATTTCAAAATGAGCGCAAACATTATCGGCTACAATTTTAATCAGTTTCGGAGCTTCCATCGGTATTTTTTTTAGGTCAAACTTATCCACATGTTTAATTACAAGCTCTCGTATATTCATAAATAAAACACTGAACTAAAAGAGAGAAGGAACAGTTTTCAAAGTAATTTTGACTAACGAGAATAGAACCCCTTTGGGTTGAATTCAGAGATTTCCCTTCTCCTAGACTGGTTACAATACCAAGGTTAAACATCACAGTCTGCTCTATTATTTTGCTAGAGGGAGAATATTTTGATCCGTACCTTTTCCAAAAGTGTTAACGCTATGTTAAATACAAACTGCCTTGTCAAGGATTTGAACTCGTCTCGCCGTGTCCATTTCCTATGACGGTAATCAATACACTACTTGCTCCCACAACACGTTGGAACTTGCATGAACTATACTATTCATGTATTCACAAAATTATCTGCCTATATAAATAACAACCCCCCCCCATTCTTAAGAAGTGACCGCCCTGAATACGCTGACTACACTCTTTGTTGTGGGATAAGACCTCTACAAAAAATGGGTGTCGTATGTATCATACTAAACTGTATCTGTTGGTAGGGATACAGTTCTAGACTTCTAGGTACTTTGGTTACACTCTTGTTACCATAGCAACTTGATACATTTATCTGTGAATTATGTTTTCGGAAAATATCATTATTAGATAGGAATTCTTGAAACCATCTAAGTGTGTGTAAAGTATTTGTATTTAGAATAGTTTCTTGACGCTATAATTCTTTTACGACAACTATTATTATTATTATTATTTACTCCTTTTGAGTTTTCACATCAGTGTTAGCTGATGGTCTTTCACTGATGTCTGAGTGACAGCAAGTCTCCTCAGGTCTCCAGGACTCTTCTGAGTATTCTGGCAGATTGCAGCAGTGCAGAGTTCTGAATGGTTTCAATCCTTCCTCTGATATCCAAACTTTCCAAACCCTTTTCTAATCCTTTTGGGACTGTTCCAAGTGCACCAACTACAATTGGTATCACTTTCACTTTCATATTCCATAACTTTTTCAGTTCTCTGGCAAGGTCCAGATATTTGTCAGTTTTTTCATTTTCCTTTAACTTCACCCTGTGATCTGCTGGCACTGCAAAATCCACCAGTTGACAAGTTCTTTCTTTTTTTTTAATCAACACTAGGTCTGGTCTTCTTGCTGGGATAAGGTGATCCGTTTTAATTTCAAAGTCCCAGAGAATTTTGTGCGTTTCGTTCTCAAGAACAGATTCTGGTTTATGCATATACCATTTTGTTGTGTATTATTATTATTATTATTATTATTATTATTATTATTATTATTATTATTATTATTATTTTCACTCCTTTTGAGTTTTTCACATCAGTGTTAGCTGATGGTCTTTCACTGGAGTCTGAGTGACAGCAAGTCTCCTCAGGTCTCCAGGACTCTTCTGAGTATTCTAGCCGATTGCAGCAATGCAGTTGTCTGGATGGTCTCAATTCTTCCTCTGATTTCCAGATCCTCCAGTCTTTTTCCAAGTTTTTGTTGGGATCGTTCCAAGTACACCAATTACAATTGGTATAACTTTCACCCTAATATTCCACAGCTTTTTCGATACTCTGGCAAGGTCCAGGTATTTGTCCATCTTTTCATTTTCCTTCATCTACCTGTGATCTGCTGGAACCACAACGTCCACTAGTTGACACGTTCTCTTTTTTCTTTTTGTTAAACAACACTAGGTTTGGTCTTCTGGTTGGGATAGGATGATCCGTCTTTATCTCAAATTATTATTATTATTATTATTATTATTATTATTCATTCATCATTCATTCATTCACCTACTTAAAACCATATAATTGGTTAAAATACTTGAAACCATAAAGTTTTGAGCAAAATCTAATATTACATAAGAATACTTGAAACTATTATTCTAGGCAAACAAATAAGTATTAAATTGAAAAAGATACTTGAATGCATAAAATTGCTTGGATTATTAGTATTAGGCTGGAATACATAAAACAATATGACAATGTTCAAGTTATTTGCATTAAGTAGGAATATTGATAATATATGTACTGGGGGACAACCCCAATACCGAATATCGCTTGCAGGAAAACTAACCTTTACGGAATATCATTACACAGAGATAATCACTTCATCGAAGAGTTCATTCGGTTTTATTCTTTGATATTGTGTCGTATATAAACAAATACTAATTACAACCGGGTGTAATTTTAGGATTACATAGAATCTTTAAAAAACCGATTCAAATATAAAAGTTATCTTGCTTTGAATTCGGTTTGTTGATTTGGTTGGGAACTGACCTTTCGACGAAGCAATTATTTCTGTGTAATTATGTTCTGTGAAGTCAGTTTTCCGACAAATAATATCCGGTATAATGAAACCGGCCCTATATAACTGTATAGTGGAAGAGTGTGGTGTAATGGTTAAAGTCATGAGAAATGGACTCGTCGCCCCGAGTTCAAATCCTGGATGTGGTAATTGCATTTTACTTAGCGCTAATATCCTTGGGAAAGGTATGAATCCTACTCTCCCTCCAGCTATGGATAAATAGTAGGGTAGACTGGGCTCTTTAACCTTGGTTAGGCAACCGGTCTAGGAGAAGGAAAACTCTGAATTCAAACCTGTTGGACTCCGCTTAAAAATTGACCTTGTGTCACATCCTACTCGTGCGGAGGGGTTGGTAAATATATATATAACTGTATAATCAAATTATTACAGACAAATAAAAATGTTTAATTTCTTTAAAAAATTAAAAAAAGAAGAACAGCAATGCAATGGAAAATTAGAAATATAAATAGTTACAAAACTAGCAAACATTTACAAATTAATCAAATTCTGGCATGAAATAACCCCTAAGGATTTGATATGCCGTTAAGCAAATAAACCGAACCAATCTTGAGAATTGAAGGCATTAATTCATTTGGAAACATATCTATTGCAAATCACATGAGAATATACACGTGTTCATGATGAATGAATTTACAGTAAACATCACATGTGCATTGTATTAGATACAAGCATGAAAAAAGATTCTTGTGAAAAATGCCGATAGTGTGCATACATGACATATGTGCAGGGAATACAATTATATATATATAGAATACACAACTTAAATGAGTATACGATATATATATATATATATATATATATTATATATATATATATATATATATGTATGTATATATATGTATGCATTATGTATGTATATATATGTGTGTGTATGTAAATATAGAATATTGACAGATATATATACATAAGATATAGAATATAGAGATAGATAGATAGATAGAGATATAGAATATATACATATATAGATAGATAGATATAGAATATATATGTATATATATATATATATATATATATATATATAATATATATATAGAGAGAGAGAGAGAGAGGAGAGAGAGAGAGAGAGAGAGAGCGAATATAGATAGATAGATAGATAGATAGATAGATATAGATAGATACATAGATTCATAGATATATTAGACGCCTACTAATGTTTCACACAAAAGGAATGCAGTCTTTAGTTTTTCAAAATCGATTTGGATGTTTAGATTAACGGCAAATCAACCCTTTTCTGGTTATTCAATGCTGAATGAAGTCACCTTTGTTAAACAATGGAATCAGGTTGCTTAAATTACCTGCTATTGTTTAAGTGGTCACCCAATTAAGTACTGAACAGGCTCATCACTGCTTAACTTGGTCATGCTGAACTGGTTGTTTGGTTGCTTTATTTTACGGCATATCAACCTTCTTACGTTTCATTTTGATAAACAAATAACTATGGTTGGTTATAGTCTCTGTTGTAGCTTAAATGATCACTCAATTAAGTATTGAAAAGTCTAATCGTTGCTTAACTTTCGTGATTTTCCGGGAAGGCTGATTTCTGCGTGACTTAACCGTAATCTTGAAAATAGAGGGGATTGCAAACTTTTGCACACACATAATATACTCAAATTTTCACAACCGTTTTGTTGTGCAAAAGATATATAAATTATTTTAGATATGAAAGAAAATTATAATTATAATCCGCAGTTTTCAAGACATTTTATAGATGAGTAAATTCAGTGCTCAGAAAACATTTTCAAGAATTTTATCAGTAAACAAAGAGAATTGACATGAGTTCTATCGACACTCTGCATCTTTCAGCAAACATTATCAACTGAACATAAGCCACTGACTGCACATCTTCAAAGGGTTTAAAATCCCTCAAATAGGCTTGCATGTTGGCCATGGGTGGTGACTCGAGGTACTAATGGTCGGAATCTTGGTAGCTGAGTAATCTATGACATACAGTACTCCACCGTAGTTCTTACTTGAGTTAGACAACCGGAAAGCCCCTCACGGATCAATCGACAGGTCACGTCAATCCCTTTCACCTATATGATTATCCCGACCGTATTGCTCGTATGGCAGACCTCAACAGTTTTTATCATCTATACACTGGAACGTGTTGGCTGGGGGTCAGTGTCCTGAGTATGACGTTCAACTGCATCTAGTAGTAAGGTTCCAATTCTGAGGAGTGAGGAGAGCCCATTCATTGCCTTTTATCCCAGATCCACTCCAGCCCAGATTGGGAATACCTGTTAGGTTCCCATCTATGGATTAAATATCTTATTATAATGGAGATGGTGTGTTTTTCTGTCTGTAACCGAAACTATATTACTACTCAAGTCACAATTCTCTTAGTTATTGACATCACATTCTCCATGATTTTATTTTTATATAAAACTCAGTTATTAATAAAATTGTCTTACAGTATTAAAACTGTTACATACTAACAACATGCAATTATATTTATATATACAACAAAATAGCGCTTTACAATGTGAACGGGAAGGCTAATTTGCATATTAATATTAAAAAATCGAATTTAATAAATATGTGCTTAGTATTATTGATTTCTAACTGTTTGGTTTTATTTTAATGAATATAAGCAAAAATCTCTTCAATGAATCTTAAATGAAATCCATTAACAAGATAAAATAACTGTCATTTTATTCTTTACTTCCTCTTTTAACTAAATACTTAAATTAGAAAAAATAACAATGAAAGACGAGAGTGATGGAAGAGTAAGTTTCAGTTGTTCCATTTTTTATTATACTCCCTCTGTTTCAAATCTTTTATTATACTCCCTCTGTTTCAAATCTTTTATTATACTCCCTCTGTTTCAAATCTTTTTATCTGTATTCTTATTTAGTTTCATTAGCCTTTCTAATTTAATATAATATTTTATTACATTAAAACTTAAATACTTGCACCCAGAGGGTGCATATATTTGCTAGTATATATAAATAATTGTGTTAAAATGATATAGGTGCTAGGGATTAATGTGACCAGCCAATTGATCTAAGGGGACTTCTCTGACAGCCCGTGTAACTCAGGTAAGGGCCAAAGTAGAGTGTTGCATGTCATGGACTGCTCAGCCACCAGGATTTGATCCTTAAGCATTACAGGTCAACACCCACACTGACATCAGCTGGCTTCATGGAGGGGTGGATCTTACTCCTCTGCAAACGTGCAGTCAGCGTATCCTATAGTCCCAACTGGCATTGCCTCTGAGTTGTCTTGGGTTTTCTTGGGTTGCACAGGGAATATTTTGGATGGCAAAAGAGACTTTGGATATTTGAAAATTGAAGCCGTTTCGATTGTATGACACACTAAAGAAAACTCAATTGTAATAATATCGAAATAATTCAGCTGAACTCGAATACAGAGAGATAAACATGTTCATATCCACACGCACACCGAAGCGCATAGATTTCCACTGAGAAAGATAAACTGACAATTTCATTGCTATATAAAGAGGCAGAAACACGATGGAACTTTAAAATGAAAATTCAGACATTGTACACATGCTAAAACAAGAGATCTGACAATGACATACTTTATGGAGCAAATGCGTCGCGCTGAAAGCGAATAATGCTAGTGCGCATAGTTACGTAGAGAGGAAAGGGGAGAGTTACGTTAGAGAGAGTTACGTAGAGAGGAAAGAGGAGAGTTACGTATAGTGGAAAGGAGAGAGTTACGTAGAGAGGAAAGAGGAGAGTTACGTATAGTGGAAAGAGGAGAGTAATTGGAGAGTTATCGAAACTGTTCATCATCTGAAAGAGAGCTTAATGTTTGCTGTTTGGCACAGGACCCAGTCGTAAATTATTAATGACTTGTAGACCATGCAATATCTGCCTGTGTCATCCGGTTGTACATAGAGTACATTACTTTATGTTATATTATGATCTACACAGTAAGAAGATAGGACACATGAGAACCGTTGTGAGAACGGTACAAAAAAAAGCGACAGGAAAAGGGAAGAGTAGAGTGTGTGGTTGAATTGTAATTGAATTCAAGATATCAAATAGGGTCACGGTGACGTGTACTATATTGGCTAGAATGAGGTTCTTCGCCATAATATACATACACAAGCACACATATACAATAAAGTAAGCTCTGTCAGCTGGGCTTTAGAATACACAGACTGCACCTCTGTAGAGGGGTATGACTCCCCCCACCCATGGGACCACCTGTTTGCCTTGAATGGTAACCGTGGTGATTAAGGACAGAAAACTTGTGGATGAGCAGTCAATGACATGCAATATCTTACGTAATAGTCATATCTATATGACAATATTTCGATTTATAAAAATCATATGGGTGCTTCGTTGTCTTCATATCCTGGATATGATGTTAAACTCTGAATCTTGTACCGTTGCTCCCAGGTCTTAACAAGTGCGGAGACGAAAATAATAGTTATTTTATATTATAAATAATATTTATTTTATATTTAATATTCAATATTTATTTTATATTATTTTCGTCTCCGCTCTTGTTAAGTCCGGAGAAAGACAAGCTCTGAAGATGATTTTTATAAATCGAAATATTGTTTAATATTAGCTATTAATATATATAAAATATTTTCACTTTAACAGCATATTGTGTTGTTTTCATATCCTTTTATTTATACTCATACCGTCGGATTCATTTCCTTTCTATCAACTTATATATATATATATATATATATATATATATATATATATATATATATATCCGCGTATAAACGCATGTATCCACAAATATATGTATATACACAAACACACACACACACACTCATATATATATATATATATATATATATATATATATATATATATACATGCGTGACCATACAAAGTTATTGACCTAGGTGGGTACACATGACTTATTCTGCCCGGCCAGCATCCTCTCATTCGATTTTAATGATTTAAATCTTTTCACACCTCATTGTTACTATTTTATTGGCGACTAGGGTGGGTGTCTGCAAACACTGTCCGTTCCGCTCCATGAGGAAAGTAAACATCACTTTTTCTCTGGGCAGGATCTGAAAATGTCAGATTATTTAGCGTATATATATTTATCTAAAGAAGCCAGGCCTCGCAGATGTTTTTCGATTAAACGCAGAATGCATTTCTTAAAGCCATTAGTATGCTGTTCAAGTATCCTCTATTTCATACACTTAGATATATTTTGGTCCTTATGTTTCCACACTATTTTTGCAGACGATGTTTCGGTTCTCTTATGCGGCTGTTGTGTGATAGAACCCATGTTTGAAGTTGTCTTACATCATACCAACATATTTTTCGCTGGTAATCCAGCGGTTGGCATTGGCTGGTTTTATTTCTGCTTCTTAGACGACCGATTTGATATTGCACTTTTATTTTAGTGGGAAGTTCCTTCTAATTCTACATGACAAGTTGGGACGTCCACGGAAACGATATAAAATAGATTTATAACCCATGCATAGA
>CM042149.1:84131343-84183843 GCA_023376005.1 Doryteuthis pealeii
ATGTAATTTACGTAAACATTAGAGAAGTGCTAATGTATGTACGAGTGGGTGTGATAACTTATACTCAGCTTCTTTTAGCTGTGTATATACAAATGTGTGTGTAAGCGTGTGTGTAACTAAAAATACGTCTCTCTACTTAAAACTTGAAAAACAATACCAGGCGTTTTTTTTTTTTTTTTTGTTTTTTGAGCCTCTTCCAATGTTTACTCTGACTTTCCGTTGCAGCCCTCTGAGGTAAAACAGATTTTGCCATCTTCCTGTCGCTGGCCACGAACGTTATCACTTGGTGCACGCAATCCAAAATAGACCAGACAACAATTAACTAGAAGAATTCACGATTTACAAATACTAATGCCATTACCAAGAAAATAACAACGACTACATTTCTCTTTGGCTACATCCCACCAATCATCAGATAAAGTCTTTGAAAAAAAAAAGAAGATACAAGCCTGTATTTACAAAATAATTGTGCTTATGAGCAATCTGATTTCGTGCTGGTTAGTTTGTTTACTCAATAAAAAAAAAAATACTGTTTAATGATGCTTATACTAAGTAAAAGTTCTGCTTTAATGTTGCACTAGCAGGAACTCTGGATATACCCCAGTTTGATAATTTTATTGTTACAACGTTTTTTATGTTTACTTAAGAGCTAATACTAAATAGCTCAATGTGTTAAAAGTATAACCTTAATAAAAATAGATACTGTTTAATGATGCTTATACGAAGTAAAAGGTCTGTTTTAATATCACACTAGCAGGAACTCTGGATATACCCCAGTTTGATAATTTTATTGTTACAACGTTTTTTATGTTTACTTAAGAGCTATTACTAAATAGCTCAATGTGTTAAAAGTATAACCTTAATAAAAATAGATACTGTTTAATGATGCTTATACGAAGTAAAAGGTCTGTTTTAATATCACACTAGCAGGAACTCTGGATATACCCCAGTTTGATAATTTTATTGTTACAACGTGTTTTATGCTTACTTAAGAGCTATTACTAAACCCTAATAAAAATAAATAGTTTAATGATATTCTTTTTTATTTAGAATTTAAATAGTAAATGATACTTATACTAAGTTTAAGGTCTGTTTTAATATCGCACTAGCATGAACTCTGGATATACCCCAGTTTGATAATTTAATCATTACAGCGTTTTTTTATGTTTACTTAAGAGCTATTAATAAGTAGTTCAATGTGTTAAAAGTATGATAACCTTAATAAAAATAAATAGTTTAATGATATTCATTGTTTTTTTTAAGAATTTGAATAGTAAATGATATTTATACCAAGTAAAACGTCTGCTTCAATACCGCACTAGCTGTACTCTGGATATACCCCAGTTTGATAATTTAATCATTACAACGTTTTTGTTATGTTTACTTAAGTGCAACTACAAAGTAGTTCAATATGTAAAAAGTGTGATACCCTTAATAAAAATTAATACTTTTTAATGATATTCACCGATTTTTAGAAATTAAACAGTAAATGATGTTTATAGGATATATAAAGTTTTGCTTTAATATTGTATTGTACAACATGTAACCAATGAAGATTACTATTTTCTCTGTTAAAATACAATGAAATATAAGAAGAGAATTTCATGGGAAAAACGAAGAACACACGTTGAATCTTTTTGTACTAATGATAAACAAACATAACGGTCCGGTTACCAGTTAGAGATGGGCCATGTTGGCTGAGGCTTTGCAATACCTCGACTGCACCTCTGCAGAGAGATAAGACCAGTCATCAGATAAAATCTTTGGGAAAAAGAGAGGTAGCCTCTATTTTCAAGATAATTGCATTTTTTTAATAATCTTGTTTCGTGCTGTTTAATTAGTTTACTTGATAGAAAAAAATATCGTTAATGATATTCATCGTTTTTAGATATTAAACAGTATATAATGCTTATAACAAGTAAAGGTTCTGCTTTAATATTCCACTAGAATGGTCTGTGTATATAACACATATTATGATGATTTTAATCAACACACTTTAATATGTTTGAGAGCTATTGCAATATATTTCAATATGTAAACTATAATAATCTTGATTTAACTTTCTCCCTCACTCTTTTTTCTTTCTTTCTTTCTTTTTTATCTTTTCTTTATGTTCGATTGAAATAGATTTGCTCCGGCACACTCAACTCCCCCCTCTCTCTCCTCTCCCCTCTCTTCTCTCTCTCTCTCTCTCTCTCTCTCTCTCTCTCTCTCTCTCTCTCTCTCTCTCTCTATCTATTTATCTATCTATCTTTCCCATACATTCTTTCTTTCTATATTTCTTTCTTATCTTTTTTCTGTGAAGCATGTCTTTATCTTTCTCTTTCTTTCTTTATAATAAAAACGGAATGGTCCATTATTTAACTGAGGTGACGACACTTAGAAGAAAAAAGAATTCTGCGGATACGAGTAAATAATCGGGATTTACATTTCTTTCATCTTGGACGTTTTGGGCGGTCTCATTTTTAACTAGAGGGTATGCAAGATGATAACGGTCCTACTTTTAAGGTAGACGAGTATCAGTATATATTCTGAAACTGGAACTCTTCAGTCAGCATCTATACACTTACACAGCAATGAATTTTCTAGGTGTTGATATAAAAATAAATATTTATCTCATTTTTAACCAGAAGGTGTTCCAAGATGCTACGGAGGGTGTTGCAAGATGAAAACGGTCGTACAATTAAGGAACATGAGTATTAATATATAGATTGTACACAATACGTAAGTCGTCGGGTGGCCTATAGTCGGTATCAGCGAGGGAGTCTATCCCCATTTCTATAGCGCTAGACCAAGGAGATTTTTACGTATGAGGGAGCGCCCCACACCTACCATCAGCTCCTTATTTTACCACATAGATCCCTGTGCTACTCATACGCTGAGTTGCGAGAACCGGTATCGAACTAGCAGCCTTGTGGTTTCTAGCCGAAAGCTTTTTGTTATTATAAATTGGAATCTAAGAAGATTGTTTCATGGGGAGTACGATGAACATATGTTAAATCATTTTGAAGTAATGATAAACAAACTTAACGAGTCCAGTTGCCTGTTTCGCAAACCAAATTCAAATCCCCTGTCATCTAGAACAGAAGAATACGGTGACTACTCCTTTTTAGAGGGTTAATACCCCCCCCGCAAATAAGACCATTTGTTGGCCGTGGTTGCGACTTATGATGATGGAATTCTGATGACTGAGCTATTCATGACATGCAACACTCCCAAAAAGGAGGCAACAGTTAGTACTCAATTTTAATCGGTTTGCAAGAATTTCGACGATCCAACAATGTCAGGTCGGCATAAAAGCGTGGATTTAGAGGACACGCTCCAAGTTATAGAGGCAAACCTTCCAGTGTAGTTCATCACCTTCACAACATCGACAAAAGTATCTGGAGTTGCCAAATTGTGCCTGGCGTTACTAAAATATTCTAAAACATTTGACTCACCCTAGTATTAAAGATACTAGTTTGTTTTATTTTATCAATTTTACAATAATTTATAGCCCTGAACTCATTCTTTGGAATGGGTAGCATGGATACCATTGAAAAACTGAAAATTAATAATTTCCATGAAATGATAAAAATGTTTAAACATAGAATTAAAATCTTAAATTAAAATATTCACCACCTTAGGGATTTTATATTCAATTTCATATGAGAGTAAAAATCTACATTTTTGTAGATGATTTCGTGGATGTATTTTATATTTGATTCATAATTTTCGATGTATTCTATTTCTCTCAAGAAGAAAAAAAACGTCAATTATGTTATTATTTCCTATTAGAATACATTTGGTATATAAGGTGTGCTGTGGATCACAACTTAAATTTATAGACTCTTCGAGGCTTCATGAACTGAATCTGCCAATCAATACACTCGAATACGTGGTTAGTTAACTATATAAAGACCTTGGTGAACTGGCATTCTTTGCTCCTGCTTACCATGGACGAACGGGAAAGAATTCTGATTAACACGGATCAAATTTAATGCCACAAGGGATCTCTACTGTAACGTGCTCTCACCTGCAGCCTAAAAATGGCTACACGAATCATAACATTTTCAAATACATCTTTCATAATATTTGCTTTGAAAAATGCATTTGCCCCAACCCTATTGCCCTTATAGCAAGCCCCAACCCCTTTTTATCATATGGGTGCTAAAAAGCCGTGGCTGCGGGTCTACATGTCCTGGGAATGACGTTAAATCTATCTGATGGTGAGGTTCCAGTTTTGGAGGTTTGGGGAATATGGAGCACCTCTTCATCACCATTGCTCCCTGGTCCACTCCGACCCGGAGTGGTAGTACCTGTTAGGGTTCCATCTATGGGTTAAATAGAAAAACCTGTGTTGATAAACAAAATAGTATTATCAATTCAGAATTGATTTATTTCAAAACTTTATCGGCATTAAATGACCCACTGAGGTTGATATGCCGTAAAACAAAACAAACCAAACCAAACCAAAAATGCATTTCTGATAGGAGCAAAAGCTCCAAATTCTATGAGGGAATGTTTGACAGTGCAGAGTGTTTGACATATTTCAAACCGTTGTTGATCTTGTAGTTTGAGAAAGCCTTACGTAAAATCGTCTGAATCGCCTAAATGACTGTAAAAGTCAATCAGTCATTAATGCAATACTCTGATTTAATTCCACTGTTTATACATTTCTTGATGATAACAGCTCGATTCTAATGGTAAAAAAAAATTAATAACATCTAAAAATGTCAACATATGTGTAGAGACGCTTTTCAAATTGGTGTCTTAAACGTTCATTGAATTATGATTTAATCAATAAAAATGACAATTTATTTTGTTCGCGGGAAAATACAGCAAACAATTATCGATTATGGTCGTCGTCTATTAACTATTTAAGACTATTTTCATATTTCATCACAGAAATCAATAAAGTGACGATAATTATTTTTATAATGTTTGCAGACGTTATATTCATTAAGGTATCACCACATTAGCCATAATATACAATTATATTTTCAAATTAAACTTAGTGGGCTTCTTACGACAGACACTTTAAAATAAACACTATTAGGGTTAATCATACTTCAGCAAATTCAGCCCTGTCTACTGGGTGAGTAAAATACCCCGACTGTGCCACTGCAGAGGGGTAAAATCCCCTCAATAGGGTCACTTGTTGGTCGTATGCGGCCATCCGTGAAGCTGGTGATTGAGGAGTTCATGACTTTCAACACTCCCCTTTGGTCGTTACTTAGGCTTGAGGGGAGGTCCGAGTGACCCCTACGATTAATCGGGTGTTCACGTCAAGCCCTATCACTTATATGATTGCCCTAACGCTATAACTGTTATGTCAAACCGTAACCCTTTATTTCATATATGTGCGAGAAGACAGTAGCCTCGTGTTTTAGTGTCCTGGATATGACGTTAAACTGCATCTAGTGGTGAAGTTCCAATTCTGGAGCTCTGGGGAACGTGGAGTAGTAGCCCTTCATCACCGTTACTTCTAGGTCCACTTTTCACCCGGAGTGGTAGTACCTGTTAGGGTCCCATCTGTCGGTTAAATAAATAAAAATGAGTTTTAAAAGAATGTATTTAAGAAAGAACAACGAGTTCAGAACAAATGTGAATATCCAACAATAATGAATAAAGCAAAACCATCTTTGCTATAAAATAACCCGTGGGTTGACATGACGTAAAATGCAACCAACCAACAAACCAACTTCGTCGGATTCATTTAACTTGACTCTAAAATCCTGCGATGTTAATACACTTATAGAAAAGGCGTGGGCGGCCACAAACAAACTATCAGTAATATGGAGATCCGATCTCACACACAAGATAAAGCGACAATTCTTCCAGGCTGTGGTTATATCAGTACTGTTGTATGGCTGCACCACGACCCTAACAAAGCGCCTCGAGAATAAGCTGAATGGGACCTGCACAAGAATGTTGCGAGCAGTCCTGAACAAGTCGTGGAAGCAGCACCCCACAAAGAAGCAATTATATGGTCACCTACCCCCCATCTCACAAACCATCCGGGTGAGACGGACTAGACATGCAGGACACTGCTGGAAAGCGAGGGCGAACTCATAAGCGACGTTCTCCTGTGGAAGCCAACACGTGGACATGCTAACGCAGGACGTCCACTAAGGACCTACATTGACCAACTATGCGAGGACACGGGATGCTGCACGGAGGACCTCCCAGGGGCCATGAGTAATAGGGGAGGTTGGCGAGAGATAGTCATGGATATCCGTGCTGCTTGCGTGACATGATGATGATGATGATGATAAATGCTGCTCTACTAAAAAAATACTTCTCTATTTTGAAATATATTTACAAATATATACTTTCTAAGCCATTAAAAAAAAACTGTGAGAATACCCCGGTCACCATTCGCGCACCTTCTTTACACAATGTCTATGATCCCACGTTGTAATGTTATAAGCCAGTTATTATTTGAAAAATAATAAAATAAAAAATAATAAAATAAAATAGAAATTATATTGAAAATATATTTATATTATAATAATTTATATTAAAAATTTATATAAAAAAAAATTTGAATTAAAAAATTTATTTAAATTAAATTTATATTAAAAAAAATTATATTAAAAATATATTTATATTATAATAATTTATATTAAAAATTTATATTAAAAAAATTTATATTAAAAAATTTATTTAGATTAAATTTATATTAAAAAAATTTATATTAAAAAAAAAATTTAAAAAAGATTTAGATTCAAAAAAATTAAATTATCTTATGATAAAGATCCTTAGTATTCGTAGATGGAGGCTCTACCGACTGAGCTAATCGGCCCCCAAAATGGGGTTGTTTAGCTCGGTCGGTAGAGTCTCCGGGTTAAATACCGGCCTTAGCCAACTCAGCGCATGAATAACACAGCTTGGATCAGTGCAGTTAAGTCGGGGATAATGGTCATTTTGGGGATCCAACTCAGACGCAAAAACCATCTCCTTGATTTAGCGACCTTGAAAAGGGGTGATGTAATGAATAAGTAAATACCTTGGCACGCCCTCACTATAATCTGATTGGACAGTGTCATGTATAAATATTCGTCACTGTGGTGGTACAAGCGCCTAATCTACCAGCCTAAACTTACTCGCCAGACTATCCCACGACTGCTCGTAAGAGGTACTACTATTCGACGCACCAGCTACTACCGCGATAATATACCAAATACCAACATAATATATATATCCAGGGGGATAGACCCTTAGCTCTCCGGCTGATATCAACAATAGGCCTCACCTTCGACTTTAATAACTTGCCAATCATTAAATGGATTATCCTCTGTATGGGTGTTTGTTTTTTCATATTATTCTTTTCCAAACATTACAAGCTAATTTGTTTAGATGATAACTTTTGGTTTTGGACTCAACCTAAGCTAATTGTGAATCCGTTTATATCTTATAAAACAAGCTTATTCCTAACTTTTTACGACCGGTAGAAGCAATTTCAGATGATTTATAACAACAACCAGAATTAGAATTTTAGTTATTTCTGGATTTATTGGAGAATCGTTTTGGCTTGCGCAAAGAGGGGAATATTCTACTCTTGTCAATGAGGATTTAAGCTATATGAAAAATATATAGGATATATATTGTTTAGGTTTCAAATATCTAGTTTTAGGGATAAAAACCTAGCAAATTAATGAATGGCTGCCTTATTATTTAGAGATATATATATATATATATATATATATATATATGGAAAGAACGGAAAGACATCTGACGGTATTAAGGAACACGGGTATTAATATATAGGAAAAACAAAGCTTTCCAAAAATATTATTTACTATAGATGGTGATGTCGACGTTAAAGAGTTCCGGTTTATCAGGGCATTAGGATGAAAAAGGACTTGTCTAAATAAAAATCTTTTTCAAGTAAAACGAGAGATGAGAAAGTTTTGAAAAGTTTTCAATCACTGTTTTGAAAATATTTTTTCAGCCAAATGCCCTGATGAAGGTTTAAAAAATGAAATGTTTTAACGTCGGCTTCCTCATCTATAATAAATTTATCGTTTCGAAATACTTTATTTTTCTACACAATTTGATCATACTAAATATTTTGCCTAAGATTCTCAGTATTGAAACATATATCTAAAATAGATATATATTAGGGATGTGATTCTAGTCTTCCTCAGGGTAACAAATGTTCATGACGTAATCTCTTCCGTGCGAATATTTCCCCCTCGTTTTGTTTCACTAAAATAAACAGAAATCAACAGATGATATTTTTTAATCTGAGTAGGATTATAAATACAGGCCTAATAAATATTCATTTATATACTGTAAATTTGAATCTAAACAATTAGAGTCGGTACATTTTTCCAAATATCTATAAACCGACTTCATTTTTCTAACTTTGACACTTACTCATTCTCAACACACACACACTCACGCATATATATAATATATATATATATATATATATATATATATATATATATATATATATATATATATACGGAGGGGTTGAAGAGAGGCTGACTCAACAGAGAAGACATAAAACCGAGCGTGGGGCAAATAAAAGAAGCTACGAAACAAGTCGAAATTTTTAATGGGTATAAGAGTGCTCAATAATTTTTAGACCTGGATTAGAAATATATATATATATATATATATATATATAATATATATATATATATATACTGTGCATTAGTTATATATTCAAAATCCCGTGTTGTATGTTTTAAAGGCTTATATATGAGTAGAAATCAAATTTATGATTCCTATGTTGCATAATTTAATAATGCAATTAATCTAATACATAAAAGGAACTGTTAAATGGAAATGTTTGATTTGTTCAAGGATTAATTCAATCATGTGTTGTAAATTATTATGCTAAATAAACATTAATGAGTCACTGTTATCTAATCAGAAAATCACAAAGCATAATTCCTTATTAATATGAAAGTTGAATATAACAAAAAGAACTTGGTATCAATATTTACATGATGCATGGTATAAAAAAATCAAAAGCTCATTCTATCACCCCCTCCTTGTGTTTATATATATTTACCAACCTCACCGCTCGAGTAAGGTATGACAAAAGGTCAATTTCTTAAGCATCATTTAACAGGTTTAAATTTAGTTTTCTTTCTCTTAGACATGTTGCCTAACCAAGGTTAAAGAACCATTCTGTCCTACTATTAATCAATTTCTGTAGTGTAAATAGTAGGGTGAATACCTTTCCCAAAAATATTCACACTCTGTGAAATACAAACTGCCTCTTCCAGGATTTGAACTTGTCTCGCCGTGTCCATTTATTTCTTACCTCTCAAGTCATCTCTCTCTCTCTCTCTCTCTCTCTCTCTCTCTCTCTCTCTCTCTCTCTCTCAATGTATATCACGAGCCATGTCTCTCTCTCTCTACCTCTTGAAAACATTTCTCTCACTCATCTCTCTATCAATCTATATCTCTCAGCCGATCATTGTTTATATCTATATTAATCCCAGGCAACTCCTTGAATAAAAAAATAAAAAGGCACAGAAAAATATCCAGAAAAATAGCCTTTATGAATAGCTAGGTTGTAATAAATCTCCAAAATAACTAACTTCTTTTCTTAGATAAAAGAAAAAAAAAGAATCTATACAACAAGTGAAATACATACCGACCAAGCGAGGATAATTTTATCGTAAGGCTGGTTTTCTGACCTCAAAATACAAGAAATATGTGGACAGCAAAACCGTGGAGAATATACCCAGAAAAGACCCCTAGACAAGCTGAAACATACAATATTTGAAATCAAAATATTACGGCACCCAACACGACAACATCAATGTTAAAACAATGTGAAAGAAACTGTAAAATTAATAAAGAAATCATGACCGAAAAGAAGCATTACCATCCTTAAGGAACCAAGAATGGAAAAAAGTTAAGTTAGAAACTGAAAAGGTTAATTGATTTTTTTAATATCCCAACGGATAATATTACTAAATAAACTAAACAATCGAATTGATGCAGAAGCAAAACTAGTCTATGAAAAAATGGTTAACCTTCTAAGAGAGTCAAACAGAAAGAAAAAAGAAAAAGGAAAAGAGATGAATGGAAGGACAATTGAAAAAACTATAAGAACAAACTGAATAACCAAGGAAGGAAAACCCCACAAAAAAACAACACACGCCACTCATAATATAATTGGAAGAAATAACCCATCAATTATTATCCAAAGAAAAGAGACTCAAAGATACCAGAATAAAATGAAGCAAAACAGGATATTCCTTAATACTGAACGAATATTCTACCTGAAAGTTGGTTGGTTGATAGTATAGTTGTTTATTTTACGGCACATCAACCCTTTTCGGGACATTTAATGTCAAAACAAGTCATTTTAATAAACAAATTACTCAGGCTGCTTACAGTACAGTTGCTTAAGTGGTCACCCAATTAAGTATTGAACAGGTTCATTACTGCTTAATTTCGGTGATCTAGCTGCAACCGGTGCTTTCAGCGTCCAACAAGTTGTTGGAAACCAAATAAAGACAAATGAGCAACCGGATATATAGAAAACAAAAACATTTCTAGTTTTGAGATATATTTCTAGAAAAGAAGGGGAAACAACTCGCCAATATTTAGAATTGTTTAGAGGTCACAATTCAAGGATTACACAAAAAGAAGCATAGAAAGACCAATTACAGCAGTCAGTAATAGCAATATCAACGTAAGAACAACCAGTAAAAAAACAGTCTAGAAATATCAATGGGAAGAATCAAAACTACATATATACTTCAAGCGACAAACTGGGGAGATTGTACACGAAATGTCAGGGATATGGTTACGAAATTAAAACCTTAACAGATAAAATGAATCCCTTTTGATAGCAGCACAAAATAATACCATGACCAATTATATCGAAGCGAACATTGATAATATGCAACAGAATAGCAAGTGTAGGTTACGTGGAAACAGATATGTAACGGTAATCACATAAGCGAATGCAGCAAACTGGCACAGAAGAAGTACACGAATAGGCACGACTGGGTGAGGAAGGTGATCTACTGGGAATAGAGAAACAAATTGAAATTTGAATATATTAACAAATCGTATAGTACAAAGCACAAAACGTCCTAACAAATTAGACTTATAAAATTCTCTGCGGTGTATATGGATATAAATGGATCACCCAATTCCTGACAGAATGCCAGACGTAATCTATTAATAATGGAGATTCGCTTCCGGTTTTTGTCTGTAACAAAAATTACGTCACTGCTTATGTCACATTATCCAAAATCGTCATAACAGAATGAATACACTCAAAATTTGAACATGCAACATTAGACAGTCCTCATTGTTTTTAAAAAATAGGTTTTAATAAATACATGACTGGTATTATATATCTATATATAGTTTGTTTTATTTTAATACATATTTAAAGTTTACATTTCAAATTGTTTTATTTTTTAATCCTTTAATGAATTTGATGAGTTTACTTACTTAGGGTACAAACTCGCTGACATTGAATTTTTTACTCCCACCCCTCAGGCAATATGTTTCAAAAATCTATTTTTACATCGCCCGGAGGGTGTTTTTTTATTTTGTACTAGTTTTAATAAACAAGAAAAAATTGTTAGTATGTTTCGACGGAACAGAGAGTGAAAATAAAAGAAAGCATAAAGATAAACAAATACTTGGATCTTGCTTGAGAGTTGAATAAGCTGTGGAACAAGAAGTTGACGCCAATTGAAGTTGGCGATCTAAGAACTGTCCCCAGTGGCTTAGAAAATAAAATTGGAGGTATTGAAAATCAGAAAAATAACCTAGACCATACAGACCACGTCATTTTTCAGATTGGCTAGAATACTTAGGAGAGTATTGGAGATTTGATGTCACTCTAACACATGGTGTGAAAAATATTAGTGTGAAAAAATCGCAAAGAATGAAATAATAATGATAAGAAGAAACTAGGCAATAATAATAATAATAATAATAATAATAATAATAATAATAATAATAATAATAATAATAAAAGGTCTGAGACCTGTCAGCTGTTCCTTATAAACATTCATTTTAATTCCACAAAATATTTATAATCCTTCCACAGATTATCCAACATTGCCTTGAAGGGGTTTTAGAGATGGAGCTTTCACTATTGATAAAGACGGATATTTATTGGCAGTTATTAGTCGATGTTATTTTCATAACAGATATTCGTCAGAAATACATGTTACATAATTAGGGGCTTGGCTATTTAAGGTTTGCAAAATAATCAGTTTTAGTAAAAGTAAATTATGGGTGAAAAAGAAAGAAAGAAATATTTGGAAAAATATTTTGAAAGGAAGAATCTAGCTGAAATGTATTTTGTTTAAATTGTTTATTTTAAATTTCAAATTAGAGTAAATGCCGAGGTTAGATATTTTCGAGAGAATTATAAGCATTCTTGCGAGGAAAAATCTAACCAGAGGAATGCCAGATTGTTTGGTTAATAGAAATATTTATTTACAGATAGAGAGAATTACAACCAAATTCATGAATATTAATATATTACATCCATAAAAATTAGCATTACATTCATGAAAAAATTATATATTACATTCACGAAAAGGTAGTGTAATTACCTTCATGAAAATTAGTATATTACATTTGTTAGGTGGAGCTCTCTAAGTAGCTTAACTAACGAGAAGAGAGGCCCTTAAATTTAAAAATTTAAAAATTTAAATTCCCATGTACTTATATAATACAATATAACAATATACAATGGAATTAAAATAAGGAGGTCAGAAAATAATCAGTTGATTAACGGTAACTATAAAGAAAGGGGCGAATAGTCAAAGAGTAAAGCAGGAGCAGAGGCATCAAGGGTCTAGAGAAGTAATCACGACTTATTTATGTTAGTCTATTCGAGAAAAGCAGCCTTTTTTTTTACTCTTTCTTTTTCAAACTTTGACACTAAACTGACAGGCGAGAGAGTCATAGGTTTACTCTATCGAATTATGCCGATTCTGTTATTATAACGTTCTTCTATCTCTCTTTGCCTTAACGAATAATACAGATTGCCACAGACATAAAAAATATTGTTGCGGCCAAACCCCTTTATCATATATGTGCAAGAAAGCGGTGGCTCCGGATCCTTGTGTGCGAGGTATGATTTTATAATGCATCTAGTGGTGAGGCTCCAGCTCTGGAGCTCTGGAGAGTATGGATAACCCATTCATTGCCATTGCTCTCATGTTCACTGATCAGGAGGGGTAGTACTTACTAAGGTCCAATCTATGGATCAAATAGATAAAAACATTAGTTTTAAAATGAATAAAACAAAAACGTCTTCCGCCAAAAATACCCCAACAGTGGTTCATATGCCGTAAAATGCAACCAAGCAACCTTATTCAAAAACAGGTTATATTCTGATATGATGGTTGCAGATACAACCTAGATATAAAAAAGGATTACTTTTTTTTGGTTATGTTTCTTTCTTTTTTATATAATTTCTGAGATAATAGGAACGTATCATCTCTGTACCCAGCTGAGAATAAAACTTTTTCACTCAGAGTGGGATATATATATCTGGGAATTTAATTACAAATTTGATCTTTTGCCGAAAAAAAAACTCTTATAAGATAACAATATCTTTTGAATAAATTAAAAATAGATAATAAAAATATTAAAGCCAATTCACAATGAAAAAAAAGTTTCTTTATACTCCTTATAAGAACTTTTTTTTCATTGTGAATTTTAACCTAAAGTGAAAAAGGTGCAGTTTTTATAGCTGGACAAAATATAGAACTATGGCCTACATTAACTGGGACAGACACACACACACACACACACACACACACACACACACACATATATATATATATATGTGTGTGTGTGTGTGTGTGCGTGTGGTGTGTGTGTATATATATGTTTGTTTGTGTGTGTGTGTGTGTGTGTTTGTATGTGTGTGTGTGTGTGTGTGTGTGTGTGCCCGTGCCTGCCTGTACCAACTACTCGCCACATGTGTGCACGCGTTATGTACGTTTAACGTGTATGAATGTATGTAACGTGTGTTTATATGAATGTGCACGCATGTGCCTGTAACGCAGCTTTGTCTTATGTGTGTTGGTATGAGTGCGCGCGCCTCTGCCTGTAACGTGGATGTTCCGAAATCGATTACTGTATTCAAGAAACAATGTAAAATAAACGCAAATGTTGACTGACACTAATCCTTTAATCTGTACAGGGGTTAATATTTATATGCGATTATATTTCGGAATATCAATTCATGTAGCTTTTAGTCTGACATTTGACATCATAATATACTTATCTCTTAAGATCTTTCTCAGATACTCTTCTTTCTAGGCCAACTGCAATGATCGCTATTCTTTTAACTGATGTACTTCCTAATGTACCTTTGTACAGCCGGGATATACACTAGGAGAATTTCCATTTTTGCTTCCTGGTCGGTGATTTATTTTTCTATATATTCAGAACAGGTTTCAGAACAAAATAGAATTCTCATCAGGGAACTTTATATAGTAAAGCGTATGGATTTACCAGAAGATTTTTCTGTGGTCCAAATAAAATAAGACTTCTACAGTTTTTGTGCCGCTTTCATAGGCTCCTTGTACATTTTATCGGTTGGATCGTGCTTGTGTATTCTCTTTAATGCCGTAAAATAAAGCAGGCAACCAACCAACAAATATATTTGAAGTGTGGTCGGCTTATAAAAAGCGGAGTATTAAACTGGAGAACAGAGTTCAAATAAACTTATTCAACTGAGTTAAATATATGATCCACACGCATTCTCTTGCCTTGGGGTTGTCAGCCAATCTAGGAAAAGGACAACACTGAAGTCAAACAGTTGAGAAAGTTCTGAAAAATACTCTCACCTGACCATCAGTGCATTATCAAAGGTATCAGTGATGAGTTATGAACGCTCCTGTTAAGCGTTAACTAGTACCACTACTGTTCTTATACAAGGATGGATTTGGCATTTAATAACACACAAAGGTTAAGAGCCTCGGTCGCTGCTACTCCCTACCAGTTACTGATCGACATCGTTGGTAGGACATTATGAAACAACTAAAGGATGGCCTTCGCTCCATTGATAAATGTGATCTCATAAGTAAAGACAAAAATATGGTGCATTTATTTTGGATTAATTCCTAAATTATCATGGCCCATGCAGATATATGAGTTATCGCTGACAAAGGTTGAAAAAATGGAGCGCTTAATCAGTAATCTGATGAAGGCTTTGTTGGTTGCAATGCTACTGTGTAAATAGCAGTCATTTATGAAGATTAGTATTAAATATAAAACCAAGCAACCAGTGAACCATGACTCTTATATTTTTGAGCAATTAGAAGATGCTGCCATTAAATTGGAATCTCTGGTAACCAGATCCATATTTGATATATTTTGTGAACAGCCTTTATCTGTCTCTGTAGAAGTGGTAATACCTGTTAGGGTCCCATCTATGGTTTATATAGAAAGAAATGGACAAGAAGACACAAGTTCAAATCCTGTATGAAGCTGTTTATATTTCGCATAACGCTAATACTGTTGGGAAAGGTAGGAATTCAACTATTGTCCCTCCAATTATGGGTAAATAAAAGGGCAGACTTGGCTCTTCAACATTTGTAGGGCAACCTGTCTGAAAACTCTGAATTCAAACCTGTTAAACTCCGCTGAAGAAATTGACTCGGTCTCGTATCCTACCCGTGTGCAGTAGTTGATATATATATATATATATATATATATATATATATATATATATATATATATATAATTTAATATACCAAACTTATTGGTAAATCCTCGCGGTGAGAAAAAAAAACACCAAATAGTTTGATTGTAAAAATATACTACCAAACATCAACCGGGGAGAAAAGATTTTTGGGAAAAAAGAAAAGACCAAGATAATCGTACCAACAAAAAATAATATTGGTACAATATTTTGGCCAAAAGAAAAAACAATTTATATGCATATATATATATATAAGATATATATATATTCATATAAAACCGCCAGGAGACTAAAGCTAATAAGTAAAAAGTACTCAATACCTAAGTAGAGCAAATAATAAAGATAAATCTAATGAGTCAGACGAACCTACTAAAAGTTTCGCCTAATGCTCTTTAGGGCTAAGATCTCAGCTCTGAAGAGCATTAAGCGAAACTTTTAGTAGGTTCGTCTGACTCATTAGATTTATCTTTATATATATATATATATATATATATATATATATATATATATATATATATATATATAATGATATTTAAACAAATGTGTTAAAAATTGAGTTTAAAAGAAAATTTGAATATCCATCAATCATGGATAGAACAAAGTTATTCGGCATAGAATAACCCTGCAAGGGTTGACATGCTGTAAAATCCAACAAGGCAACCAACCAATCACTTTCTATGTGAGTAGGATGAGAAGAGAGAGAGAGAGAGAGAGAGAGAGAGGGGAGAAGGAGAGGGAACATATTTTGATGTTTACTCTTTCAAATGGATTTAGAAGAAGCTAGTTGTTTTCAACTGTGCTTTCGTTAATACAGTATTACCTACTAAAAATCTAATAACTTTTATCTGTTTATTAAGATAGATGAAGGTTATTAAGTTAACTTTATCTATTCATTGATATAGATAAAGATTACCATTGTTTTCTCCATATAAGCTAAGTGAACTGAGAATTGCGTGGTAGACCATGAGTTCTAAATTTAATTTGCTTGAGGAGTAAAAGAGATGTTTTCGTTACTTATCAATGGTTCTTAGAATTATCAAAACCAAATCAATTCATCTATGTTATCTTACATCTATATGCAGAGGCAACGTGCTGCAATCGAACGTCCTGTAAGAAGTTATGTACGAAAATAAGTAAAGCCTATTAAGAACAGTTTCTCGGCATTTGCTCGTTATGTTATTTGGATATTTTTACTCATTTGAGTATTGAAACACCACGGCCCACTGATATATACGGCACTACATGTAATATTAGCAGGCAGAATTCTAACAGGCCGATTTGTTTTATAGTCAATTTATGTCTGTTTCAAAAAATGTTAAAACTCTACAAAAATACACAAAATGTTGTCTTTTTTTTTCACAAATGTAATAATAAAAGATAGTAAACAAACTAACAGAAAAATAGTTATAAAAAATTATGCAGTTATACAAAACAAACACTAGTAAAAAAAATAAATAAATAAATTAAAAATTAAAAAAAGAACTCAGCAAAATTTTCCCTATGATCTCTGGTTATATCACAAAAAAAATGAATTAAACCTTTTCAATATGAAATGTATTCCCTAGTCATGGTCGGCAATGACAGTGATGATGCTACAGAGAAGCAGTATTTCTCTAGGAGGACTTAAAATTTTACACCGAATGAAGTTCGAAAACATACAGTTTTTTTTTTAAGCTACGGTCAAAAGATAATTGATGTAACTATTTTTTTTCTTAGTTTGTATACAATCTTTTATTATCATTACTAGCAAATATATGCACCCTCCGTAGGGTGCAAGTATTTAAGTTTTAATATAATAAAATATCATGTTAAATTAGAAAGGCTAATGAAACTGAATAAGAATTCAGATAAAAATATTTGGAACAGAGGGGGTATGATTGGAAAATAGAACAACTTTGAAACTAACTGTTCCACCATTTTCCCTTACTCCCGTCTTTCATTGGTAAATTTCCCTAATTTAACTATTTAGTTAAAATAGAAAGAAAAGAATAAAATTACAGTTATTCCTTTATGTTAATAGATTTCTGTTAAGATTTATCCCCGAGATTTTTGCTCATATTTATTAAGATAAAACCAAACAATTAGAAATCAATAATATTAAGCATATGTTTATTAAAATCAAATTTTTTAAGATCAATATGCAAATTAGCCATCCCATTAACACTGTAAACCGCTATTTCGTTGAATATATAAATATAATTGCATGTTATTAGTATGTAGATATTGTTAACAGTCTTAATGATGTAAAACAATTTTACTACTAATTGAGGTTTAAATAAAAAATAAAATCATGGAGAATGTGATGTAAATAACAAAGGGAATTGTGACTTGAATAGTAATATAGTTTCGGTTACAGACATACAAACCCACAATCTCCATTATAATAAGATATTTCTGAAGAAGAAAAAAGACAACAGTTTGTGTATTTTTGTAGTTTTAACATTTTTCGAAATAGATATGAATTAACTATAAAATAAATCGGCCTGTTAGAATTCTACCTGCTTATGTTACATGAGGAACCGTATATATTAGTGGGCCGTGAGAAACGTTTGTTATTATTCCCACAACCGCAAACATACTCACACACGAACATAACGAAAATATAGAATTACGCACAGATATGTAAATGCTGATACAGTACTAACAATTCACAAAACTGTAGGTGTCAATGTGTCTATTAGCTTACGTTGTAGATGCAGAATGCTGATACAGAATTTTCCCCAGATTTCTTTTTTCTCTGACAAAGACTAAATCAAATTCTGCTTTCTTTTCTGTCAATATTGACGACCCACGATGTTAACAAATTATTTATTTCAAATCTGCATAGAACATCTGTAATATTTCCAATGATGAATTCTGTATCAACACTTCAACAGAAATACATCTAATTGAGCATATTTTACAAACTCCACGCAAAGCATAAACGGACTATTTACCACACTCTGAAAAAGCAGTCATTTTTAGCCACTAATAGTTTTAGAAAAAAAAAAGAAGCACGCCTGGGTGAAAACACTAATAGAGCAATTTTTGTAGTGTTGTCACTCGGATGGGCTTTTTTTTCTCCCAATATAAAAGAATACACCCCAAAGTTGACCCTGGCCACATCGTCAGTGATATTACCCCATGTGTTTTTTGTAAGACCTAGAACAATTAGTGATCCTGGGATAATATCACTGATGTTTTCACCAGGGGCAAATTTAGGGTGTATTTTTTTTTAAATTAGGGAAACAAAAGAAATTATCATAAGTGACAACACTACTAAACTAACTTTAGTAATGTTGTCACTTAAGCTCGTTTTTCTCTCCTAATATCAAACAAATACACCCCAATGTTGCCCCAGACCAAATCATTAGTGATGTTATCCCACAATCATTAGATATTTCTAAGACCCGAGACCCCAAATTATCCTGGTATAACATCATTAACGTTGTAGTTAGTGGCACATCTAGGGTGTATTTATTTACATTTGAAAAAAAAAAGAGTCACACCTAGTGACTACACTACGAAAGCAACGAGGATCGGGTATGTTAACTACTACCAATATTTCACAGACAGAACACAGAGAAGCAATGGATCTGCTTAACCCTTTGAACCCCACCACCCTGATTGACTGGAATTTGTAATATTTTGGCGAGTATTCAGAAAAACGGATTCCCCAGGCCGGTAAAAGTGCCAGTGTGGGGAGGATAATGGCAGTTTTGATTAGTTCGGTAAACCGGCAACTGGGGTTCTAAGGGTTAACTGTATAAACAAGTCCGTAGTTACCTGCTTTTGACTAGCTTGGAGAATGTCACCAGTGCAGGCACAACTGATCAAGGATCTTCCACAGATGGCAGCACGGTTGACGGATCTTGGTCTGCTTCTGTAATTGGCCGTTTCCTGGCACCAAAAAGAGAGACAACCAAAACAATAAAGAATTTTCGCAGAAAATATTTTTGGCAGAATTCACAAGAGCTTTTCTGGTGCTTTTTCAAATAGAACAAGAAAAAAAAATTCTAATGCTGAATTTAGATTTCAATCAATGAATATTCAATGTCAAAATTTCTTTTTTTTATTATTATTTATTATTTTAATAGTTTATAATTCTTTACCTGAAATAATAAAAAAAATATTAATAAATTGAATTCGCAGAATCAAGTTTAATCAGATGTGATAAAAAGAAGAATATTCGGTTGAATAAATTTGATTCAAGTTTGCTTCATTATGAATTGTTTGGCCATTCAGTCGGCGATTTTCACAGAAAATCCCTGCAAGAATAATGCTATTTGTTTTAAGAATATGAACACGTTAATTTGATTATGGACAAAACGCACGTTGAATCAAACGAAAACGGATCTATTTGTATAGCCACCTACTACTAATACATCATGTGTAACATAAATAGAGATTGAATTAAGGAATAAATCGAAGCAGAATAGAATCGTTAATTTAATATATTAAATCTGAGAATATATATTTAATTCTTTATTTATTCTATTCTTATTTATCTGCCTTTTTAAATGAAACATTAATTTATATTATCATCATCATCTCACGGATTCTCATCACTCGCACTCTCTATCGCCACCCGTCCCTATCTTCATCGCTCCTGGCAAGTCCTCCTCACCACATCCAGTATCCGTATAGAGCTGATCAATATAAGTCTTTTCTAGTCTGTCCACTCTTGTGTATCCATGTATAGGTTTCCAAAGAAAAACGTCACTTCTGAGTTCGTCCTTACATCTTCAGATCTATTATTTGAAAAAATAACAAAAATCCCTAGGAATTATAAATATTCAGTGCCTTAGGATTAGTAAATCATCGATGTGCTGATCAGATTAATTAACAGTCTTTGAAGTTTACATAGACAATTTACTGATTAATTTAAAAACTAAAATCTCAGGAAATAACTTTATTCGAGCTATGAATACAAAAGAATTGTATGTTAAATCGAACTTAACGGACCTAAATTCCACCATTGTGTGTCACCCCGCCGAAAGAAAAAAAATACCAAAAATCAGGGAATTAACCGAATTTAATGAAATTTTCAGTGTTGATATATTAATGAATAAAAGATATAATGCACCAGTTATTTTATTTAAAAACTTTTTATTTTTCCAGGTCAGTAAACGGTTATTTCCTAGTTGAGTAACATGAGTGACCCCGAAAAAACAGAACCTAATTTATTTATTTATTTCCCATTAAACTAACCCTAAACCCCAACCCTAACTCTAAACCTAAGCCTTACCCTTGTTGGAGTTAAACTTTTAAAAAAATAGAATTAAAATTAACAGTTTTATTACAAAATGTGTGGGTTCTGTTTTTTCTTGGTCACTCTGTAATCTTATGTTGCTCAACTAGGGGGGTTAGGGTTAGCGTTAGGGTTTAGGGTTGGGGTTAGGGTTTAGGGTTAGTTTAATGGGAAAATAAATAATTTGGGTTCTGTTTTTCTGGGTCACCCTGTATTATCATATTACTTAACTAGGAAATAACCCAGTTAACTTTGTAACACGTATCTTTGAGAATCTGTGTTATGCCTTAAAGATAGATGGTTCAAAGTTAACTGACCTGAAAAATACACTAGTTACAACTGCAGGAGATATGTTGCCCCATATCAACTTCTTTTATTTATATAAAGATATAAGGTTTATATCTCCTTAGTGTCTGTGTCTTAACCAATGAGAATTGAGTCCCATATGGGGTTGCATTTTTTACATTTATACACGAGTAGTTGTTGACTAATAATAAATAATAACTTCATTTAACGTCATAACACCCTTATTAATTTGCTGTAATTCATTATATTTCTGATGCAGAGTACAAATGTTTTATGGCTGTATGTATTTACTTATCCCTTTCGCTACAGGTAAAGTAAAGTAAAGTCGTCGGGGCAGCCTAAAGTCGGTATCAGCCAGTCAGCGAGGGAGTCTATCCCCTTTTCAATGGCGCTAGACCAAGGAACGCCACACCTACTATCAGCTCCTCACTTTACCGCACAGATCCCTGTGCTACTCATACGCTGAGTTGGCGAGGACCGGTATCGAACTAGTAAACTTGTGGTTTCTAGCCGAACGCTCTACCGACTGAGCTAACCCGGCCCACGACTCGCTACAGGTAGAACTTGTTAAAGTTTCGTCAGTATGGGGCATCCAACAAGGATTAATCGCGCTATTCAGTCGTAATGGACTGTCGAGACGAGGTTCCGATTAGTTTGTTACTAGATACCTTCTTAAGTTTATTTTGTAAATATCTGCTTCAGTCTGTCTCCTGCTTTCCGCATTCCCCATATTCATTTGGTTTTAAATAAGGCTGGAAAAATACAAAATAATTTCTATCAAAGATACCTAATAAATATGAAAAAATGGCATTTTCCATTGGTCAAAATTCACTCTAATCTCTTTTCAGTGTCTGGACGGTGTCGATATTTGTTCAGATGAACATAATCAATCCTGATATGCGATCACAATGATAAAAAAATAATATTTTTTCGGTATTTTTATGAATTAGTCCGCCTAGAAAAGAAATAAAAAGGTAATTTATTATATTTTTGTCTGTAGGATAGCCGTCCTCCTCCTCCTACACACACACACACACACACACACACACACACATATATATATATATATATATATATATATATATGAAAGTACGCAAACAGTTTGTTTGATATGACTATGCCGACAATTATTGTGAGAATATGTGCTTAATTGAAGTCATACCTAATTTGAAAATTAATTAGTTGATAATTAATGAATTAGGCGAATATATCTGTTCAAATGTAAAGCGTAAACAATCGAGAAAAAGTCATTCTCTGTATGTACATTTCGGCCTATTATGCCTCATCAGCAGAGTTATAGACTCACACACAAAGCGGCTTCGAGTCTATAACTCTGCTGATGAGGCATAATAGGCCGAAATGTACATACAGAGAATGACTTTTTCTCGATTTGTTTACGCTTCACATTTGAACAGATATATTCGCCTAATTCATTAATTATCAACTAATTAATTTTCAAATTAAGTATGGCTTCAATTAAGAACATATTCCCCCCCCCCAAAAAAAAATATGTATGTATGTATATATCCGTAGACTGCTTACCAAGTAAGTTGGTCTTAGGTGTGGTTCTAAGCTGGCCCTTTCTTCCAACGGCGGAATGTTAGAGTCGTTCAAGTCCAATTTGAGAGCTCGATGTTCAATTTAATTGAACAGAGGAATACAATTAGTAAAGAAAAGGGCTTAAAAATCGGCCATTTTGCGGTTATAGATCTATTTCTGTACACAGGTCTCTGCGTATACCTATGAGTTTTATCAGACTGCTATCTTTATTGAAAATATTACACAGATAATTGATGAGGCTTTATATAATTATCCGGTGACTTCTGTAAAGATATCAAGTTTCAGTTCATCTTATCTTTCTAATTTCATCTGGTTGTGTTTATTACCGGGAGGTGACTATCTGGGTGGTTTAATGTACTCAATAAGCCGGGGGAAGGAACATTTGGCACCGTATTGTCTGGTCAGTTGGAATTTTTATTTTTCAGACTGGTCATTTTTAGTCAATGTTTTCTTTTTTTTTTATTATTATTTTTTCTCTGGTTTCTTTTCACGTATACCCATCAGTTCCAATCCTTTTTGCATACCATTGCACAAACAAAAAAAGAGGCCTATTTCCAACATTTTAAGAGGGCCGGGTTAGCTCAGTCGGTAGAGCATTCGGCTAGAAGCCACAATGTTCTTAATTCGATACCTGCCCGCGCCAACTCAGCGTATGAGTAGCACGGGGATCTGTCCGGTAAAGTAATGGGTTGATGGTAGATGCGGCATTCCACCTCAGACGCAAAAACAATCTCCTTGGTCTAGCGCTAGTGAAAAGGGTATATACTCCCCCGCTGTTTGTCTGATACCGACTTTAGCCCCCCCCCCCGAGGACTTTTTTACAAGATATATTACATTAACTTTAACATACTCTTGCCGATAACATATATTAGAATTAGTTGTTGGTTAAATTAACACATTTTATTTAAGCTAATCAAATAGATAGATAGATAAAAAATATAAACCCCAAACATAACATGAAATATTGTAATCTGAGACCGTATGCTAAATCATAATGAACTAACCAACCGTTTTTGTAGAGATGGGGAGAGCGGCTGTGAGCGGTTTAAAGTACGCAAAGATTTAAAGCAGTTTCTAGTAAAACCTGCAACTGATTAAGAAGATAGGGTCCTTTCTTTCCTTCCCACTAATCATTATACTTTCTCAAGGCAGAATACTAATCAAGGGTAATGATGATACATGTCTCCTTATTTCGAGTCTAATGAGTATAGTATAATAGATACGCAAGCCATAAAAATGTTTGGGCAAAAAAGTTAAAGTTCTTCTCTAGAAATAGGTAAGAGATAAAACAAATAATAAAAAAACAACAAAAAACAACAACAACAAAAAACAACCACAACATAAAAAAAACTGTATTCAAAAGAAATCTAAGTGGCATTTTGTACATCTCAGTCTTAATAGACTGATATCTTAAAAGAATCAATTGGATGTCATAAAACTGTTACAATTGAAACAGTCTTTAGATGTGCGAACATTATCGTGATTAATGGACCGAATATCATCTCATCATGTTTTATAGGAGACAGGGATCAAGGGCTTCGTTTTGAATATTTGATGGCATGGCTGGTCATATGAATACACATGAAGGAACCAATTAAGATATCACAGGGTTTTTTTGTTGTTTTGTTTATTATTATTTTGCTTTAAAAAAGAAAAGAAAAGGGATTACAGCTAAAAGTGGTTGTGACCAAAAACCTTCAAAGAAATCGCAGCTCAAATAGCAAATGACCATTATGAAAAGAGAAAAATGAAATTGTATGTATCTGATATTTACAATTATACAAAAGTAAGGGTTTCGCCTATGCTTCTGGATTAGCTGTTCAAGAATATATTGAATAAATAAATATACTGTTGTTTTCTTGAAGCATGGAAAAATAAATATTGAAAAAATACAATAGTAATTCAGAGCAACAAATGTCTATTATTTTCTCGACCGGTTTCTTTTTTTTTATTTCTCTGAATGTTTGAGATGAGGCTTGATGATTAGTATTATCTGCGTTATTCGGCCTATTGTTCCCATCTTCATTGTTATTTGTACAACGTTTCGGTCGATATACCCTCCGGCCTTCTTCAGGTATTTCTTGTCGGACTCGGGAACCTTCTCAGACTCGGGAATCTTTTTTTCGAACTCGGGAACTTTTGTCGTAGTCGGTAACCTTCTTGTCGTAATCGGGAGCCATCTCGGAACTTCGAACCTAACCCTTTATTCAGTCTTCGGGGGTATCCTGTTCTCATTCCGCTAACCATAGTATATCGGCGTATGAGTTGTGTTAATCATTTTTCTATGTCACTGCCTCTACTCAGGATTGAACCCAGAATCCAGAGATAACTGTCACTTAGAACTGTCTTAACCTAACTACCTTATCTACTAGGCCATGTGTCCAATCCCGAGTAGAGGCAGTGACATAGAAAGATAATTAACACAACTCCTACCCCAGTTATGGTTAGCGGAATGAGAACAGGATACACCCGAGGACTAAATAAAGGGTTAAGTTCAAAGTTCCGTGATGGCTCCCGATTACGACAAGAAGGTTCCCGACTACGACAAGAAAGTATTTTTTTTTTTGTTTAAGACATTAACAATTTATTGTTTGTGTTAGGAAGATATATTAGATTCACCCACTTTTTTTAATGAATTTTTAAACACATTTTTAAACTCATGTTTCTTTTCTATTTATTCCATAGATATGAACTATGTTAGTTACTACCCCTCAGGGTCAGGCTGGCCTTGTAGGAATGTAGTAGTAGTACTATTTAACTTATAGCTGTGGGGAAGAGGAGATTCATACCTTTTCCATGTGTATGAGTCCGAAAGTGACTATAGTTCGAACTTGCTAAGTTGTCGCAATGCAGCATGTTAACTATTACCTCTTAACTAAGGGTTAGATATTACCACTATTGTTCTTCTACAAGGATGGATTTGGCATTTAATAATCTACGAACATTGATATCATTAAACAAACCAAATCAAAACAGTATTCACTTAACTAAGGGTTATATATTACCACTACAGTTATTCTACAAGTATAGCTTTGGCCTTTAATAACCTACGAACATTGATATCATTAAATAAAGAAACCCAAAAAAGTATTTATAGATGTTTTTTTCATAAAACTAAGTTTAACTTCTGGACAGTAAGAGTGATTACTGATATTTTTTTATATATGTAGATAATTTCTTGACTTTCCACTAAGCCCAAATAGATACAATATCATTCCAATGTTGGTGCCACACATGAAGCAAGCCTCCCGTAGCGGTGGGTGAATCTAATATATAAAACTTACAGAAAATATTATACTACATAAGAATGTATAGATTATTGCATAAGATTAAGAAATAATAAAATTACAAAATTAAACAATTATTATTGATTAAAGGAAAAATGTAGGTATATATATAAAAAAAAGTTTAATTTTATCTATAAAACAAAAAGTGATTAGAAAAATATAGTTAATTACGTAAAAAAATATCATAATTAACTTGTCTATGTCCTGCTGATGGCTTCCTTAAATGCTTCTAAGAATGAACCCCCCCCCACATGGACCTCCTAGAATTAATTTACTTTAAAAATAATACTGATGACATTATGGACATTTAAAAACTAACCCTTTCTTCCCCATTGACAAATCTATATATTTCTATTTTATCATCTATTAGAATTGGCTGACCTCCCTACCTCATTTAGCTACCATTTTGATACTACTACTACTACTACTACTACTACTACACACACACACACACACACACACACACATATATATATATATATATATATATATATATATATTTCACAGACGCTGCCGCTGTCGATAACAACAGAGACAAAAAAGCTGTTAAACAGGAATAACATTCATTTGATAAAGGGTATCTAACGAACCTGAAAATTTATGACAAAAAATAATAATAATAAAATAAGTGAATCCAATACTCCATAATATCGAGTTCATTCATTTATATATTTTTAATGCTTCGTAATAACGCCAAATTAAAAAAACATTTAAATATATATATATATATATATATATATATATATATATACTATTTTATATTTATTTTATTTTTTATTAGCTATTATTCTTTAAGAAACATTGCAGTATTAAAACTTTGTGACCAAAAGTCTGAATATGTAAGTAAAAATGTGGAGGTGTCCTAAAGTTGGTGTCAACCAAACAGCCAGGGAGTGTTTCCCCTTTTCGAAAATTTAATTACATAAGAATATCAATTATCTAAAAAAAGATGTAATATTCACACTACTACTAATAATAATATCAATCGTAATATGTCAGACCGTTTATCAAAGTGTCTAAGTGATCTGTTTTGTACCTGAATCTAATTTAGCATGATTAAAATATAAAATATCATAGGTATGTAAAGTTATGTTAATTATATAAAGGATAACAAGAGAAAGTAATACAGAAAGCGTATAGTTTTTCTTATGATTGGAGATATATTATAAGTGATATCTAAAAAAGAAAAAAGTGTGGTAAGGGTCAATACCAAATTCCATTATTAACCACCTTGAACTTTTATTTAAAAATGGAATTACTTACAAAAACAACTGATTTCACCGTGTGTGAAAGCTTAAAAAAGGCGAGAAAACTTCAGTGATAACAATGAGTTACTAATGATGTAAAAAATCACAAAGAATAGAAATAATGTAATAGTAACAATTAAGAATTATTCAAATTTAAAAAATTATTAGCAGGCTGATCTCATTCAAAAAAATTAAAATGTCCTTGTTATAAAGCCGAGTAATGCGTCGCGTAGATATAACTACAGACGTTTTCACTAAACCAAAATGAGATCAGGTTATGTTATATATACATATATATACGTACATATATATATATATATATATATATATATATATATATATATACGTGAAGTCGTCGGGGCGGCCTAAAGTCGGTATCAGCCAGTCAGCGAGTCTATCCCCTTTTCAATAGCGCTAGACCAAAGAGATCGTTTTGGCGTCTGAGGTGGAGCGCCACACCTACCATCAGCTCCTTACTTTACTGCACAGATCCCTGTGCTCCTCATACGCTGAGTTTGCGAGGACTGGTATCGAAGTAGGAACCTTGTGGTTTCTAGCCCAACGCGCTACCGACTGAGCTAACCCGATATATATTAAAGTTAAGTCGGCGAAGTGGCCAATTGTCGGTATCAACCGGACAGCCAGAAAATCTATCCTCTTTTTATTAGCGCTACACCAGGAGGATTGTTTTGCATTTGGGGTGGTTGCCATACCTACCACTAGCTGTCTACTTCACCGCACAGAACTAAGCTGTGTTACTCCTGCGCTGAATTAGCGAGGGTCAGTATCGAACTCGGAACGTTGTAGTTCCTAGGTGGATGCTCTACCAACTGAGTACCGGCAGAGAATGATCCATATTATATATATATATATATATATATATATATATATATATATAAGGGTGTGTTGTTGTTTTTGTGGAGTCCATGTATGCGTATCTTTCGAAATATAGGAACGAAATAAAATGGAACTCAGTAGATAATATCCAAATCAGTTTCTCATTTATTTCAAACATAACTTATGCTTCGCATTAAATCCCGAAAAAATCTGTCATCCACAGACACGTGTTTCGACGTATACGTCTTATCAGTGCGGCTCGACTTTTTAATAGCTACCTATATATATATATATATATATATATATATATATATATATATATATATATATAGTCACCAATACATTTAAAAGTCCGTTTTACCAGGGGTTTCGGAACATCATTTTTAGGTGATTATCTGTCAGCAGAAACGTTCACTTTTTCATTTATTGGTGACTATAAATAAATAGATAAATTCAGCTCTCACAGAAGTAATTGAGCACTTTATAAGCATTTCTCCAATAATAATAACAAGAAATTAATATATATATATATATATATATATATATTATATATATATATATACACACAGAAAATTCAACATGAGATATATAACTACTTTGCGTTTTCTCTCTCACTCTTTCTATTTCTTTCCCTCTGTCTCTGTCTCTGTCTCTGTGTATCTCTCTTTCTGTCTCTGTCTCTGTCTGTCTGTCTGTCTGTCTGTCTCTCTCTCTATCTCTGTATCTCTCTTTCTCTCTCTGTCTCTGTCTCAGTCGCTCCCCCCTCTCTCTCTCCTCTCTCTTTCTCTTTCTCTTTCTCTCTCTTTCTCTTTCTCTGTCTCTCTATCTCTCTCTCTTTCTCTTTCTCTTTCTCTCTCTGTCTCTCTCTGTCTCTCTCTGTCTCTCTCTCTCACTCTCTCTGTTTCTTCTCTCTGTCTCTTCTCTTTCTCTCTCTCTCTCTCTCTTTCTCTCTCTCTCTCTCTCTTTCTCTCTCTCTCTCTCTCTTTCTCTCTCTCTCTCTCTCTCTCTCTCACCCGTATGAGAGTGTATGTGTCTATCGTATTTTCCACATTTATCCACACATAATGTACTTGGCTGATATATATATATTCCTACTGCCCCAGTTGGCCAATCGTCAAGTTGAACAATCAATAATACATTACAATGATGTAAATACCAAGTAAAAAATGAAACTCAAATAATTCTCTTTGGACTGCATGGTGTAATGATTAACTCCCTTGGAACATGACAGAAGTTGCGTCCCTTTACAATTTTGATCTGGCCACGCATTGGACAACAATAATTTTCATTTTTAGATATGTAATTTCTTCTCTTAAGATTATTTGATCTTGCTAAACATTTCGATACTATACAGAAAATCACTTCTGTGTGTTTTATGGTTTGAATACATATATGACAATTTCTTTAGTTTGATTGTTACTTTTAAGACTAATAAAATATTCTAACCACATGCATTTTTTCACTGGTAATTGCATAAGCTTCGGTCCGTGCGTAGCTCCCCACGTTGAAAAATCCTTCTGTCAATCCGGCCAGGTCGGTAGTCAGGAAAATAATTATTTACACGGATTCATACCCCATGTTTAGGGTCTTTGGCTTCTTGACCGGTTAGTAAAATAAATCGCATGATCTCAGGGGGATGTACCCGCCTAAGTCGTACTTACCTCTGCATCTAAAAAGGACAGGGCCAGTTTTATTGCCCGGTGTCTGAGGCGCACCAAAAGAGTAATTATGAAGTAATCACGAAATTTTTGAACTTCGGTCTGCATGCTCTTCAGTTTGTACGTGTCTCGCCATGTTGAAAAGTCCTTATGTCAATCCAGCTTTGTGGGATGAGGAAAATACTTACTTACCCAGATTCATGCTCTGTGTCCAGGAGCTTCGGCTTAAATCGCGTGATCCCAAGGGGTCGTTCGCCTAGGCAGCATCTGCCCTCTCCACTAAAAGGGTCAGTGCCGTGTGTATTGACTTGTGCCTGAGGTGCCCCAAAACTAGAATGCCGAAGGGATCACGAAGTTTTTCACTTGCCACTGTATGAGCTTCGGTTTGTGTTGTTCTTCACTTTAAAAAAATCCTTGTGTTAATTCGGCCTGTTGGCAGGTCAGAAAAATACTTACTTACACTGCTTCTTGCCCTTAGTCCAGGAGTTTCGGACCCTTGAACGGTTAGTAAAATAAACCGTGTGATCCCAGGGGGTGTCGGCGCCCAGGCTGTACCTGCTCCCTTGTCTAAATGGGACAGGGTCGATTGTGTTGCTCGGTTCTTGAGGCGCCTCAAAAGAGAAATGTCGAAGGGATCACGAACTTTTCGCACTGGCCACAACATATGAACTTTGGTTTGTGCGTTGCTCCCTCGTTAGAAAATCCTTGTTTAAATCCGGTCTGGTGGAAGGTCAGGAATATATTGACTAATAAAAGACTTTGTCGTATTTTCAAAATCTATGAGAATGAAGAAATGTGGAAAGCTGATGCTAGGTGTGGCGCTTCAATTCAGACGGAAAAACAATCTCTGGTCTACCGTTTTGGTTGTTCGATCTTCCGTTTAATGGTGAAATTCCAGTTTTGGTGTACTTCCCAGCCCACCTTGCCCACCTAAACAGAGTGGGCTGGGAGTACTGGCTCCAAAAGTGGTAGTACCTGTTAGGGTCCAATCAATGTGTATAATGGGAAAATGAGTTTAATTTTTTTTAAAATTGAGTACCTATCAACAATGAATAAAAAAATGTCTTCGGCATAAAATAACCCAACAATGCCATAAAATCCAACCAACCAACCAATTAAAATTAAATTCTATTGGGCACTGGAAATTCATCCATTTGAACAGAAGAGTTTAAAAATGTATTTAATAAATCATGGTTTAAAAAAATTAAATACCCGTCACGAATTAATAAAATAAAATGTATTTGGCATAAAATAACCCAACAAGGGTTGACATGAAATAAGGTCCAATCAAGCAACTATCTTCCGTCTATCTTTAGGTGATTTTTCATAGCCTGTAGACTTCAAACCGAACCCCTTATTCCATCCATTTGGGGTCGATTTTTCTCATTCTGCCATCCATGATTAGGGGATATTTTTGATGATATTTTTTTGGTGGGCATGGGCGAGCTTTGGTTTTCTAGCATCGTTTTCTATTTATTTGGACATCTAAATCTACACATGTATAAAGGGCAGTTGTGTGTATATACATGTCCGGAAGAAACTTCGAAAATAAAACAATTCACAACAAAGTAAAAATACACATTAAATATCACCAGGGCTTGGTTTTTGAGCAAAAATAATGAAGATTTATATTAGTGAAGATGATTAAAACAATATTTAAATGATGACAGCATCAATTATTTTTTTTTTTTTTGCATTTATTATTTAAATAGAAAACTATTTTTTCTTTTTAGTGTGGCTGGATCAATGCGAGGTCTTTTTTACGTAGGCATTTTAATGGGGTATCCTGCGAGGATCCCTCTCGCGATTCAACAATAATGAATCTATGAGACTACCTTTTTATCCTCCCCTCTACACAAACAACGCCGGGTAGCCGCTTCTAGTACAATATACATATTTACTAACCACTCCGCACGAGCAGGATGTGACACAAGGTCAATTTCTTAAGCAGAGTTTAACAGGTTTGAATTCAGAGTTTTCCTTCTCCTAGACTGGCTACCTAGCCATGGTTAAAGAGCCCAGTCTTCCCTGCTATTTACCCATAGCTGGAGGGATAATTGGATTAATACCTTTCCCAAGGGTATTACCGCTATGTGAAATTCAAACAGCCTCGTCCAGGAATTGAACTCGGGTTGACGAGTCCATTTCCTATGACGCTAACCATTAGACCACGCGCCTCCATCTAGTACAATATAAAGCTTTACGTTTCAACATGTGGGTGTTGTTTACGTTGTAGCATTAACAGACACAAATAGATGTGATTTTCGTGTCATTAACCTCCATGAATTAAAGATGGTCTATTATTGCGCCGTTGAATCCACCTACGATATAAACAATACTTGAGTGTTAGAGTCAGCTTTTAATATCATTGCTTCTAAGGATTCGTTTCTAACCTGGGTCTTGAATTCGAGTCTGCTTACAATCCCAATCGTCCCTCGATAATGTAGAATGGAGGCGTGGGATCTCATACAGAAATAAATGGACGTTTGGAGTAAAACAGGGCGTTGCCCATTCAATAGTCGGGAGAGGCATCTGGTACAAATAGGCAAAGCGAATATATTGCAAAAATAGGCACCCCATAATTTAACTGCACAATCGGTAGCTTGAACATTGGACAAATGCTGCAGTTTGCTTCTTCTTTTACGTTTGCTTTTTTCTTTATATTGTTACCAAGGCCGTTTTAGCTCAGTTGGTAAAACGTTTGACTAGGAACGACAAGGTTTCTAGTTCGATAACGACCCCGTCAACTCAGCGTATGAGTAGCACAGGGATCAGTGCGGTAAAGTGAGGAGTTGATGGTAGGTGTGCGTGCCACCTTAGATGCTAAAATAATCTCCTTGGTCTAGCGCTGGTGAAAGGGGATAGACTCCCTAGCTGTCTGGCTGATACTGATTTTAGACCACCCTGTCGACTTTACTTTTTTACTTTATATACTATACTGTCGATAACAATGGTTTCTATTCGGAAATTGGAAATGTGCCTTTCTTTGAATCAAATTTCCTTATTTCTATCTTCTTGTTGTAACCTTACAAATGTCGTATGTATGCGCGTAAAAAATCTTTGTAAAAGAAAGAGGTATCTTTCGAAATATAGGAACGAAATAAAATGGAACTCAGTAGATAATACCCAAATCAGTTTCTCATTTATTTTACACATAACTCATGCTTCAGGCTAGCGTTAGTGAAAAGGGGATAGCCTCCCTCGCTGTTTGGCTGATAAAGAATTTAGGCCACTCCGGTGACTTTACTTACTTACACTTCTCAAAACCAAATCTTCAACTGAAAATGTAACCACTTTGGTGGTGCTGTAATAGGTTCCTCTATATATTACATTAGTCGGTATGGCGCCAAATGATATCCCAAGGCGATGGGAAAGGGGTGGGGTTTGATAGCATTAACATTATTATTTCTATTATCACTATATTCAACCGGAACAAACCAGAATGACAAGATGATTTGAATCTAAAGTATCAGAAGTTACAAACATTTTAGCGAGCCGTGATAAAAGAAAGGGGGGATTATTCTGTTGTATAATAGCATTTTAGTATTTATTTTACTTCAAAAACACTTAAAGATTCTAGTTTGGTCTGTTGGGTGTTACGGCATGTCAACCCTGTTGGGTCATTTTGTGCAGAAGACGTTTACTTTATTGGTATTCAATTTTTTAAAACTCAGTTTTTAACACACGTTTTAAAACTCATTTTTCTCCATTTAACCCATAGATTGGACTCTTAAAGGTACTACCACTTCGGGCCAGTGTGCAGCTGAGAGTAATAACAATGAAGGTGTATTGCACATTTCCTAGAACTCCAAATTGGAACTTTGCCATTAGATGCACTGTAACGTTATATATTTACCAACTCCTCCGAGCAGGGTGTAACACAAGGTCAATTTCTTAAGCGGAATTAAACAGGTTTGAATTCAGAGTTTTCCTTCTCCTAGACCGATTGCCTAACCAAGATTAAAGAGCCCAGTCTGCTGTATGATTCACACCCACCCAAGGGCATTAGTGCTTTAATGTTATACCCAGGACAGAAAGAGGCTCAACCTCTGCCTTCTAGGACATATATGATAAAAAAAGTGTTGGGGGTTGTTATAAGTGCAGTAAGGTTGGGACAGTCATGTAGGTGCTAGGGATTGACGTGACCAGCTGATTGATCGGATGAGGTCTCTACGACTGCCCGTCTAGCCGAAGGACCAAAGGGGAGTGCTGCAAATCATAGACTGCTGAGCCACCAAGACTCCATCCTTAAGCATCAGGGGTTGCTACCCATGACCAACAGGTTTTCCCATGGGGAGGATCTTACCCATCACATCTTACTAGCTACGTACGTGAAAATCGCATAGTTCTTTTATTTCTTAATACTTTGAAATGTGGATAAAAACAACGCGGTACAATTCATCAAGAAGCGTCAGATTGGATCTCGATCCATTGAAGGAATAGAGAATTGTACAGACAAGTCGAATCAAATTGAAGTAATTAGTCTGTATTAAGCTTAATGATTAATCACTCGAAATTAACAATTTATACTTGCACAATTGAAGCTGTTTTAATTCGATTTAATGTGTCAAACTCAATTATCGACGCCGTGCTAATAGAAATTGAGTCGATATTGATGGATTGAGAATGCCTCACATTTTACAACTATTAAACTGACCACAAAGTGTCGAACGTTCATTATCACGATTTTTTAATCACTTACTCTTCTATTAGATTATTAGGTGATATCGACTCTCACTAAGTAAGATTCCCGAAGTAGTAGTAGTAGTTGTAGTAGTAGTAGTAGTAGTAGTAGAAGTAGTCGCATGGTACATTATTCATCTAAGGAGCCGGTTTAGCTCGGTAGAACGCTCGACTAGAAATCACAAGGTTCCACGCTCGATACTAGTCCCCGCCAACTCAGAGTATAAGTAGCACCGATTGGGTAATCTAATCTGGATGGTAAAGTAGGTATGATACTCCGCCTAAAGACATATTGCTGGTATAGTGCTAGCGAAAAGGAAATAGACTCCCTCGCTGTCTGACTGATGCTGACAATAAGCTATTCTGCCAAATTTAACTTTTTTCACATTCTTCTGTATCTATGAATAAGTCTAGGAAGAATAACTTATTTTTAAGCGTTAGATCAAATTATTACGCATAACCTTGCCAAAAAGAAATTACCATTCTTTGATTGGTTGGTTGGTTGGAATTTTACGGCATATATATATATATATATATATATATATATATATATATATATATATATCTCAGTCGGTAGAGCGTTCGGCTAGAACCCACAAGGTTCCTAGTTCGATACCGGTCCTCGCCAACTCAGCGTATGAGTAGCACAGGGATCTGTGCGGTAAAGTAAGGAGCTGATGGTAGGTGTGGCGCTCCACCTCAGACGCCAAAACAATCTTCTTGGTCTAGCGCTAGTAAAAAGAGGATAGACTCCCTCGCTGACTGGCTGATACCGACTTTAGGCTGCCCTGTCTTTTACTATATATATGTGTGTGCGTGTGTCTGGGTGTGTGTGTGTGTGTGTGTGTGTGTGTGTGTGTGTAAACCTAAATATGTTTAATATGAGACATTTACTATGTAGATCCCGTAGTACGGAAAATAACAAGACCTGAATGTTTACACTTGAAAATCATAAAGATATATTCTGTTGTCGCTAACAAAACCAACTTATATATATATATATATATATATATATATATATATATATATATATATATATATATATAAATATATATATATATATATATATATATATATGAGGGTGTTTAATATTGTCTACGATGAAAGTCTGTTATGTAAACATGATGGCATAAGAGAAATGTTTGCAAGGATTGACAAACCAGAATGATATTGGAGTGTCTGGAAATCAATTTAGATTAAACGTCTAATTCTGACTGACAGACGTAAACTGAACCGCAAAAATGAGATAAATCCGATGTTTCGTGCCCACTGATTGCTTAGGTAGCAGAATTAAAGCACTGAAGATAAGATTAGGCTTCAAAATAAAACGAATATCTAGCGTATATATAAGTACATGTAATATCTCGCTTATGTATAAGTACACATAATCTGTTCGGATAACTTTTTTGGAAAAAAGTACAAATGACAATATCTGTAAAGACTGACTTCCTTTAAATGATAATCGGTTTTATTCGTTTTTTATCTTAATAATAATAATAATAATAATAATATCTTGTGCGCAGTGGTATTTTATAAGGTTGTCAATTAAGGTAGGACTAATCTGGAGTCAAGAGATTTCATCAAATATATGCAAAGAAAACACGAAAAGCCGAGAAAATAGTAAATCTATACAAGGTGTGTCATAAAATTATCGAGATTGAAGCTGCATTTACCAAGATACCATAAATAGTCATTTATTACCAAAGAAACTCCCACAGACAAAGGTACTAACAGACACGTATATAAGATAGCATTTAACAAAACATTGACATGACATTGTCTAGATTCGACAGTAATACTGCTGTAGTTGATTAAATTTGCTCGAAAATATAATTGACGTTATTTAACGGTTCATATCATCTGTATCAACTTGGAAAATGTTTTGCCTATGATGTGACAGGAACAAACCGCAGAGAATAAATCGGCACTTGTCTTCACTCTTGTAAACAAGATTAATTACTTATGAAGAAATACTTTTTTTTATCTTATTTCACTTTTTTAAATAATAAATGATGTCGGCATTTTTTTGAAGATGAAAAAGCAAAAGTATAATCTAAAATTAACCGCTTTACAAGGAATGGTTTGCTAAGAGTGGGTTGGTTAGTGTAGCTACCATTGCTCCGATTACAGTGTATTTGTGTGAAAGTATTTTTCGTGTCCTTCCACAAGGACTTTTTAAGGTTAAAAGCCTATCCGAAGACATGCTCTGACTAGAACAAAAATTACGTGAATCTTCAGGTATTTATGTTTCATCCCACTCGTGAGGTGTGACACAAGAACAGTTTTATGTGGGTCAACCCACAAGCCGAAGCTCATCGGTGGAAGACACACAAATGCGTTGATCCCCGTCGGCATTACCCCTCAAGGGGCTGCCTTAGGCACTGGGCAATTAACCTAGCCCTGTCTCTTTAAATCAAGAGGACAGGACTTGTCTGGAGGGATAGCCCCCCTGGGATCACCGATGTTAACTTGTAAGTTCAAGCGGCCGAAGCTCACTGGACCCCCGGTCAAAACCGGAAGTTCGATATGTGCGTGAATCCTTTGGAATACCTTTTTGGGGGCGGGGCCCTTACAGACCGTGCAATAAACCTGGGCAATAAAGCCGGACCTGTCCCGTTTACAGGACGAGACAGATATTCCTGCGGGTACAACTCCAGGGATCACGTGTATTATTTTATATCTTACCGGTTCAGAATTCGAAGGCCCTGGACGCAATGTAAGTAGATATTTTCTGGACCACCCAGTGGATCGGATGAACATAAAGTCCTTCTGACGAGGGGAGACGAATACAAATTGAAGCTCATGCAGTAGCCAGTGTAAAAATTGCATAAATCCTTTCGGCATTCCTCTTTTGTGGCGGCTCGGGCATCGGGAAATAAACCCAGCCCTACCCCTTTTACACGAGGTGGCAGGTATTGCCTGGGGGTGCCCCCCCCCTGTGATTAGGCAATGTAATTTATATTTAATTGTCCAGATGCCGAGGCCTCCGGTTACAAGGTAATTATGTGTATATGTGTGTGCATTTGTGTGTGTGTGTGTGTGTGTGTGTGTGTGTGTATAAGAGAGAGAGAGGGAGAGGATGAGGCAAATTGAGAGGCAGACAGACAGATAGACAGATAGACAGAAAGGGAGGTGTTCAGTGCTCGTTTGTATATTTTCATGATTGTACCATTGAATATATGAGCTGAACTGGATGATAAACTTTAGCCTCCATTAAAAAGAAACAGAAAGAGCTAAATGAAATCACAAATCGAAACTTTGAAAAGTATGAAGCGATTTTATTTTCAGTTTTAAGTTATTTACAAAGCCTGTCTTGGTCGTGGCACAAGGCCATTAATATGAAGCACCATGTGAGTATCGAATTCACAAACAATGGTATTCTAATTTGGTCTCCTGACCATGACAAAGTGCCCTGGAATATTTTCCGAGGACGCATTTTTATGGAGATAAGCGACTAATACGCTGCTTTGAAACCAATGGTAAAATGTCTGTTAATTCTATAGTATACCATTACACACACACACACACACACACACACACACACACACACATATACATATATATAACATTTTGTGTATTTTGGCAGCAAATTATTCACAAGTCATGTGTTATTGAACAACACGGAGTATTTTTTTTTCATTTTTGTATAGATATTTTTTCCAGTCCTCTGGCTATCCTTTTTGAACCTGGATCGAGTTGATTCATGATATTTTGCATACTGACGGAACAGTCGAAAGCGCTCGGGAAATTAGTATGCAAAATATCATGAATCAACTCGATCCAGATTCAAAAAGGATAGCCAGAAGACTGGAAAAATATCTATACAAAAAATGAAAAAAGAATATTCCGTGTTGTTCAATAACACATGCCTTGAGAATATATATATATATATATATATATATATATATATATATGATTTAACATAATGTACATGTATCAGAGTATTCCATAAGAATTCTTTCAGATCCCAAAGGGAATGATTGAATGATATTTACCAGTTCTAAAAAAGTGTGAAGATTTAATAGTTTCAATGTAATGTTATTTAGCAAGCTTAGATCAGTTGTATCACAAGGTCAGACATATGGAGTAGTACCTAGTGAGAATCGAACTCACAATGGTCTGCTTCCTTACTCCGTGACGTGATAACAAAATCGAATTAAAAAAATTAGTAGAAACTTCAGCCTGATTAGATTAGGGTCAATTTCTTAAGTCAATACATTCAAATATGCACGAATTTTTTATATGTCTAAATATACGTTCACGTACATATGTGTATGTGCTGGATATGGAGGCACGTGGTCTAATGGTTAGTGTCGTAGGAAATGGACTCGTTGACTCGAGTTCAGTTCCTGGACGAAGCTGTTTACTTTTTGACATGGCGCTAATACCCTTGGGAAAGGTATCAATCAAATTCTCCCTCCAGCTATGGATAAATGGAAGGGCAGACTGGGCTCTTTAACCATGGCAAGGTAACCAGTCTAGGAGAAGGAAAACTTTGAATTCAGACCTGTTAAAATCCGCTTAAGTCATTGACCTTGTGTCGTATCCTCCTCATGTACAGGAGTTGGTAAATATATGTGTATGTGCTGAGCCTTTTTCTGCTTATATGTATTTACTCAATCCATCCGCACAAGCAGGATGTGACACAACGTGAATTTTCTAAACGGCTTTAATAGATGTAATTCCTGCTAGACTAGTTGCCATAACAAAGTTAAAGTGCCCCATCTGCCCTGTAATTTATTCATGCTAAGAGGAAGAATAATTAGATGCATACATGCTCCAAGGTATTAGTGCTATATGAAAGGCAAACAGCTTAGTCAAGGATTTCAACTGAGATCGCCGTGTCCTTTTTCTACGATGATAACCATTACACAACGTGTGTCTACGTGCAATATTTAAAAGAAAAACATTAATACGTTCGATGAGGAGAATTTGTTTTTTGTCTGCCTGTTTATAACTTCTGTATTTGAGTACGTTTTCGCCACGTGGTATAATACCAAACATTGTTTATGAGTTCGATTCTCACTGGATACCCCATACTACTGACCTTGCTTAGTAAATGATACATTTTTTTGTTAAAATTCACAGAATGAAGACTGAAAATTATCGCAAACAATGTGACTACACAGTTATGGCAAAACATATTTTTATTTTTTTCAATAACACCTATATAGATTATACAGGAGTAGGAGAATAGGGAGATATCTTTGACTAACGAGAAGCCTTTTTTCTTTGAATTAAGAGTTTACTTTCTTGAATACCGGTTGCCATACAAAGGTTAAAAAGCCCACTATGCCCTACTATCTATCCATAGCTGGAGGGAGAATAGTTGGATTCGTATCTCTTCCAAGTCTATCAGTGCTATATGCAAACAGCCGCTTCCAGTATTGAACTCGTCTCGCCGTATCCATTTCCTACGACACTAACCAATACACCATACCTCCAACTGAAACTCAGAGAACAAATTGATTGTTAGCAATATGGTCACAATTTGGCCGCATCTCTAAAGGAAATCTTAATTCTGTTGGTTTTACACATCTAAATGTCGAAATCACCGATCAAACTTCAATCATTTTTCGTTCTGCAGTAAGCAGACGGAATGAATTTGTCGGTCTTCTGTCGCGTCTGTTCCTGCCAGAACGGCATCAAGTATTTAGCGGGAAAGTCTCTACAGATATAAATGTTCGTTAAGTAGGAATTAAGCCGTTCTTGCATTTTGACGGAATTAAATTATTGGCGCCATACCAATTTAACTGATGCCGTGTTTAATATAGCTGACAGCGGTTTGATATGGACGGAATATGTTTCAATAAATAATCTACAATCAGTCATTTTTCTCATTCAGTTCATTCTCTTCACTGACGTGTTACGAAAGTAATGCATCACAAAGTTAGCTCAGTCGGTAGAGCGTTAGGCTAGAAACCACAAGGTTCCTAATTCGACACCGGTCCTCGCCAACTCAGCGTATGTGTAGCACAGGGATCTGTGCAGTAAAGTAAGGAGCTGATGGTAGATGTGGCGCTCCACCTCAGATGCTAAAAAACAATCTCCTTGGTCCAGCGCTATTGAAAAGGGGATAGACTCTCTCGCTGACTTGCAGATACCGACTTTAGGCCGCCCCGTCGACTTTTACTTTATATTGTTTTACGGCTTATCAAACCGTTTCGGGTCATTTAATGCCGAATCACAGTTGAACGCCTTTCCTGTTTGATAAGCTACGTTCTGCATTAACCAATCCCTCCGAACGAGGTGAATTACTTAAGCGGAGTTTAACAGGTTTCAGTAGCTTTGGAAAAGGTATGAATCCAACTATTCTCCCTCTAGCTATGGGTAAATAGTAGGGCAGATTGGGGTCTTTGACCTTGGAATGGCAACTGATCTAGGAGAAGAAAAACTGTGAATTCAAACTAAAAGAACTCTCTTATCATTAGTCAAACTATTTTGAGAGCTCCACCTCTCTCCTCCTCTTCTTAACTTACCTCACTTTTTATTAGGAGCCATGACAGTGATGTTCTCAGGAAAATGTCAGCGAAGTTCATTTTTCATTTATCCACACACACACAGATACAGACACACTCTCTCACATACATACATATATATACGCTCACACACATACACACGCATATATATCCACACACACACACACACATATATATATATGCGCATACATACATATATGTACGCACACACACATATACAAACACACGTATATATATCTACACACACATATATATATGCGCATACATGCATATATACGGACACACACATACACATACACACGCATATATATCCACACACACACACACACACATATATATGCGTATACATATATATGTACGCACATACACATACGCATACACACGCATGTATATCCACTATATCCACACACATATATATGCGCATACATACATATATACGCACACACACACATACACACGCATATATATCCACACACAGATATATATGCGCTTACATGCATATATACGCACACACATATATACATGCACGCATATATATCCACACACACGCACATACATGCATACATATATATATATATATATATACGCATACATACATATATGTATGCGCACACACATATATACAAACACACGTATATATATCCACACACACACATATATATATGCGCATACATACATATATATACGCACTCACGTATACATACACACGCATATATATCCACACACACACACATACATACACACACATATCTATCCACACACACGCATATATATCCGCACACAAACACACACACGCATATATATATACACACACACGCATATATATCTACACACACACCACACACACACACACACACATATATATATATAGATAGATAGATAGATAGATAGATAGATAGATAGATATAGACACAGCCATATGGTTCAGCAACTACTGCCATACAACTAACGTCCACATTTGAAGTTGTAATAAAAATATAATCAAATAGGAAGAATTAAATTCAGAGCTCGCCTCTTACAAGCGCAGTATGCAGACACTTGTTCATCGGTTGCGAATATATGAAAAATAACTTTTTATTGTGCACTAGCCATTAATACCTTTTTTTTCAATTGTAAATGGACTGGTCTAAGTCTACTTTTATACTGCTGATTAGAGCAGTCGGCAGATCATTACAAAAACTGTCTACTTCAGACTTCAATTCTTAACGATCTGTTGTGATGTACTTTATTGTTAGTTATTATTTATGCTATTATACCAAAATATTCAATATTCCAGTATACAAAAGTTTTGTAGATGAAAAACGAGTTAATTTCGTTTTCATTACCACTTTTAGTTTTTATAGAAATATGGTAATCTGAACATTAGCTACATAAATGAGAGTAACCTCCCCTTGCTTCTTTCACTATGAGAAAACCGTCACTTTTGGTCGGCCATTTTCATTTCACTGTAAATCTACACTGAAAATACGAATTTGTTCGAATCAATACAACTGAATGTTTAATGCGAAAATATCATAAAATGTGTTCTTAATTGTGCTTGTGCATTATTTGAAATTAGCTTAATTGTTATTAAGAACACATTTTATGATATTTTCGTGTTAAACATGCAGTTGTATTGATTACGGTGAAATGGAAATGGCCGACCAAAACAGACGGCTTTCTCAAAGTGAAAGAAACAAGGGGAGGTTACTCTATTTATGTAGCTAATGTTCAGATTACGAAAATATAATAAAATAATTTACTTTCGGAGGGTTTTTCGATGTTTAATGCTGGCTTATGTCTCTTATTGAAGTTTATTGATATATGAAGAAGATAGTTAAATTAAGTGCAACAAAATTTCAAATTATTTGTATTCGATATTGGAAGAAAAAATAGTTTAACTTACTTGAAAACTGATTTCCATTTGTTGGCTGAAGAGGATCCTATTTGCAAAGAACATAGGAAGAATCAAATGACACTTACCTGAAAAGAGATAGAAATAATGTTAATATAATAAAGAACTATTAGATATACTAGCAAATATATGCAACCTCCGCCGGGTGCAAGTATTTAAGTTTTAATGTAATAAAATATATATTAAATTAGAAAGGCAAATGAAAATAAATAAGAATACAGATAAAAAGATTTAAAACCGAAGTGGGTATAATCGAAAATAGAACAAGTGAAACTTACACTTCCATCACCCCCGTCTTTCTTTGCTAAATTTGTCATACTTTAGTATTCAGTTAAGATAGGAAGTAAAGAAAGACATTACTGTTATTTTTTTTTAATAGATTTCTTTTGAGATTTGTCCCCGAGATTTTTTGCTTATATTCATTAAGATAAAATCAAACAATTAGAAATCATTAATACCCGGCACATATTTATTAAAATCAAATTATTAATAAAAAATATGCAAATTAACCTTCCCGTTCAGACTGTAATCCGCTATTTTGTTTGTATATATAAGTACAATTGCATGTTATTAGTATTTAGATAAGATCAACAGTATTAATAATGTAAGTAAAAAGTAAAGTCGTCGGAGCGGCCTAAAGTCGGTATCAGACAATCAGCGAGGGAGTCTATCCTCTTTTCACTAGCGCTAGACCAAGGAGATTATTTTAGCGTCTGAAGTGGAGCGCCACATCTACCATCAGCTCCTTATTTTACCGCACAGATCCCTGTGCTACTCAAAAGCTGAGTCGGCGTGGACCGGTGTCGAACTAGGAAACTTGTGGTTTCTAGCCGAACGCTCTACCGACTGAGCTAACCCGGCCCTAAAAACAATTTTATTAATACTTAAGGTTTGAATAAAAATAAAATCATGGAGAATGTGACGTAAATTACAAAGGGAATTGTGACTTGAGTAGTGATACAGTTTCGTTTACAGACATACAAACACACAATCTTCATTATGTTAAGATATTGTCAACGAGGATTTATTATATTTTAATCATTCTCAATGCCAATATATTGGGCTTATATTTACAATCTAAGCCAAAGAAATTGAATAAAATGAACTTCTTACCCTCTAACAGGAAAATGTCTCATTTAAGAAATAATGATACCAATGCTAGTTCCAGTAAAAAATGTGAGAATTATTTATGTACTAGCTGAACCTGTAAATAAACCACTCTATGATAATTTAACTATAACAACGTTGGATATATTTACCTAAGAGCTATTGCGATATAGTTCAATATGTAAAAAGTATAACAATCTTGATTTAACTCTCTTTCACTCTTTCTTAAATGGGGGGGTAAAATATTTACATTGATTTGCCGAAAAAATCTGAGGGGGGGGCGTTTAAAATATCTACATTAATTTGCCGAGAAAAAGTGACTAAAACATGAATAAAAAAGTATGTAAGTTGGGCCGGAAATTCGCCTGATGTTGACTCTTTGAAACATAGCGTAAATTAAGGCAGGAGACCCGGATGTCATAAGATCAAAATTACAAATATGTATTCAGTAATTTACAATTACAATGTTACAATAAAACAAACATGTAACTTATTTTCTTTTTTTTTTTTAATTCATTTTAATTTTACGTTGGGCATTTAAGCGACACAAGACCATTTGGAATGTTTCATTTTTAAAAATGAGTGGAATAAAATGGGACAAGAAATCTGCGATTAAGTGTCACCAGATAATCTGTATTTACATTTTCGCATTGCATCTTGACAAATTTGGACGGTCTCATTTTTAACCAGGGGTGTTGCAGGATGATTACGGACAGAAGATTTAGGAGCACGTATATTAATATATAGATGGATGGATATAAATCATTGACACATGAATCAGCATTTCTAGCAGCAAATAAAATACATCTTAATGGTTTAAATCACGTTTCCTTCATTTAAATAACAACATATTTTTGTTGCTTTGACACATAATCAGATGTTTATGTTGATTCTTTTTAGATCATTTTCTATTTTTGTAAAAGTACAGAAACTCTTGAACTAGAAACATTTTAACTTCTTGGAGATAATAATTCCATAAAACTTGAATAACACAATTTACTTTATTATTCCGTGTCGTGTAATCTTTATTAGCTTTCTTCATAAATAATCCTGGTCATCCATTTAAAAATGCATGCGGAGTTGCAAAAATGACATCATATTTCTTCATGTTTAAATTGGAATTAAGTTATCGCCTACACACAACCCATAAATAGCCGCATTTCCATGACTGAAAAAAGATTAGTCCAACTGTTTATCTGCGAGACTCATTGGGGCTCATACAAACCAAGTTTTCAGGAATGCACTTTCTAAAGAAAAGACTAAAGCATTACCCTGTTTTCCGTAAAACAGCTAATAGTATGAAACATATAATGCATGAAACCTTTCTAATATATATAATATATATATATATATATATATATATATATAGGTATATGTAAAAACAAAATTTCTTTTGCGATGAAACAAAGAAAATACAGTGCTCAATCACAGTTTGTAAGAGCTAATATTTATTTATTTTACAATGTTTTCATAGATCAATGTTCATTATCAACGACCGCGGTTTCATGCTAAAAGCAATCATCAGGTTGAGGAGCAAGATCCAATGGTGTTTGTTGGGGTTCTTTACTCATTGTCACATTTAGGATTGTAAATAACGTCGGTTAGTTTTTTCGGACGTTGTTATTATTTTAAAAAATTTGAATTTTTTTGAAGTAATGCCAACGAAGTTGCCTCCCTTTATTCGTTAAAAAAATATAGGGTGTTTTTTTTAAAAACGTTTTATTTTTTATTTTTTATTTATAAATTAATTCCGTTTGGCAAAGGATGTATATGACTTCAAAAAACCATTTTAATATATATGGTAGAGTCTTTTAAGTTTTTTATCCCACATAATATAAAGGTGGATGGTGTTGTTACTCTGTCGAAAAATCATTTTTTCACTGTTGAAATATTGGATATCATTGCAAATAATTGCTGAATAAATTCATAAATAAATTGCTGAATAAATTCATAAATGAGAATAAATTCAGCAATTATTTGCAATGATATCCAATATTTCAACAGTGAAAAAATGATTTTTCGACAGAGTAACAACACCATCCACCTTTATATTATGTGGGATAAAAACTTAAAAGACTCTACCATATATATTAAAATGGTTTTTTGAAGTCATATACATCCTTTGCCAAACGGAATTAATTTATAAATAAAAAATAAAAAATAAAAAATAAAACGTTTTTAAAAAAAACACCCTATATTTTTTGAACGAATAAAGGGAGGCAACTTCGTTGGCATTACTTCAAAAAAATTCAAATTTTTAAAAATAATAACAGCGTCCGAAAAAACTAACCGACGTTATTTACAATCCTAAATGTGACATTGAGTAAAGAACCCCAACAAACACCATTGGATCTTGCTCCTCAACCTGATGATTGCTTTTAGCATGAAACCGCGGTCGTTGATAATGAACATTGATCTATGAAAACATTGTAAAATAAATAAATATATATATATATATATATATATATATGTGTGTATATATATATATATATATATATATAATATATATATATATATATATATATTATGGACTCTCTCGTCGATTTTCGACGCATGGGAGTTCTTGCACACAATGGTGAAGGCTTGTGTTGGACCATCCACACTTTTTGGTACAGTCGGTAGGAAAGAATTGGTGCATCAAGGGTTGCCACAAACCCAATCAACGACCGACCTCAGAAATTTTGAATTCAGAGTTATCCCTCTGCTAGACTGGTTACCTACCCAAGGCTGAAGGGCCCAGTCTGCCCTACTATTTAACCCATAGCTGGAGGGATAATATATGGATTCATACCTTTCCCAAGGATATTAGCGCTAAGTGAAATGCCAGCATATATCTATATCTATATCTATATCTATAATAAAGAGATTAAAAGTGAAAAAAAATATAAGGGTGATGAGAAATTATTGTTGGGGTTTCTAACGGGTTATTTACATGAACATACATTTATTCAAAAAATAAATATGTACCGGTCATACGTCTCCAATCCCCATCAGGATAATCTTTGGCCTATATATATATATATATATATATAATATATATATATATTATATATATATATATCTGTGTGTATGCGTGTGTGTGTGTGTGTGTGTGTTTTTGTATACAAACCCATCCGCATGAGTTAAGTGCGACACATGGTTCATTTCTTTAGCGGAGTTTAACAGGTTTGAATTCAGAGTTTTCCTTCCTCCTATCCTGGTTGCTTTACCAAGGCAAAAGACCCAAGTCCATCCAACTATTTACCCAAGCTTGATGGGGAATAGTTAGATGCAAACCATTCCTAAGCGTATTAGCGATGTGTGAAACAGAAACATTCAGAATTTGAACTCGTCACGCCGTGTCCATTTCCAATGACGATATCCATTACATTATGCGCGTCTAACATATGTCGGGGATACAGATATTTCTTTAAATTTGATAAGTTGACGGAATATCTGTAACATTGACATATATTAGACGAGTGAGCATTGATAAGTTAAAACGACGATTCTTCCAAGCCCCAGTTGTATCAGTGCTACTGTACGGCTGCACTACATAGACCTTAATGTAGTGTCTAGAGAATAAACTAGATGGGAGTTGCACAAGAATACTGCCGGCTGTATTAAACAAATCATTGAAATACCTCACAAGAAATTAGTTTCACAACCACTAGCCTCTGATCACACAAACCATCAAAGACGAACAAGACATGCTGGGCACTTCTGGAGAAGCAAGGACACACTTATGTGTCGTTTTCCTGTGGGAGCTTGCACATGGGCACGCCAGTGAGAGCTGACCAGTAAGTGCCTATATCAATCAGCTCTGTGCATATTATGTATGCTACACATGGGACTTCCTAGTGGCGTTGGAAGATACGAACGCTTAACGAGAGGTTGTCATGGATATCCGTGCTGCCGGCGCAAACGGATGATGGTGGTGATTGTTAATCCTGATTCACAAGTTTATGCGACTCTTTAAACAAATACGTAATCCTACAGAGACAGACAGACAGACACACAGAGATAAGAATAGATATGTAGATAGATAGATAGAGAGAGAGAGAGAGAGAGAGAGAGAGAGAGAGAAACACAGAAAGACAGAGATAGGGAGAGACAGAGACAGAGAGAGAGAGAGACAGAGAGAGAGAGAGAGAGAAGTTTATGCGACTCTTTAAACAAATACGTAATCCTACAGAGAGACAGACAGACAGACAGACAGAGATCAGAAGAGATAGATAGATAGAGAGAGAGGGGGGATATAGAGAGAAAGAGAGGCAGAGATAGGGAGAGATAGAAAGACAGAGAGAGAAGTTTATGCGACTCTTTATACAAACAAGTAATCCTAGAGAGAGAGACAGACAGACAGAGATAGGGAGAGATAGAGAGACAGATAGATAGATAGATATAGATAATAAGAGAGAGAGAGAGAGGGGGAGAGAGAAGTTCATGCGACTCTAAACAAACAAGTAATCCTAGAGAAAGAGAGACAGATAAACGGAGATAGGGAGAGATAGAGAGACAGAGAGAGAGAGGGGGAGAGAGAGAAGTTTATGCGACTCTTTAAACATGCAAGGCAGAGAGAGAGAGAGAGAGAGAGAGAAATAGAGAGAGAGAGATAGATAGAGAGAGAAGTTTATGCGACTCTTTATAGAAACAAGTAATCCTAGAGAGACAGACAGAGAGAGACAGACAGACAGACAGACAGACAGAGATAGGGATAGATAGAGAGACAAAGATAGATAGATAGATACATAGATACATAGATAATAAGAGAGAGAGAGTGGGAAGAGAGAAGTTTATGCGACTCTAAACAAACAAGTAATCCTAGAGAAAGAGAGACAGACAGAGATAGGGAGAGATAGAGAGACAAAGATAGATAGATAGATAGAGACAGAGGGAGGGAGAGAGAGAGAGAGAGAGAGAAGTGTATGCGACTCTTTAAACATGCAAGTAGACCTAGAGAGAGAGAGAGAGAGAAAGAGAGACTGAGACAGAGACAGAGAGTGTAGAATTATTTTTGGTAGAGCTATTTATGTCTGCTGGCCTCGAAACCAACAGGTTTTTTTTTCAAAGGGCATTTTGAATTGTGCTTAATGATTTGGCGCACTGCTTACGGCTGTGGACAAACAACAAACAAAATTAAAGTTTGGCAACAGAAAGAGGAAGGCCAATAACAACTCCTTTTACAAAACAAATAAAACAATAAAAATAGTGATGATAAATTAGTAACCCCCCTCCCTTTCACACATTCTTCGATGAGAAAATAATGTTCGATTAAACGTTTTACTTATGGGTATAAATTATAATGAAAAAGATATTGAAATTAGTGAGGACAAACTGGTTATTAGGCCCACCCCTAAATTAATATGTAATTCCATCCCTCCTGAATTCATAGGTTATATATAATTACCAATCCCTCCGCACGAGCAGGATGCGACACAAGGTCAATTTCTTAAGCAGAGTTCAACAGGTTTGAATTCAGAGTTTTTCTTCTCCTAGACCGGTTGCCTAACCAAGGTTAAAGAGCCCAGTCTGTCCTACTATTTAGCCATAGCTGGAGGGAGAGTAGGATTCATACCTTTCCCAAGGGTATTAGCGCTAAGTGAAATGCAATTACCACGTCCAGGATTTGAATTCAGGGCGACGAGTCCATTTCCCATGACTTTAACCATTACACCACGCGCTTCCTAGGTTATATGTACTCCTAGACAAAGAATCATCCAATGAATCGTACTCATTTGCACGGGTTGCTTCCTTACTTGCTTTGTTTTACAGTATATTAACCCCTTTTGGGTTATTTAATGCCAAACCAAGAAATATTTGATAAATAAAGAGCATAGGTTGCTTACAGTACCCGCTATTACTGTATTGGTCACCCAATTAAGTACTGAACAGGCTCATCGCTGCTTAACTTTGATTTGGTTTGGTTGTTTTGTTTTACGGCATATCAACCATCTTTCGGACCATTTAATGCTAAGACAAGTACTATTTGATAAACAAAGGACTCAGGTTGCTTACAGTACCCGCTATTACTTAAGTGGTCACCCAATTAAGTAGTGAACAGGTTCATCGCTGCTTAACTTCGATTTAGTTTTGTTGTTTTGTTTTACGGCATATCAACCCTCTTTCAGGTCCTTTACTGCAAAAGCAAAAACATTTAAAAATGTATATACATTTTTTATAAAGAAGTAAATGTTTCTTACAGTACCTGCTGTTGCTTAAGGGGTCACCAAATTAAGTACTGAACAGGCTCATTGCTGCTTAATTTCGGTGATTTAGTGGGAACCGGTGCTTTCAGTGTGACTTGACCATAAGGAGAAGAGAGGAATTTGTTCGAAGTTCTGTGAAGGCTCCCGATTACGAAATGAATACTCTCGAGTTCGACGCAAAGGTTCCAGAGTTCGACAAGAAACACCAGAAGAGGGACGGAGGGGGGCGAAGATTGGTCGAAATGCTGTTTATGTGATCAGTACAACAGTCCGAAAAATCTAAATAATACAAACTTGAAATCAATTTGATGTTTCTCACTGATAGTTATATTTTCTATTTTATTTAATTTGGAAAAGCAAACGTTGTTTGGAAAAAAAGAGAAAAAATCCACAAATGCTTATTAAATGATTAGAAGCGACTACACAGCGTCACCTGGCTTAGGGCAGGGAACCTTTGTATATTGGTTTGTTTACTTTTGAGATTTACAAATGCTGGACATATTTAAGTAGAATTTTAATGCTATTTCTATGTTTATTCTAATTCTTAAATATATTCGAATCGAAATCAAATATTCATATTTTTTACACAAAAAGCAAGATCTGGTGATAGTGAATGTGTATATATATTTACTTTGTCGTTAATTGTTTTATTTTCGTAGTTTCATCCGAACATACATACACACCAACTGCCCTTTATGCATCTACAAGAAGCGGATACTCGGCGTCGCCAGCGTAGAAGTGTGTGGGGGGGGGAATTTAATCTCGCTGATCCATTATTATTTAATCATGAGTTTGATCCTTGCAGGATGCCCCATTAAAATCCCTTTGTAAAAATGACCTTGGGTTGATCCGGCCTGGTGGGGCATCAGAAACAACGTCACAGACACTCTAAACAGAAAAACCAGTGTCTCCCATTTAAAATATTAAATACAAAAAGATCCATGCTGTTACTATTTAAATTTGTTTTTTTAATTATCTTCAAGAATTAACTCATCATTATAAATGCTCAAAAAGCAAGATCTGGTGATAGTAAATGTGTACCAGGGGCCGGTTAGCTCAGTCGGTAGAGCGTTCGGCTAGAAATCACAAGGTTCCTAGTTCGATACCGGTCCTCGCCAACTCAGCGTTATGAGTAGCACAGGATCTGTGCGGTAAAGTAAGAAGCTGATGGTAGGTATGGCGCTTCACCTCAGATGCAAAAACAATCTCCTTGGTCTAGCGCTAGGGAAAAGGGGATAGACTCCCTCGCTGATTGGCTGATACCGACATTAGGCCGCCCCGACGACTTTTATATTTACTTTGCCATTAATTGTCTTATTTTCGTAGTTTCCTCCGGACATACACCCCCTCACAACAACACATACATACATACATACAACTGTCCTTCATATATGCATAGATAGAGGAAGCGCGTGGTGTAATGGTTAAAGTCATGGAAAATGGACTCGTCGCCCCGAGTTCAAATCCTAGACATGGTAATTGCATTTCATTTAGCGCTAATACCCTTGGGAAAGGTATGAATTCTACTCTCCCTCCAGCTATGGGTAAATAGCAGGGAAGATTGGGCTCTTTAACTATGGCTAGGTAACCAGTCTAGGAGAAGGAAAACTCTGAATTCAAACCTGTTGAACTCCGCTTAAGAAATTGACCTTGTGTCACATCTTGCTCGTGCGGACGGGTTAGTAAATATATATATGCATAGATAGATGACTACAAAGATACACGAATGAAATTTTATATATATTTTTTTGTTGTTGTAAAACCACCTTCTAAGATTTGTTACATAGACATTTCGAGGGTCAGTTGATTATTTCTATCGTGCGATCCATCAACACGCTCAGATGAATGACAGTCAGGTCAACAAAAAGCGAACCAATTTTGCTTTTTTTTACAGAAGAGTACAGGTCACATGACACGACTAGTTCTGTCGCACATCATTAACCACCAGTGACAGCTGCGTAACTTTCATTGGTGATTCGCTGTTGGTGTTAGCGTTGAGGGATGTATCTTTAATACTTTTCCCGCCAAACTTTCCTGACAAGGTCAAACAAAAAAAGGTCGACCAATGAACAAAGTAAAAAGCGCAACGATAAGTAACAAAATCAAAAACTGGTTCGATGGAATAACTCGAAGATCTGGTGTCAGTGATCAGATAGCGTTAACCAATAGATTGGCTTGGGCTTTTTTTTGTTTTGTTTGGGTTTTTTTTGGGGGGGGTAGGGTTATTTTTTTCTCTTGTTTGTCGGTTTTAGTCTCGTTATCTAACACTGCTCATTCTTCTCTCTTTTTTCTTCTTTCTGTCTTTTTTTTTTCAACGTAGTCTCTCTCTCGCTCTCTCTCTCTCTCTCTCTCTCTCTCTCTCTCTCTCT
>CM042149.1:84186343-84295143 GCA_023376005.1 Doryteuthis pealeii
ACTAGGAAATTAATGACGAGGCACAAGGCTCTACACTCTACAGATGATAAATATAGACTATATGTATCAAGAGAAGGTGAAAGAGCAAATAAAAATTGCATGTGAAAAGACTTGGACGTGGTTAAGAAGAGGAAACCTCAAGAGAGAAACTGAATCACTAATAATTGCTGCACAAAATAATGCCATGAGAACAAATTATATCAAAGAAAAAATGATAAGACGCAACAAATAGTAAATGTAGACTGTGCGGCGACAGAGATTAGACTGTAAACCATGCATTAAGTGAAAATAGCAGACGGGAATACAAAGCTAGGCACGACTGGGTTGGGAAGATCATCCTGTGGGAATTATGCAAAATAATTAAATTTTGACTATACAACAAAATGGTATTTACATAAACCAGAATCTGTTCTTGAGAATGAAACCAATGAAATTCTCTGGGACTTTGAGATAAAGATGGATCACCCTGTCCCAGCCAGGAGACCAAACCAAGTGTTGATTATCAAAAACAAGTGAACGTGTCAACTGGTGGAAGTTGCATTTCCCGCAGATTACGGGCTGAAGTTGTGGGAAAATGAAAAGATGGATAAATAATTAGACCTTGCCAGAGAACTGATAAAGCTGTGGAATATGAGAGTGAAAGTGATAACAATTGTAGTTGGTGCACTTGAAACGGTCCCAATAAACTTGGAAAGAAGGCTGAAAGATCTAGAAAATCAGAGGAAGAATTGAGTCCATCCAGACTACTGCACTGCTGCAATCGGCTAGAATACACAGAAGAGTCCTGGAGACGTGAGGAGACTTGCTGTCACTCAGCCTCCAGTGAAATACCATCAGCTAACGCTGATATGAAAAAACTCAAAAGGAGTGAAAATAATAATAATAATCGGCTGACCACCGAGTGAAAATGAAAGAAAGCGAAAAGATGGACAAATACTTGGACCTTTCCATAGAACTTAGAAAACTGTGGAACATGAAGGTGAAGGTCGTACCAATTGTAACTGGTTTCCTTGGAACGGTTCCCAAATCTCTGGAAAAGAATTTGGGGGAATTGGAATGAGAGAAAGAATCGAGATCATCCAAACTACAGTACTGTTAAGATCGGCTAGAATACTCAGAAGAGTCATTGAGACCTGCGGAAGTTTGCTGTCACTCACCACCCAGTAAACTACCGGCTACGGTACGCCAGCCATACTCACATACACACGTATATTCTCAGAAACGAAGAGACGGATGTGCATTTGACCACGTTTAGACATGATGGTCTGCTCACTGCATCTTTTCAAAATATATTTCAAGATCATGTTCATCGATAGTCACAAAGGTCTGCTACAGTTTATATATATATATATATATATATATATTTATTTATATATAATGTTGTTCGGGAGTTCATGTATGCTTCTTTATAGATATATGTGATGGATGTTTAGAAAATTGTTGGGTTGTATTGGAAACATGGAAAATATAGGATGAGAAATCAAAATGAAAATTCTTTATTTAAGAGGATTGAAAACAACACAATATTCATCACTTTGAATTTTAGTTTTATTCCTCATTTATAGTTTCCACGCTTCTAATACAACCCCCAAATTTTCCCAATATATATATATTTATCTCATATATATATATATATATATATATATATATATATATATTATCTCATATATATATATATATATATATATATATATATATATATATATATCATATATATAGAGATTTATCACATATGTATATATATATAATTATCTCATGTACATATATTTATCTCATATATATATGTGTACATATATTTATATATATATATATATATATATATATATATATATATATATATATATATATGTACATATATTCATCTCATATATATATGTACATATATTTATCTCATATATATATATTTGCATATATATTTATCTCATATAGAGGAACCGGGTTAGCTCAGTCGGTAGAGCAGTCGGCTATGAAACCACAAGGTTCTTAGTTTGATATCGGCCCTCACCAACAGCGTATGAGTAGCACAGGGATCTGTGCGGTAAAGTAAGGAGCTGATGGTAGGTGTGGTACTCCACCTCAACCGCAAAAACAATCTTCTTGGTCTAGCTCTAGTGAAAAGGGGATAGACTCACTGATTGACTGGTACCGACATTAGGCTGCCCTGACGACGTTACTTTTTACTTAAATATACATATATATATTTATATATATATATTTATCTCTCTCATGTTTATATATATATATGATTTTAGAGCAAACTTTTCTTGAGCTGAACCATTAAATTCGGCACCAGGAAATTCCAGGGAATTATTGTGTTACTAACTTATTCTCAAAGTCAATCGATTTACTCAAGCTAAACATTTATAGCAGAGTTAAATTTAAAAGCTGCCGAAAAGACTTTGTAAAACTTTTCTTTTTTTTTCTGTCTGTGTGCAGGAAATATTTCTATAGACTAAAAGGATTAATTATAGAAAAGGACAGAAACGGACAAGAGAAATCAGTGGTAAGTAACAAAAATATTTGGACAAGAAAACGCCCCTCACAAGGTTCAAGTTACAACAGACCAACCAAAAAAATAAAAAAAAAAGCTAATTCTTCATAAAGGTAAAAACAGAAAATAGAATGTTTACACATGTGGATATTTTTATTGTACACGTTTTAACATCTTCTCACTTTACTTACCTAATATATATATATATATATATATATATATATATATATATATGTATGTATATATATATTATATATATATATATATATATATGAGAGAGAGAGAGATAGATATATATATGTGTGTGTGTAAAAAGTAAATACTTACGTAATATATATATATACATATATATATATACACATATATATACATACAAATATATACATATATATACACATACATATATATATACATATATATACACATACATATATATAGATGTATATATATATACATGCATATATATACACACACATATATATATAAAGAGTAAATACCTCGTAATGTATATATATATATACATATATACATATATATATATACATACATATATATATACATATATACATACATACATATATACATACATATACATACATACATATATGCATATATATATATACATACATATATATACATACTTATATATATATACATACATATATATACATATATATCCATATATATATACATATACATACATATATATACATATACATACATATATATATACATATATATAAATATATACATATATATATACATATACATACATATATGTATATATACATATATATGTATATATATATATATATACATATATATATATAAAGAGTAAATCAAAGGTCTTGTGTGCGAATGTATTTCGAGTCGATTTGTTTTTGGAATGTCCGGTTCGTTCTACCCGCGACCACCTCGAATAGGGGAAGAGCCTGCTTGCAACCCTTGAAGGGTAGGTTTCGTTAATTATTATTGAGACATGAGTTCACATCAGAGTTTTGCTAAAGAGAAAGAATGGCTATCTTACTAGCTGCTTTACCAAATACGCTACGAGAGCTATTTGTATCGCAGCTGTCTATATCTCAACCTATAATTCGTCGCCACTGTTCGACGCTTGTGTTTACACGCTAGTAGTGTTAATATCTTGCTTTACGTATTCTTATATGACAATTTCTAAATCATTATCATTATGAATTCTGATTTCCTGCTGATGGAATAATTCATATAACTATCTGAAAAGAAAATATTTATATTGAAATCTAACTAAAAACATTATAAACAAATATTCAACTGATTTGACAGTAGTAGTCACAACCTCTCTCTCCTACATAAGCGTCGCAGGATCGCTTGTTGCACTGCACAGACATGAAAAATTACCTAGGGCTTCAATACTAACCAAGTGCCGAACGTGGATGTGGTGAAAATTAGCATGACTAACTGAGGCACACATAAAATACTGTAAAATTCTTCCCTTGTTGCTCGTTTCTTTTTATATGACAATTTCTAAATCATTATTATTATCAATCTTGATTTCCAGGTGATGAAATAATTCATCTTACCATTTTGAAAAGGAAATACTCTATATTGACATCTAGCCAAAACACATTGTAATCAATGAATTGGAGTGTAGTGGTCATGCCCCCCCTCTCTCTCTCTCTCTCTCTCTCTCTCCTCTCTCTCTCTCTCTCTCTCTCTCTGACGTTAGAGACAGAGGGTCGCTTGTTGCCATGTACAGGCATGAAAATTACCTATGGCCTTCAAAACTAATCAAATGACTTACGTGGGTGTAAAGAAAGTAAATGTCTCGGCTCGAACTTCTGTGAAGGCTCCCAATTATGACATGAAGACTCCTGGGTGAATTTGTTGAAACTATATTGTCCATAAGATTTTTTTAGCTAGAATTTTTACATTTATACTCAATATGTATGATTTATTTCACCTCACTCATACTACGATTTCTTTGTAGATATTTTGACGAAGAAATTTTAAACATAGCTCGGTACAAAATATGTACAGCGTGAATATTATTTTTGTAGTGGAGGTAAACAACCATTTACATTAGAAATAGTAAAGATAGATATGATAAAACTCCACCTAATTTTATTCGGCGCAGAAAATTTATTTTATCTAAAATAGTTTGTTTTTTTATGAAGGAAGGCGTCATTTTTTCCGCTGCCTCCAGCAATTTCTTATTTACTGTAATCGAGTAATCTTTGTTGGATTCAAAAAATATCAACGAAAAGTAAATAATGTTTTTCTTTGTATTATTTTTTTCTTCACGATTTTCCTTTTTATTTTTACGCATCTCGATTTAGCTACAAAGAAAGAAAATATCGCGAGTCTAGAAACTATAACATTCATTTTCTTTTATCTTTTCTTTTGTGTATGAACAACGACCTCCAGCAGAAGAGTTTTCGATGGATTGATAAACACGCTATAATTACACATAAGTGCATAATGTTCACTAGGTAAAGTTTCTCAGTTATTTACGTAAGTAGTTGAAAACCCTTTTTAAGATGTCTCTGAATTTTTTAGATGAGGCTTTGATGATTAGTATTATTTGTAGTATTCGGATTATTGTCCTTATCTTCATTGTTATCTATACATCGTTTCGGCCGATATGCCCTCCGGCCTTCTTCAGGTATTTCTTGTCGGAATCAGGAACCTTCTTTTCGGACTGGGAACCTTCTTGTCGTAATCGCGAGCCATCACGGAACTCTGAACCTAACCCTTTATTCAATCCACGGGGGTATCCTGTTCCCATTCCGCTATCCATAGCTGGGGTAGAGGCGTTAAGCTGTGTTAATTATTATTCTATGTTACTGCTTCCCTTAATCAGGATTGAACCTGCAATCTAGAGATAACTGTCACTTAGAACTGTCTTAACCTAACTCCTTTATCCACTAGGCCATGTGTCCAATTGAACAATACAGTGTGAATTTTGGGAACTTATAAACCTAATGTATTGTTTTGGCTAATGAAGATGAGGACAATAGTCCGAATAATACAGATAATACTAACCTTTTTAAGATAATAAAAAATGTGGTAAATTTAACCATAGTTGTCTCCCCCTGGTTCAGAAAACTATGTAGAGTAATAACTTGAGTTAGGAGTTTAATTCGTTCTGTTTGTAATTTCCTCGTTTATCAAATCAATTTTACCCATTGAAATAAATTGAAATGCCAATTATTCGTCCATTCATTACATTACATTTTAGTATGTATACTATACAGTGCTACTTTTCTTAACACTACCAAACAATTAGGATATTTACTGGGATTTCTTAATTTTCGTTAGTGTTTTTTAAAATAACAAAAATAGCACTTTATTGTATAAAAATGTAATGAAATAGAATGTAATAAATTATGTGCCGTAATATGTTTTAATGTTTATTTTTTTATAAATAACATTTCTCTTTGGCGTAATAATTTTGGAAACTTCAATGTTTTTTTTATGATCTTCAGGTCTTTTATTATAAAAACAAACTGTTTTCTGTGAACTTATAAGGTAAATGTTCTTTTCAAATGCATTCTTAATACCTTGAATGTTCAAATATGAACAATGAGTGACAGTGTAACCAAAGAATCCAGTTTTAAAAGTTTGGCCGCAAGTAGAGATCGACAGTAACCAAACCAATTTTAGGGGAGTTGTAACATGGAAAAAGGACACATTTCGCAAATAACTTTTACCATTTTAAGTAATAAGATTTTTTAATTAATTTCATCGTTTGTATATTTTATATATCTAAATAATATGGAGATTGTGTGTTTTTCTGTCTGTAACCGAAACTATATTACTAATCGAGTTACAATTAACATAGTTATTTACATCACATTCTTCATGATTTTATTTATATTTAAACCTCAATTATTAATAAAATTGCTTCACCTTTTTATTAGTGTTGTCCATATCTACATACTAATAACATGCTATTGTATTTATATATACAAAAATAGCGGTTTGCAGTGTGAACGGGAAGGCTAATTTTGCATATTGATATTTAAAATGTGATTTTATTAAATATGTGCTTAGTATTATTGATTTCAAACTGTTTGGTTTTATTTAATGAATATAAGCAAAAATCTCTCCAATGAATCTTAAATGAAATCCATTAACAAGAAAAAATAAGTAATTTTATTCTTTATTTCCTAATTTTAACTAAATTCAGCAATGAAAAGACGGCAGTGATGGAAGAGTAAGTTTCATTTCTATTTTTCTATCATAACCCCACTCTGTTTCAAATCTTTTTATCTGCATTCTTATTAGACTTTCTAATTTAATACGATATTTCATTACATTAAAACTTAAATACTTGCACCCGGAGGGTGCATATATTTACTAGTCTAAATAATATTTAGTTTATTTATTACAATGGAAAGGATTCAAACGTTGAATTATAAAGAATAGCTTATATTTATTTTATTAGTAATAGTTGTTCTTTATTCTATGTATTCACGACTTTGGTAATTGTGAAGTAGGCGGTGACGTGGTTTTTGGTACATATATAGAGAGACCAAATCTCTATTAGTAATAGATATAAGATTGAATTTGACAAAAATAAACTGTATGACTTTTTCGAATGCTTGTATTGTATAATAGTATGTCGAAAACAATTCCGAACTCAGGGTGGCGCTGATCGACGAATCGGGATTGCAGAAGAAATATTTCTTTAGCGACTGTCTTGGGTCAAATAAGAATAATAGAAGGTAAGCGCTACAGAAAATATGTTAACGATTTAGTCTATGAAATGAGAGTAAATTAGATGAATAAAGGAACCCTATTTACAGGCGTTGGTTCACTGCCTCCAACCCCTTCAACAGGAGATTATAAAAATCTTGTCCTTTCTAGCCTCATGTTCTTAGCAGTTAGACGAGACCGGAAATCTCCCTCGATCGACCTAGTCATTCCAACCAGAATGTCACCAGAGCCTCACAAACTCTTCCCGTCCTTTTTTTACAAACATTAAGTCTTTAACCAGTGACTTTCATAAGTGAATTTTCAATCGAATCGACTGATCATTTTTAAAGATACTATATAATCAGTGATAATTGATTTTAATTTGACCATGAAGGCAAAGAAAAATTGAATTAGAAAGAAAGAAAGAAAGAGAGAGAGAATGGAAAGAAAGAGAGAGCGTGAGAGAGAGAGAGAGAGAGAGAGAGAGAGAAAGAAATAGTGAAACAGAAGAAAGAGAGAAAGAAAAAGAAAGAAAGAAGAAAGAAGAAAGAAAGACAGATAAAAAGATAGAGAGTAAGAAAGAAATAGAGAAAGAAGAGAGAGAGAGAAGGAAAGAAAGAAAGAAAGAAAGAAAGAAAGAAAGAAAGACAGATAAAAAGATAGAGAGTAAGAAAGAAATAGAGAAGCGAAAGAAAGAAAGAAAGAAAGAAAGAAAGAGATAAGAAAGAAAGAAAAAAGAAAGAGAGATAGAAAGATAAAAGTAAGAAAGAAATAGAGAAAGAGAAAAAAGAAAAAAAGAAAGAAATAGATAAAGAGATAAAGAAAGAAAGAAAAAGATAAAGAAATAAAGAAATAAAGAAATATAGAAATAAAGAGAGAAAGAAAGAAAGAAAGAGAGAGAGAACAAGAAAGAAAGAGAGAAAGAAAAAAGAGAAAGAAAGAAAGAGAAAAGAAAGAAAGCGAGAAAGAAAGAAAGAAAGAAAGAAACGTTTCTTATTTTCTCCGCCTACCAACTGATAAGTCCGATATTTCCAGTTGAGAGTTATTTAATAAAGACATGAAGCCCGAGTTTACGGGTTCAGTGAGATCACGTCAAATACAAATAATAAAAGATTTAATATAGCGACAATGCATAGCGTTTCCTTATTGGAATAATGGAATAGCTTTAAAGAAAGATGTCTGCTTCCTGGAGTGAACATTCAGTTTGTTTTGTCTGATTTTTGTGAGTTTCATGAGTTCTAGCACAGGTTGTCCAAGAACTAGACAATTAAACATTTTATATAAAAAATATAAGATTGATGTGTGAAAGGGAAAAACAAGAAAAAGTAAGGGTGATTTATAGATATTTGAAAAAATTACATCGACCTTTAATGTTTCGATTGGTGATTTACAGCTTCGAACAAATATTTAAAATAAATAGCCAATGGGCAAGTGTTTCCAAGTTTTATTAGGATAATACAAATATCGTCTGTTGGTGTCAATTTCTGTTCAGCTAGTGATATTCAACAGCAATTGATAGTTACAGTATCGAACAAACATTTAAACTAAATATGCATCGGGTGGGTGTTTTCACACTTCATCAGATAAAAATATCGTCTGTTGATGTCAATTTCTGTTCAGCTAGTGATATTCAACAGCAATTGATAGTTACAGTATCGAACAAACATTTAAACTAAATATGCATCAGGTGGGTGTTTTTCAATCTTCATCAAGATAAAAACAAATATTGTCTGTTGATGTCAATTTTTGTTCAGCGAGTGATACGAGAAGGAATATACATTAGAAAGAGCTCTTTTTTCACGCCTACAAATATAAGATTTTAATTTCCATAACTAAAAGATTTTCAAAAAGATAATTGGCCTAATAAGAAAGAAATATAGAAAGAGAGGGTGAAAAAAGGAAAGAAAGAAAGAAAGAGAGAGAGAGAGAGAAAAAAAAGAAAGAAAGAGAGAAAGAAAGAAAAAAGAGAAAGAAAGAGAGAAAAGAAAGTAGGAAGAGTGGCCAATTGTCGATTCAAGCGAGGGAATCTATCCTCTTTTCACTGGCGCTTGACTAGAGAGATTGTTTTTGTGTCTGAGGTGAAGCGACACACATACCACCAGCTTTACATTTCACTGCACCTATCCGAACGGTACTACTGACGAACCGAGTAAGCAACGGCCGGCAAAAAAAAAACGGAAACTTGTGATTCAGGAGGCGAATGCTGTACAGGCTAAGCTAAACCGACCCCTACTGACCTAATACTCTGACCAAAGTATTTTTTGGCTTAAGATAAAAGCAAAAAACATTCAAATTGTTTTTTTCTCAGTTTTCGTAGCGATTTTTTCGCCGTTACTCTTTTCTTTCCGACACTAGCAATTTATCATATCTACTTTTCTTGCAACTATTTTCTCGTTATTCCCAAGAGACACGGGTCTGTTCTGAATATGATGCGCATATACGGAATTTCTAACTAGTAATATCTTCCAAAGAAAAGAAAAAAAAATTCAAATATTTTCTTGTTTGAAAAAGCAAATTGGAAATTTGATTAGCAATGTTTTTTAATATTCATTCATTGCGAACAGTTGCTAATGATACATTATTTCAAATGTTAATTATTAACTGTGGAAGCAAAGTAGATCGCACAAAACATTTGCTCTCGTAAAATTTGTTGTTGATTGAATTATGATTTATTTGCAGAGAGAGAGAGAGAGAGAGAGAGAGAGAATACATACAGACATATGTATATTATATATATACACATGAAAAATAAAACAAGGTGACATTACTTACGAGTCTGATATTCACGTACCCAATCTTTGCATCTATGTATAAACTACACTTATTACATATATACATATATATATATGTATATATATATGTATATATATATATATGTGTGTGTATGTGTGTGTGTGTGTGTGTGTGTGTGTGTGTGTATGTGCGTGTGTGTGTTTAAAAAAAGAAATAAAGGAAGAAAGTATAGAATGGATAAAATAGGATATTTCACTCAAATTTTACTTACACGTGTTTCGGTCAGGAGTTTATCCATGTGTACATTATTCAAACTATTATTATTTTTAAATAACCAAATGAAATGAAATAATAATAATAGAAAAAATGTAGAAATGTTCCGCACACAAAGAAAATTCGACCTTTATCAGAATTATTTGAAATGAAATTCGTTGGAAAAAATTCTCTGCTTTCTTTTTCATACCTTTCCCAAGGGTATTAACGACATGTGAAATGCAAACAGCTTCGTCCAGGAATTGAACTCGGGTCGACGAGTCCATTTCCCAAGACTCTAATCATTAGACCACGCCCTTCCATGTATGTAATATATATATAAGTGTTTGTGTGAATAGGAATACCATATATTTTTAACGAAATAAACATCGTTACATCACTTGATTCTAACATAGTTGATGTTTTAAATTTTGGGAAATAATTATGCCCGTCCTCCTCAATTGACTGCTTTTTTTATTATAAAATTCAGTTTTAAATTTGATTTATTCATTTATTTATCATTACTACACAAATTTATCATTACTACACAAATGTTTTGTGTGAATTTAAATAGATGTAATTATAAAGCCATCGTTAATTTGCATAAGTTAATAACTGTCCCTATCTTTTTAATGATAATTGATTATTCGATTATTAAAAAAACTCTAAATACATTCAAGACCAGGATTCATTAATTCTAACAGAGGGAATTAATCAGATGTGATTTTTATATTGTTTTAATTTTCAGTTCATTAATGATTGTGCTTAAATTAAACTAATGTCGACCACGTTGACAATTTTTATATTACATAAATTATGTTTTGTTTGATAAATAATTTTGTTCATGTATTTATTCTACCATTCCCAGCAAAATTGAAATACAATTTTTATAGCAGGAGAATCGATGATTTTTTATATATGCTGAGGAATATTTTTCCTTTGGTTTGGTACTAAGAAAAAAGGTCTTAAAATATTTCATTGGTTTGACGTTAAAATAAATACACGCTCTAGCACACACACACACACTAGCGCACACACACACACACACACACACACACAGAGTGATAAAAAACATACTTTAAAAAAAAGTCAGGCCTGTATTTTGGGGGTCAACCTATATATATATATATATATATATATATATATTATATATATATATATATATATATATATATATATATCTATATATATATATATATATATATAATTATGTATGTTGTGTTCTTGTGAACGTTGTTTGTTTTGTCTTTTGAAGCATTGGAAAAAAAGAACAAAAACAAGAAAAACAGAACAAAAAGTCAGAGTTTTTATATATTCAATCGTTGCTCTGTTCCTGGTTTAATCTATTCCAATATTTCTGGTGAACATTCACCCTTTTTTAAGGTATATCAGACAGTCTGGAGTAAAAAAATAAAATGTTGTATATAAGGGCAAAAAAAATAATTAAATTAAGTGAACGGAATTGGAGTTTTTTAGCCGTTAATTTTCTTTCGAAATTGTGTGACGTAACTCATCCAAAATACGATCATAGTAATCGTTCGAAATGTTGCATATATATATATATATATATATATATACAGGGTGACCCCTAATAAACAAGCATGACTTTTAAAAAAACGTCTGTTTTAGGATCACACTATATATATATATATATATATATATATATATATATATATATATATATTGAAGGAAATACTTAAAAGTCAAAAATATAAATAAGATTTTTGGGATTAAATTAATTGTCTTTAAATCAACACTAGTATTTTCATCTATCTTATTTACACGTACGGAATATTCATTTTAAAATATTTCAGATGAAATAAAGCAAACAATAATACCGTTCATGCTAATCTCAGATCATAATCAGGACAGATATGTACAACTGTTAGAGTCCCAACTATGGGTTTAAATAGATCAAAATGTGTTTTTACAAAAGATGTTTGTAAAAGAAATTGAGTTTTTTTTTTTAAATTTGAATACCCATCAACAATGTATAAAACAAAACATGGTCGGTATGAAATAAGCCGACAAGTGTTGACATGCCCAACCAACAACAAAAATAAACATACAGATTCCTATATACATTAACGTTTATGGATGGTTTTATATTAAGCTATGTAGATATGTTATCAGATATAACAACTCTATTAATATCGCATTTACATGATGTGACTGCTTATAGCAAATTGTTGATGGTTTGATATCCGCTTAGTGTTTATCCGTTTTCATTTCGCTTCAGATGTTACGGCTCTCATTTGGAATGGGCTGATGATGTGTCATATAAAAATAATTCGTTGAATACTTATCTCTAGTTTCGTTCTACTTGGAAAAGCTCAAATCTTGCTGTTGGATTGATCTTGGTATTCTTTGATGTTTTAAATCTGGAACCACTTGAGTGACATCTTGCTTTGTGCCATTCATAGTTTTTAGTTTATTTCTTTTTTAACACAAAGCGAACCTTTTTCTTTGAATTTTTGAGATGAGGCCTGATAATTAGTATTATTTGTATTATTCGGACTATTGTCCTCATCTTTATTGTTATCTGTACAATTGGACACATTAGCCTATTTCGATAAAGGAGTTAGTTTAAGACAGTTCTAAGTGACATTTATCTCTAGACTGCAGGTTCAATCCTGGTCAGGAGCAGCAGTAACGTAGAATGATAACACAGATTAACACCTGTACCCCAGCTATGGTTAGCGGAATTAGAACAGGACACTCCGTGGACTGAATAAAGGGTTAGTTCAAAGTTCTGTGATGGCTCCCGATTACGAAAAGAAGGTTCCCGATTACGACAGAAATACATGAAGAAGGCCGGAGAGCACATCGGCCGAAACGTTGTACAGATAACAATGAAGATGAGTACAATAGTCTGAATAATACAAATAATACTAAAGCGAACCTTATTCTTTTCTCATGAGATATTTTTGTATTCCCCCCCCCCACCAAGTCAAACTGCTCTGGGTAAGAGACACGTCTCACTCAGTCACAGCTTCGTTCCAAAAAGGACTCTCGAATCTCACTCTTACTCTTACACACTTTGCCACGTGAAACCTCTGGTCCTAGTAAGACAATGTCATGTCACGTTGTGCTGGATCAATCTAAAATCTTTCCATGCTAAACTACACGTAACTCTTATATTCCTGGCCCCGGCATTCTCTCTTCCTATCATGTTACACAGCGAGAAGTTCCACTAGTCTTTCTTGGATGCCTTGTTCGTTTAGTCGTTTTAATAGACATCAACTGTATATTTAGCCAGTCTCCTTGTAGCTTCCTACTGAAACCAAAAGACTTCTTCGACTAATTTCGTTCTAGTAAATCCTACACATGTACCATTTCTGTTTCGGTTCGTTCAGTCTCATGGGTCATTAGTGGATAGCGGCGATGATAAACGATCTCTTAACACCTCTGGTGAGATAAAAACTCGTCCATGCAGATATATTATCATTCTATCTTATCCATTGTCTGCTTCCTCTTCTGGCTGAGTGCCTTATCACCAATCTTCTGTAGGGCATTTTTCATCTGATGGTCAAACTAAACCACTTCTGAATACTGTTGATTGCTGTCCAGGGAAAATGGGAATTACTTCAAAAAACTAAATTGCTTTTCTGCAACAAACGAAAACTCTAGACAATTTAGACTGATTTACTAAGCTGAAAGAAAGGTCAAACTAATGCATTTAAGAAGATTTTATTATGAAAATGTATGCATGTATTCATATAAATATACACACACACACACATTCTATATATAATGGAGATAGACTGCATTTTTGTCTGAAGGAAATATATTACTACTAGTTACAATTCCTTAATATATTTATAATTCTACATATAATATAAATTTCATTCTTTTAAACCTTCAGTTATTTAAATAAAAATTTTTTACATTATTAATACTGTTGATCATATCTACGTACTAATTAACATCAGTTGTATTATATATACAACAAAAATAGCGATTTACAGTTGAACGAGAAGGCTAATTTGCATATTGATATTTAAAATTATTTTAATAAATATGTGCTTGGTATTATGATTTCTAATTGTTTGGTTTTATCTTAGAAATATAAACAAAAATCTCGTGGATAAATCTTAAAAAATTTATTTACAAGAAGAAATACTGGTAATATTATCCTTTACTTCCTAAAACTAATAGTTTAATTAGGAAAATTTACCATGAAATATAAAAATGGTGGAACAGTTAGTTTCAAAGTTGTTCTATTTTCCGATTATACCCCCTCTGTTCCAAATATTTTTATCTGAATTCTTAGTCAGTTTCATTAGCCTTTCTAATTTTAATATGATATTTATTATATCAAAACTTAAATACTTGCACCCGGAGGGTGCATATATTGCTAGTATATATAATGATAAATACATAATTGTTAGTTTATATATATATATATATATATATATATATATATATAATGATGATTAAATATGTTAGTTTATATATGCATATATATATATAATGATAATTAAATATGTTAGTTTATATATATATATATATATATATTATATATATATATATATATGATAAATACATATATGTTAGTTTACATATATATATATATATATGATAATTAAATATGTTAGTATATATATATATATATTATATATATATATATATATATAATGATAATTAATTATGTTAGTTATATATATATATGTATATATATAATGATAATTAAATATGTTAGTTATATATATATATATATATATATATATATATATATATATATATATATATATATAGAGAGAGAGAGAGAGAGAGAGAGAGAGATAGATAGATATAGTTATAGATATAGATATATATAGATAATTAAATGTTGTGGGCTGTCTTGAAAGCAGCACCCCACAAAAAGCAGCTGTATGGACATTTACCTCCTATAACACAAACAATCCGAGTAAGACGGACAAGACACTCTGGACACTACTTGAGTAGCAAATACGAAGTCATAAGTGACGTTCTTTCGTGGACTCACCCGAGTTAACCAATCAGCAAAGCCTACATAAATCAGCAGTGTGCGGATTCTGGATATTGCAGGGAAGACGTGCCAAGGACGATGACAGATAGGGTCAAGTGGTGTGAGAGTGTCGTTGGAATCAGTGCCGTCCGCCCGACCTGATGATTATGATGATGAAACGCATTTCAGATCACCGAAACTATTCAACTATTCTATTGCACTACATCGTAAACGCCAAAACGACTGGAAGAATATAACATTAAAATTATCTTTCCCTTGATGCATATCTCACTTTGACATATATAGTCTCTAAGCTCTACATTTAGTAATGTTCGATATTTATGGCCTATGATTTTGTCGTTAAAGAAAATGTCTTTTGTCCCGGTTTCAAATCCATTTCTCAAGAAATACAGTTGTTAACATCCTCATAAATCCGCCCACTTAGATGCTCTGCCAGGCTATTCACTGTTCCATTAACCTGTCTGAGCAGACTGTTTATACAGAAAACTTTTGGTCGTCTTTAAAATGGGATTTTTTCTTTTCTTATTTGAACTTTTAGATATTGTTGTATACCTGAAGCCGGTAAGCAAGAACAAACAACGCAGAAAACACTGTTTTAAGTCATGATAACCTAAAGAAAAACTGTGAAACATGTGGGTGAAGGTGATATCAGTTGTAATTGGTGCTAATGGAACAGTCCTCAAGGATTTGGAGCAAAGACTGGAGGGATTGGAAAACAGAGAGAGAGTTGAGACCATCCTGACAACTGTATTGTTAAGATTGGTTAGAATACGAGGAAGAGACGCTGATACTTATTAATACAACTAATATTCAGTTATATATAACTAGCAGCGGCTACCCGGCGTCACCTGGGTAGAGTGGGATTTTTTTAAGTTAGTCCCGCAGATCCATTATTACTGAATCGTGAGTTGAATCCTCGTGGGATGCCCATTTAAATCCCTATGTAAAAATAGACTTGCATTTATCCAGCTACTCTGAAAAGAAATGTTAATGTCTACTATCTAAAAGTATTAAATGGAAAAAATCCACTTTGTTATCATTTAAATCTTTTTAAATTATCTTTACGAATGTAAATCGAATCTGTATTATTTTTGCTCAAAAACCAAGCCCTGGTGATATTAATAGTGTTCTGGATATGATGTTAAACAGCATCTCGTGTTGAAGTTCTCATTTTGGAGCACTGGCAAGTGTGGAATACCACTTCATCGCCATTGCTTCCATATCCAGTCTGAACTGGAATCGCACTTTAATAATTTGTTAATAAACAAACTATTTTCCAACGAACTATTCTCATACAAAAAATAAAAAAAAAAAACGATTTGACATTAAATAACCCACAGGGTTCATATGCCTTTATACAAAATCAAAGCCCTGTCTGTCTGTCTCTGTCTCTATCTCTGTCTCTGTCTGTCTGTCTGTCTGTCTCTCTCTCTCTCTCTCTCTCTCTCTCTGATATGGTTCCCTTCATACCTGACTGTTCTTTTGCATTGCAAATGGCAACGAATAGAACAATTGTAAATGCCAGGAAATCTTTTAAGCAATGAAATGCATCGTCTGGCAAAAACACTTGGGAGTTGTGTAAAATAATGCTTTTAGGTCCCGTTCACGGTAGGCACTATAAGGTAACGGTTGATAAAATTACATTGTTCATCTGGGATTAAAGATTCGACTTCTTAGTTTTGTTTCCAATGACAGTAAAGACATTTAAGTGATCTTAGTCAAATGATTTATGGGAAGTAAATGGATTAACATCTTTTAAAGTGTATCTAAAAAAAAAAGATTTACTGTATGATACCGACACTGTTTCCCTTAAGACATTCTCATGAACGTGATTGTTTCATAGCACAAAGCATTATCCTTTTTTCTTTTGTATAAAAGATCTCATAGATTTTAATTAACCTATTAACCTATTTTAGTGACACTAATCTATGGACCGTGATATTATGTGTCTAATTATGATTTGATACAATGTCTTCTTAAAATTCAGCGTTTGAAATTGAATTTTGACACATCACAAAAAATGATAACAATTAAAATGCAAAACGCTTCGTCAAACACAACTCATCTGTTGGTAAATAGCTTAGAACAAGAAGCAGCTAAATGGTTTAGTAATTATATGTAAAGAAAAATGTTTTTTGAGAAAACATGCATACTGAGGACGAGGGGCACATGGTGTGATGGTTATCGTCGAAGGAAATGGAAAAGGCGACTCAAGTTCAAATCATGGATGAGGTTGGTTGCATTCAAAGTAGCGCTAATACCCTTGGAAAAGGTAGGAATTCAACTATTACCCATCTAGCTATGGATAATTAGTGGGGCAGACTGGATTCCTTAACTTTAGAAGGCAACTGGTGTAGGAGAAAAAAAAAACTCAGAATTTAAATCTGTTAAACTCTGCGTAAGAATTTGACCTTGTGTCACACCGTGCTCGTGCAGTGGGGTTAGTAAATATCATACTGTGTAGCTTATAAAATATCAAAAACATCCTCTTGTTGTGTAATGGTTAGCATACTTGTCTCATAGATCCATCAATACTGAATTGTGAGTTCAAACCTCATTGGATGTTCCACACTTCCGATCTTGTTCCACACCCTACACCTGGTAAACGAGTTGAATGAATATATACAGTAGCTTTATTCTCTTTCCGTTTCGTTCTACTTTTCCAAAAAATTAAGACAAATAATCCTCTTTTTTTTGTCTTTTAATCAATGATATCTCTAAAAAATACGTCACATATTTTGGACGTCTTCGCGTGTACCAATCACATCTTGATTTTCAAAATGAACGGTTATAAGCCTTTCCTTAAAGATCTTATTAAGAGGAAACATGGATTCAAAATATAAAAATAACTGTCAATTGAAACAATAGCAGATATGATACAACTCATTCAAAAAGAAAAGCCACATTCGAGTATGGCGAAAGACGTTGTTTATTTTACTTCTTAGAAGTCGCCACGCCTTGATGATGATGATGATGATGATGATGATGATGATGTTCACCCCATCTTCTGAAATATTTAATAAATCTTGTAAATATTACCATAATAATTATTTTTGATTGAGATAGAATACAATAGTAGAAACAAGAAACCGACACCAGAAGTAATTCTGCAAGACCCAACATAAACATTTCCATAAAATGCCTTTAAAAATGAAATAGACCAAAAAAATCTCAAAAGGAAGAATTATCTCGGTATCAGACCAAAGAGAGAAAGAATATAGCTTTTTTGTGTGTTGGTTGGTAAGTAGGTTGTTTCTGTACGGCATGTCAACCCTTGTTGGGCTATTTCATACTTCAGACATTGACTTATTCATTATTGATGGGTATTCAATTTTTTTAAAAATTGAAGTCACTTTTTTCTATTTAACCTATAGATGGGTTGGTTGGATGTTTGGTGTTTTACGGCGTGCCAACCCAAGTGTGGTATTTAAAGCCTAAGACGTTTGTTCTATTCATTTTTCCTGGGTACTGATTTTTTTAACTTAATCTTTTAAACACATTTTTGCAAACTCATTTTTCATTCTACTAAACCCATAGATGGAACCCTAACAGGTACTATCACTCTGAGCCTTTTTTATAATTTTAAACTTTGGAATTAAGGATACAGACAACTTCTACTCTATGCAAACCATCCCAACAAATTCTACAGAATGAATAAATTCAGATGATTATAAAAATAGAAATATGCAATGCGAAGAGAAAGAGAACCTTTTATAGAAAAAATATACTTTTGAATAAAAAAAAAGTCTCCAAGAGTACAAATATTATCGGAAGTCAATGGGTGCACACTTTCAAATACAAAGATGACTGCAGTTACAAATATAAGGTTAGATTTGTTGCAAAATGCTATTTGCAAATGTATGGTGAAGATTATAAAGAAATATGTTATTCAACAGTTTATTTATCAATAGAAATGCGTACAACTTTAGTATCACCGATGTTACTAAACGCATTGAAGTTGAAAGTTTTATGATAAGTTGGGAACTGGCAACATTCAAGTATAATATCTAATACGCAATGCTTTCTTTGAGTCGACAAGATATCAGTAACAAAATCGCTTCCAACCAAATAATAGAGATTTTATCTTAGAGAGAGACAGAGACAGAGAGAGAGAGAGACAGAGAGACATAGAGAGAGATGAACTAGATGCGCAGACCTCTTTATTTAACAGTCGATTTTTGTTTACGTAATGGATACACGTGAAAAGGAAGAGAGAGAATCAAAAGAGGATTTATCTAATCGGTGATGATTTTAAGTGCAGCTCGGTCTAGCTCAGTCGTTAGAGCATTTACACAAGGAATACAAGGTTCCGGGTTCGATACCGGCCCTCACCAACTCAGTATTTTAAGTAGCACAGCTTTGACCTGTGCCGAAAAGCGGGAAGCTGATAGTAATTGTAGCGCTCCACTTCAGACGTAAAAGCAATATCCCTGGTCTAGCGCTAGTGAGAAGGTAATACACTCCCTCATTGTCCAGCTGATACCGACAATAGGCCACTCCGCAGGTGTTACATTACTATTTACATTGAAATACAAATCAATCTACATTTCAATGTTGGGTTTCTCTAAATTAATAAGTTTGTAAATCTAATGTCAACGAAGCGGGACATTCAAACTAATTTCCGACGTTTGCTTTTAGGGTTATTACTAACTTATTTAGGTTAGACGCTCAATGGATTCTTCCGACTCTGTTACTCTCATGGCAATCCACATCCCTTTTTAGCATATATATATACCCCCCCCCCCGCACGAGCAGGATGTGACAGAAGGTCACTTTCTTAAGCGGAGTTCAACAGGTTTGAATTCAGAGTTTTACTTCTCCTAGACCGGTTGCCTAACCAAGGTTAAAGAGCCTAGTCTGCTCTACGATTTATCCATAGATGGAGGGAAAGTAGGATTCATACCTTTCCCATGGGCATTAGCACTAAGTGAAATGCAATTACCACGTCCAGGATTTGAACTCGGGGCGACGAGTCCATTTCCCATGACTTTAACCATTTTTAGCATATATGTGCTGGAAGTTGGTGTCTGAAGGTCTCGGTGTCCTGGGTATGGCGTTAAACAATCTAATGGTGAAGTTCCAATTCAAGGAATGCTGGGGAATGTGGAATAGCGCTTCATCATCTTAACTCCCAGGTCTACTCTGAATAAAACAAAAACTTTTCGGTATAAAATTACCCAATAAGGTTTGACCTGCCGTACATTCCAACAACCAACCTATCCATAAAAAAAAACTATTCATGCACTCTCAATTATAATAACAAATGTATCGAACAATATCAAAAAGCTATAATTAAAAATTAATACATCGTACCAAACTTACAATCCTCCCCGAAACATTTCTATTCTGTACTTAAAAATATTAAACAAACCCTCATCAACAATGAATTCTCAAATCCCATTGTTGATGAACAAATTAAACAGACCATTAAAAATATTAACTCTAGTCTCGATTTGTCCAGGGTGATTTGAACCAGAATACGTAGAATCTCCAGACAAGTTGAAAACGTCACACTTTTTGCTTTCTATTTGCTTGGTTTGTAAGCATAATCAGTGTTTCATAGAGATTTTTACTTCTGGTAAACTAATAATTTTAGCAAAATTCTTTTGGTGTTTATTTTTTCAGCATTATTTCTTTTTAAATCCACTTTGAATATATATATATATATATATATATATATATATATATATATATATATTAAATAATAGAGGGAAAATGGGGACAAAAGAACAAACGCATACGAGTAGATGTAGGAGATATATTTCGCTGTGCCTTGAGCACGGCTTCATCAGTCTTTTTTTCTCTATTCTTTACCACATTCTGTCAGATTTACTCCAATCCTTGTATTCTCATATATATATATATATATATATATATATTGCTTGAAGGCAATTACAATGCTGATATCGTATAAAATTCGATAATTATAGAAAATAACCATGACAAGTGAATTTCACAAACGATCATGCGATGCTAGAACATCGTACAGTCTGTTTCAACTTTATTAAGTCTGATGAGACTTAATAAAGTTGAAAGTTGATAAAGTTGAAACAGACTGTACGATGTTCTAGCATCGCATGATCGTTTGCGAAATTCACTTGTTATGGTTATTTTCAATAATTATCGAATTTTATACGATATCCGCATTGTAATTGCCTTCAAGCAAAAATATAAATGATAATATATACTTTATTCACCAATGCTTCTAAAAAACAAACATCCAGAATCTTTTTTTATATATATATATATATATATATATATATATATATATATATATATGGCTTGACTAAAGGGAGCTCACATAATGTGTCACAGCGTGCAAAATTTGGGAAGCTGTGAACCACATTGTGTCTTAAAACACTCATATTTCAAATAAGTATCATTCAAGATACATTTTGTACTGAATATTATTGGCATACAATAAAACTAACAAGATTTGATATGTTATTAAGCCAACCAGACAAATGAAAAGGAAACTAAACCCTATACATATAACAAAGCTATTTATAAATCTGAGATTGTCGGAACGGCTACCAACAGAATACTTAGAAGTGTATACCTGCTTTTAATTTTGTGGTTACAATATCAGAAATAAAGTGAAGAGGCCACGGACCAATGGTTATCAAATTTGGCCCCTTTTTGCCAAAAGTTTGGCCACCCCTGCTTTTATAGACCAATCTTCGTTCAGTCGGTTACCAAAGAGTTTTATTCGGATTATCTGGTAAATTTAAATCTTAATACCAAAAGGCAGCATAATAGTTGCTTTAGACGAGCAGAAAGTAGAAAGATTTAAATAGTGATTAAGTCTTAGTTTAAACAGGATGGGATGCAATTGCATCACTGGCATCTATCGGCAGAGGCAGTAAATACAGTTGGTTGTTGGTTCGTGTTACTAGGATGTGATCACGCTAACTGGAGGTGATGAAACTGTTTTCCTAGAGATGTTGATAATAATAGACCTTCGAATGAGCCGCTGACAAAATGGCTTTGCAATAATCGTTGCCCAGACAATAGTTGATGATTAGATTAGATTCCTCAGTCGGAAAGCTGTTATCCAAAGCACCAATATCAGAGCAAATATTGAAAAGTGTCGGAATCCACTTCTATCTTTTATTTCTCATCGTCCCGTCTACAACAACTCTTTCCCTTTCTGTTTATCTCTCTCTCTCTCTATATATATATATATATATATATATATATATATATATATATATCTCTCTCTCTCTCTCTCTCTCTATCTATCTATCTATCTACTCTCTCTCTCTCTCTCTCTCAAACCTACATCTTGTTTCATTCTCAGTCGGAAAGCTGTAATCCCTAGCTCCAATATCAGAGCAAATATTGAAGTGTCGAAATCCACTTCTCGTCGTCTCTTCTACCTCATCTCTCTCTCTCTCTCCTCTCTCTCTCTCTTCTCTCTCTCTCTCTCTCTCTCTCTTCTCTCTCTCTCTCTCTATCTATCTATCTATCTATCTTTATTTTCTTTTCTCTTTCTTTCTTTTCTTTTTCCTTTCTCTCTCTTTCATTCTTTTCTTTTTCTCTTTCTTTCTCTTTCTTTCTTTTCTCTTTTACTTTCTCTCGCTTTCATTCTTTCTTTCTTTTCTCTTTCGCTTTCTTTCTCTTTCTCCTTTCTCATTCTTTTTCTCTTTCTTTCTTTTTCTCTTTCATTCTTTCTTTCTTTCTTTTTCTCTTTCTCTTTCATTCTTTCTTTCTTTTTCTCTTTCATTCTTTCTTTCTTTTTCTCTTGTTTCTTTCTCTTTCATTTTTTCTTTCTTTTTCTCTTTTTCTCTACTATCTACCGCTTTCATTCTTTATTTTTCTCTCTTTCTTTCTTTCTTTCTTTCTTACTTTCTATCTATTTCCCTATCTTTCTTTTTCTTTCATTCTATCTATTTCCCTTTCTTTTACCCCCCCCCATTTCCGTTTATTTTGGAGATGATTTGTTCCACCAGATTTCTATGTTATTTGTTTTTAGTCCTATTACATTTCCTCTGTTTCGATTTCATTCTTCTCAAATTCTATGATCGCAAATCTTCCGATTTCCGACATATATTTCTATCCGACAACATAACCAAGTTCCTTTATATTTTACTGCACGATTAGGCACACACACACACACACATAAACAGTTATATATATATTTCATATACAGAGATATAGTATCATTCATACTACTAGCAGGACCTGTGGATATACCACAGTATGATAATTCAATTATTACAACGTTATATATGTTTACTTAAGAGTTATTGCGACATAGTTCAATATGTAAAAAGTATAATAATCTTGATTTAACTCTCTCTCTCTCTCTCTCTCTCTCTCTCTCTCTCTCTCTCTCTCTCTCTCTCTCTTTCTTTCACACGCACACACTCGTTTTTTTCTTTCTTTCTTACTTTTTATCATCGATTGAAACAGATTAGCGTTATAGTTTTCGCGTTCTCTCCCCTTCTCTCTCTCTCTCTCTCTTCGGTGTATAAGCGAAACCGGATACTCTTTTACATTTTTGAATTGCATCTTGGACTATTTGGACGGTCTCATTTTTAACCAGAGGTTGTTGCAGGATGATAACGGATGGAACATTTAGGAACACGCGTATTAATATATAGATTAAGATTATTTTCTAATTTTCTTCTTTTAATTCTCTTTGTGTTCATTTTTTTCTATCTTTAACACATCATCGTGACGGATGTTCTCCAATTTTCATTTCCAATTTAAATAACCAAAACTCATTTAAAGTTTGGCAATTCTCTTACCCATTTTCCTTAGTGTCTGTAATAAACATTGATTTCATTTATTCATTTATATTACTTTCTATTAAAGTCAGAAATGTCATTAAATTCCGGTTGAATTTATTCTATCTCTGAATAATGAAGTGATTTAAAGATTTTGTACGTTTGTTATGTAGATTAACTTCTAACTTATAATAATCCAGACAATTCTATTGATAAGTCAATATTAATAATTTGAAAGTGTCTGCTTACTTGAACCCTATAGACGGCCATACAGATTGATTTAGATCTATCAAATTTAATATACATACTTATTGAGCCTAAATGAAGGAATTGTTCCAAGTGGAGAAAAGAGTGCGTCGCCTTAAGAAAGTCTCTGACAATAAACAATAGGCAACAATACAACATATTAATCTTGTGAAGATTAGATTTGAATACTTCAAAAGATAAAGGAATTAATGAATTGTCTAAATTAACTATGAAAATCTTATTAAACATTATTAATTTGGTATATACCGTATTTTGACGGCATATACGATCCACAGGCATATAAGACGCACCCCCATTTTAGCAGGTCAGATTCAGGAAAAAAGTTTTTAGTGTGTTTAAACATATATTGTTGAAGTCAGTCTAGCTGTGTTTGATTATAACAATACCGGCAATAAAATAAAGATCCATGGAGTTTAGGGTAGGTAAAAGTACTGAGCGTAAGCTGGGTTAGTGAGCATCATAGAGAAGATTAGCCTAGGCCTACGGAAGGTCTCAAACTTCACCTACGATGTATAAGACTCATTACACAAGCAGAAACCAGCAATAAAATAAGGATGCATGGAATTTAGGGTAGGTATAAGTACTGTGCGTAAGCTGGGTTAGTGAGCATCATAGAGAAGATTAGCCTAGGCCTACGGAAGGTCTCAAACTTCACCTACGATGTATAAGACGCAGGGTAAGTTTTTTAGCTAAAATTTTGGGAAAAGAAAGTGCTTCCTGTATGCCATCAAATACGGTAATTAATTGTTCAAGATGTAGAGGTAAAAAAAATCGTTGTTTAGCTAGGGCTATTAATCAGGATATAATGATACCTTGACATATGAGTTCCCTAACTTACGAGTTTTTCCGAGTTACGAGTTGTCACTCGGTCGATTCTTTGCTTGTCATTAGGGCTAAATTTTTAATCTACCACCGACTTTCAGATATGCTTATCTTAGTTCATTAAAAACATTTAACTTTCCAAATTTATAACAAAAAATAAACATTAAAACATATTACATCATACAATTCATTAGAGAGTATCTTATTATGTTTATATACAATACAGTGCAATTGTTTTTTATCAAAAACTTAAAAACTTAGTATGCTCTCGTTTTTGGTGGGAGTGTTGCAACGGGTTGATGGCATTTCACCCTATCTCAATGTTGAAAATTGATTTCATATACGAGGAAATTGAATTAGGGGTGTAACGAATTAAACTCGTGACTCAAAATACCACTGTAAAAAAAAGTTTACATCGACTAATCGTTTAATTCTGCAATTGGCTTGGAATGTTTTACGGCATATCAATCTCGGTGGGTCATTTAATGCTGAAAAAGTTTTGTCATAAATTCATTATCAATATAGACTCAATTTTTTATAAACCTTTTTCTATTTAACCCATAGACGGGATCCTAACAGGTACTACCACTCCGGGTCAGTGTGGACCTGGGAGCAAAAGTAATAAAGGGGTGCTCTACATTCCACAAACCTTCAGAAATGGAACCTCACCATCAGATAGAGTTTAACATCATTCCCAGGACATGGAGACCCTTAGTCTTATGCCTTCTAGCACCCATATGATAAAAAGGGTTGGAGCTTCACATTAGGGCAATAGGTTTGGGCAATCATATAGGTGCTAGGGCTTGACGTGACCAGCCGATCTCCGACTTCCTGTCTAGCCTAAGTAAAGACCAATGTGGAGCATTGCATGTCATGGACTGCTCATCCACCTGTGTTTAATCCTTAAGCATCACATGTCGCCTCTCCACGGACAACAGGTGGCCCCATTGGAGGAGTTGTACCCCTCTGCAGAATAATATCAGTCTTTTGTGTATATTTTACCAAATTATAAGCTTTTTTACAATATGTTCGTAACGTAGACACTCGACTGAATGATGAGAACTTCCGTTTCTATGGTGACAGAAGACATTTCCACTTTAAGTGACACCGAGGAATGCCTAATTTACCATAACAATGTAAGTTATTATGGTTCTTTAGTAGATAATACCGATATATAAATCACTTTCATTTTCTTCTGTTCTTATTTCTTTTCTTTTTTTACTTTCTGAAAGTTTCTGAATGTTTTGTTGATGTATTTCTCGGTTAGAATTTACAGGCCATTTTCTAAATTTTTGCTACAGATATTGAATGCGTTCTTCTTTGTTTGCTTATCGTTGCTTATGTTTCTAATTCTTCAAAAGATATTTATTACCATATTTGTGTTAAGAAGGTTTAGGCTTTTTTCGAGGTTGATAGGTAAAGTTTTCGCTGATAACATTGGATGCATTTCTTGCTGTTGTTTTTTTTGCGTTTCCTTTCTATATTTTTCTACAGTTTTTTTTTTTGCATACCTTTCGTTTTGCGTTGTGTATTAAGTGATTAGGATAATGTAGATTTCTTATTGTGTTTTCCATGTATACTTTATTCCCTTATCTCATATTAGGGTAGAATTGAAATTTAACGAATCCATGGGAAATCACACAGTACATATAAATTCAGATAAGAATGAATTGCTCTAATACATAAGCATGTTATGTTTCTTTTCAAGAAAATATCTCACGATTGAAGATCTCACGACGTGAACACACCTCACGCTATAAAAAAGTTTGACTGGCAAATTCTTACTATACTACCGTCTGAAGATTATGTGAAACTTGACTAATGGAAATATAGTATTCATAATTTCAGGTTTTATACCTGCTCTGCTATGATAGCATTGGGCACTTTTTCTATGCAAAAACTTTTCTTGTTTGCAATACTTCACTATATATATATATATATATATATATATAGAGAGAGAGAGAGAGAGAGAGAGAGAGAGAGAGAGAGAGAGAGAGAGAGAGAGACTGCCTTTTTGTGTGATTGTGTCTGAGTTTATCTGTATTTATATACTGGAATAATTTTATAATCTCTCAGAGAAATCCCGTGCTTATAATCTCTCTCTCTCTCTCTCTCTCTCTCTCTCTCTATATATATATATATATATATATATATATATATATATATATATTAGGACACGTAAAAGCGAATTCATCATAAAAGCGATGGAAAACATTTCTAAAAAGAAAGTTAGGGTACCCTTATAATTAGATGTATAATCTAAGAAAACTATTCTTTTTTCGGTCAATCCTCCTCAGAGAAATACATTGAAAGCAGGTAATACGATGGTTGGAATAATTGAGAAAAAAGGTACATTTTTTTTTCTTTTTTCATTTTTTCATTTTTCCTTGCTCTGTTTCCCCCACTCTCTGTTTTTCTTACTTTTTTTCTTATATTTTACTGTGTTGTTGTTTGTTGGCATCCCTCCGTCTACTAAAGACGATGGCGTAGTGTCCAGTTTTTGGTATTTTTTTATATCTGCAACTGCGTGAGTGGTTGAGCAGCACAATTTTTGAATGGCAATCTCTGGAATCTCTGGTGCAGTGACTGCGAACACTTCGGGTGGCCAGGTTGGATGCCTTCGTTAGGTCCGTCAATGCGGTGAAGAGTGGCATCCACTCTCCCAGCACCCCTCCTGCAGTTGAAATGGGGTCTGGGACTTTGTTAGATTCTAATATGTTTATTAATTACCGTTGGAATACATATAAGGTGTGCTGAAGTCCACCACTTAAACTTATAGACTCTTAATTGATTCCGACTCCGCTGTTTAAAAGCAATAAAATGTAAGGAATTGTCCAAGATGTGCCCTTTGTTGTATTTCATAATTCTTTTAGGAAATGTACATTGTTGCTGATTTTGTGCAAAGTCTAAATCCTGGCAATAGTAATAATAGTCGGCCAAAATTACTTAGCCTATTTAAGTTGTTCAAAAGAAAAGCTGTTCATCCAGCACATTAAAGTCATAAAGGATTAGTGGCGAATGAATGTAATTGAATTTTTGGCAGACAAAAGAGTTCGCACCAAAAACCACATGGTCAGTCAAATGGGTGCGAGGTAATGGCTACTTAAACAGTGTCTATCATATCAATCAATGTCGAAAGAAACCGTGGACTCTGAAAAACCACTTCTCTCACTCAACTTGTTCTTCCACCTCAAACAGTCAATAATCTGTGGACTTAACTGGGTTTAGTATTTTCGGCTCCCCAAGTCAAGTGTCTTGGAGACAGTTATTTGTTCTTATTTTTGTGTGCATCTAAATTTGTAGAAAGGAAGATATTTTCGTGAGAGTAAATATACAAAAGAGTTGGACAGTGTTGGCTTTGGCAGCCGGTTCATGTTTGATGACAAATAATGCTTTTAAAAGGCTAGATATCCACACAAAGAACTTGTTTTCTACGAACAGGCGTGATTGCGTGCAATTGTTGAGCAACTTTATGAAGTAACATGTGGAAGTTGTTCGATAGGGAAAAAAGATGAGGGTAAAACTATTTAATTTAACTCTGAACAATACGGCGAGATTTTTCAGAAGAAATCCTTTACCGGTGGATATATGATACAAACATTAATGGAGGTTCATGGTGTGATGGTTACTGTCGGGAGAAATGGACACCAAGAGACGGGTTCAAATCCTGGACGGAGCTATTTTCATTTCAGTTAGTGCTAATACACATGGTAAAGTTATGAATCCAACGTTCCTACCTCCGGTTATGGCTAAATAGTAGGGCTCACTGGGCAGTTTAAGAAAAGGAAAACTCTGAATTCAGATCTGATAGACTCAACTTTAAAAAATACCCTTTTCACATATTACTCGTGTGTAGGGGTTGGTATATTTATATATTATCATAAGAAGATAGTGTTTATTGCATTACTAATATATATATATATATATATATATATATATATATATATATATATATATTAAATAAATATAACTGTTTATACAGAGGTATTAGGGAGCATTTACTATAAGGTTTTCTGGCTAGGTTTATTTAAACTTTAGTTACCATTAAGGTTTTGAAAACGTACAGGTACTTTTTATAATTCCGAAATATTCGGGCCATTGTTAAATATCCTAGTGGCTGTGCTGTCCATACCAGGCAACACTCGATTTTAGCCCTTACTTCGGCAGTAGGAGAGGCCCGAGCTGACCAATCAATCTTTAAATACACAAGATGGGCCATACATGTCAGTATTCAATTTAATGATATTAATGTTAGGATTTAACAATTTTAATATTTGTCCTTATGTAGAATGGTCATCAGGGTTAATACAAAAACTACTGAATTTATTCAAAATAATTTTTTATGCAAAGAACGGAGCTCTTCCAATAATAATTTACATATAATTTAACAATGGTCCGAATATTTCTGAATTATAAAAAGTACCAGCTCATTTTCAAAACCTTAATGGTAACTAAAGTTTAAATAAACTAATTTTCATAAATATCCTATGAAGAGACAATGGCGCCCATAGTATAAATGTATTTTTCCGCTTTTTTTCTGTTCTTTCTCCAAACATTCTGGTAATTTAAAAACAATTGTCTAAATTATTGAGTAAAAAGTATTCTGTTCCTCTTTGTTTCTTCTCTTGCTCTTCTGTTAACCCGAAATACTTAATATCGCTTATGAGATGACCTTAACGAATACTCTCTTGTGTCTTTTCGTCTGTTTATTTATAGATCTTAAATAAATTCGATCGATTGACCCTCAAAGTGTAACCAGTTCTCCAATCAAATTAAAGTGGATTTGCGATCAATCTAGTCTATTCGATGAAAACAGGAAAACATTGGCTAAACTCTTCTCAAATAAACCGAATTCAAATTAGTCCCAGAATGCATTATTCCCGATTAATAACTAACAGTGTAAATACGCTGAGTAAATCAATCATATTATGCAAATGACAAAACTAAAAGTATTTTCAATGAAAAGTTTTTGAACAAATATACAGCGAATTGATAATGAATTAAAAGAATATCGATGGAATATTACAAAGTAATCTCTTGTATATTATACAGTATACTTATATATATGCCGCAATGTGAGTATATATATATATATATATATATATATATATATATATATATATATATGTGTGTGTGTGTGTGTGTGTGTGTGTGTGTGAGTGAGTGTGGTGTGTGTGTGTGTGTGTGTGTGTGTGTGTAAATAAAATGTAGTTTGGTATATTTATCAAAACTGCTAAATATCGGTGATTGAACATATGTAGACATAAGATTGGATAGCGTACAGACAGAGTCAACGGTGCTTGGTGACTGTCAGCTTTTCGCCAATGCAATATATATATATATATATATATATATATATATTGTGTGTGTGTGTGTGTGTGTGTGTGTGTGTGTGTGTGTGTGTGTGTGCAATTTATGAAAACATTTTTTTAGAAACGTTTGTGTCATTTTTCGAAGCTGAAACAAAACTTAAAACAAAATTATTGAGAGGAGAAAGACCAATTTTAAAAACCCTCACATGTAGTCCTTGTCCGGAAAACTTCTGTTGTGCTTCCGACAAATGACAATCATGGAAGAGGTAATAAATTCTACAAATAAGATATTAAGAATCGTCCCTGGGTTGCATCCTGCTTGTGCGGAGGGGTTGATAAACATAAATAAAACGAATATGACTATTTTTTTTATTTTCCCTTTATTATTTATTTATTTATCTATCTAATTATATCAGATACTGACGGTTCTATACAACTGATACTACCTTCTAAAGAACCCAATGTCAAGCGGAAAGGCGATTTATATGTAGATAAAACTTATCTGTGACGGGTACTATTCTACGTACAATATACATCTAAGCAATTAAATTAATTATGTCTTTACGGAAGCACAGCTGATTTAACCATGTCATTAAAATTCTCTTTTTCTTGCGTCGTGTCTAAGATGAAGATATATGACTCTGAGGTCTTAATAAGAATTAGTCATTTCCCGTCGTTGTTCTTATGAACACACTTAATCAATTCAGTTATTGGAATATATTTCAATCTATACGTTTGCATTTCCGCTTCGGTATTGTTAATAAATTTACGTAAATAAACCTGTCATTTATGACGAGTTTTATTCGAGTTATAATACAAATTCCCGCTATTAAAACGAAATATTTACTCTACTGGAAGGATTTGACGCAAGGTCATAATTATGGGGCATCCAGCGAGGATTAAACTCACATTCCAATAGTAACAGACCTACGAGACAAACTTGGTAACGATTACATCGCGATGGGGCGCCAGGAAGTTAAATGAATTGTGCCTGCCGAAAGCACACCAGTTTATCACACTTCTCCTTTTCTTACATCCTGTGTAAAGATACGATATATTACTCACAGGCTTTAACGGCCCTGTCGGCTGGGGCTATAGAATACACCGACTACACTCTTGCAGATGGGTAAGACCCCCCCCCAATGGACCCACCTGTTAGCCGTAGGGTATTTGCCTCATACCCTACTTGTATGGGCTGGGCACAAGGCCTTGTTTTAACGTGGGCCCACCCGCAAGCCGAATCTCATGGGTGGGAAAGAACAAAAATTGCGTCGATCCCGTCGGCATTCCCCTTTACGGGGGCGGCTCAGGCGCTGGGCAATAAACCCAGCTCTGCTCCCAAGGGGACAGGTATTGCCTGGGGGGATGGCCCCCTGGGATCGACGCTATTAATTGTACTCTACCAGTCCAGTGGCCGAAGCACACTAGATCCCCAGGCGATGCCGGGTGGATTAGGTAAGAATTAGAGCATAGTAACTGGAACAGATACTACTCTTCGATCCCCTTGTGCCAGGGAAGTATTGCCTGTTGGCCGTAGGTGGCGACCCGTGATGCTTAAGGATGGAACTCAGGTGGCTAGACGGGTGTTCAGAGAAGCCACCTCCGATCAATCGGCTGGTCACGTCAAGCCCTAGTACCTATATGTTTGCCCCAACCCTATTGTCCTTATGGCAAGCCCCAACCCTTTTTATTATATTTTTATTATTATGGGTGCTAGAAGGCGAGGGCCTTTATGTCCTGGGCATGACGTTAAACTAACTAATGGTGAGCTTCCAGTTCTGGAGGTCTGGGGAATGTGGAGCACCCTTTTTTAATTAAATGAATTGTGTCTGTTGAAAGCACAGCTGATAACCCCAGGTCATCACACTTTTTCTCACATCGTGTGTAAAGATATAATATATTACTCAGAAGCTTTAATAAGAATTAACCATTTCTATGCGTTTTTCTTGTGAACAAACTTGATCAATTAAATCAATGGAATATATTTCTATTTTCGCTTCAATATTGTTAATAAATTCCTTTTTATAATTAAGACGAAGAGCAATACATTTGTATCCAAATAGAAATACGCCCTGTCGGCTGGGGCTATAGAATACACCGAGTGTACCTCTGAAGAGGTGTAAGAACCCCCGTAATGGGGTCAGCTGCTGGCTGCGAGTAGCAACCCGTGTAGCTTAAGGACGGAACCTTGGTAGCTGAGCAGCCTACGACATGCAAGTCTCCACTTCTGTCCTTACTTAGGCTATATAGGCGGTACATCATGTAACTGTGTGATAACAAATAATTATTATTATATAGTTACTTGAAACGGTATAATTGTGTGTAAATTATCATTTCAAGTTAGGAATACCTTATATCTTGTAATTGTGTGCAAACAGATAATTATTATTAAATAGGAACAGTTTCCTTTTAAAGCAGATAAGCTATTAGTTGTCTGTGAAAATGTAAAAATTGGGAGTATAACTACTGAATTCTGGAAATTGGACACATGGCGTAGTGGATATAGGCGTTGAGTTAATACGGCTCTAAATGACTGTTATCTTAGGCTGCTGGTTCAATCCTGGTTAAGTCGCAGTAAGTATAGAATAATAATTAACAGAGTTTAACACTTGAACCCAGTCATTGTTAGCGGTATGAGAACATTATACCCCGTGGATTGAATAAAGGGTTCGGTTCAGAGTTCTGTGAAGGCTCCCGATTACAAGAAGGTTCCCGAATACCTAAATAAGGCCAGATATTTCTTGGCGGACTCGGGAACCTTCTTTTTCGTAACCAGGAGCCATCACGGAACTTTGAAGGACAAGAAGGAACTTACGACAAGAAGGTTCCCGATTACGACAAGAACTACCTGAAGAAGGCCGGAGGGTATATCGGCCAAAACATTGTTCAGATAAAAATAAAGATGAGGACAATAGTCCGAATAACGCAGATAATACTAACCCAACAAGTGTTTAAATGCCGTTTAACCCAACAAACCAAAATGAATTAGCGATACTAGCAAAAATATGCACCCTCCGGGTGCAAATATTTAAGTTTTAATGTAATTAAATTTATCAAATTAGAAATACTAATGAAACTAAATAAGAATGCAGATAAAATGATTTAAAACAGAGGGGTTATAATCGAAAAATAGAACAACTTTGAAACTAACTCTTCCATCATTTTCCATCACTCATGTCTTTTATTGCTAAATTTTCCCGAAGGTTCCCGATTACGACAAGAACTACCCAAAGAAGGCCGGAGGGTATATCAGCCAAAACATTGTACAGATAACAATAAAGATGAGGACAATAGTCCGAATAATACAAATTATCAAGCCTCATCTCAAAAATTCTGAGAAATAAATTCTTGAAGTTTATCAAAATTGAATTGGTCCTTTAAATCAGTAAACATTTTATTACATTTTTCGGTTTTCTATTTACTTTTGATAAATTCATTCAATTTTGCTTCATTCTTTTATCAACTGTATAATAACTGTAAGTAGTTATTAAAATTCCTCTGTGGCAATTGATTGAAATCAAGGCTTTTTAAAAGCGATCTTTTATGGGGCTGTTGGGGATACTGACTTTGATTTAACAAGTAACATATTCCAATCACCCAAAGGTCAAATAAACTGTAGGTCAATCGGAAGGTTTTATGGTGAGTGGGGTTAATTCTTCACAGCTGGAGTTGACAAGACAATGGAATTAATAGGAATGTGTAGAACAATATTGATAGAGGAAAATTCCTTTGGGAAATGAGAGGGAATCGTTGTAAATCATGTTTGCTCAAGTCATTCAAATAAATTCCCTCGGCTCAAAACAAAAGCCATTTATTAATAATTTATACGTGAATTGCTTTCAAACTTTGGATCATTTGGCATTGATGCTATCTATTTTACACATATAACTACAGACATTTATCTTGTCTTTTTGTTTTTACAGTTTATCATATCAATCAAATATTTAACTGAAAACACGTTTATCTTATCTTCAGAACAATAAATTTATAATCTTATATACCATATGAAATACCTTATAAGTTTTCGGATTTAAATAATTTGATAAATAATTGATACGAGTTGGTAGCAAAATGACGCCATGAAATTAAATATTTACTTTGCAATTTAGCGTTTGATTGAGCCACGTGGTTTAATATTTCAAATACGTTATAGTTATTTACTAAGCTAGACTTAGTAAATAACTATAACCATCTACCCTTATGGGATGAAGTTAGAATAATAGATAGAGAAGAACATTGGAAGAGAAGAAGTCTCAAAGAATCAGCTCATATGATAGGCTGTAGTGGGTTGTTAAGTAGACCTAGCATAGAAATGAATACAATATGGGAACCCATAATTAAAAAGGCTAATCAGATTTAAAAAAACAAAAAAAAAAAAACAATATGAGTCTAGGTAAAAAAAAGTCATACATAGGTGAATAGGTAGATATTCTAGCCAAAAATAAGACATTAGGTTAACAGGCTTAAATTCAGAGTTTTCATTCTCCTAGGCTGGCTGTCATTCTAAGGTTAAAGAGCCCAATCACCCCTAGTATTTATCCATAGGTGGTGGGAGAATCTAGATTCATACCATTCTGAATTGTATACGCGCTATTTGAAAAATACAAACAGCCCCATCCAGGATTAGAACTCTGGTCGCTGTGTCCATTTCCTACAACGGTAACATATGCTATTTACTATGATTTGCTAAGTTCGTCAAACAGAGCTCTAGTTGATTACGTGCATGTTGTTTATAAGTCTTCATCCAATTACGTATCGGAAATCGCTGTTTAACATAATTGATCTGAGGGTGAACAGGTGCTTTGAACGTGACTTTGCTTAGATTCGCACATGGTTCTTAGTTTGCTTACAGCTTCTGCTGTGAAGTAGAGGTTATCTATATAAGTCTTAATCAGATTCATTACTGGTTAATTTCAGTGACAGCCCTGTCGGCTGGGGCTGTAGAATATACAGATGAGTATGATCTACCCCAGGACGGAATAGTCCTGTTAGAACAGTCCATAACATGCAACACTCCATTTTGGCCCTTACGGATGATCGACGAGGCTCCCTCCGATCAATCGTCTGGTCATATCAAGACATAGCACCTATATGATTGTCCCGACCTTATAGCTCTTATGGCAAACAAAAAATATGGTTAAGCAGAATTGATCAACAATTGTGGTCTCGCGCTCTGACAAATGTTTGATGATAAAAAGCATTTAGTATTATTTGTATTATTCGGACTATTGTCCTCTTCTTCATTGTTATCTGTACAACGTTTCCACCGATGTGCCTTCCAGCTTTCTTCAGGTATTTCTTGTCGAACTCTGGGACCTTCTCGAACTCGGGAACCTTCTTGTAATCGGGAGCTATCACGGAACTTTGAACCTAACCTTTTATTCAGTCCACATACGTATCCTGTTCTCATTCCGCTAACCATAGCTGAGGTAGAGGCATTAAGCTGTGTTAATTATCATTCTATATTACTGCTGCCCCTGATCAGGATTGAACCTGCAGTATAGAGATAGGTGGCACTTAGAACTGTCTTAAGCTAACTCCTTTATCCACTAGGCCATGTGTCCAATTAGACCGAATAATGCAAATAATATTAATCATCAAGCCTCATCTCAAAAATTCAGAGAAATAGTAAAAAATATCTATCTAAAATATCTTAAAAATCATATATATATAAAAGATTTGGCATTAAATAACTCAGAGTGTTTATATGCCGTTAAACAAAATAATACAATACATAATTTCAGTGATATGGCGGTAATTGGTGATTTCAACGTGACTTAGAATTTACTAAACTTTTCTTAGTCACAAAGATTACTTACAGTACTTCCTGTTCAAAATGGTTGGTTGGGTGGTAAGAAAAATAATTCCAAAAAGATCTCTTCTAGATGGTGAAGTTAACATTAAAACGTTTCGACTATTATCAAACCTTCATCAGGATATTCGGATGGTAAAAGTGTTTCCTGAATTGAGATGCATATCTTTTAAAAATAAAACGAAAAATAGAAAGAGTACAGAGAAAAAAAATTCTCTTCCGTTGACAACGTTCGTTTTTGAGAAAAGTGTGATGCGATTAGTACGTGTAAGGACGTTTAAAATATTTGATATATTTTCTTAAAGAGATTTAATAAATTTAGATAGGAAAAAGTTTAAGGAAAAGAAAACAAACAAATCCATGTCTAATTAAGTCAGATATACACCTTATTAATATTGAATATGTTTAATATTACAATTAACGATTTTATATATTTATTCTCTATTTTATATACATAGATGTACTAACCATGAGATATGTAAGTGGGTAGAACTGGAATAAATTTGATTGATAAGGGTAAAAGAAGAGTGTGAATTTGCATAGAGTAAACAATTAATTAAAAGGGCCAGATTAGCTCAGTCAGTAGAGCATTCGGCTAGAAACCACAAGGTTCCTAGTTCGATACTGGCCCTCGCCAACTCAGCGTATGAGTAGCACAGGGATCTGTGCGGTAAAGTGAGAAGCTGATGGTAGGCGCCCCACCTCAGATGCTAAAATAATCTACTTGGTCTCTCGCTATTGAAAAGGGGATAGACTCCCTCGCTGTCTGGCTGATACCGACATTAGGCCGCCCCGACTACTTTACTTTACTTATATTATAACTATTTAAAATAAATCTACCCAAGAAAGGCGACAGACTGAAAATATTGGTCCAACATTAATGGTAGGAGCAAAATTGCACCAGCTTCAAAAATTGTTTCAATGTTTTGTTGAGGATATGAGCTAATATCGTGACATCATTAAAATCAAAATTATGATTTGTTTTAGAAACAATGTTTGTTGGAAAAATCCTTATTCAATTTCCATATTTTCCTCCCATGAACGGAAACGGAATAAATTTGGATGCACGCAAATTTTAACAGGATGCCGAATGAAATTTAACAAGAAATAAAAAAACATTGTTTTTCTATTTGTACGTAGCAATTTTAAAGTCGAAATCGAAAATCGTATAATAAATGCAACTTTTCCTAATATTTGATGGCGTACCCTTCGCAAGGGACGGTTTCTTGGCGCCATTTTGAAAACTTCTAATCTTGTAGGTTTTCCCATTTTATATTTGAAATTCATCGAACTTTTTTTTTTTTTTTTTTTTTTTTTCAGATTCTCTTTCTTCCATGGCAGACATCAACTCCCTACAATGGGATTAAAACAGAACTTATTTCTTGCCAGTGAAAACTAAACTATTTTCTTTTCTTTTCTATGACTTTGGATGTGTTCTTTGGGTTCTTCATTAGATTGAAATGAAATATGTTGTTTTTGAATGTAAGAAGAGAGAAAGTAGCAATATAAATATTGCAAAAAATGTATGTGGAAATTCGTATGTCCAATTTGTATGTATTTCCCTGACCTCCCTCCAGGCATAAGGACTTTTTAAAGTGGGTAGCCACGCACAAACCAAAGCTCATTCAGTGGTCAGTGCAAAAAGTACGTGATCCCTTCGGCACTCCCCGTTTGGGACGACACATGCACCGGGCAATAACCCGGCTATGATTCTATTAGGCGAGTGGGCAGAGATGACACGATTTATTTTACTAACCAGTACAGACGTCGAAACACTGGACACTGGACACGAAGCCGAGTAAATATCTTCCCACTTGACACATGGAATTTTTTTTTAAAGTGGAAAGCCAAACGTAACCCCATGCATTGGCCAGCGTAAAAAATGTGCGGAACTTCCAGTTTTAGAAGCCTCAGGCACCGACATAAATCCTACCCTGCCTCTTTTAGACAAAGGGGTTGGTGTTACCTGTGTAGACGCTACCCAAGATTTAAAGTATCTTACCGTTCCTAGGCCAACGTTTCTGGGTCCAGGGATCGAAACCAGGTAAGTATCTTTATATTAATACTCGTTTTCCTTAAAGGTACGGCCTTATCATCTTACAATACCCTCTGGCTAAAAATGAAACCGTCCAAATATTTCAAAATGAAATACAAAACGTAAATCCTGATTATCTGGTGCTCCTTATACGCCAAATTCTTATTTCTCATGAGTGTCGTCACCTCAGCTAAATAATGGACCATCCCGTTTTTATTATAAAGAAAGGAAGGCAAGAAAAAGGACATGCTACGTAGAAAAATATAATAAGAAAGAAAGAGAGTAGGGGAAAGATAGAAAAAGGTGATCACGCGGCGTCGATAACTTTAATCTGCTTAAATCAAGCATAATAAAATGGTGAAAGGAACGAAAGGAAAAAAAGAGTGAAGAGAGTTAAATCAAGATTATTATACTTTTTATATATTGAACTATTTAGTAATAGCTCTTAAGTAAACATATCAAACGTTGGAATAATTAAACTAACAAGAAATGAAAACTTAGATTGATGCTATCACTATATACGAAAGTCGATCTGTATTCCAATAAAAGTCCATGGTGTAATGGTTATCATTTGAGGAAATGGATTAGGCGAGCGGAATTCAAATCCCGGACGAGGCTGTCCGCATTTCAGATTGCTAATACTCTTGGCAAAGGTAGGTATCCAACTATTCTCTCTTTAGCTATCGGTAAATAGTATGACTTACTTGGATCTTTAACCTTCTTTGGCAACCAATCTAGGAGAAGGAAAAGTCTGAATTCCAACCTCCGCTTATGAAATTTACTTGTGTTACATCTACTCGTTGGGAGGTGTTGGCGGCGGATATGACCTGTATCTAAAGGATGATTGTTTGAAAATATTCTAGATCAAGGAAAAAAATTAAAACAACCAAATTACAAAAGAAAAAACAAATTCAGGATTATAACTCTTTGAGAACTGAGTTTATCATAGATTTTTCTTGGCATATAGTTTTTTTTTATCAAAGGCGTGCTATAATGTGTCTGATTTTATTCATAATCGATTCCCCCCTCTCTCTCTCGTCTCTCTCTCTCTCTCTCTCTCTCTCTCTCTCTCTCTCTCTCTCTCTCTCTCTCTCTCTTCTCTCTCTCTCTCTCTCTCTCTCTCTCTCTCTCTTTCATTTTTCAATCTATTTTCTTTTCTCTTTACTCTCTTACTCTCTTTCCCACCTTTTCATCTCCCCCTTTCTCTCTCTCATTCCATTTTTCAAGATAAATATTTTTTTAATTCTCTCTTTCACTACCCTCCTTCATCAACATTTTACTCACCCTCTCTCTCTCTCTCTCTATATTATATATATATATCTATATATCTATATATATTTTTCAGTTTACTATTTTTTCTCTTTACTCTCTTTTACACCTTTCTGTTCCTCTCTCTCTCTCTCTCTCTCTCTCTCTCTCTCTCTCTCTCTCTCTCTCTCTCTCTCTCTCTCTCTCTCTCTCTCTCTCTAATCTCTAAGGATAAATATTTTTCTATTTCACTACCCTCTCTTCTTCATTACTTTCATCTCTCTCTCTCCTCTCTCTCTCTCTCTCTCTCTCTCTCTCTCTCTCTCTCTCTCTCTCTCCTCTCTCTCTCTCTCCCGTTTGTATTTTTCAGGAAAAATATTTTTCATTCGTTATTTCACTACCTCTCTTCATCAATCGCTTACATGAATTTTTCTCTCTCTTTCTTTCTCTTTGAATTTTTCAGGATATATATATATTTCTTTCTTTCATTACCTACTCTACATGAACGTCTTACCCATCTCATTATCGGCCTTCTGTCAATTGCCTGGTACCTAACGTCACAGGTTGTATTGCAGGTCTATTAAAAAAGCCTAATGGAAGAAGGGAAAAAAAAGATAAATAGATAAACCGAAGCTTATTCATTCACCTGTTTAAACACAACGAAAAAACAACTAGCTTACTAAGTAGATTCAGCGATCAACTATTGAAGACCTACCATTTATAAAGCATAAAAAAGCGATATAATTTTTATCAATCAAGATTTCAAATGAGATCAATCACCTCAGATGAAAAAAACTTGTTTTAAAATCAGATGAGTTTTTTTTTATCTCCTTTACTTGAAATATTTTACTTATAAAATCGCTCTTAAATGAAGGATTAAAAACGTTGAATCAAATATATCTATCTTCTTGACCTGAATTATACTATAAAAAATGGAACAAGTCCTTTCTTCTAGAAATGCAATTAACGCTTTAAGTACATTTCCTTTTGGATTCATTCCTTCATTTGTGTTATAAAAACAAAAGATGAATTTCAGTCAAAAGCCATTACAGGATTTCAGGACGAGTAGATACAGTTCAAGGTGTTTATATATTTACATATTTTTATATATAATATATATATATATATATATATATATATATATATGAAGTCGTATAAGTATGGTTATAAGTCGGTATATATGCCAATCAACGAGGGAGTATATTTAATATTGCTATATATAAAGAGATTATTTAGCTATGTATACACCTATATCAGCTCCTTACTTTACCGCACAGATATATGTATATACGCTATATGCGATATGTTAATATAATATATGAACTATGTAAATTTGTATATATATAATATACCGAAATATTCTTTGTTCTTTAATCTTCCCACAGTTATCGCCTTGCATCACCCTCTCGTTAAAATGGACCATCCAAATCATCGAAGGTGAAATGCAAAAAATGTAAATCCTGATTATCTGTGGTTGCTAATATGCCATAATTTGATGTGGTAATCTCAGCTAACTCATGGACCATTCCCGTTTTTTATTGAAAATAAAAAGGGCAGAAAAAGTACATGCAACACATAAAATATAATAAAAAAAGAAAGAAAGAGCATAGAAGAAAGTGAGGAAGAGCGGGTTAGCGCACGGAAGCAATAACGCTAATCAGTTTCAATCAAACATAATGAAAAGATGAAAAGAAGGGAAAAAAGAAAAAAAAGAGTGAGTGAGAGTTAAATCAAGATTATTATACTTTTTACAAATTGAATATAGCTCTTAAGTAAAAATATCAAGCATTGTAATAATTAAATCATCATACTATGGTATATCCACAGGTTCTACTAGAATGTATTCAATTATTCAAATTGGATATGGACAAAATATGGCCTTATCTTAAAAGGCAGCAAAAAGAGTAAACCGAACCCTTTTAGACACAGATCACTATATATCATGTTTTCAAGTGTTCTGGGTATGGCCCTAAACTGTATTTAATGGTGAGGGTCCAATACCGAAGATCTGGGGAGTATGGAGTTCTTTTTCCTCACCATTACTCCCAGGTCCATTTTGACCCTGAGTGGTTGTAACTCTTAGAGTCCTATCTATGAATTAAATAGATCCAAAACGATTTTAAAAATGTATTTAAAAATGAGATTAAAAATGGAATACCCAACATAAACGAATATAACAAAAATGTATTCGGCATAAGATAACACAAAAGCTGACATACCGTAAAATCCAATCAACCAGCCAACAGATTTGTCTAAGCTTAGCGGGGAATTTATATCATAAGGATTTCATTTTTCAATATATACTATTTTAAGGTAGCAAAACGGCATATAGTAGCGACATTTCCATAGTTAGAATGGTCCAATATTGAGAATAAAGCAATCTTCTGGACAATTCGTAACTTAATATCAATACTACAGGGTATCACTCAAATAATCATCAAATAGGTGTGTTTCAATGCGGTACTAAAGGAATAATTCTAGTTGTGTTCTTTTGTTTGTTTGTTTTTCTTTTCTATAATTCTAAATTCTGATTTCTGTGGTTAGTTTTTCGAAATATGTGGGAAGAAAATCAAAGCTCCTAAAAGTTTTAAAAGTTTATAACCAAATAAATTGTTTGAAATTGAATAATTATTAATATTCTATTCACTTAGGATGCTATTTCCAATTTCTGATTGAAAATATTTCGAAGTTCGATCGTTATTACAATTCAGTTATTTTTTTTTTCAGATAATTTTGATTTCTACAATTAGAAGTTGACTTTGAGCTTAAAGGTCGTTCTCGTCGTCCTTTATGTGTAAAATTCAGAAATTGATTATCTAAAATATATCAAATAACCAAGTTGTGTTATAATTATTTTACTTGTGGTTAGCAAAACATTAAACGTAATAAAATCGCTAATGAAAAGCGCATCTTTTAATAGAAACTTCAGCTGAATTTGATGAAGAAAATTCTTTTGATTCAAATACTTTTTACACGGCTTGATTTTTGCCGGAGAGAAAATAAAAGCCCACGCTTTATAGATGAGAAACAATTTTAACTGAAGAACATCAATTAAGAATAATTAATAGAGGCAGCCGATGGCTTTCAATAAAAAAAAAAAGCATTACAATTCTATTTAATTTGATGTTAAAAAGGACCGTATGTAATAGAATCTTTTCTTCTAGCCTGCTTAACAAAAAGAAGCCCTACGATATTCTGTCTATAAGCCTGAGGCTCAAAAATAGCCAGAATCCTTGTAAACTTGAATCTATTCAACACAGAAGAAAAGTAATTTTCTCGACATTCTAAAAAATAATACAACAGTTGGTATAGATGCGCGTTGTTGTAATGGTTATTGTTGTAGTAAGTAGAGTCGACAACCCGAGTTCAATTTCGGGACCAGTTAGTTGAGTTTCACTTCACATTAATACCATTGAGAAAGGTATAGACCCATTTTGTTTTTCCCTTATTGGATTTTCAGTCTCGAAAGACTATAATATAGTTGTTGTGTACCTGAAGTTACAGCAGTTACTCCTGTGAAGTCTAATGTTCGAAAATATTCTCGGCTAGAGATGTTGCATGTGAAGGCTGTCCCTGAAGATGTGCCGGTGCTTTGTTGCCGCTGCTTTCTTCTGGACCTCCTGGGTTCATGGTGTTACGCCAGGGTGGCTTCAGACATGAACAGTCCTCTACGGAGAGCCTGTCGCCACTGAGGGCGGTCCTGAGCCAAATTTTCCCAGCTGGAAGGGGCAATGCCAAAGTGTCTAAGATCATTCTTGCAGACATCCTTGAAACGCCGCTGGGAGTGACCAATCTGTCTCTAGGAACCTTGTGGTTTCTAACCAAACTCTCAACTGACTGAGCTAACCAAGCCCTTATCTGTGAACTATCACTGTACAACTGATCGCGAAACAGCCTAATTTCCAACAAGGCTCCGTGAAAGATGTATTACACCATTCCACTATCATCAAGGGTGGCGCAATTATAGTGGTCGATGTTTGATTATTTGCTACGCATACCTGAAAAAGCATCTTCACAAAATTCCTATACTTTGTTATAATAGTGTCAAACAACTACCGGAGACGAATAGGCCGCCACTGCATAAACTTGCGTTATCAGCTGCAGTTGAACTTTCAAAATGTAATATTGGGACCCTAAGATCTGGCAAACGACTGAAGGAGCTAAAGAACGTCGCAAGCGAAAGGTCAGAGTGAATACAAATCATAAATAATTGAATGCTACTGTAGGATGTTCCAAACTACGAAAACGGCAGAATACAGGATATAAGTATTCGTGTTTGTTGATATTATTTCTTCAATGTCATGAGCGTGGTAAGGAAATATGATAAGACTTGCTAAATTACGATTTATACTGTGTAAGCAGTTGAGACGTTGATAGTTACGGGCATTATTGACAGTTAAATTATTTCTTAGCACTGACGTTGCGATTGAAAGTGTTATTTTTACCAAAGACAAGTTATGTAGAAAGTCCTGATTAGTCCCAGAATTTTAGTCCAAATTTGTGTAGGCATCTTAATATTAATTCACAAAGAGACAGTAATTGATTCTTGAATTGAATTAAATAAATTAATCTTATAACAATCATTTTCAAATTAAGTATATATATATATATATATATATATATATATATATATATATATATATATATATATATATATATATATACACGTTTTGTTGTCTTTCCCTGTATATATATATATGCACACACTGAGCCAAACACACACACACTCACAATATAAAATGGTGACATCTAAAATGTGCAAAAGAGACAATCTTTTTAAAACTTGAAAAATCTATTTGGCTGAAAAGATGAAAAGATATATTGTTAATTTAAGTTTGTTTATTCAGCTGACGAATCTTCTTTTTTTTTTTTTTTTGAGTAACTTCAAAAAACCTGGATTTCATCCTTATTTCGTTGTAATTGCCTTTTATCTTAAAGTAATCTTAAATAATATTTTCGTTCATTTAACTTAATCTAACTACTCAAATTGCAGCCATTATTTTGAGATTGTCACTTTCTAGACAAGAAGCATGTGAGGAAATTCAAATTAGTTTTTGATTAAACCGAAGCTAATTGTAAAAAATAAAATCAAGAAAAACTAATGCCAAGTTTTTTTTCCTGACTCAAGGAAACCAAGAACCAAGTGTTTAATCCCATATTTTTTTTAAATTTCTGCACAGATGATTATTTGTGAGGAAAATACTATTAAATAAATATTCTAGTGTTCAGTCATGTTACAGAAAAATGTAAGTTAAATTCTTTTTTAACAGTCTTCTCCTTCGTCCTGTTGGCTGGGACTATAGAATACGCTGACTCCACCTCTGCCGGGGGTAAGAGCCCCCCCCCCGCTACTCTAATCGCCTGTTAGGACGGAATTCTTGTGGCTAAGCATTCCATGATTTTCAACATTCGTCTTTGGCAATTACTTGGAGAGGCCCCTCTGATCAGTCTGCTGTTCACGCCAATCCCTAGCATCTATATGATTGTCCCGGTCGTATTCTCTATTGGTTCTTATTGCAATGTGTTAGAATGCGATGGCTGAGTATCTTAGTGTTCTAGCTATGACGTTAAACTGCATCTTGTGGTAAAGTTCCAATTCTGCAGCTCTAGGAGTTTTGAGTGCCCCTTCATTGCTATTATTCTCAGACCAGAATTGTTAAAATTTGTGATGGTTCTGTCTATAGATTATATTGGTTAAAGAGCAAGTTTTTAAAAAATAACGGGTTTTAAAAATGTGTTAAAACTGTTTACCCATCAAGAATGAATACAACAAAAAGGTCTTCGGCATGAAATATGACATGCCATACAATTACCAAAGCAAGAAACCAACCAACACGTCTTTTTCGGATAATGAACCGTTTTTTTTGTCTTTATTTTACCTAAAGTCAAGATGATATGTTATGCAATTTGTATTAAATTATTGAAAGATAACACGTGTCCTGTCTAAATTGATAGATTTAGTGCGATGACCTGAAAACTGTCACTAAAACCGTAATGACTAATTCATAAAATTGTGTTCTAATTTTATTTTATATTTTCTGTTTATTGCTTATAGTTTTCTATTGATCTCCCGATTTTTCTCAGAACAATATATGAGAAAGTATGCAATGAAGGAGCAAAGCTCATCATTCACTTTTTTTATTAAGTTTAATTCATTTTCCACCCCTGAAAAGTGTTATCCCTACGTAAATAAACGTGGAAAACACGCCACAAAGCGTGTGTCGTCCCTATGAATCAAAAGCCCAATAATAATAATAATAATAATAATAATAATAATAATAATAATAATAATGGAATATTGGTTTACTGAAAAAGCAATTTGACCCAGGTAATAATTTTCTGAAGAAAAGTTGGAAAAGGTATATAGATAAATTTTCAGATAGAGAAAGTAGAAAGAAAAAAGGAAACATAAGAGAAAGGTATGTTCAGAGAGAGGGTGAAATGAATAGAAAGAGAAATTTAAAGTGCTAGTTTAAAAGCCGCCGAATATAGTGGCAATTAAGCTAGCTCCCCGTGAAGGTGTAAAATAGGGCTAACCCTGCAATTCTATGCTTACAAGTTAAAAGATTATGACATGTGTCGAAGGAATTAAGTGTGATTTTAATAAAACTTTCTCGTTTGATTTGTAATTACGATCAAGTCACGGTGAAATCAACAATTTTTTCAATGCTTAATTGGGTGACTACTGAAGCAACGGTTGGCCCAGTAAGCAAACTTTATTTATCAATATGACTTAATTTGGTATTAACTAACACGAAAAACGTTGAAAAGTCATAAAAAATTGTTTGTTTTATTATTTTTATAGGGGTTATTTTAGTTCTTTGACAGCAACTATATAAGTCAATTGAAGGCGTTCCATCATAGTGTAATGGTGAGCAAGCTAGTCTCGCAGATTCGTTACTTCTGAAAAGCAAGTTCGATCCCCGCTGGATGCCTCTTATTTGTGACCTTATGTCAAATTCTACCTGTAAAGTAAATAATTAGGGCACCTCACATGGTGTAATGGTTAGCAAGTTAGATTTTTACATACACTTGATAGTGAGTTCGATTCTCATTGGGCATCCCATTTTTCTGGCCTTGTACCATATATAAGCTAAGCTTAGTAAGTAAGTAAGTAAAGTCGTCGGGGTGGCCTAAAGTCGGTATCAGCTAAATAGCGAGGGTGTCTATCCCCTTTTTACTAGAGCTAGACCAAGGAGATTGTTTTGGCGTTTTAGATGGAGCGCCACAACTACAATCAGCTCCTCACTTTACTGCACAGATCCCTGTGCTACTCAGACGTTGAGTTGACGAGGGCCTGTATCGAACCCAGAACCTTGTGGTTCCGAGTCGAACGCTCTACGGACTGAGCTAAAAAAAAGCAAACCATGTGTAAAATAAAACTGAATTATTCCGAAAGTAATTCTAGATCATTATCAAGTGATTTAATTCCTATAATGTTAAAAGTATCAAAAATAATTATCTACACTTTATAGTAAGTACTGCGTGACAATACAAAACATACTCAAAAATTTCGTCCATTGAAAGTTTGCGTATTCATCCAACCCATTCGCCACGGGTAATATGTGACACAAGGTCGCAAGTATGAACATCTAGCGGCGATCGAACTCACAATTCAGTAGTATTGGATCTGCGAGACTAACTGGTAACTCATTACTTTACGATGGGACGCCCAATCATCTATTGAAAATATATCTAGGAAGTTGACCACAAAACATAGAAAAAAGTTTTGATAATTGTTTTATATAAAGAAATAGCATGGACGTCTTATCTTTTTTTTATTTCTTTTATATACGAATGCATCAAAATTACGAAAAAAATATTTTAAAACAGCATGGACGTGTTTTCTCTTTTTTTTTCACATACGGATTCATCTAAAGTACAATTAAAAAAATCGAAGAAAAAATTATCATATTGTGACATTATACATAATCAAAAATCTGATCAGGTTTAATAGGATTAACTAGGATGTTTCAACATCACAGAAACTTGTCTCTGTCCTCGTCACGATTCGAACTTGTAACGTCACATTGCGAAGGGGTCGATGCACGGTAGAGACAGCAGCAAAGAAGGGCACTGCAAGACAGTAACTATCTACCAATGTTTTGATTATTGATCTGAAGAGATATACGAGCTAAGGGTCGAAGCAATTATGAGTCACCTCAATCTGTATCACAATCAATCATGATGGCATATCTCGACATATCAGAAAAATACGACGAAGCCAGATGGATATCTCACTAGTGCGATTGGGAGTCTGTGAAATTATTGTTATAGAAAGCATTTATTGTAATAGATTGTAACTTATCGCGAGTCTATTGTACAAAACAGGGTAGTTGCTTATTATCTGGCATAAAAGTCGAATTCTAATTTTTAATCATAAAATTTATTTTCTGACAAAATGTTGGGCGTTAAATATTTACTATGTTTTAAAAAAAGAGTGTTTTTGCTTGTTTTTTTTTATAGGCTCAAGTTCTGTTTGTTTGGTTTGTTTTGTTTTACGGCATATCAACCTCAGTGGGTCATTTAATGTCGATAAAGTTTTGAAATAAATCAATTCTTAATGGATAATACAATTTTGTTTATAAACTCATGTTTTTCTATTTAACCCATAGATGGGACGTCCTAACAGGTACTACCACTCCGGGTCAGAGTGGACTAGGGAGCAATGGTGATGAAGGGGTGCTCCACATTCCCCAAACCTCCAGAACTGGAACCTCACCATCAGATAGAGTTTAACGTCATTTCCCAGGACATGTAGACCCGCAGTCACCGCCTTCTAGCACCCATATGATAAAAAAGGGTTGGGGCTTGCCATAATGGCAATAAGGTTGGGGTAGTCATATAGGTGCTAGGGCTTGATATGACCAGCCGATTGATCGGAGGGGGCCTCTCCGACCGCCCGTCTAGTCCAAGATAGGGCCAAAGTGGAGTATTGCAAGTCATGAACTGCTCATCCACCTGGGTTCTATCCTTAAGCATCACGGGTCACCACCCACTCAAGTTCTGTAATCCGTCTAACTGCAACAATTTATGCTGCAATGACAGTAAACTGGAAAATCGAGGGATTTGCCATGGTTAATGAGCCCAGTCTGCCCTGCTATTTACCCATAGCTGGAGAAATAATTGGATTAATACATTTTCCTTTTTTAATATCTCTCTGATTGGTTGGTAATATCGTATGACCACCAGGCGCCGTAGCAAAAAAAAAAATAAAAAAAAAGACGACTGATGTTACATATATTTACAAAGCCCTCCGCACGAGCAGGATGCGACACAATGTCAATTTCTTAAGCGGAGTTTAACAGGTTTGAATTCAGAGTTTTCCTTCTCCTAGACTGGTTACCTAGCCATGGTTAAAGAACCCAGTCTGTCCTGCTATTTATCCATAACTGGAGGGAGAATTGGATTGATACCATTCCCAAGGGTATTAACGCCATGTGAAATGCCAACGGCTTCGTCCAAGAATTGAACCCGCGTTGACGAGTCCATTTCCTACGACTCTAACCATTAGACCACGCGCGACTAATGTTATATACTCTCTTTTCAAATTCGGGTATATATATTTACCACCCCTCCGCACGAGCAGGATGAGACACAAGGTCAATTTCTTAAGCGGAGTTTAACAGGTTTGAATTCAGAGTTTTCCTTCTACCTAACCATGATTAAAGAGCCTAGTCAGCCCTACTATTTACCCATAGCTGTAGGGCGAACAGTTGTGTGCACACCATTCCCAATTAATGATATTAGCGCTATGTGAAATGCAAACAACTTCATCCAGGATAGGAACTCATCTCAGTGTCCATATCCTACGACGGTGACCATTACACCTCGCGCCTCCACGATATGTATTAGTATAGAGAGTAAGAAGAAAGGTTATTCAACGAATGAATAATTAATTACACCAATTTTTCTCGATAATCTGGTATTGATTCTTCAAAAACGTCCTTCTTGGATTCGTGTTCCTTGACATTTGAGGTGTTTTTCATTCTGTTGCCCCATTTTATGATTTCAGCTCTTTTCAATCTGCTGGAGGCATTTGCCAAAATTGTTAGGCCAAATAGTATATGGTTTTCTTTGAGAAACCATTAATAATAATCAGAAGAATAATCGTGAAGAATATACGTATTAAATCAACCAGGTAAAGAGTAATCACTCATAAAATATTTATTGCATGAGAATCGATATCTCCGATCATTCGATCAGACATCTTTTAATCGAAAATAACGAGATATTTGAAGCCAATAACGACATTTGTTAATAAATCACTTTCCTTACAATAAATATATTTTAATATTCGCTCCGAGTGGAAGACAGAGAGAGAAAGAGGTAGAATGAGACAACGAAAGAGAGAGAGAGGAGAGGGAGAGAGAGATAGGTAAAAAGAGACAACGAAAGAGAGAGGGAGAGAGATAGGTAAAAAGAGACAACGAAAGAGAGTGTGTGTGTGTTACGAAAAGACAATGAGAGTGTGTTTAAAGAGAGAGAGAGGGGGGGCGAGTGAATGTGCGTTAGAAAGGGACAACGACACAGATATAGTGATAGTTAGAAAGAGCCAACGAGAGAGAGAGAAAGAGAGAGAGAGTGAGAGAGAGAGAGAGAGTGTGTGTGTGTGAATGAGAAAAAAGATAACGAGAGGGAGAGATAATGTTTGAACAAGAGAGGGAGAGGGAGAGAGAGAAAAAAAGAGAGAGAGAGAGAGAAAGAGTGAGTGAGTGAGTGAGTGAGAAAGAGACAACGAGTGAGAAAGTGAGTTAGAAAGAGACAACGAGAAAGAGAGGGTATGTGGGGTGCTTATTCTATGTACAGAAACACATAAGTATTTAGCGCGCTCGCACACATATATACACTGACACACACACACACACTTTCATAATCATGTTGTTGCACAAATCTTATATAAATATCATTCACGTGAATATTTATTATACCAACTCTCTTCCATGAGACCATTTTTCTTTCTCTGAATTATTTGAAAATGCTTTTTGTTTTCTTTGCAGGAATACTATGAGCTTTTTTCTTTTTTTTCAGATTTAGAATCGATTTGTAACAAGAAAAGTACTTTTTTCTTATTTATCATAAATTATTAATCCGTTTTCCGATTGTATTTAAAAAATATGGAATAATGTAAAGTATAGAATTTTATAAAGTAATGAAAACTTAAATTTTACGCTTTTTTTATTTATTGGACATATTATATTAATCAATAACAATTCAAAATTCGTATAAGCAATTCTTGAGGCCAAGGAAAATATACTACAAATTTGTAAAAGATTTATTTTGGCCTGTAAACAGATTCACCGGCACAGATTCTTGCATCATTCGGACTATTGTCCTCATCTTCATTGTTATCTGACTAAGGAGATTGTTTTTTTGGCGTCTGAGGTGGATCGCCACACCTACCATCAGCTCCTTACTTTACCGCACAGATCCTGTGCTACTCATAGGCTGAGTTGTCGAGGACCGGTATCGAACTAGGAACCTTGTGGTTTTAGCCGAACGCTCTACCGACTGAGCTAACCCGGTCCCTATTATATATATATTATTACAATATATACGAAATATATGTATATATCATTACAATATATATACGATATATACAATATATATTATAACAATATATATACGATATATACAATATATATTATTACAACATATATACGATATATACAATATATATTATTACAATATATACGATATATATTATTACAATATATACGATGTATACCATATATATTATTACAATATATATGCGATATAAGTATATATATTTTACAATATATACGATATATACAATACATATTATTACACTATATACGATATATACAATATATATTATTACAATATATATTATTACAATGTATACGAAATATATGTATATATTATTACAATATATTGTTACATAATCGCCGACCAGCACCTATATGTGTGGCCTTGTGCCAGACTTAGAAAAACCTTTAAAAAATGTACTACCGATCCTTTTATATTACTGGGTGGTCTTTGTAGAATCCCCATAAAAGAGTTAGAAAGATAAAATCTTTTAACGAGAGATTGGAGACGAAAAGTCTATGTTTAACGAAAAACAGGATTAGTGACTACAGAGGTCCTTTTGATCTCAGGGCTCGTGAACTCTGGTTGACCAGAGTGATTCGAAGCAATAGAATATTCTATTCTGTCGGGAACTAGCTGGAAATACCAGAAGAAGAAACTTTTGGAAGATTATTTAGACACACTATTTAAGGAGTCAGTCCGGGATCGCAGGCAGTCCGTGAGGGATCGGAGTCAGTTGGAGTCAGTCAGGGTCAGTCAGAGGAGTCGGCCGGAGAGGCAGTGATCGTACGGAGTTTAGTAAACTGTTATCGCTAAAGACCATAAGGAAAGGCCGGTTGCTGTTAAGAAAAGCTGGTCACCGAGAAATTTACGAAGAACTAAACCCGAAGTTAAATCCAGTCAAGATACACCTCTTGTTAAGATAGAGAATATTAGGGACTCTCTCTCTCAAAAGTTATAGAGAAGTTTTTATTCCAATAAACTTCTGAAAAGTAAACACGGTATTATTAATTTTCTCTATTTACGACGAAAGAAATCTTTTTATGAATGGGATCTCCCCTGCCCGAAAGACACCCGTGGAGAAAGCCAAATTGACCGTGACTAAAAGGCGCACGGTTGTGAAACCTGATACCCGAAAGGCGCGCGACCTGCGTAAGTGATATCTTACCCTTGACCAAAAGAAGTGAGGAAGGGTTTGCGGACTACAGACGATTACTGCTAGATCTGGGTGTGCTTGTAAAAAAACGAACGTACGAGTATACGATTTGATACCGTGAAAGAAACAACCCCGCTACGTTACAATATACGATATATACAATATATATTATTACAACTAGCAAATATATGCACCCTCCGGGTGCAAGTATTAATGTTATAAAATATAATATTATATTAAATTAGAAAGTCTAAAGAAACTAAATAAGAATGCAGATAAAATGATTTGAAACAGAGAGGGGTATAATCGAATATTTAACAGCTTCCTCTTCCTCTTCCATCCCCCCCGTCTTTCCTTGCTAAACTTTTCTAATTTAACTATTTAGTTAAATTAGGAAGTAAAGAATAAAATTACAGTTATTTCTTTTTGTTTATTGATTTCTTTTAAGATTTATCTCCGAGATTTTTACTCATATTCATTAAGATAAAATCAAATAATTAGAAATCAACAATACCAAGCACATATTTATTAAAATCAAATTTTAAATATCAATATGCAAATTAGGTTTGCCGTTCACACTGTAAACAGCTATTTGCTGTACATATGAATACCATTGCATGTTATTAGTACGTAGATACGGCCAGCAGTATCAATAATAAAAACAATTTTATTAATAATTGAGGTTTAAATAAAAATGATTCATGGAGAATGTAAATGTATAATAACTAAATGGATAGTGACTTGAGTAGTGATATAGTTTCGGTTACAGACAAACACACACACAATCTCCATTATAATAAGATATATACGATATATATTATTACAATATATATACGGTATATACAATATATATTATTACAATATATACGATATATATTATTACATATATATATACGGTATATACAATATATATTATTACAATATATACGAAATGCAAAAATGTAAGATAAATTAAAATAGAAAATATTTTTTGTCTCTGAAGATAAGTAATTTAAGTAAGCAAAGCATGTTAGTAAAAGTGGCAAATGTAAAATAAATGGAAGATAAGCACGAAATGAACATATGAAAATTCTTTGCTGTTCATTATCTTGTGAAATAATCGAAACTGATATTTTTTGTTCAACTGATAAATGTAAATATCTCCGTTATTGTAAGGGAATTAGAAATGTGTGAATGTGTGAATAATAAAAAAAAAAAACAAGTCCTGAGCTGAAAACAGAGTTGTAAAAAAAGTCAGTAATGCACATATCCGTCAAAACCTCTGGGAGTCACATATTACAAAATATAATGTAATTGACTTTTCCTGGCCGAGCAATTCGAGCTACTAGGTAATAAGTGATAATATGAAACGAGATGGAATCATTGCATAATATATGTCAATCTGTCAAGGGAATTAGAAACACCATTTTTAATCAATTTTGTTCCTATATATATATATATATTATATATATATATATATATATATATATATATATATATTAACACAATGACACGTGGTGTAATGGTTATTTCCGTATGAAATCGACACAGCGAATAGAGTTCATACTGATGAGCCTTATTTGTTTGCATTTCACATATCTATTAATAATGGAGATTCGCTTCCGGTTTTTGTCTGTAACAAAAATTACGTCACTGCTTACGTCAAATTACCCAAAATCGTCATAACAGAATAAATACACTCAAAATTTGAACATGCAACATTAGACAGTCCTCATTGTTTTTTAAAACAAGTTTTAATAAATACATGACTGGTATTATATATCTATATATAGTTTGTTTTATTTTAATACATATTTAAAGTTTACATTTCAAATTGTTTTATTTTTTAATCCTTTAATGAATTTGATGATTTTACTTACTTAGGGTACAAACTCGTTGACATTGAATTTTTAACTCCCAACCTTCAGGCAATGTTTCAAAAATCTATTTTACATCACCCGGAGGTTTTGTTTTATTTTGTACTAGTTATTATAATGGAGATTGTGTCTTTTCTGTCTGTAACCGAAACTATATCACTACTCACGTCACAATTTCCTTAGTTAACGTCATATTGTCCATGATTTTATTTTTTATTTAAATCTCAAATATTAATAAAATTGTTTTACATTTTTAATACGGTTGACCATATGTACATACTAATAACAAGCAATTGTTATTTTATATATATATTATATATATATAATATATATATATATATATATATATATATATATGTGTGTGTGTGTGTGTGTGTGTGTGTGTGTGTGCATACACAACAAAATAGTGCTTTACAGTGTGAAGGGGAGGATAATTTGCATATTGATATTAAAATTTTCATTTTAATAAGTATGTAAATAACTATGTGGCAAAGCTGAGATAATTTCCTTTCCCCCCTCTCACCGAATTTACTCCCTTGTCTATTGGAACTGCAACAAGCCAAAGATCTGAATAAAATATTATCATTGTTTACGTTAACACGATCGGAATCACTTGACCGATTCTCTTCAATTTGATATCTCAGAGAAATAATTGTAATTTCTTTCTTTTCTAATTCTTTGTGACTGTTTTTATAAAAGTCAATATGAGGACATTCTGTCCTTTTTGAGGAAAATAAAATTATACCATAGAATATAGACAGGAACTTAATCAATACCATACAACATGATCCCCAATGGTGCTAACTAAATATTAAAACCAATTACTAAAAAAGTATAAATATAGATAAAAGGGTATGGAAAAACGCACTTTGTTGTTAAAATATCTTTATTTCTCTCTTGATGAGTCCGGATTAAAAACATTTACATCTAAAAACGGACATAATAACCATTAGGCTCTGATGATGATTTTTTATAAATCGAAATATTGTCAATATCAGCGATGAAGAAGATATAAAGATATTCATTTTAACAACAAAGTGTGTTTTTTCATACTCTTTTATATATACATATACCGTCGGATTCTTTTCCTTACTCTTAACTCATAAAAGTAAAAATATAAATACACAACATATATTACTACCTAACCGCTAGGCCTGACATAACACCAGACGGGTTGAAATGCCGTTAAAATCAATCAACCAACCAATGTTTCTATCTGTGTGTCTTTTGGTGATCAAATCCCAGTTATCTGTACAATTCCCAGTAAATTACATTCTCTATACAGTTATGACTATTGTTTTACTTATCCGAAGCCAACATCTTACACCCACTTATTCCGTCTTTCACCACATAATCAACAGTTACTATTTCACTGTCTTCTGTTTGGCCTGTGTAGAGTTTCTTCTAATAAAATTGTTATGCATCTCCGTCAATAGAGATGAGTTTTCACATTTCTAATGTCTTCTTCGCAACAATGTTCATGACATCTCATTGCACATCCCCTTTTTTATTGAGATGTCCGTGCGTTTATTTCTTCCATTTTAGGTATCGTATAGTCTCTTATTTTCACAGTCAATTAGCATTCCTGCTCGGGTGAAAGGTTTTATGTAAGGGCATTCGTTTTGTTGTTCTTTTCATCCAATCATATCACAATGGATATAGGGCTTTAGTTTTATTATTTTCAGCATGTTTCAGCTGTTGCCTTTTATTATTATAATTTGCCGTTTTTTTTTCCTTCCGCGACGATTTACCAACAAAAACTGTCACTCAGAGATTGGCATGCACATACTTTTTTGACACTATGCCATCGTCCTTAGTATCCTGTTTCCCCGAAAAGGGCTTATATTAGCTTTCACTCCGAAATACAACACAAGGCTTATTTCCGTAGGACGTTAAGTGTTTATCGCATGATGGGATTGTGAAAATTGCTTAATTCTTTCGTCTATCTGCCGCTCTCAACTGGGACTTATTTTATTGGGGACTGCTGCACTTATAAAGAAAAAAACTTGAACGCCCACTTATGATTAAATAAACTCTATTATCTTGATCCCATGTCAGACTCAACTAAGTTCCATACAGTAGTTGAATATTTAAAAATAGGATTGAGCCAATAGCTAGCCGGTAGTATTTCACTAGTATTAGTGATAGCAAGTTGTTACATAATCTATGCGGTTGCATAAGATTATTGTCAATCCCTGTAATTCTGAGGGGAAGACCCTTTCCATAGGTCGGCCATGGCCGGGTCCTTCAATGGAAAATTACAGAAGTCCGCCAAAATACGTAAAGTCACGTGGGACCTGTTCGGTCGCCAGTTTGCAGTTAGACGTCAGGCAGAGAAGTCGGCCATTTTAGGTCCTGCCTAAAACTGGAACTCACGCGCGCTATGTTAGTCAGATATTTAGTTACATGAAAAGTATAGTTAAGGAAATAAAAGTTTGTATAAGTAATCTGTTCTTGTGGTTGGTGAATGTCTTGGTAACAAGACTAAGAAATGAATCCAGGACGACCAGCCAGCAGGAACATAGCAAAAGAAAGTCCAGACCTTAGAAGATTCCAGACAAAGTCAAGATGAAGAAATACCAAAGACAATCAGAATACTAAAGACAGCCAAGAAATAGAATTAAAGAAAGAGGTATGCAACATTATAATTATTTAGCGTCAGTGAAGAAGGCGCTACGCAACAAAGTCTCCTCCGGTCTCCAGGAATCTTCTAGGTGTTGTGCCGATATCAACATTGTTGTCTGTATGGCTTCCCATCTTTTCTCGGATTTCCAATTCTTTCAGTTTTTTTCCCCCGAAACATTTGGGAAATGTTCCAATCACACCACTACAATCGATATTACCTTCACCTTCAGATTCCACAGGTTTTTCAGCTATCTGGCAAGATCCAAGGATTTCTATATCTTTTCGCTTTCTTTTATTTTCATTCTGTGCTCTGCCAGGACGTCAAAATACACGAGATGACAACATCTCTTCTTGTTAATTATCACTAGGTCTGATCTTCTGGTTGTGGTTTGGGGATCCATCTGTATTGCACAGGCCCAGAGAATTTATACATTTCAATTTCTAGAATAGATTTTGGTTTGTCCATATACCATAAATAGCATGATCAAAATTCAATTTCTTGCACCATTCACAGTGGATCTCCTTTCCCACCCAGTCATGCCAAGTCTTGTATTCCCTTTTTGCTAAATTTCTGCATTCGTGTAACCAATCCCAGTCTCCACACATTCTACACTTTCTATTTTGTCGCATTTTATCTATTTTCATTTTGATATTATTTGTTCTTATGGCATTGTCTTGTGCAGAAATTATCAGAGATTCAGTTTCCCTCTTGAGGTTTCCCTTTCGTAGCCATGCCCAGGTCTTCTCCTCTGCAATCTCTCCAATTTGTCACTTGAAGTATCCATAGAATTGTTTTCCCAAATTTGTTTTCTAGTTTCATTGTTTTTTCTTGTTTATCCATATATTACTATCAATGTTATTGGCTGCTTATATTAGTTTATTAATTAGTTTTTCTTTGCTCTTTTTAATATATTCTTCAATTCCTTGAATTGTCGTATGTACGCAAGCTTCAATGTTGACGAGATCTTTACCTCTTCATTTCTTGACATATTTTTTATGTCATCCTTCCGGTGTAATGCCTCATGTATTGTCATTAATTCCTTTCGCCTTATTCGTGAATTAAACAAGTTTGAATTCAGAGTTTTAGTTTTCCTATAACGGTTACCTCACCATATGGACATATTATGAGTTTTATTCATACATTTCCCAAGAGTATTAGTACTATGTGAAATATAAACAGCCTCGTTCAGGACCTGAACTCGGGTCACTGATATTTTCTACGACGATAACCGTTACATAATGTATACATGTCTACAAAAACAAGTATTCGTCAGTGTTGGTCTATCTATGACAGAGTAAATCCCTTCTGTATGTTCAGAGGATAAAGCCATCTCGTGAGTAATATTGTATTACTTGAATGTCTTAGGAAAATTGGTTTTAGTCTTGTTTATGTCATTTTATAGATGTTTTTCATTCTTTGTCGAAAGTGTAAAGTTTTATCCGGTTTCTATTTTAGCATGCTATATGTCCATTACTTGTCATTGAATGGATTTTGTATTCTATATATTTGGCTTTCATTCATGTTTTGTTCCTGTGAATTGTATAATGCATCATATAACAAACAATAAAGCAGGATGTCCATAATGCCTCTTTACAAATATTACAGAATCAAATGAGCAGACAAATATATGGAAACAATTACAAAATGTGGTTAATATTTAGAATTTTATTTGCCTTATATGATACACCTTCCTGGACGAAGCTGTTAACATTTCACATGGCGCTAATACCCTTGGGAAAGGTATGAATCAATTTTCCCTCCAGTTATGGGTAAATAGCAGGGCAGACTGGACTCTTTAACCATGGCTAGGTAATCAGTCTAGGAGAAGGAAAACTCTGAATTCAAACCTGTTAAATCCTGCTTTAAAAATGACCTTGTGTCGCATCCTGTTTGCGCGTGTTGCATATTCATGCAACGGAAGATGAACTTTCCGATCAAAAGACAAAATAGAAAGATGAAGAAAATATATATAAAAAAAGGAAAACGGAACACTTCTTTTCCGGTCAAGAAATAGATAAAAGAAAAAAAGAAAACGGAAGCAGAGTCTTCCGGTGAAGAGAAGGATAAAGAAATGTATTAAAAAAAAAGGAAAACGGAACACTTCTCTTCTGGTCAACAAATAGATAAAAGAAAAATATAAAATAAAGTAAGTTGTCCGTTATCAGATCAAAAGATAAAAATGCGTAGGCATATTTAGCGGATGTAAAGACCAGATCAAAAGATAAAGATGCGTAGGCATATTTATTGATATAAAGGCCAGAGGATTAGAGCCGAAAGTCAGTCCCCAGTCAGCAGCCAAGAGGACAACCCTCGCGTCTCCCGTCAGCAAACACCCCTCAGGCACTCATTGTGAACACGGAGCTCTTCGCCAGCCACCCGGCATTTTCATTGTGAATACTCGTCGCCCTCACCAACCACACATCGAAGAAAATAAACACGGGTCCTATTTTTATATATGCGTGTCTGTGGTTTTATTGAAGTCCAGTCAAGCGGCTATACAACACGCCGAGGAGTTGGTAAATATATATATATATATATATATATATATATATATATATATATATAATATAGTCGTAGAAGAAGTTGTTTCCGACCGCGGTTTCGGTGTTACCCCAACACCTTCATCAGGGGGATTGAGTGGAACGTTTTTCGATTACTTTATATAGCTAGACTGGTATCTTTTTAATTCTTCCTGGATTTAATCTTAGTAGGCTGCTAGTTTGTAGTTGGGGTTAAACTCCTCCTATTTTGACCTACGTGTGTAGTAGCGCGCTGTAACATTATACTTTTATTACCCCTTACCACTATCTTCAACTTACTCTATCGACCTTAGTGGGGTCAGTTAATCTGGAGTTTGGCTAAGTTTTTTTAAATTTGTTTCTTTGTTTCTTCTAGTAGTTTTTCTTTGTAACTGCTATATAATAATTTTACTGTATTGATCAATTATATCTTATTGGTATTTAATGCATTGCGTAATCTATGCATACATTTTCCTAGGAACTCATCCTTTTTATTAATTAAGTCATTTTTATTTGGGAATCTAATTATTTCTAACTTTTCCTGTAGACACAAGAAACATATATATATATATATATATATAATATATATATATATATATATAATACACCTTTACATGGGCTCGGCTGGTTATGTCAAGCCCGAGCACTTATATGGTTGCTCCAACCCTATTGTCCTTATGGCAAGCGCCCAAACCTTTTTATCATATATTTTCTAGAATGCGGTGGCTGAGGGTCTTAGAGTTCTGGGTATGACGTTAAACGACATCTAATAGTGAAGTTCTAAATCTTAGAGCTCTGGGGAATGTGGACTACCCCTTCATCACCATTACTCCTATGTCCAGCCAGACCTGGAGGGGTAGTACCTCTTAGGGTCCCATCTTAAATAGAATAAAAACATGATTGGTTAGATAGAAAAAAACATGAGTTTAAAATTATGTTTAAAAAACGAGTTTTAAAAATATTGAATATCAATCAAGAACGAATACAAACAAAAAAAAACGTCTTCGGCATAAAATAACCCAACAAGGGTTGACATGCCGTGAAATCTATCCAATTAACCAACCAATCTATATGGGCAGCATTAGTAACACGAGGCACTTTAAGTCGGTAGTCCGTTTGTTGCCATGTTCGCTGTAGCATAGCGTCATCAATGGTTGCAATGGGATCAGTGATCTTTTGGTTTAGGTCAGTGATGTCTCGTATCTTTGTTCAATGCACGATATATTTAGCATAACCCCATAGAAAGAAGTCCAGGGGAGTGAGATCTGGTGAACGACTTTAAGATACTTTATGAATACCCTGTATAACTCAATACCGAAATTGTTACATATCATAATAGGATTTTAAATTGGTAATCTCACATTGTTCAACCCGGCGTTTCGTCCTGTCGAAGGGGCCTAGAATACGCTGACTCAGGAGAAGCGTAAGACCCACTCAAAACAGAATGACCTTAAACTATATCTAAAGCTCTGGGAGTGAAGATTACAATTTCAGCGTCATTAATCCAAGGACCACTGAGATCTGCAATTAGGGTCTCGTCTAGGAGTTAAAAATGCAGATTATTTGTAACAAATAGGAATACTTGATATTATATAACCGTGTGCGAAAATGTCTTGAGCAAAAACTACACATAAATGTACAAAGTAGGATGAATGCAAATCCCTAATCTCGAGACATAAAATAACCCCAGGTGGGTTGATAGGCCGTTAAAATCAAAGATTCAGTTTTCAAATTCGAAGTTATTCGAGAACTATTTAAAACCAACTGAGACCACAAAGACGTTGAAACACAAAATAATAAACCTCAATTATTTTTTTAAAAACCCAAAAGAACAGGAGGATTATAGTGAGGTCCAGATTATCGATATTGTTGTGGTTATTGTTAGCAGATTTGGGGTGATATTTAATACATACAAGGAAATGTAAATATCAATAAGTTACTAGCATAAAAAACTGTTCAGAAAGAACATCTTCCTGTTTCCACGGTTTGTGTTGGACACAAAACTAATAACTATTTTTTCTTCTAATAATAAATTGTCTAATATTAATCATTTTCATTTTTGGACTGTTGTCCTCATCTTTGTTGAAGCATGTAAAAAAACAACGTTTCAGCCGCTTTATCCTCCAACCTTCTTCAGAAGTTTCATTTCTATCTGAAAATAGCAATGAGCCAAACTGGGAAATCATTTTAACTAGTTTGACTGTTTATCAAACAAGGCGTCGAATAAATTTTGAAGATCTAATTCAAATTTGGACGTACTCATTTTACACGTTTATCAACCCGAGAACTGTCATTTGAAAAATATTTTAAAAAAATATGATAAATATTTATTGTTCGTTTTAGATTAAACACCACGATACTAAATAAAGTGTAAGTAAGAATATAGGCAAATGTTTCACCATTGTTAAAACATTTCGGTTGAAGTTTTTGTTTAAGATTTTATCTGTATTTTTTTATCTGAAAAAAATAAAACATAAGATATACAAAAACTTCTTTTGAAACTTATGAAAATTTCGTTATTACTAAAATTGACGTTTGCTTTTGCTCCAAGTGTGAATAGATTAGAAATAACAATGATATTTTTATATCCAATGCAGACAAGATACGAGACATTGTTTCTCGTTTTTTTTAGTTAATATCTGTTATTTGGTTTCTATTGAATAATATTTGCTATATATTTAACGAAATGGGACTTAGTAGAAGCTGATTATTGTGTTGAAATTCTACATTGAAAAAAATTATGTTTTTCAAATTTTTATTCTTTGAAATGTGTCTCGAATTTTGGCGTACAATTCTGCTACAAGGAAACGAGAAAAATCGATAATCAAGACAACCACAAACTTGATTTAGAATTTTGAAAATGTGGTGATGATTTAAAGGTCAAAATTAGCTGACTTGAGTTTATTTTAATCATAAGGGAAAACAAAATTAATAATACTGAAAAAATAAAAAACTAGAATAATAATAATGCGGCCGTATTACCATAATTATTTGTCAAATCTTATATCAACTTGTTATGATTACTTTTTATTATATTCTTATATTTATTTTTTTAAATTATCTATCAAAATAAATATAGCTATCTCTATCTATTAATAATGGAGATTCGCTTCCGGTTTTTGTCTGTAACAAAAATTACGTCACTACTTACGTCACATTACCCAAAATCGTCATAACATAAGAGTAAATACACTCAAAATTTGAACATGCAACATTAGACAGTCCTCATTGTTTTTTTTTAAACAAGTTTTAATAAATACATGACTGGTATTATATATCTATATATATTTTGTTTTATTTTAATACATATTTAAAGTTTACATTTTAAATTGTTTTATTTTTTAATCCTTTAATTAATTTGATGATTTTACTTACTTAGGGTACAAACTCGCTGAAATTGAATTTTTAACTCCCACCTCTCAGGCAATATGTTTTAAAAATCTATTTTTACATCGCCCGGAGGGTGTTTTTTTATTTTTTACTAGTATTAATAATTGAAAAGATCTTGGCTGTATGTATTTCATAGACAGTAAAACAGTTTAATGTAAAGAGTTAATATAATATTCATATTTATTTTAGGTGCATTCGCCATTGTGAGCCTTCCTGGCCTGTCTTTATGTTCAATACTATTTCGGCCTTCTTTAAACAATTTAGCTCATTGTTAAACATTTTTGTTTTACTAAAACATGCTTCTCCTTTCACATAACTTATTATTCAGGAAATTTCACATGGTTTACACTTCTCACCCACCAGAAACAGATTGCCAGCTGTTCTCCAAGCCATAGAGGCAAATCTAGTGAAGAACACTTGGAGAGTATCAGGCGAGCTTGGCATCTCATAATTCAGTGTAGTTCATCAATTTCACGACTTTGGCAAAAACAGAACTGCAAAATTGAACTTCACGTTACCCAAATACAGGGTGTCCACAAATTCCGTGTACACTTTGATATAAAACTTGTTTGAAATACATATGGACAGCTTATATTGTAAAATTCTTGATCATATATTTATTTTGTTCGGTATGGATCCAACTATTCTGTCTGTGACTATGGGTAAGCAGTAGGACAGATTGAATTATATCACCTTGGTTAGGAAACCAGTATAGTGTTACGTAGCCGTTCGTCACAGTACCCAATAGATATATTTGTTACGTACTTTCTTACTGCTTCTTACTCTGGTCTTCTATTCTTCCGGCCGTCTTCTGATCGTCTAGTCTTCTGTCTTCTATCTTCTAATGGTCTGGTATATCTTCTACAGGTCTCGTCTGGTCTTTCTTATCTGGGGATTCCGTGTCTGGTTCTGCTGGGGACCATTTCTTATCAGAAGCCTTGTGTCATTGTTAGCTTTTAGTAATAACAACAAGACTTCGATTTACTTTGGATGTTATTTTATTTCGGAACCCCAGGACCAGACAACGCGCGCTCTGAGAGTCACATCTTGCTAGCTTCAGTCCTAACTCTCAACTCTACTAAGTAACTGACTAACTTGCTTACCTTCAACCGGAAGGGGGGCTTTCTATCGGGTTTCCGTTCCCACGATTCTATTCCCAGAAAGCAAGGTGAGAGTGAGGTCAAGCATTGTCACTCACTCTCAAGGCCATCAGCTGTACTGATTGCCATAAGGATCTCCATACTACCTTAAAAAGTAATAGGGATCCAATTAATATGTAACATTCCTCATAATCATACATTTTAAATTCATAATTAATTATGAATTTACTTTTTACTTGCCTCTCGATTTTGAGGCTCTACCGTATTCTGGTACTCTCTAGATTACTTCGAATTCTATTCTCTCTTTCTGCGCGGTTGTCTGGTTCCCCCCATGCATACATCAATTTTACATGATAACAAGTTTTCAACAAAAAACAACACTGCAGGGCCATTTACAATATCCTGACAAAAATCAAAACACAACTGGACCAACGTCTTGGTCCCAAAATCCTGGTCACAAACCAACGTGACCCTGGTCACTCCAGCAATACATTCGCCTGGATTCCAATGACCAATTCACCAGCTTTCCGCTCCACAGGTCACTTACCTGGAGACTGGGAAGGCAATTTACATCAAAAATACAATGATACCGAAAAAAGATTCAAAAACATTGCACACATGGTCCCTACAATACATTAAACATCACATGCATGGAGAAAACAACAACAATTTTATCGCGCAACAATAAAAAATCTACAACGGCTATGCGTTACTCATAAGTTCTTAATATAGGATACACGACACAACACACCAATACCATTAAGTATTTTAAATTTTCTTCACAAAAAATATATTACTGTGCCAAATAGTTTCACTTTGAGGGAAAACTGTTTTATCCTGATTCCACACTCGGTCACTGCCAGTGGCTTACAAATTCTCCAGGAACCCTCCAACACAAAAAGTAGGTACTTGTCTGTCCTTAACATCTAATCGTTCACCGACCTTGCTATCCATATCCAGACTCGAGACATCCCTCTCAGCCAAACGTTCTGGAGACCATTCCAAAATCATAATTCCCCCCAAAAATTCAATCCACATAAAACAGGGGCGGCCTCTTCGCCTTTCTTCTTATTCTGCTCTCCAGAACCCCTAACATTCCGAATCCGTCGGAATAATAAAACCCAAAAAGCGCGGATTAACCTTCCGTAACCACGGTAACCACATGGGACGCTCATCAGGGAATCTCAATACGTGGAATGGTGGGCCCTCGATAGACCACTTTCATTACCATATCTCCACCGATTCCCAAAACACCAGAAAAAATTTCTCCAAATAGTCAGGCATGAATCCAGAACTCGATCCATACTACAGCAAGGTCACAAAATTCACAAATAAAAATTTCAAAACTATCAATAAAAATTTGGCACTCATAAATCTCACTAAAATCAACTTTTTAACTATGTCAAACTTTCGGAAAAAATTCAAAAAACGAATTATACCACTGGTCACTGACAAAAAATGCAAAGTACAAAGTCAATTATTAATTTCCTTCTTTTAAAATATTGTCAATCAGCCTCCAAGGCTTTTCTCACGAAATCAAACCAAAGTTTTTTTTTTTTTCAAAAATCACCAGTGTCAAAATCCACAATTCATCAATATTAAAATTATTAAGTTACTTATTTTCAACAATCTCTGATTAAATTTAAATCTGACTTTTTTTCTAAAAATTTTAACTTTCAAAATGGCCGACATGTGGGGAAAATTACCCGCTTGACTCAAAAAAACGTTCATTTCAAAGATGGCAGCCATGTCTACGTGACTGGTTATTCAAAAAAAAATTTTTCCATTCATCCTTCAGCCAATGAGAGACAAGGAGGGGGGGGGGGTAAGTTGGTTCTTTTCTCAAAATCAACCCCAAAGGATTTTACAATTATACGCCATTTTTATTTTTCCTCCAAAATTCAAATAATTCACCAGCTTCTTAAAATTATCCAATTAATCAGGGTAACAAACCTTAGTACCTCTAAAATTCAACTAAAAAATAGGCACTTGCTCTTTCTGGAGTTTATTCATTTATCCGTTTATCTACGAAAAATTCTTAATCTCTCAAATCACAATTTATGTCTTCACCCCACAACCTGCGTTAATCAAAGACATCAATCAAAGATCAAAAATTTGAAGAAATCCACCACAATCGTATTCCCAGAAAAAAATAAAATATATACATATATAACACGAAAAACCTCTTGGAGCAGGGCACCACCATTTATCTCTTATTCTGACATATTCAAAACTCCAAAAAAACACAGGAAAATGTAGGCTTCCACGCCTTTCGAAAAACCATCGAATTGCCTAATTAGGACATTTTCCAAAAACAGGATCTCTGGAATTGGCGAGTTTTCTGTAAAAACTACTTCCATTACCGTGAGTCCAAAAAGATCCAAAACATACAACTTAGCCGAATCTCCAACAATTGACTCAAAATCAGACCTTCAATCCGAATGAAAAACAGCATTGTGACTTAAGATAAAAAAATTACATTCTCAACTAAAAGTTTCAAAATGACTTCTTTAAAAATTAACTTTTTCCTTGCACGGGTAAAAACTCACTAGAATTATAAAATTATTTAAATCCATCAAAACATTATGAGTACAATTGACATAAATATCATCATCACATCACAATGAATAATCACAAAAAAAAAATCCAGCTTCAATTGGAAAAAAATCAAAAAGGAAAAATTCCAAAATGGCGACTGAAAAAAAATTTTTTTTCAAATTCACCACGTGTTCCACCGGTCAAAAAAAATCTTCCCTATGGGGGGGGGGTTGTCGTCGTCGGTGCACATGCATTCTGCAACAATTACTGCTAAATCACTTGCCTTCAGGGTGGGAGCACATATTCTTTAATCTTTCTCTCTCTTTTTTCTTTTCCATGGCATATACTTCAGTATCCCTCACTCTCTCTCTCTCTCTCTCTCTTTTCCTTTATAGCATACACACTCTTTTTTTCTATCTTCAAAACAATTCAAAACTATGGCAAATGACCTAAATGGCAAATTCAATCATACAGCAAAAAAAAATTTTTTTTTTCCTTTCTCTCTGTCTTTCCTCACAAAATTTCAACTTATACATATCAAAACAAAATATCCCTTTCTCTTTTCTCTTTTCTTTGGCATATACACTCTGTCTCTCCCTTTTTTTTTTTCATAGCATACAAACTGTCTCCCTTTTCACTCCATATTTTAAACAATTTAAACAATCTATTAGCATCATTTTTCAATAGCATTTTTCTTAAACAAATCTAAAAACTTCTGCAAAGTTCATAATTTATACAACAAAAATTAATTGTCTCTTCTTTTTTCTTCCAGTCAAGTCTTTAAGTCGGATTTCTTTTTTTTTTCTCTCTGAAAGTACTTAAAACAATGTCCCTTTTGTCTTCTTTTTTTCTTTCTTTTCAACATTCTATCTTAACTTCAATTTTTTTTTTTTGTGACAAATCTAGATAGATCTTTGAATATTAGTTCACTCTTTTTTTTTCTATTGTCTTTTTCTATAGTCTGTTTCTAAAAACAATGTGTGTGTGTGTGTGTGTGTGCGTTCGTTACTTACGTTTTTCTTTTTAAGTTCTATCACGTTTTTTTTTTTTTTTTTTTCTTCTTCTTTCTTTTTCCTTTGCTTCATTTTTCTGCCTTTCTTTTCTTCTCTGTCTAGTGGCACGTTGTCCAGGTTCGAATCTGATCACGTCTTGATGGCGTGACTGGTCTCAAGGCACCAAATCGATATATGTAACGTAGCCGTTCGTCACAGTACCCAATAGATATATTTGTTACGTACTTTCTTACTGCTTCTTACTCTGGTCTTCTATTCTTCCGGCCGTCTTCTGATCGTCTAGTCTTCTGTCTTCTATCTTCTAATGGTCTGGTATATCTTCTACAGGTCTCGTCTGGTCTTTCTTATCTGGGGATTCCGTGTCTGGTTCTGCTGGGGACCATTTCTTATCAGAAGCCTTGTGTCATTGTTAGCTTTTAGTAATAACAACAAGACTTCGATTTACTTTGGATGTTATTTTATTTCGGAACCCCAGGACCAGACAACGCGCGCTCTGAGAGTCACATCTTGCTAGCTTCAGTCCTAACTCTCAACTCTACTAAGTAACTGACTAACTTGCTTACCTTCAACCGGAAGGGGGGCTTTCTATCGGGTTTCCGTTCCCACGATTCTATTCCCAGAAAGCAAGGTGAGAGTGAGGTCAAGCATTGTCACTCACTCTCAAGGCCATCAGCTGTACTGATTGCCATAAGGATCTCCATACTACCTTAAAAAGTAATAGGGATCCAATTAATATGTAACAATAGGAGAAGTGTAACTCTAAATTCAAAACCGTTAAACATCGCAGAAGAAATTAAGCTTGTGTCACATCAGGTGGTTTTTAGTAAATATTTATTGAATTCAGAGGAATCTTTTAAGATAAAATTGTTTCTTGTGAGAATAACGACTTTTCCAGAGAGGAAATCTTTAACAAATAAACAATTAGAGTGAAGCTATGTTGATGCAAAACGTAACTAATTGTTGGAATTTAATTTCCAAAAAATTAGCACAAAGAAATTAACGATTTATTTGTTTGTTGAAAAGAATTATTCACATTTAATTGGGTATTATTAATTTATATATATATATATATATATATATATATATATATATATATATATATATATATATATATATATATATATATATATATATATATATATATATATATATATATATATATATATATATACTAACCCATCCACACGAGTAGAACGTTACTCAAGTTCAATTTTTTAAGCGGGGTTAGATTAACTGGTTTGAATTCAGAATTTTCCTTCTCCTGGACTGGTTACCTAACAAGGGTTAAAGAGCTTAGTCCTCACAACGTCTGACCTTTTCGAGGATTTGGACTAGAGTCGCCGAGCTCATGTCTATGACCATTACACGACGCCTTTTTATTTTATTTTATAGGTAAATCTTAAAGCTGGAGATACAACATAATTACATACTATTATTCTTTGTTGTTTTTTTTTATTCAGTCGAACAGAGAAGCCATGAATTTGTTCATTTTTTTTTAATGTGACAAAATGGTTACCCACTTCTGTATTGAAATGGGTACTCTCTACTTCGCTTCAGTGATCTGATGAATATCATTACTTAATGTATGATTTGACTGTAAGTTACCAGAACTATTTAGTTAGGATAGTGAGGATAAAATCAAAAAGCTTAAAATAGGTTATGCACAACTCACGTACATATATAGGTGTGTGTATACATATTCACACACACACACACACACACACACACACAATATATATATATATATATATATATTATATATACATACATACATAAATAATTTACATGCACACACATATGTACAATTCATATACTCACGCATGCATACACAAAAAAATGTTTCCGCAAAATACTTTAAAACATTTCACAGAACAATATCATTTTTATAATATAAGTAAAGATAGCAGGGGACCTATTATCATTATTTCCTTGCCACTAAACCAGGATGATTGCTTTGGGGTGAACTCTTTAGGCAAAATCCAAAATAATTATTTATATAAAGATAGGATATAGTAAAGTAAGTAAAATGGTCTATTGCCGGTATCAGCCGAAGAGTTAGGGAGTCTATCCCCCTTTTCACTAGGGCTAGACAAGGGAGATTGTTTTGCGTCTGAGGTGGACTGCAACCCCTACTATTAGATCCCATTTTACCGTACAGATCCAAGCTGTACTATTCGTGCACTGATTTGGCGAGGGTTGGTATAGAATACGGAACCTTGTGGTTCCAAGGAAGATGCTATACCGACTGAGCTAAACCAACCCCTTTAAGTGAAATAAATCAAGACATGATTTTTGAATATTGCACATGATTTTAATAACAATATTCTTTAGTTAGAGCCAATTTTAGCATGTTATTTTAGATTATAATCAAGCGAATTAACGATTATGTGCCAAGGTAAATACATGCAATCCATAACAATACATTTTATGAGTTTATTTTAGTATTTGATAATTTATTTGGTTTGAAACAAAGAATTGAAGACGAAAATATTAAACATTTACTTAATCCGCTTCAGGCCTGCTAAATGCGACTATTAAAATCTATTTCGATTAATTTCAAAGCCGTAGAATTTATATAATAATCATCTTTTAAAAAATCACGAAATCTGTATCCTCTAAGCTTAGGGGAAAACCTTGAATGTGTCGTGTTCAAGCCAAAACAATAGTCGGAGGCTTATTTTTAAGTGTTTTATATATTTTTACATAGAATATATAAGTTAGGGAAATAGATTTGAAAACCATTGTTTTGAAGCAGATAATGGTTTGCGGCATGTTTTCATTATTTTTATTATCTTTTAAGAATCTAACATTCAATAAGGCGATTGCCTTTTAAAACTGACAACACTTGGGTGTGTTGTTTTTCAAATCAACCACAAATAAGACTTGAAGGCTTCTTTCATCTGTTCTATACATTTTACATGGTTAATTTCATTTAGTGAATTATATTTAAAAATGTGCTCTCTTTATTATTTAAATCTTTTAAAATCTTGTACAGTCAAATGGTATGATAATCAGAGTAAACGTTTAGCTTGAGATCAGAATAGAGAATCAATACTATTTCTCTGAATTTTTTAGATGAGGCTTGATGATTAGTATTATTTGCATTATTCGGACTATTGTCCCCATCTTCATTGTTATCTGTACAACGTTTCGGTCAATGTGCCCTCCGGCCTTCTTCAGGTATTTCTTGTCGGACTCGGGAACCTACTCGGGCTCGGTAACCTTCCTTTTGAAATCTGGAACCTTCTTGTCGTAATCGGGAGCCATCACAGAACTTTGAACCTAAACCTTTATTCAGACCACGGGGGTATCCTGTTCTCTTTCCGCTAACCATAGCTGGGGTAAACATTTTAATAGCATGTCGGTATGATTTGCAGTTTTTTCTTTTCTGCTTTACATCAACATACATACAAAACCCGAATCATAATATATATTATTTATCTATACCCATTTGGTAAAATTATCTTTTTCTTCCGTAGTTCACGTACGGTATCTATACATTTCATAAGTATTTTTTTGCTCGCTCTCGGTAAAGATACATTGGACTGGACTGAAAAATGATATCCCTGTGTATATTTTATGTTGTAGTAGCAATATATCCCTGACATGAGATTTCCCAACCAGAAACATAAATAACTCCAAGAGAAATCCTTAAAGATATCTTTTCTATGAGAATGTTCTTGCACGGGGCAAGATAAAAATATGATTAATTCATGCATGCTAAAACACATTTCTTTATAAATTTCCCTCAATTCCTGTTTGTTCCCTTTGAATTTTTATTGTTTTTTCCACATCTTTTTATCGTGAAACAATGACGATCAATAATATCATAAAATAATATATTGCCCCCCCCCCGGCTTTGGATTAGAGTTCATTAAACAATATCGTTAATTTGTATTATTTTGATTCTTGGAAATTGTACCCTCATCTTAATTGATGTATATACAACACTTCGGTTGATGTGACCCTACGGCTTTTCTTCGGGGGATTCTTGTTGAACTAGACAACCCTTTCGTCGAATTCGGGAAAATTCTTGTTGATCTAGGCAACCTTTTCGTCGAATTCGGGAAAATTATTGTTGAACTCGGGGGCCTTTATGTCGTAATGGGGGCAAATGGCGCAACTGATATAGGGGTAAGCTGTTACAGTTTTAAGTGACAATCACCTCTAGGTTTGCTGGTTCAGTTCTGCTCACGTGCGATAATAATGTATAATACTTAACACAGTTTTTCACTTGTACCTGGCCCTTGTTAGCGGAATAAGAACAATCTACTTCAATGGATTAAAGAAAGGTTTCGATTCGAAGTTCCGTGGAAGCCTCCGATTATGAAAGGAAGGCTTCCGAGTTCGACAAGAAACCCCTGACGGAATGCAAATCGACCGAAACGTTGTATATATAACGATAAAGATGCGTATCACTGTCCGAAAAATCTCAATAATACAAATTACCAAACCTCAGCAGATTATGCTGAGTTTATCCTCTTTTATTTGGTGTGTGAGGGTGAGGTCATTTTCCCTTTACAGTAGATGTAGTCAGCGTATTCAAAACTCCACTGGCAAAACAGGAATTTATCTGAGGAAAAACCTTTGGGAAATTTTATTCAGCATAAAACAATATTTGTAGAGTTTTTCGATGATAAGAGAACATGAGAGAAAAAATCTGTTAAAACAAAATGTCTATTTGGTATCGAACTTGGGAAACTTCTCATCAAACTTGGGAAACTTCATGTCGTAAGTTTTTACGAAACTCCACGGCCGAAATGTTGTGTATATGACAATAAAGATGAGTACAACAGTCCGAAAAATCTAGATAATAGAATTTATCAAACCTCATCTAAAAAATGCAAACAAATAAAACTGTATGTTATTCTTTAAAAAAAAACATTAAAGAAAACGTCTGCCAATATAGAATCAAAAAGTGTTATTAAATTTTAACTTTGTTCTCAATTATGATGAATTGCAGACCTTTTATAACTAAATATATTTTCATTATCTCTAACAAAGTCAATCCATTTGTAAACTTCAGCTTTTAAAGATTCTCTACAACAGCAGATGTACAGATGATCAATAAATACACTCATCATATCTGATAATATCAAACAAACGTTGTTTTCGTTTATTCGTCTTAGTTATCACTTCGATCAATTATTTCATTCGGCGCCTCCATATTTAAATAAAACTATAATTGCTCAATTTATTTGGGAAATAATGTTTGCCACTACATAGATAATATTTAGAGATAATCGTTTTAATTCATTTATCCAGCTTTGTAAAATCTTAAAAGAAGGTGTAAACAATTGCCTAGAGAAGTTTTCCTATATTCAAATTAAAAATATATCTTCATCTGAGGGGAATTTAGATTTGATCCCCGACAATTTCAAGATAACATATACTGATTTGAAATATAAAATTAATAGTTTCCTTCATACAAAATGGCAACAACACTGGAGGAACAATATCCACAATAAACTCTTCCTAATCAAACCCATTTTGGGAGGCTGGAGACCAACTTTAAGGAAGTCTGGAAAGGAACAAGTCATTGTGTCCCGATTACACATTGGTCATACAAGACTATCTTTATCTATATCTATCTATATACCTCTCTCTTTATCTATCTATTTATCTTTATCTATATCTATATCTCTCCCTCTCTTTATCTATTTATCTGTCTTTATCTATATCTATCTATCTATCTATCTCTTTATCTATCTATCTCTCTCTTTATCTATCTATCTCTCTCTCTCTATCTCTCTCTTTATCTATCTATCTATCTATCTATCTATCTATATATATTATATATATATAATATATATATATTATATATATTATATATATATATATCTTTATCATATCCTTATCTAGCTATCTTTATATCTATATCTCTCTTTATATCTTTATCAATAGCTATCTATCTCAATATATATATATATTTTATATCTATATCTATTTAATATCTATATCAATATCTATATTTCTCTATATATCTATATCTCTCCTTTCTCTCTCCATATCCCTCTCTCTGTCTCCCTCTCTCTCTCTCTCTCCTCTCTCTCTCTCTCTCATCTCTCTCTCTCCTCTCTCTCTCTCTCTCTCCCCAATTCCAGTGTGTCCTTTTATTTCTGGACCCGAGTCGCTCTCCGTAAGTATTGGTTACACAGATAAACTGGACAAATGCAATCAATGTTCAGTCTCTTGGTCACCACGCCTGGTAGATTTTTCTATTGATTCTATGTTCGCCGAAGTAGAGAATTGAACATTTCAGTGATTTTCGGTGAGCCGTCGTATTTTGAAATCTGTGATCAAGGGTGAAGAGAGTTTTACTCGCAGGAAAAATGAAGATACCAGTGATTAGCTAAATAAGAGAATTTAATACTGGCAAAGAAAATATGTATATTAAGTTGAAAGATGTGGTATTTTATCATTCAGAATGACGAGAGGCAGTGAAAGGGAAACAAACAATGACTTCGGCAAATTATATCTTCGGCAAACGTAACTCAGAATTCTAGCACCATTTCTCTTTGGCAATTTCACCTCATCTCCCATGAGAACCAAATCAGGCAGGTAGGTATGCTAAATTTCACCCACGATATCAGACTTGAAACTATGTTCTCCACTGTTCTCCACTGTTCCCAGCTGGGTCAGAATATCGTTTCCTAAACTTCTTGAATATACTCACAATAACATTTATACTTCTTCAAGTGTTAATTACTGGTACATTTTCTCGGGTGGAATCGAACTTAACGGACCTAAATCCCACCACCTTATGTCATCCCACCAAAAGAAGAAGAAAAAATACCAAAATCAAGGAATTAACTGAATTTAATGAAATTTTCAGTGTTTATATATTAATGAATAAATATATAATGCACCAGTTATATTATTTAAAAACTTTTTACATTTTTTCAGGTCAGTTAACTTTGAACCACGTATCTTTGAGGTGTAACACAGATTCTTAAAGATACTTGGTTCAATTAGTAAAAAAAAATATAAAAGGTTTTACATAAAATAACTGGTGCATTATATCTTTTATTCATTAATATGAAAAATTGAACATTTTATTAAAATCCGTTAATTCCCTTTTTTTTTTCTTTTTTGGACGGGGTGACATACGATGGTGGAAGTAAGGTCCGTTAAGTTAGATTTAACCTTTTCTCGAATATAAACCCGTAAGCTAGTAATAATAATTTACTGATGTCTAAAATTGACACCACAAGCTGTATAAAAAGATTAAATCTGGATCTAAAAACCTAATTCTTAGTTTATTCATTTTAAAATTTCAAAAGCATAGTCTAGTTTATTTGAGTGGGGGGATTAAGTTTTATTGAATTAATATCTGAAGAAGTTTGATAAAATGAGGGCTGGTTTAGCTCAGTCGGTAGAGCATCTGCCTCGGAATCGCAAGGTTCCGGGTTCGATACCAGTCCCCGTCAACTTAGCGCATGAACAGCATAGCTTCGGTAATCTGCCCTGTACGGTATAGTAGGGAGCTGACGGCATGTGTTGCGATTCAGCTCCGGAAAAATAATCTCGTTGATCAAGTGCAAACAAAAAAGGGATAGACTCCCTCGCTGTCTATAGTCATTGCTTCTCAGGTAGTGTCCAGATTGTAATGTTCATTTTATTTCGCTTGTACAGTAGCTACAGCTTGGTAGAATTCACATTTTATCTCGCTAACAATCATGTATTATCAATTAATCCTACAATTACTTTAAATTTCTATTCAATTAATATGACTGAATATGGCATGAAAAAACAGAGCAACGTATTTTTAAAATATATATTTCTATAAGTAAATGTAACTGAAAAATTGCATACATATCTCCGTCATTAAAATATTTAAACCAACTGTATATGAAAAATATTGGTTACCACCCCACCACACCAACATTGTTGACCGGATAACCACGGCAGCCAGAAGAAACAGGAGCACCGGAAGAAACAGGAGCCAAGTACCCAAAGGCAGACCTGGCCAGCCCCTCATTTGCCCGATTGCAGGTAAGTAGACTGTCCACAGTAGTAGCGTAACAGACACCCACGGGGAAATTAATGAATACGTGAGCAACCCTGAAACGAAATATGGGCCACGCTAACTTATTTATATTAACTAGCAAATATATGCACCCTCCGGGTGCAAGTATGAATGTCATAAAATATCATATTAAATTAGAAAGTCTAAATAAACTAAATAAGAATGCAGATAATATGATTTGAAACAGAGAGGGGTATAATCGAAAAATATAACAGCTGTAGCTTCCTCTTCCATCCCCCTGACTTTCCTTGCTAAACTTTTCTAATTTAACTATTTAGTTAAATAAGAAAGTAAAGAATAAAATTACAGTTATTTCTTTTTTGTTAATTGATATCTTTTTAAGATTTATCTCCGAGATTTTTGCTTATATTCATTAAGATAAAATAAAATAATTAAGAATCAACAATACCAAGCACATATTTTATTAAAATCAAATTTTAAATATCAATATGCAAATTAGCCTTCCGTTCACACAGTAAACCACTTTTTGCTGTACTATAAATACAATTGCATGTTTATAAGTACGTAGATATGACCATCAGTATTAATAATGAAAAACAATTTTATTAATAATTGAGGCTTAAATAAAAATGATTCATGGAGAATGTGATGTATAATAACTAAATGGATAGTGACTTGAGTAGTGATATAGTTTCGGTTACAGACAAACAAACACATAATCTCCATTATAATAAGATATATGAATCTGAACTTTTTACCTAAGAATTTTGACTGCTAAAATAATGTTTTAGTAATTCATACGCACAATACATAAACGTTATTTGAATCTATCTATGTGCCTTATTTGTTTTCATTTCTTAGGACTCATATGGGGAGTCGATAAAATTTCCCATATGTAATATAAATAAGTTATTGTGAAACTTTTCAATCAGCATCTATACACCTACACAACAGCAGAAATTGAAGCATTCTGCCAATAAATTTTCTCTTGGTTGATATAAGAATGCATAAATAAATAAATATAGGTTTTTCAGCAATGCACGATAAGGAACATCCAAAAATAAGTTTATTTTACTTTTGTAATTTAAGGAATTTAGATAACTAATGAAACACAAATTTTTACCCCTATAAAATCTAATTTCCACAAAGGGAAAATTATAAAGAACAATCAACGATTGTGTTAATGTCATGTTAATCCACCGACAAGTTTTCAAGGATTCGTTTCCATAAATAATTTTCTAGTTCTTCCTTTGTCTGAAATACAAAACTTCTCACTGTATTTTTAAATGCTTTTCTATTTAGGAATCCTTTTTAGCAATCACAATGTGTTTTTTTCTTTTCTATTCGCGTAGGTGTCAACTATTTTATGCAATTTTCTTAAACTGGAAACTGGAAAAATGTTGAGAGAAAAAAAACAGCAGAGATTGCAGTGTTGTTTGCACGCAATTCTCTTGTTTGAAAAGAATAGGTTGCTGTTTGTAACCCTTACAAAGAAGCTGGAAGAACAATACAAGGGGGAATTATCGAAAGGAAACCTTTCTGAGAGAAGTTAGCTTCTGTATCTGGAAAAGATGTTGTCTTATTTAGATCTGTAAAAGACACAGTCCTTTATGACGGAAGAATTTGAAAAGGAAACTCGGAACCTTAAATTAATATATTAAAGCGGAGGTGTTCAACGGGGTCCACGCAAGCAAAAAATATTCAATTATAAATTACAAAGTACTTTAAAACATTGATTGGCTATGAGGCTCCACCAGAATACAAATGGAATCAATAAGTAAAAAATGTTTGAGAACCGCTTAAATTAAAGGGAGATAGATGTTGACTGATATTAGTCACTGACAGGATTTTATTGAAGGAAAATTGTTTTTCTTTTCAAATCAATGTGTATGTATGTATGTGTGTACTTCGAAAGGGTTACACCTGTCATATTGGAGAGAACACGGAGGGTTGGAAATGTCTGACATGTGGTCGAGTTTTGCTTTCTAAGGCTGGATATGTCAATCATAGGAAGTCTCACCTGGGTCAATCCATGCAGATTCCAGGAGCAAACAATGTGTCTTGTGCTATCTGTGGCAAGGTCTGTAAGTCGGTTTCTGGTCTTAAGATACATATGGTGGTGCATATGCATCAAATTTTATCATCTGATTTATCTGAACCATCTCATTCAACGGGAAGTAAGACTGTTCAATGTCATATTTGCATCAAATTTGTGGATCTGCAGCAGGTTTGATGAGTCATTTGAGGGCTCATGCAAGGAAGGGTTCTGGTGGTGGAGTTGTGGGATTGTGAGGGACGGCAATGATCTGTAAAGATTATGATATTGCCATTTTGCCATGTATGTGAGTTTAAGTGTGTGAGTGTGTAATAGGGACATATAATTACGCACTTATGGAGGTAAACCCGCCAACCTTTGAAACGCATGAAAAGTTTTTTAAAAACCCTTAATGCCAATTCATGACATTTATTTCCACTTCTGATGACCAAAATATATTCTACATATATCTATTTATAATCATATACTGACACAAACACACACATACATTATATATATATATATATAATTATATATATATATATATATATATAATCCAAAAGTCCAGAGAAGAAATCTTCCTTACGACACAAGAGTTTTAAAAACCTGTTGCAGTTTGAGAGCTCAATGTGTGCTCTTAATGTTAGAGTCGCAGAGCAAATATATAAGTAAGGAAATAACAAAAGACTTAGAGATTTAGCTTTATAGTCTATTTCAGGGAGCTTAGACAAATAGTCTAACTCTCCCAACTCATCAGATGCGAATGGTGAATTCTTTATTACTTTAAAGGCATTTGAAAACAGATTTTTATTTTTTATTTTTTTAGATTTTTAAAATTTTATAGTCCTGTGATATGAATTCCAAAGGAAATCCTTGATGTTGCCAAAAAATAAAATTTTATGTTGTAGTTTCACTTCCACCACAAAAAAAACTCGGTCAGCAAAAAATGTATCTCTTAAATGTATCCATTATTTTGACAGATTAGGAAAAAGAAAGACATTCAAAGTTCGTCACCAGACGAATTCACCTATTCAACCAATATGAAAATAAACATCAACGGAAATTAGGAAAGATTTTTTTAATTTAGTAATAAAATTATTTAAAATCTATATATATTTTTTGTTATATATATAAAGTAATTTTTTTGTTTTGTTTTACGGCATATCAACCTCAGTGGGTCATTTAATGCCGATAAAGTTTTGAAATAAATCAATTCTTAATGGATAATACAATTTTTTTATAAATACATTTTTCTATTTAACCCATAGATGGGACCCCAACAAGTACTACCACTCCGGGTCAGAGTTGACTAGGGAGCAATGGTGATGAAGGGGTGCTCCACATTCCCCAAACCTCCTGAACTGGAACCTCACAATGAGTTTAACGTCATTCCCAGGACATGTAGACCCGCAGCCACCGCCTTTTAGCATCAATATGATAAAAAGGGGTTGGGGCTTGCCATAAGGGCAATAGGGTTGGGAGAAGTCATATACGTGACCAGCCGATTGACGTGACCAGCCGATTGATCGGAGGGGGCCTCTCCGACCGCCCGTCTAGCCCAAGATAGGGCCAAAGTGGAGTATTGCATGTCATGAACTGCTCATCCACTGGGCTCCATCCTTAAGCGTCACGGGTCGCCACCCACGGCCAACAGGTGGCCCCATTGGGGGAGTCTTACCCCTCTGCAGATATATATATATATATATATATATATGTGTGTGTGTGTGTGTGTGTGTGTGTGTGTGTAGGATATGACAGTGTATAAGCGGTTTGTGGGTGATAGGTATATCATTGAGCAGCAACCGCCATACAATTTCCGGTGTCATGATGACATTGAATGCTGAACATAAGGCGTTGTGATTGAAACTTATTTTCAAATGGTAACCCTACTTTATGTGATGATAACCGAAGGGACAAATCTGTAAATGGTGGCATCAGACTATAGACGAACTTAACGTTTTAATCCATATGAAATTGCAACAATATCAGATGTAATGGTTAGCCTATCCCATTAGAAATTCAGAGTGTGGTATCGAGGGTGTATAGCGCACGAGGGCAATTATTTAAACGATACAAGCTACAAAAGAAGATGATGAATAAAAAAGGATGACCAATATTGTACTTATGCAAACAATACGTTGAACGAATCGACGTATATACATCACAGCGCTATATATATATATATATATATATATATATATATATATATATATATATATATATATATATATATAAAATGAGTTCTGTTACGTTCTATTGACTTCCCAAACGAGGAAATCATTCTGCCGGTCTGTTTCTCTCTCTCTCTCTCTCTCTCTCTCTCTCTCTCTCTCTCTCTCTCTCTCTCTCTCTCACACACACACACACACACACACACACACACACACACATATGTGTGCATATATATACATATATATATATATATATATATATATATATAATCAGATGAACGATGGAAAATTCTTAAATATTGAATGCTCTGTCAGCATAATAACGTAAAGAAAACTTTTTAAATAATAATCTTTTTTCATTTACTCTAGTATTAATGCATATAAGTAAAATACACACACACGACTATATATATATATATATATATATATATATATATATATATATATATAAAATGAGCGAGAAAAAAGGGAATCAATATAAAAAAGCAATAAATAACGCGTATCTAATAAAAGAAAAACACAACTTGTCACTGAGAAGATGTATAGAGAGGTCACACATCCATGAAACTACTACCACCAACTTACGGTCAGATTGTTTCAAATATGTCCCCTATATACACGAAATTACAACTATGGAATTCTGAAAGATATAAACAATATGAATATGTGATAAATTATTGTAAAAAGAGCAAGGCCCCGCAATTAACCGATTTTCTATATAATTTATTTTTCCGTATTATATTTCCTTTCATCACAACTTAGTATTCTATTCCAAACAAATATGTTATACGCACACACACACCTTATTATACCATACACTATCTTCAACTGTTTAAAACCTCAAGGTGAACACAATTGAAATGAAATAACCCGCTCCAATCATACAGTCATCCGTGTATCCTATAAATTGAACTTGCACACAAAATCCTAACCCCTCTAAATACCCAACATACAAAAAATAAATACAAAAACTCAATTTACCTACGTTTAGCTACAATTTAAGAATTATCCAGTTTTTGTCTAGTTACAATATTAACCAATTAATAATTTTCTTAATATTGTTTCAACATACAAACCACCTTGCCACAAAAATCTATTAACTTCAAAAACATTTACATCAAATAAACTACAATAAGTTTAAATAGCTCCTGAGTCCACTAGCATTTGCATTATTAATTCTAACACAACGAGTAAGTCATCTGTATTTTTAAACTATTACTCTATTTGAAATCTTACATTCACCATTCATGCTTACCAAACAGACTTATTTTTTATAACACACACACACACACACACACACATATATATATTATATATATATATATATATATATATATATATATATATATATAAAGGTAACTTGATTTACGAATGGCATTACTTACGAGTTTTCTGAGTCTCTAAATTTATTTCTAAGAAAAATATCATTCGTAAAAAATAACATTAAAACATTTATTGGGTCATTTCCGTCCACCAAGGACGATGGCAGTGTGTCCAATAAATAAATAAATACATTTTTATCTGCAACTGCTCAAGTGGCCAATTCTTGAGTGACAGTCTTTGGTGCACTGAATGCACACAAACTCTGATGCTTTCTGGGGCTGCTGGCTTTTCTCGCTCTTTCTGGCTCTTTCTTCTGTCGAGGCTACTCTCCTCTCTGTCTCACCTTTCTCCGTACCTTGTTTAACGTCGAGGCGCCAGGCCACTCTATTTTTTGCATCTACCTCCTACGTGTTTGTATCAATATGGCATATCCTCATAACTCCCCTGCAGACATCTTTAAATCGTAGGCGTGGTCTTCCAAACATCACAGCACATAAATAGTTGCATTCTATTATATTTCTATAAAATACAGTTCTATTTTTCTTATTTAAAAAAAGAATATGTAAAATGCACATAACCGCGTTGAGAATTTACACTCATCTCGCCGCGTCCATTTCCTACGACGATAACCATTACACCATGCGCTTCCATAAAATTATTATCTTGTTACAAAGTCCATTCAGATTTTCCTTTTAGACCTTAAATCAGTTTCTTATCTTTGGTCAGTTAATGTTTACGAACTTTCCCAGCCAAACAATAAACACACAAAGGTTTTGTATCTTGCCTGGAAGTACTTCCGACAAACCCATAACATTCTGAATACTATTACCCAATATCAATAGCTGTCATCTTTTAATATTCTTTCTACGTTCCGTTTCATTAACCCTTACCAGAAGTGCAATGATGCTGTCACCAATCTTGATCATCCCATTACATCCCAAGCGATATTTCCTTTTTCTTATCTTCTATACTAGATCGTTCTGCAACATTCACAATCAATGTTTCAAACAGAGATTATTTGTTTTCACTTATACGACGTCCATCAAAAATAAAAGTTCTTCTAGAAATGGGCTAATGAGATGTTTTAATATAATCTCTCTATATATAAAGGGCAGTTGATGTGTATGTATGTCCGGAGGAAACTACGAAAATAAAACTATTATGGTAGGGTTGTTTGATGTAAGTTGGGAGGTCACCAGTTTAAAGTTAAAATCATGAAATATTCATCAAAACATAAATCACACCATAAGAACATTTAAATATGTAGGCACATGACATAGAAAACAAAACTCAGTATTAAAACAAACAACTTGTATTTAAGTTTACAAAAAGGTAATGCAGGATACCGGGCAAAGTTCTTTCATAAGTCTTTGTTCAAAGGTTATTTTTGAAAGTTCATTATAACATGTGAGAAAAGATGTTAAATCTGGTGAGTGACTGTTTGTTGCAATGATAGTCACTATGTTGAAACTCTTTTCAACCATAAACGCTTGATGTTCACCATTCCGTGCCATCATGATAATGGAAATGGTTTGGCTGCTGCTGCTCAATGATAGACCTACCACCCACTCACTGGTTATAGTGATGGCATTTTATAATTCGGGATATCATTCTGTCTGCCCCTTTGTATATATATATATATATATATATATATATACGATTTTCCGACCTAGTCCTGGGCACTTGGTTTGAAGATCTCATAGGCGAGAAATTGTTAGTTACTAAGCACTGAAAATAATTTAAATTTTTTTCGTTTTTCGTTTAAATGTTTTTCATCTTGAATTTAAATTATTTTTTGCTTCTCTCTCGATGAGTCCGGATTAAAAACAAGCTCTGAAGATGATTTTTATAAATCGAAATATTGTTCAATATTAGCTATATATATATTCAATATGATATAAAATATATTCATTTTAACAGCATTGTGTGTTTTCATACCCTTTTATCTATACATATACCGTCGGATTCATTTCCTTACTCTTAACTTATATATATATATATCTGCATATATATCTGCATATATATATTATATATATATATATATATATATATATATATATATATATATATATATATATATGTATATATATGCATGAATGAGTCTAACTCTTCTCCAACCAAAATGTGAATGTAGTAGGGTGAACATATGTGTAGTTTTCTAGTCATATTATTCTCCACGTGTAAACTATCCAAGCCATTTCTGATTATTAAAATAAATCCACTTTTATGCATACTTTTCTCATCTTTACATACAGAGTCACGTGGCGTAAATGGCTAGAGTTGTAGGAAATGAGCTAATCGACCCCAGTTAAAATCTTGGATGCTGCTGTTTGCATTACACATAGCACTAATACCATTGGGAAAGGTATGCACTCAACTACTCTCCTCCGACTATGAGGAAATACGACAACGTGAATTCAAACTATTAATCCCCGCTTAAGAAAGTGACATGCTGTCGCATCCTGCTCGTGCTGAGGGTTTGGTATATATATATATAATATATATATATATATATATATATATATATATATGAGAGTGAGTAAATAAACAATGTATTTATTTGATATGGCTTTTAGCCGACAATTTTTGAAGGATATGTGCTTAATTGAAGTCATACCTAATTTTGAAATGAATTAGTTAATAATTAATGAATTTGAGGCGGGCATATATGTTTCAAATGTAAGGCTAAATAAATCGTGAAAATCTCAATCCTGAATCTACATTTCGACCTTGGGTCTCCTCAGCAAGGTTATAGACACACGGGGAAGTCCTCCATGTCTATATATATATATATATATATATATATATATATATATATATATATATATCTTTGAAATCTAAAAAGATTCTTATACATTGAGCTCTCTGTAGTGATTTAAAGATTCACTGAATTTATACATACTGGATCATACAATAATAATACAGTGTGTCTTAGATATCACATATAGAATCATCCCTTGCTACCAAGTTTTGGATACCTCATATATATATATATATATATATTATATATATATATATATATATATATATATATATACCTGGACGAGTCTGTTTCACAGAGCGCTAATAGCTTTGGGAAATATATACATCAAACTAATCTACCTCACCAATGGGTAAATAGTAGGGTAGACTGGGCTCTTTAACCTTGGCTAGAAAACCAGTCTAGGGAAAGGAAACCTCTGAATTCAATTCTTTTAAACTCCGCTTAAGAAATTGACTTTCTGTTGCATCCTACTCATGCTGAGTGATTAGGTAAATATATATATATATAAATATATGTGGGAGTGTATGTGGGGGTGTAGGGTTGTTTGAAGGGCATTGCGCTTCAGATTCTGAAAGCACATCCAAACAAAATGATTGCTAACATGGATGACCATTAACGAAAACGGACAACGTATTATTGGAGGAGTCGTTAACTAACTCTCGTTTGTAGAATTGGTTCTTTTTGGAATTGGCGCCTCGGTAATTTCTGGTAGGCAAATAATATTAATCTTGAATGGTTGTCGATTGCAGACGATAAAAGTGATCGAATAAATGTATTATGAGAGCGTCACCCTATCCCTTAAAACGACTGCATTAGAACTCAAACAAAAACGCTGTGGAATACAAGCCTCTTTAGTATTAATTTGCAGATATATTTTCCAACACTGGTTTCTTTTTTTTAATATATATATACATATCAGAGTAAATATGGAAATAAATCCGACAATATTAAGAAATTTGAAAAGTATTCCAAAAATAAGATGAATTTATTTATCGACGTTTAAAAGTTTCGGTTTATTTAAACCTTCATCAGGATAGATTATGGGGTGAAGAAATTGATGGATGTTTTGTAGATGACAGTAGTTAGAAAAATATTTATTAAAAGTTTGTAACTGTATTTGTTCAGCGTTATATTTTTGAAAGACGAGCCGCAATCTGCACACGCGTCATGACATCTTCGTGTGTGCGGATCGCGCCTGGTCTTTGAAAAAATATAATGCTGAACAAATACAGTTACAAATTTTTAATAAATATTTTTCTAACTCCTGTCATCTACAAAACATCTATCAATTTCTTCACCCCATAATCTATCCTGATGAAGGTTTAAATAAACCGAAACTTTTAAGAGTCGATAAATAAATTCATCTCATTTTTTGAACACTTCGTTTTTCAAATTTCTTAATACATACATATTTAATTGCATTCAGTGCTGAGACTTTGAACGTTGAAAATATAATTATAATCATTATCAGACGTTTAAAAATGAATCAACTTTTTTCAATAAATAATGTTACATGATTCATAGATTGTCTATTAATTGTTTACTATTGTATTAAATTCAAAACGGGCTGAAGAAATTGATGGATGTTTTGTAGATGAGAGGCGTTAGAAAAATATTTATTAAAAGTTTGTAACTGTATTTGTTCAGCGTTACATTTTTTGAAAGATGAACCGCGATCTACTCACACGAAGATGTCATGACGCGTGTGCGGATCGCGGCTCGACTTTCAAAAAATATAACGCTGATGAAGGTTTAGATAAACCGAAACGTTTAAGCATCGATAAATAAATTCATCTTATTTTTGGAACACTTCGTTTTTTCAAATTTCTTAATACATACATATGTAATTGCATTCAGTGCTGAGACTAGTTCTCGATCTCTGATGACTGTCAAGTATCCTGGTGTATTATTGGAGGAGTCGTTAACTAACTCTCGTTTTTAGAATTGGTTCTCTTTGGAATTGGCGCCTGGGTAATTTCTGGTAGGCAAATAATATTAATCTTGAATGGTTGTCGATTGCAGTCGATAAAAGTGATCGAATAAATGTATTATGAGAGCGTCACCCTATCCCTTAAAACGACTGCATTTGTACTCAAATAAAAACGCTGTGGAATACAAGCCTCTTTAGTATTAATTTGCAGATATAGCAGCCTATTTATTTTCCAACACTGGTTTCTTTTTATATATATATATATATATATATATATATATATATATATGCTGAGACTAGTTCTTGATCTCTGATGACTGTCAAGTATCCTGGTGTTGCCCTTATTTCCAGATTCAATCTGACCCGTAGTGATAGAAACTATTAGAGTCACATCTAGAAGTCAGATTTGTTTCAAAATTATTAGTAATATATATGAATACTTTAAACTATATAACCGTTTACAAAAATTGATTATTATAGACAAATGAAAACGTACGATTTAAATTATTCCAATGGAACGTTGAAAATATCTTTATCAATAATGGAGATTCGCTTCCGGTTTTTGTCTGTAACAAAAATTACGTCACTGCTTACGTCACATTACCCAAAATTCTCATAACAGAATAAATACACTCAAAATTTGAACATGCAACACTCCTCATTGTTTTTTAAAACAAGTTTTGATAAATATATGACTGGTATTATATATCTATATATAGTTTGTTTTATTTTAATACATATTTAAAGTTTACATTTCAATTATTTAAATTTTTTAATCCTTTAATGAGTTTGATGATTTTACTTACTTAGGGTACAAACTCACTGACATTGAATTTTTAACTCCCAACCCTCAGGCAATATGTTTCTAAAATCTATTTTTACATTGCCCGGAGGGTGTTTTATATTGTGTACCAGTAAATATAATCATTATCAGACGTTTAAAAATGAACCAAATTTTTTCACTAAATAATGTTACATGATTCATTAGTTGTTTACTATTGTATTAAATTCAAAATGTAACTCGTAATTCTGAGTCATGGAAAATACCCGAAAGATAAGAGACAAGGCTTGAACATTAGTGTACATTATTAGCTAGATAGTGATTGGTCAATTGAATCATGAGAATAGGTAGTTGATTTGGAGATTTCAATTCTAGCTTCCTGGTTGGAACAGGCCGACGCAAAAGACGTCTCTCCGAAGATGGGTATTTCTTTCACTCGCCTGTTGTTTAAATTAGGAACTTTAATAAAGACATGAAAAAATCCCAAGTCTTGTGTTCGTTAATAAGAACAATATGGACACACAGATAAAGAAACGTCCAAGACCAATCCAGAAGGAAGGTCAAAGAACAGAGAAATCATCCCAGATAGCAACATAGAAGAGGTTGATAGAAGAATAGATAATCCAGCCAGCCAAGAACAGATAAGTATTAGAAAGTAGTAAGAGTCAATGCAACACATATCTCTCTCTCTCTCTCTCTCTCTCTCTCTCCTCTCTCTCTCTCTCTCTCTCTCTCTCTCTCCTTATATATAAATCACACAAATACATCGACACAACAAATCATCAACAATGAGCTTGGCTTACATAATCTTTGACTCTCCCTCGTAATTACATTGACTAAAAAGGACCATATGACCTTTAGGTACCCCTTTTTGATCTCGATTAAGAAAGGACATGTTTTTCATTTACACCGTCAATATCCGGTTATTTTAAGAGACGATTTTTAGATTTTTTTTAAATTATAAAACTAACCCCTAACCCCTAAAAAACAATCGTATATTGACGGTGTCAATGAAAACATGTCCTTTCTTAATCGAGATCAAAAAGAGGTGCCTAAATGTAATATGGTACACTAAAAATCTTCTCAGACCAACAACATTTGAAATATTTTGGTGTTAGGTTAGAACGAATTATTAGTAATTGGTATAACCTAAATGTCTCTCTCTCTCTCTCTCTCTCTCTCTCTCTCTCTCTCTCTCTCTCTCTCTCTCTCTCTCTCTCTCTCTCTCTCAGAACGGATATAAAGAGGAAGAAACACTCGAGCCTAACCCAAAAGGAAGATCAAAGAACGGAGAAATCACCCCAGATAGCAACATAGAAGGGGTAGATAGAAGATAGACAATCCGGCCAATCTAGACAGATAAATATATAAGATTAAATAAAAGTAGGTTATGCAACAATCCATAACGAGTGAAATATGTTGTTAAAAAAAACTAAATAAAAAAAAAAAAACTAATCGACACATCACTGAAAAACAGATCATCCACGAATCCCTTTCGGCACCGCAGGCTGTGCAATGGTTATCACACTAGATTAACAGAATATTGTTTGTCAATTTGATTCCCACCAGATGCTCTATACTTCTGGTCTTGTACCAAAATTAGGCAAATCTTAGTAAATAACTCCACCAATCCATTTCATTTTTTACAATTCGCCAGCATTTCTGTACATAAACAACGATCTTTTGTTTCCCCCACTTTACCTTAAAATCAGCATTTAAAACCCTGGCGGCTACCAAAGCTTGAACACTGTCCACTGGTGTGGAAAATATGTAACGATTAACCCCCATTATTAAACCATCTCGAACGAGAACATATTGGAAATAGAACGGCCCGTATCTGAAATACGGTTGTGTTGACATCTTATCAAATGAATTTGGCCGACCCTCTTATTTGATGATATTCACCATTAAAATAGTTTGTCATTTCATTCAGTTCCTGTTCGGAAACATATTGAAATATCATTAAACTTATCTGAAAATACTTAGTGAAAACGATTGATTATTACAAGAGACATGAAATTTTATTATTGGAACATAATCTGTCTTCTGGCAGTAAACAAATTTGGACTCAGTTCACTCGACCTCTTGCGAATCAATTTCACTATCCGATCGCTTGTGAATCTTATATAATAGAATGGGTTTATGTGTTGAAAAGATTCCAATATACTGTTCGCTTCAAGATATGTGACCTGTCAGGGTGAAAATGCCGCGGAAACGAATGAGTTGAAATGCTCAAACAATTATGTGTGCGAAAAGGTGGGAACATCGGTCGAACAAGTGAAAAATACTGCGATAGAAATTATGAAACTGGGGATTATAAACATACAATCTATGTTGATTTTAACACATCTCCTAGTTCACATTAAACTGTTGGAGTTTAATAACTCCGAGTGATGTAATCTGTCTAGTACACACATTCTATTAATAATGGAGATTCGCTTCCGGTTTTTGTCTGTAACAAAAACAACGTCACTGCTTACGTTACACTACCTAAAATCGTCATATAGAATAAATACACTCAAAATTTGAGCATGCAATGTTAGACAGACATCATTGGGGTTTTTTTTAAACAAGTTTTAATAAATACATGACTAGTATTATATATCTATATATAATTTGTTTTATTTTAATATATATTTAAAGTTATCAGAACTAAGTTTCCATTTAAATTTATTTTATTTTTTACTCCTTTAATAAATTTATTTTATTTTTTACTCCTTTAATAAATTTATTTTATTTTTTTACTCCTTTAATAAATTTGATGATTTTACTTATGATACAAACTCTCTGATATAAAATTTTCAACTCCCATCCCCTCAGGTAATATTTATTTTACGTCGCCCAGAGGGCGTTTTTTATTTTGCTAGTTCTATATTATGCCTTTAGCTATCGTTGCTAACGCAAGTCGGCCGAACAAGTGAAAATACAGCGATAAAAAGGAGACTAGGAATTATAAACATACCTGGCCCAGCCGGGGGGTCCAGTGAGCTTCGGCCGCTGGACCCATAAAGTAATTAATAGCATAGGTAATAGGGGGCTATCCCCCAAGGTAATATTTGCCCCCTTGATTTAAAGGGGCACGGCTGGGTTTATTGTCCAGTGCCTGAGGTGCTCCCTTCAGGGGGAATGCCGACGAGATCAAGGTATTTTTGTACCTACCACCGATGAGCTTCGGCTTGTGGATGGGCCCACATAAACATAGCCTGTATAAGTGGGATACATGGCAAATATCTACATTCTATGATGATTTGAATGCATATCTAATTTCTCATCAAGCGGTTGGGATTCAATGTGTCTAGTACACACGTTCTGGGTCTATTTACCTTTTGTCGTCCCGGATGTCTGCCCTTATTTATGCTATGCCATTCCCTGTTTTTCTTTGCTGGTTACCGGCGTAAAAACGCACAGTTAGATATTTACCGTGCGCCCAATCTCACTTTTTATCGGCAAAATAATTTAAATATTTTACCATTCCTTTTCACTCAGATAAAATATAAATAAGAATTTAGTCATTTTTTTCAATTGAATTTTTACAATATATTTTTACAAAACACAAACTCAAATAATAAAAAAAAAAAAAAACAATTTTCAAGCCGTGCGCTCTTTTTCATTTAATATGCTTCTTATTGGGAAAATAGTTTAGATTATTTTTTACCATGGTTTCTTCCTGGATAAATAAAAGCATTTCTTGTTCGCTTTACTCGAGTTGTTTGTGTAATAGAAGGAAAATGGCCGTATAGTTGCTTTTTAGTGGGTTGTTGTTTCCAAGCTTTGTTTAAGATAACACACAGCATTCTTTTGCAACTCCCATCTAGCTTATTATCTAAGCGCCTAGTTAGGGTCCAAGAGGTGCAGCCGTAGAGTAGTGCTTATAAAACTGTAGAATTTTCGCTTTAATGGTGTAATGGACACCGAAAGCCGATTCCCCCGACCTAAGCGACAAAGAATCGCTTGTGCCGTGCATGAAAGGCTCGAACGGCACGAGGTGTAATTTAGATAAAAACTAAGCGAACTGTAATAAAAGCAGGCAGTTATTCACACTGAGGCAGAACGAACCAGGCAGTGGAAGAAGTGACGGAGAAAATAGTGGTTATTGTTCGTTTATTCAAGGATTTGAACCAGAGAATTCGAGAAAGAAACGGTGTTTACTGAGAGTCTGTACCCGGTTAGAAGATTGTCCCGAACTTTTTGTGCGTTGGCTATTCTTCAAATGATTTATATTTCGAATCCTTTGGGGTTGGCTTGCACTGTTAATTTTACCAGCAAATTGTAGTGTTCATTTTACAGATCCTCCAGATAATATGTAAGTAAATAAAATGTAGATATGAGTAATAATTGATTATAAACACGCTGGAGGTTCCATAAGGGTAACACATTTAGTGGAAAATCAACATCTGGGGAAATCTACAAACTTACTTTAAAGTTAATTTTACCATCAATATTTTCACCATTAATACGGAAAAAGATTGTAGAAAATACAATTTAAACTGTCTTTGTGTAAATTAGATAGGGACAGGTGTATTTCAACGAATTAGTAGCGTAAAGCGGTTGCATTGCGGTATCTCAAACAAAATTAGCGGGGACAAAAACGAGAAGACGAAATAACGATGAGACAGTCAAGGAAAAAGCCAGACGTGTGGTCACATGAAAGAATACCACTTACTTTATTATTGGTGTTGTAACCCCCTTCTCAACCGGTCTAAAAAAAGGTGGGAGTCAAAAGGCAGTATTTTTGAGTCAATTTATGAATTGTTAAATCGAACCCAAACCCCATGAGAGGAACTTTCGCTAGCCCCGAAATTTAATTTCCTAATTGTCGCTCAGCCTAGATCATTTTTAATCTATTCTCCATACAGCTATGGGTAAATATTACGGTAGCCTTGGTTTTTTAATCTTGGTATGGCAACCAAGGAGAACGAAAACTCTGAATTAAAAACATATCATTAATATCGCATCTGGTCTAGGAGAGTTTAAACCAGTTCTATGCCTGGATAGGGATGGGTTCTACCGGGTTGTTCTTGCCAGTGACATGCTACATGAGTAGCCGCACCCCTCACGATCAAACTAGGTCATGGGACATATGTGAAAATTGAAACCAAAAGTCATTTAGCAATAAGAACATGGGAAACGGGGATTTTTATTGTTTATCGAAGGGGGGGTTTAGAGGGGGGAAAATAGATATTCGCTTCAACAAGTTCCTGCTGAGGGGGGACCAAAAAGAAGCGAGTTCACTGTCTTCTCGCAGGCCAAACTTTCTTTTGGTCAACAGTCTTCGACCAGCAGCTGAAAATCCGTCGCCGTCGTCAAAATAATATTTTCTGACAGCCGTCTCACGTAAGCCGAAAGCTTCTCTGCTTGTCACACTACTCGCTTTGGTTATTTATCGGCATATTACTCAAACATCCGGGCACATCAGTCGAACCTCGCGTCCGTCCAGTTCTTAAATCGCATTTGTTTTCGCATGCGGGAGGACGCGGGTTCGATCCTGGCAGGCAAGACAATATCTTGCTCTTTTTCTTTTCTCGTTAACCGTCATATTGTTTATGAGTGTTGTATGAAATTATAAAGAATATAGTCCGAAAATTAAGTTTTAGGATGCATACAAGTAGGGTTTGGTTTCTTTTTTTAATGGCATAACAAACATCGTGGGTTATTTAAGGCCAATTTCATCTTTATAGGAAAACAATAGTGGTACTACTTAAACCATAGATGGGGAGGGGTAGAGGGGATTCCCAGCTTTCCCAAGGGTATTAGTCCGAAAGGGAATGTGATAGCGCGACTGAATTTCGAAGTCACTACGATATCGCAGTCCATCAGGTTAGCCACTACCCCACGGGGACCCTGGCTACAAAAAGGTACGTTTCTTTGATAAGCATATTTACACAGTTGTAAACAAAAGCTACACATTAAAAAAGGGTATTCATTGTCCTAGAGTTACCAGAATGAAGAAAGCAATCAATAAAATGTTTACTGATTTTTTTCTACTGCCTTTTTATTTTTTGTGAATTTGGTATAATTTATGCGTTTTCTAGTCAATTTTTAGTGACTTATTTATAGAAAAGTAAAGAAAATCTTTTTCTCTCATCTCCAATAAAACTCTACAATAAGTTTCCAGTATATCTATTAATAATGGAGATTCGCTCTCTTTTTGTCTGTAACAAAAACTGCGTCACTGCTTACGTCACATTACCCAACACATAATCCAACGTCATAACATAGAATAAATATACTCAAAATGTGAGCGTGCAACGTTAAGCAATCCTCATTGTTTCAATAAATAGATGCCCGGCTTTTATATATATATATATATATATATATATATATATATATATATATATATATCATTCCACCTTTTCATACTCATATATATATATATATATATATATATATATATATATATATATATATATATATATATGAGTATGAAAAGGTGGAATGATATATATATATATATATATATATAATATATATATATATATATATATATATATATTGTTTTATTCTAATATAATATTTAAAGTTATCGGAACTGTTTCTATTTCAAATTGTCTTTCTTTTTTTTTTTTTTCTTTTTTTTAACTCCTTTAATGAATTTGACGAATGTACATACTTATGGTACACACACTATGACATTGAATTTTCAGCTCCCATCCCCTCAGGCAATATCTTTCAAAAAAGTGTCTTTACATCGCCCGGAGGGTGTCTTTTTATTTTGCTAGTCATTATAAATAAGTCACTGAAAATTGACTAGAAAAGGCATAAATTATACCAAATCCACAAAAAATAAAAAATAAAAAGGCAGTAGAAAAAAAAATCAGTAAACATTTTATTGATCATTTCTTAGCCTCTATCTATAAACACGACAACGGCGATAGACAAAAGCTGCTCACTAAAAAAAAAAGAAAGAAAAAGAAAAAAGAAAGCTATACAGTGTCCTATCGTTACCTGAAGCGAGCAATCTAGACGCTATTATCTCTGGCAACAATCGACAAACGTCAGTTCCCATTTCTCTAAATGATGCTAGAAATTTCGAAGAGAAACAAGAAATGACGCTTGTGAGTTTGTGGATAAACAGGAGGATAAAAGGAGTTACAGACTGATAAATTGACTGATAACTCTTTGCTTTGCCAATAAGCGTTGTTTATCTTGAAAACTTTTGTAGATCATAAATCCCAGGGTGATAAACATTGGACTATGTTGATGGCGGTTTGCTATCTCCAAAAAAGCGATATCAATGTTATTCTTTGCTGATTTCATAGACACTATTTTCTGTCGGCGTATCAGGACGGTCAAGGGTCAAAGTTTAGAAAGGGGACATGTATGCCAAAAGGGGCGTGTCCCCTTAAGGATAAATTGTGTTATAGTTGAAAGTACCTGGTTATTCTAAGGGCAGAGATCATTACTAAGAAGAGGTAACCAATCAAGTACTCAGTACTATTAGTAATTTTATAATTTAACCATTGTAGTTCTTTTAGACAATAGGAAAATAAATAAAATTATTATAATTAATTATAATATCCGTGTTACTAAATCCTCCTTCCGTTATCATCTGAGTGTCGTCACCTCAACGATATATTCGACCATTTCGTTTTTATCATAAAGAAATAAGGACAAAGTACACAAAGAAAGAAAGAAAGAAAGAAAGAAAGAAAGGAAGAAGGAGAGTAAGAGAAAGGTAGAGGGAGGGGTGAGAAACATATAAGAAAGAAAGGAAGAAGGAGAGTAAGAGAAAGATAGAGGGAGGAATGAGAAACATAAGAAAGAAAAGAAAGAAAGAAAGAGAGTAAGAGAAAAGTAGAGGGAGGGGTGAGAATTCGAAAACTATTACGCTAATCTCTTTCAATCGATGAGGAAAAGGAAGAAAAGAAAGAACGAGTGAGAAAGATTATTATTCTTTTTACATATTGAACTATTTATGAATAACTCTTAAGTAAATATCATCAAACGTTGTATTAATTAAATCATCATACTGTGGTACGTCCACAGGTCCTGCTAGTCAAGATTATTATACTTTTTACATATTGAAGTAAACCAATAGCTCTTAAGTAAGCATATCAAACGTTGTATTAGTTATAAGAATGAAATTTAGGATCACGTGATCATTTTCCATCATTTTCTTATGAATATGTTGGTATTATTGATTTAATTTTTTTAGTACGGTTTTATATTGTTCAGTCCTTAATACATTCATCAACATAGTTTTTGAAGATTTAATCCCTTTCAAACGCCGAGAACTATAAAGCAAAAGAATCAGACAATGCCAGACAATAGAATATTCCTGCCATTTTCTCATTAACCAGTTTCAATTCTTTTGAGGAGGCGCTCGTTGTGTAACTGTTATCATCGTAGGAAGTGGTCTCTGCCAGCAGAGTAAAAATATCTAAACGAGGTTGATTGGATTTGGCTGATACGCCTGGGATAGGTATGAATTCAACTATTATCCCTCAAGATAGGAGTTATTTCTCTGAATGTTTGAGATGAGGCTTGATGATTAGTATTATCTGCATTATCCGGACTATTGTCCTCATCTTTATTGTTATTTGTACAACGTTTCGGCCGATATGCCCTCCGGCCTTCTTCGGGTATTTCTTGTCGGACTCGAGAACCTTCTCGGACTAATACTAAGATAGGAGTTAATAGTAGGACAAAATTGTTATATATCCCTTTGCTCAGGTGTATATAATGGGAGCGAGACACGTAGATAGAGATGATAGATGATAGTCTTACTGGGTAAAGTTTGCTTACTGGTTCTACCTCGGTCGCCATTTTCTTCAGTCGACCTAGTGGGCTTACTTCTCTTTAGGGCTTTTGCTAGGGGTTGATTTTCTTTATTATTTTTTCGGGTTGTCATCTCTTGTTTAAATATGTAATTAATAAACAAGACTTGGTTGTTTTCTTGATAAAGCTTTATTTCCAGAACCCATGTTTTTTGCCGTGGCGAGACCAACCCATTAGAGCTAACAATATCGTCTGCGCTGCTCAGAAATCGAATCCCGCTGACTAACTAAACTAAAGCTTATTCTCACGCCTATACCAAAAGGTCAGTTGGAATGCCACCGTTGTCACTCATCGGTCCCAGTAACTTTCCACGGATACCTTTATTTTTAATCTAACCGATCTTATGAAAAATATTCTAACTACAGGTACGTACATAATTTATAAGCTGCTCACAAATTATATATCAGAATGAGCTACTTAGCGTTGGTATAAAAACCGGTTGAGGTGAATAAAACAATTAAGTCAAACCAGACTTGGAGAGGGATTGGCTTTTCCAAACTATTCCTGTCTAAGACACGTAGCATGAGTAGCGCCCACAAGATCAAACAAAATTATGGGATTAGTCTTAAGTCTTTGCCTACTTCAACCGCTCACACCATACCTTAAGTCGCTAATGGTTAGTTCATTATTATTGAGATGTTAGGGTAGTGTAGATAAAGTCAATGGGAAGAGAAAGGACGTTTAAATGGGATGGAAATGCTTTTTGATAAATTGTATCTAAATCAGCTTGTTTGTAACTTTCAATAACTAAAACAATGAGTATAGATTTCCAAGAAATTTTCCGGCCGGCTGAGTAAAAATCTCGTATACGTCAACAATAACTTCAGCTCTTTACAAAGATGGCCGACCTGGATAATTCCGACCCTGTAAACATTAACTTAACGCTTAAGGTTGCCAAATATTTTGCAACGCCTTTCATACTCGTCGCGACCGTCGTGCAATGGTTATAGACTGAGGAAATGGACACAAGTTCAAATCCTGGACGAGACTGGCTGTATTTCACATTCGCGCTAATAGCATTTGGAAATGGTTTGCATCCGACTATTCTCCTTCCAGCTATGGGTAAATAGGACAGTAGACAGGACTCTTTAATCTTGGTTAGGCAACCAGTCTAGGAGAAGGAAAACTCTTATTTCAAAGTTGTTAAATTCTCAAGAAATTGACCTTGTGTAACATCCTGCTCGTCCAGAGAGGTTGGTAAATGAATACCTGAACGGATTAATAATTACTATAAAATACACCCAAAATAATAATTTAGTAATACATTTTCTAAATGGATGCTTTTAGCTGTGCTTTTAACTGAAAAAGCAATACTATCGGAAATACTTTCTAGCCTTGGTAAGGGCAATTGGTGTAGATGAAAGAAAACTCTGAATTCAACCTTAACTCCCTAACAAAACATCATGGGCCATCATGTTAATGTAAGGATCATTACTCCCCACGTTTTTGCAGGCCTTGGAGAAGGCAGTAGACTCAGAAAAAGCGATTATCATCAAGGTAAATGAATAACTATTTTATTGTTCCAAAGAAGAAAATTATAGTTTAAAATAAAGGAAGTTTTTAATTTTCTTCACCATTCAATTATTATTAAATATAGATTAACTATTTGCCTATTTTAAACCGTTCACAGCGGCCCTCCCACCACTGCGAAACAAATCTATTCTTGGTGGGTTCTCAGAATTCTATCGTATCGTTTTCAACTAAGAAATAATCGGAAAAGAAGATTCTGAAATTCTGAAATTATTTTCCTTTATTTCTGTATTTTCTACGACAAAGCTTTTTCTTTTTCAATGTTTCAACGATTTAAAGTTAAAGATATAAATTCTTAATATCAACAGGATATTAGGTATTATTCTGGAAATGAATAAAACTTTAATTTGTAAATACATCCGATGATTCGAGAAAAAGTAATGAATGGAAATGTCCGCAGCTTCGAAAAATTGTATTGCATATAAGTGAGAGGAAAAAGTTAGATTATTCACAGCACATTAACTATATTATAAAATTTTCCGTAAATAAGTGGTGAGTTCAAGACACACACACATACATTATATATATATATATATATATATATATATATATATATATATAGTCATCCACAGATACGTTTCGACTTATCAAGTCTCTTCAGTGTGGCTAAACATTTTGTGAGCTATCTACAGTCGGGATAGAACACCGATCGATTCAGCATCAGTCGGACAACTTAATCGCTTGGGCAATTGTCACCCACAGAAAGCGAAGGGAAATTTAACTGTTTTAATACACACATCTGTATGTATGTAAACGCCGCCATAGTGTGCTCCACCCCTTTTATAGGAGAGCGTTGGGTTTACGCTTTAGTTGGCGGTCATCAGCGAAATCCCCTGAAAGTTCTCAACCCAGCATATATATATATATATATATATATATATATATATATATATATATACATACATGCTAACTCATCTGCACGAGTAGGATGTGACACAATGTCAATTTCTTAAGCGGGTTTACCAGGTTTCAATTCAGAGTTTTTTCTTCTCTTAGACTGGTTTCCTAAAGAAGGTTAAGGAGTCCCGTATGTCCTACTATTTATCCAAAGCCAGGTCGTTAATAGTTGAATTCATTCCTTTCTCATGGGTATTAGCGCTATGTGAAAAGCAAACTACCTCTTCCAGGATTTGAACTCGTCTCGTCGTGTCCATATCCTACGACAGTAACCTTTACACAGCGCGCCTTCACTAATGATGATTCATTCATCTGATCCTGTATCAGATTTCCAAATCCGCCTAATTCCAATAATCCAAATGTAGAAAATATATTTCTTTCTTTTGTTTTGTATTTTCGAAAGATTTCATATATCAAATGTGAACTACGGATATCAGCGCTATACGAGCATTAAAACTAACCTTAGTAATTTATAGCAGAAAATAGGAAACAGGAAAAAACAAAGAAATAAACAGAAAATTTAATTAAATTCTTATCTCTTTCGCATATTTAGAAACCTAGAAATACAACTTGTGTTGTAGAACAATAACAGTTTGCTACTCGGTTCCTGCGCTGAGAGAGTTACCTCTTCATTCCATCCTTAAAATGTCAGAAAGTCATTTTACGGTTCTAGATAAAGATTTTGGATTTTAATTAATGGTCCAGGGAACCAATAAAACAGCTGCTTTCCACCGGAACTTCCCTGATGAACTGTCCTCACCTGACACTAAATAAAATAAGAAACGCGAATGCCGAATTTTTACTAGAATTTTTATTGAACATCCGCTCCCCACCCCCTTCGCCCTGCGTCATCCATATTTTTCTTTTTTCGTTTTAGTAGAAAAATCTTCAGCTTGGCTGAAAGTTTTCAGCATATAAATCATTATCTCGAGCGTTGTATTTTTAACTTTGCGAGTAAAAGAAGGAGAGAAGAAATGCAGTAATTTATTTCCTCGATTCTTAGCCTCCGCTTGTCTCACTGCGCACATCGTTCTGCGTTTCTATGGCTCAGTGGACAAATAAAAGGAAAATAAGATTTGGGGGTTCGGTTTCACGTACGAGTCTAAATTTAAACTTTTTAAAATTAACCAAATGTTCTTTTTTTCTTTCTCCGTGTTGTTGGTATCCATTAAATCAAGTTTGACAAGAACTATGGTCAGATTTTTTTTACTGGTTACGACAAGATGGGGTGGGGCAAAGTTTAGGTACAGGACATGCTGAAAAGAGGGTGGTCCCTTAAAGAAAAATTGTTTTTGTAAAAAGTACCTAATACATATTAAATTTAATGACATTATATTTATAGTATCTAAGTTCTGTGTAGGATATATTAGGTACCATAATAGTATGAAATCATGTATGAAATCATACTATGAAATCATAGTATGAAATCATAGTATGAAATCATAATAGTATGAAATTATGAAATCACTACGAAATCATGTCTCTCTTATAATATGTAGCCTACCATAAAAATCATATTATAAGGTTATAATAATAACTGCTAAGCTTATTTCAAAATTTTAGAATATTTTAGAATTAAATAGATATCTGATTCCTGTAAATTATTGATGAATTCTTTTTTTTAATTATTCTTAATTACTCTATACAGGTTATGACTAAATTGCATTTCTTGAAATTGAATATATGTGAAAAATAATTTGTTTCAATGAATTACCTACTAATTATATCTATAAATATACTCTTACTGAGGTAGAACACATACTATAACAGCAACATATCATATACAAGGAATTATTAACTTTTTTCAGTCACTGGAAATTCAATATTCAAAAATATGTTATATGTTTACATTAATAGTCTCTAGAATTTTAATAACTAATTAATTAATACAATGGTACCTTGACCCAACGTACGAGTTTTAGCAATTTACGGCAAAAAAAAATAGAAAAACAAACAAAATTCGAAATTTTAAAGTCTTATCACTTTCTCATATCACTCGGTCGATTTTTTTTCTTTTATGTCGAGAGTTAAATTTGAGATATGAACATGCTTCAAATACGATTATCTTAATTAGTTTACTAAAAACATTGAAGCTTCCAAATTTATTATGCCAAAGAAAAATGTTATTTATTAAAAAAAAAAAAACATTAAAACAAAACAGTACATAATTCTTTACATTCTATTTTATTATGTTATCATGCAATACACTGCTATTTATCTTGTTAAAAAAACACGAAACAAAAATATTAGGACGTTTTTTTGGCGGGGAGTTGGAACGGATTCTAGTTTATTTCGAGGGGGAACATTGATTTGATATATGAATGAATAGAATTAATCGCAGAATGAATTGAATTCGTAAGTCGAAGTATCATGGTATAACTATAATACATAACTAAATAATTAAATGTAAATCACTTAATGATGTTGATTAGACTATCAGTTCTCACAGAATAAATTCAATATTATCACGTTACAACCTACCATAGATCAGTTAATGAAAAGATTATTTACTTCATAAATGGACTTAGCATGGGTAAACGAGGAAGCTGTAACTGTAAGCTAGATACCGTCAATCTACATAAAGAGTTTTATGAATTTATTTTATTTAGATTTTTCTGAATGTTGTCCTATCTTTATTGTTATATACAGTAGGGAAATAAATGACGGAACTCAAAGCGAGCGCGAACGTGTCTGATGCGGAATGGGTTAAGAGTTTGGAAGAAAATAAAGTATGGCTGCCTTAGCGCCGTAATTTGAGGAAACGAGATCTCGGAAGCGGGAGAATTGGCGCGAATGAATTGGCGCGTATGCAAATTTTTTCGAGATTGAACTGCGAATAAAACAAGAGTCGACGGGGAAAGAGACGAGACGTACCGGAATAGGATATTCAGTTTAAGCATTTTGTCGTAGGACTTTTGAAGTTACAATCAAGAGCTAAGTTTCCTAGACTGGATAAATGGTTGAACAGATTGGACGCTTTAACGTTTCTTAGATAACTAGACAAGGTGAGGAAAACTCTGAATTCAAGCCCGTTAAATCCTGCTTCAGAAATTGACCACGTATCGCACTGATCCTCGTGCGGAGGGATTGGGTAAGTATATATACGGATCTATAATTGATATAAGATTATATTAATGGAAATATCTCCACACTTTAACATGTAAGAGTAATTCTTTTCTACAGATCAGCAAACATGATGTTGTTTTCTACAGTTTTACTTTTTATTTTTCTGGATTGAAAACAAATTATTTAGTGACCCAGCGGAGTCCTTGTCAGGACAAGGAGAGTTTTTTTTTAATGCTATTATTTCTTTTGACAAGCATTCATCTGATCAACTGTGATCGACATTTTGATTTTTGTAAAGTTTTTCTTCGTAGTCAAATGAGTTCTAAAAAAATATTTCCGAAGAGATTTCTTTTTTAAATCTAAAAAGAGACAAGAATAAAATGATGCTATTCCTAAAAATAAACAACATGATCTGATAATGCAGCTTGACCACGATTTATTTCAAACAGTTTGGAGAAAAGAAAAACAAACGTTCAAAAATGTAACAAGTCAGAATTTCTCTAACTGAAAACTAAAACTTTTTTGGTGGGAGAGGGGAGGGAGTATGTAAATAAATAAAATGAAGCGTTGGAAGGTGGGTGTAACTAAAAGCAAACCTCATTTATTTACAACCAGTACAAGTGTTATAAAATGTATGCCGATCCAAACGGAAGTTATAATAAAAATAATGATTTTAATTCATTTGTCTGATTTCTTACGATAAATATTAATGATTTATATTATTTAGATGAAAAAGGCACATCACCCGAAACGTTGTGTATATATATATATATATATATATATATATAAATTCAAACCCATTCTCAACAGATATTACAAAGGTAAGAAATGGATTTTATCTTCTCTAATAACTTATAGAATAATTATATTAACATGATGCTTCAAAGGAATCTAATGATAGATGAAAAAAACTTTCTATCTGGGACCACACTCTCAAAGTGTTTAAATACTTTTGAGAAGGGTCCCTTGGAAAGGATTTTTCATTTATTCACCTCATTTCATTCATTTTTATTTCATCCATTCATTCATTTTACCATTAATTTTCAAATACGTATATGTGCATATATATATATATATATATATATATATATATATATATATATATGACTACACCCCTTAAAATTTTAATTCAATTCAAAGTAGGCCACCATATATGCAAAATAAAAGGACCCGTAAAATTGATCATCAACTATAGGATTGGAACGAAAGTCTTGTCTATCTGAAACAAATAAGATATATAAATTTAACATTTAAACAAAGTATTTAGTAAAACATTTTCAATATTTTAGAGACACTGACGAATGATGTTTTGTTTATATATTTCTCGATTTACATGTTGCTTTTATTGGTTGAATAAATGTTACTTTATATCGGACAAGACTTTCGTTCCAATCCTATATTTTAAGATTTTAAATAATAACCTTAAATTTATTAAGTGTAAAATATTCGAGTCAGAGATTTTCGACATCGGGATATGAAACTGATCTTGTTACCAACCAGCAGCAGCAGCAGCTGAGAAAAGATATGAAAAGGCCAAATCGTTTTTTTTCCCAACAAGCACGGGGTGATGACAGCACATGCAGATTAGAACTTTCCGGGCGCGCTTAACAACCAGGGTGGTCCAAGTTTCCGAAGTCTTTCGTCCATTCATCAAAACAGCCAATAGTCCATTCTTCTGGTTCCATCCATTAAAATAGCCTGTATTAAAAATGAAATTGAAAATATCTAGTGGATATTCCATTTCATCACTTATTCTTATTTTACCTAAACTAGCAAATATATGCACCCCCGCCGGGTGCAAGTATTCAAGTTTTAATGTAATAAAATATATTAAATTAGAAAGTCTAATGAAACAATAAGAAGGCAGATAAACAGATTTAAAACAGGGGGGGGGGGTTATAATCGAAAAATATAACTGAAACTTGCTCTTCTATAACACCAGTCTTTCATTGCTAAGTTTTCATAATTTAAATATTCAACTAAAATGGGAAGTAAAGAATAAAATTAGTTATTTCTTCTTGTTAATGGATTTTTAAAAAGATTTATCCCCGAGAGTCTTGCTCATATTCATTAATATAATTCCATCAATTAGGAATCTATAATACTAAGCATGTATTTATTAAAATCAAATGTTTTTATATCAATATAGAAATTAGCTTTCATGTTCACACTGTAAACCGCTATTTTCTTGTATATATGAATACAAATGCATGTTATTAGTATATAAACATGGTCAACGGTATTAATAATGTAAAACCGTTTTATTCATAATTGAGGTTTGAATAAAAAATAAAGTCATGGAGAATGTGATGTTATTAACTAAGGGAGTTGTGACTTGAGTATTAATATAGTTTCAGTTTCATACAAACACACAATCTCCATTATAATAAGCGATAATGAGAAGAAAATTTCTGTTCGATATTTGACTTCTAAATAAATTATTAATTTGGAATTGAACATTACCATATTGCTTCTTATGCGTAAAGAGGCTCACGATATAGAAATGAGTTGTTAAAATATTACATTGACATCAAAGCCAATCCTAGAAAAACTATTAGACACACTGCCTCATTCCTAAAAATCCCGGATCCAATACAATTTGAACTTTTCGCGGCTAGTTACGTGTTTATGCGCAGGCGAAGGGCGAAATTATTTCTTTTTAAAACATTGTAAAACATTTTTTTTTTTTTTCGTAGGAGGAGGATCTCTCAGCTATGTGCATATTGTCACGTTTCTCTACTGAAACTTATATCAACATGCGAATGGCTGAAGAATGGAACGTTGTGGACAGATCATTGATCATATGGAAATCTGATCTCTCTGATATAATAAAACGAGGATTCTTCCAAAAATGTAACCGTATCATTACTAATATATGGTTGCACGACTTAGACTGTAACGAAAAAGTTCTCAAACGTTTTAAATATTCAGGATTATCATTTTAAAAGAAGTGGTATAAATAAAAGGAGAGGGTGAGAGGAGAGACTCTCAAAGTAATTTTAATTAACTAGGAGAACCCCTTTTCCTAAACTGGTTGTCATACCAAGATCAAAGAGCCAAGTTTGCCCTACTATTTACTCATAGCTGGAGAGAGAATAGTTGGATTCGTTCCTTTTCCAAGGGTACTAGCGCAATGGGAAATGCAATGGTCCGTATCCAGGATTTTAATCCGTCTCGCTGTATCCATTTCCTTCGACAGTAACCAATACACCCCGCGCCTCCTCTATCAGTCATCAAATTCACAAGAGGATGCAGTTGTTTTGGTACAATTAAGAAAAACATAAATTAAACCCTCTTTCAATATTAGGAATAAAAAGGAAGGTGAAGTTCACTCAAAACATGAAGTTGTATTTATATATCTGATTCCATTATTTTACGTAAAACATTAACCTTTCGGATTTATCAAAGCAAATGTTTAAAATTATCTTTAATGAGCTATCTTGTAAATTTCATGATTATTTTTATCAATTGATCAGATGATACATTACTTTGATTAATCATCTCTTGTGACTCATTAATCGATATATTCATCAATACATGAATAGTAAAACAGGCATGATTTTTTTTATTTTGTAGACCTATTGAAATTTGTGAAGCGTTTATACTTTCGTTTTTTTTTGTTGGGAACTGGGGGTTGGATTTTTTTTTTTTTTTTTTTTTGTAGCATCGACTAGAGTTCTTAGAAGTAAGACTCTGAATCAGGAATTTGATTTAAGGAAAAATGGTTATGTTCACAAGCAATCTTATCGGCATTGCAGTCTCGGAAGAATATATAATTCTTGTGTCCTTGAAATTACAGTGCCTTCTGTGACTGAACTCCAATGTTCGAAAAACAGCCTCGACCTCTGATGTCGCATGTGAAGGCTGTCCCTGAAGATGTTGATGTGCCGGTGCTTTGTTGCCACCGCTTTATTCTGGACTCTTGGTTTCATTATGTTACGCCAGGGTGACTTCAGACATGAACAGTCTACTACGGAGAGCCTGCCACCACTGAGGGCGGTGCTGAATAATGAATAGTTCTTTTTAAATCGCAATATGAGTAGGTAAAAAAAATCATACATGAGTATAAATGTACATTTTTGGTAAAAGCGCATTTAAAGTTTGTGAAGCGTTTATCGTTTCGATTTTTTTTAGCGTAGATCTTAGAAGTAAGAATTTGATTTAATAAATAACTAATATAGTCACAATAAATGGATTTAAAACAATTCAAATGGCATTTCTCTGAATGTTTGAGATGAGGCTCGATGATTAGTATTATCTACGTTATTCGGACTATTGTCCCGATCTTCATTGTTATTTGTACAATGTTTCGGCCGATATGCCCTCCAGCTTTCTTCAGGTTCAAAGTTCCGTGATGGCTCCCGATTACGACAAGAAAGTTCCCGAGTTCGAAAAGAAGTTTCCCAAGTCCGAGAAGGTTCCCGAGTCTGACAAGAAATACCTGAAGAAGGCCGGAGGGCATATCGGCCGAAACGTTGTACAAATAACAATGAAGATGGGGACAATACTCTGAATAACGCAGATAATACTAATTCAAATGGTAATTAGTACAATTTAAAAAATCACACACAAATACAAATATAAATTCTAGGTAAAAACGCATTAGGTTTATAGGTTCCAAAAATTTGACACATGGCACAACGATCGTAAGGGTTGAGTTAGAACCGTCGTAAGTGACAATTATCTGAATGTTACTATTTCAATCCTGGCTACAGGCAAAAAGGAAACAGGTAAGAGTTAAAAGAAAACTGATTTATTTAAAATCGTGCAAGCATAAAGGAATAGAAAGCTGTTAAAAGTAGATAGAGAAAGATATTTCAGTTAAATTAGTTTATTTTGAAATTGACATAATCTTTTAACATTTTTAACTTCTGAACATAATCTTTAAAACAAGATGTCAACTTTCTATTCTATTATTGTGGAGGCGCGTAGTATAATGGTTACTTTCGTAGGAAACAGATACAAGATGAGTTCAAATCCTGGATGAGGCTGTTTGTATTTCACCGAGCGCTAATACCATTTGTAAATGTAAGAATCCAACTATTCTCCTTTCAGCTAGGTATAAATAGTATGGCTACTGGGCCCTTAACCTTGTTTTATAAACCAGTTTAGGAGAAGGAGAACTCTGAATTCCTACCTGCTCAATTTTGCTTAAGGAATAGACCTTGCTCGTGTGGTGGGTTGGTATATATTTTATTATTGACCAATTATTTTTGTCTTATTTACGTATTCATATAATTTATTATTGGTGATATATTCCCTAATGGAGGAACAGTTTATACAATTCATTTGATCTTATATGCAGTTTGTTGTTGTTCTGTCCCATTTTTTAGATCAAAGAGGTTGTCGATATCAGCTGGACAGTGAGGGAGTATATATCCTTTTTACTTGCGCTATACCATGAAGGTTAATATGCCATTAAACAAAGGAAAATCAAGTCGGTCAGTCGCTTTAATTTTAATGATTATCTAGGTCCAATCAGTATGCCATATAATAAATACCTCTGTAAAGAGTGAGACGAATATCGGAGATAATAGTCAGAAGTTATACAAAGAAAACCTGAACTTGGTTAAGGATAAAAAATCGAAATAAAGAAAGAGTTGATGATATTGCAATTTCATTTAATTAACCAAAGTGTTTTCACACGTTCATCTGTGATTCCTTTGAATTTTCTGTCCAAATATTTTTGATTACAACGTATAGAATCGATATCCGATAAATTTCTCGAAATCAATCGCTCGAAAACAAATTCCTCGAAGTGACTTGCTCAAAAAGTTATTCATCGAACTATCAACTGATCAAGTCATATTGCTCAAAAGTCGATATTCACTCTTTAAAAGATCAATAATAAATACTTGATTCTTTGCCTAACAAATTCCCCCACGGCTGTACCAATTTTTCTTGGTATTTTTTTAACCTGTAGATGGGCTATTTCAAAATTCCCCATCTATTCAACTCGGATGCCAGGTGTGTTCACGTAGGGATTTTTCAGTGTAAACCGATACGTGCGACAGCCGCTGCCAGTGGCTTACGGTAAGATTTCAGCGGTGGTAGAGCCACTATGAGTGGATTAAAGTAGGCAATTAGTTTAAACATAGTACAGCACACAATACATTACATTCTATTTCATTATGTTTTTATGCAACACGGTGATATTTTGAGCCACAAAACAAATTCAAATGAGTTGCTTTTTAATGACAACAAATATTGTCTTACCTATTTTAACTCTTTGCCTACCAAATTCCCACCAAGTTTGTACCAAATAGTCTTAGTGTTTTTTGCTTGTATAATGGTAAATTTAGAATTTAGTAGGCAAAGTTTATATGCAATGAATTATTCATACTTCTACAATACACTAAATATTTCATTTTTTTATACAATTCCTGATAATATTTAATTGTAAAAACACAATAGGATTTTTCAAACAACAAATGGTTATGTGGATCCACCAGAATAAAATAGGAATCAATAGGTTGGTACCCATTGCTCTACATTTAAAGAATTATGTTTTGTTAAATATGACAGACAAGAATTGTAGTAATTTACTAAACTTTGCTATCTATTCACCTCAGAACTTATTCTATTCAAATAAAGTCCTATTAATCGAAATCCTTCTACTCTATCATAATGAACTGACCATAAGTCTTTCTGCTTTGCTTGGGTGTGGTATGTGTAGAAAGAGGAGTGAGCGGTTTAAGGTAGACCAAGCGTTAACCGTTAAAGACATTACCCATTCTTTTAATAAATGACTGTTCAATACCATTATCTTAACCATTAATCACTGGAAATTTTTCACCTTTTTTCTTTTGGAAACCTCGGAAATTAAATACATATGATATAGTTAAGTTGTTTTTTTTTTCTATTATTTACATTACTTCCACAATAATAAAAAAACACCCACCGGGTGGTTTAAAAATATAATTTTTTTAAAGATATTTACTGAGGAAATTGGAAAGTTTGAATAAATAAAATAAAACGTTTAATAATTTAAAAAATAAATTAATTACTTACTTAAAAAGCATCCTATCTGCTCAACTCTACACCATTGAGATATTTGTTTTGTTTTATGACAGTAGAGATTATTTAATCATTCAGATTCTTATTTGCATAGAAATTTTTTAAAATCCAACGAGTAAAATATATCTTGCTCGGATTTTATAAAATAAAATTGTGTTTGACCTAGACTGTTCAATACCATTAAACACTTGAATTTTTTCAACTTTTTCCTTCTATCATTACGTCTGGAAATATTGAAACCTCACAATGGATATCAATTTTCTAATCCGCGAAAAAGGAAAGAATTTGTGTACTGATGGTCACTCATATATAATAACAATCTACAATAAATATATATATATAGGAAATGTGAAATATTAACGCTAAGCCGTTTTTATTTACTCACAAAAATTAATCTTTTTTAAGTAACGAATATTTAAAAAAGATTATATTCAATAAAATCGTGTTTGCTCATCTTGTGTATTTTTGAAGGACTGCTTTTCAAGCAAACACTTTCGATCAGTTGATAGTTCAAGAAATAATTTTGGTGTACTGGTTAGCAAACTAGTCTCACAGATATATTACTATTGAATTCGATCCTCACTGGATGCCCCTTACTTGTGACCTTGTTTCACATTCCACCCGGGGCAAACGGTTTGAGTAAATGGTCTACATAACCCCTCCTCTGGTAAACAATCAAATTGGCACACACACACACACACACACACACACACTGAAAGTAGATAGATAGATAGACAGAATGAGAGGGGGATTTGTATCAGGTAATCAATTATTAAAGTGAGTATTTCCGACTACTTCACTCACCCGATGAGAGAGGCGAGGACTTGTCAAGGCAACAAGTAAACGGAGGTTTCGCCACTAAATAAAAGCCAAAGACTACTGAGGTCAAAATTGCAAAAAGCTTTACTCAAACTTCAGGAATAAATACATGAACACACAACGTATTGATCGTGTTGCCTATGGCTCTGCATAGCCACAGGGCCGCCACAGTAACCATGTTAACCAATGTTCATTCATTGAAAGCCCAATCGAGGGGCATGCAAATATCAGTCCTATACCTTGTAACAATATTAGAGGGTCACCTGTTCCAATATGTCTTGCTTTTTACTATATTCGGTGGACGGCACGATACATATGCCTTGTTATCCAAGGGAATCGATGACAAGTCGGTAGAAGCATTGTGATGGTTTAGGTAACGATTAATTGGGATACACTGGCCCCACTCATTGATGTGGTAGGATTTTTTTATCGTACGACCTATTTCAACATAATTGAGTTACTGTAGAATGAGTCCAGTGTACTACCGCATAGAAGTGTGTATGTGTGGATATATAAGTTTAAAAGTGCCCGACAAGCGTGACACATGAAGATGGAGTAGGATGTGTGTCAATCTTCACCA